>CM040121.1:486305322-486954104 GCA_022559845.1 Amorphophallus konjac
TTAAATTTCCACAACTTATTCTTGATCACATTTTTTCAAGCATTATGCACAAGCACCGCACTCTGCCATATGCTGCGGCCTTGACAGCCATCTTTTCTTATATGAATATTGATTTGTCAAAAGAAGCATCTCAAACTATCCGTGACGCGGACATCTACACCTATCAATCTATTTGTCACCACATGGGGTTTGAAGAGAAAGATGGCGTGTTAGTTCGTCAAATGAAAAGGGCAGTACCAACAGATAGTTCCGAAGATAATGAGGATGACAATGAAGATCCGGCTGAAGATGCTCATGTTCATGCAGCAGGGATGCCTTCCGAGAAGGCTCAGCTACTCATGGATCGGTTAGATTCTATTGATGATCGGTTAGACGAGTATGGGGAGACCATGGTAGCTATGCAACTTGACCTATCAGATCTGAAACTCTCTCACCAGGAGCACTCTCGCTACGTCACTGACGCTTTGGCCGACCAAACCCACATGCTGGAAGAAATTTCGGCATATATTAGGCGTCACCCACGTCCCTCCACTCCGGATGATCGTGATGATTAGACTATGATGCTCCTTGAACTTGGCGCCGTTGTTATCCTTCTTTCACCCCCTCCTTTTTGATGATGCCAAAGGGGGAGAAAAGACTATTCGGCAACTTATATGTATTGTGTGATGTATGCTTGCATGCATGTATGCTTCCTCATTTTCCTAGTTCATTAGCAATGTTGCATTTTAATCTTGTTGCATTTCAGTTTGCATTTCAGTTGTGTTCAGTTGAGTCTCATCCACTGCATCTTGCTATTTGCATTTCCGACTTAGCTCCCCTTACAACTTGTTGTCGGCAAGACCGCGTGGAAATATGCAATGTTAATCAATCTTACATATTGTGTTGTTTTATATTGTGTTGACTTTTATATCTGTCCAATATGGTGAGATGGAATAATTCATGCATGTGGTTTCAACTGTTCTTGGAATGAAGTTTTTATATAGTATTTTGTCATCATCAAAAAGGGGGAGATTGTTGAACTCCCTCCTCATGTATATGACTTATGGTTTTTGATGATGATCAAATGGTTTTGTATGAACTGAAAATGAGCATAACTACGCTTTGGAAATGAACACATCACTTGAAGACATGGTATTTAAGAAGGCTCAAGAACAGCAACTCATTGTAAGTATTTTGGTTTCAATGTGCAAAACGTGGAAATAATTCAGACTTTGTTTTTGACAGGCCAAAGCTCCTCAACGACTGAAGGACGATTGGTGAGATCGATCCTAACTCCTCCGTTACACTGTTAGAACTTATGTCTAGATGTGGAGCATTCATGTTTTAATCCCCCAACTTGAACCCCCTGCACTTAGCTTTATTGTATCTTCATTTTAGATAGTGCAGGAAAAAGGGTCGACCCCAAGGGTCGACCCATTGCTACCAGGCAGGATCCCATTCGAATGGGCCGACCCCAAGGGTCGACCCCTGCTTGTGGAATTAATTTCCAGAACGGGTTTCATCATGGGTCGACCCCAAGGGTCGACCCTTTCTGCTCTACTTGTTGAGGCTCCAGCGAGGGTCGACCCCAAGGGTCGACCCCTGAAAACTCCAGATGCCAATTTTGTGTAAACAGCAAGGGTTCCTGAAAGGGTCGACCCCAAGGGTCGACCCATGCTGCTAGGCCCATCTGGCCCCTCACGAGGGTCGACCCCAAGGGTCGACCCTTTCTGGTCTGGGCGGCGCCGTGAATGTGGACTCTTGTCCATGCGAGCTTATTGTCAAACCACACTTGTGTGGCTGTCCCTAAACCACTCCTTGATGTGCGGATCTTGTCTCCTAGACATCCCTTGACCGTCCTTAGCATATATATAATCCTATTGAGATGAAAACCCTAAGAGAAATTCGTATCTTCTGATTTTGGGTTTTTTGCTCTAACCCTTGTGAGTGCAGGTCGCAACCAGCAGCCACAACCCTTCTTCCACCTTGTTGTGTGCATGAAAGTGAAGGAAAGAAGAGGGATTCAAGCCTCCAAATCGACATCCTACTGGTTGGCTGCGTGAAGTTCAAGATCGTACCGCATCCGAGCAAAATCATCAAGAACGATCATCGGGCTGCACCAAGTGTTCGACGAAATTCACTGAAGTGATAGAAGGAGCACCGATCAGGATAAATCACTTTCTAAACTTCTCATTCTGAATCATTTTGCTTGATCTTGAATATTTGTGTAATCATAACTTCAGATTCTTGTGTGTGGTGTTCGTGTTCGGAAACACGAACGCGCGTGTGTGTGTATGTGCGCGTGTGCGCGTTTGGCTACTAGATCGGAGGCCGTGTGTGTGTGTGTGTGTGTGTTTGCTGTTCTGCACAGCATGTATGTGTGATTCACTCGTTAGTGAAGCTTTAATCCTCAAGTGTGAGGGGTGGACGTAGGGGACACGGATGTGTAACCGAACCACCTAAAAAATCCGTGTGTCTCATGTGCTGTGGATTTTTCGATTCTTGTCGAGTGGGCTTCATGATGAGTTGAGAGATCACTACAACAGCTATTCAAACACATTCCGCACGCATTCACGAGTGTGATCCTGTTCGTGCAAGTATTAGTGGTTGTTTGTTTAATCAGCATTGTTTTCTTAAGAGAAGTAAAATTTTATTAGCCAATCAATTCACCCCTCCCTTCTTGATTGCCACATTTGGGACTCAACACATTGTACCGGGAGTTACCGTAACTGGCCGGGGTCATCTTCCCCACGCCCGAAGCGTGGAGGTATCGTGTTCGCTCACTTACTCGACGTTTGCTTTACTCATATTTATTTGTATATGCCGCTGCATGTGATAGGTAACTAGCTCAATATCTATTTTTATCACCGCTGCGAGAGAGTGAGTGTAACCCGTCCCGTGACTCGATCCGAGTACACGCAAAAAGCCGATACCCGAGACTCACTGTCGGTTTCTTAACCGTGCATGGTCCAGTGTTTCCCTCGCATAGGGACGATCGCGAGCTAGAGTCCCAGGTCGCGTGTGTTGACACCCGTTTTAGCACACAAGTCGCGTCATTTCTCTTATTCATCATTTTTGATGTCCCGAATTAGCCATTGTTTTGGAGCTTTCTCGGATGGATTTCAAGCCATTTTTACCATTTCATATCCTTTGAGTCTTGCAGATCATGATTTCTTAGAGCCCTGGAGCTTATCTTATCAAATTCCAGCTTCCAAGTCAACTTACGGCCCATTTAGTTCGGCTTCCCTCAAGTAATCAGCTCTCTCTCACTGCGTAGTCCTCAAAGTGGTCCTTTTTTATCTCCTTCTATTCCTCTTTTCAAAAAGTTGTCTTCATCAAAGTTGTTCCCCTTTCAAAGATCTATAATTTCTTCTTCTACGCCATTAGCTAGTTCTGCCCCGATTGTGAGCTATTCGCATTTTTCTGGCGTGCTATGCTGTTCACCTACATTCCAGAATTTTCCTCTCTATTCTAGCCCCATTTTCTCCCTCTTATTGTCATTTTCTCAACTTGCTTTCTTCATGAAAGTTGTTCCTCTCTCAGTTATCTACAATTTCTTCTTCTACACCTTTTGCTAGTTCTGCCCCGTTTGAGAGATACGCTTCAATTTCTAAAGTCGCACGCAGTCTACCCAGAATCTGCCTCCATCAATGTGACGGCCCAGTGTAGACCGCCAGAGCAGTGTGACGGTCCTATGATAGACCGTCACATCGAAATTTACCCAAAAACACCCTGTTCGACCCCTAGAGCGTGGCAGTCCTACCCTAGACCGTCAGAGTCCATGTGACGGTCTAGTACGGGTGCGTTACACCGAAACTTGCCCGAAATCATCCTGTTCGATCCCCAGAGTGTGACGGACCTACCCTAGTCCGTTACATTACTCTGACAGTCTTACGATAGACCGTTACACACACCTGAGAGTCCAATTCGTGTTGGACTCTGCTCCGTTTCTGTGCGCCGTGGCCCTCTTGCAGAGTCCATAACTTCTTGAATTCTACTCCGAATTGAGTGCCGTTTGTTCCTATGGTTTCTCCTTGGTATTATCTTGAATTCAGTCCAAAGAACTCCAAATTTCATTGGCTATCTTGCTTAGAATCGTACTCAAAAGTTAAGGGTTTAGTTGTCCTGGTTCAACTAAAACTCTGCAGATAAGGCTCCGGGGCTACCTTCCAAGAGCCATATCTACTAGAATCCTCCTCCGAATTGATCCTTGTTTGTTCCTATCTCTTGTCCTTAGTATTATCTCAAGTTTGATCTAGAGAACTTGATTTATCTTGGACTCTATCTCTGGGAATCGTGATAAGAAGATGAGGCTTTCTTATAAAACTCTATAAAAACTGTCCAGTTCACAGTTGCAAAGGGGGGCTCTTTCCGGACGTGGGGCGAAGCCATGCTGCACCGCCGACTCAATCATTTGACCCTGGCTTGATGAGGGAAGTATTAGCTTTCTATTCCATCCTTCTGGGCTTAATTTCATGGTCTACACTCTTAGTTCTAGTCTCCTCAAAATCACAAATCATCACAGTTTTCTGCACTTTCTGCTATACATGCATTTTTCACCGTTTTGCATCATCCTTTTCTCTCTATTATTTCAATCAAATCTCGTGATTTCAAATCTCATGCATACACAAAACATCCACCTATCTTTTCCACCCTTCCACAGGGGTTAAAAACCTCCCCCCGGTGCGTTCTCCCCCTTTTATTCATGCTATTTTATCACTTTGGGCAGATTTCTACACTTCATGTTCTAATGGGTTTTTACCTTTGTGTTTCATCTTTGTTTTGCAGGAGAGCATGAATACAACGTGAGGCCCTCTTCATCTAGCCGGCTGGAAGGAGAGGAGGTCGATCCCACACCATTCCCCGCATCCCGTTCTTAAGCGCGATCAAGTCTTCATCCCTTTCCGAGGTACACGGTGCCGTTATACTCCTTTCTTCATCCTTGCGGCGTTGTTAATCCTTGGTGGCGATCAGGGTTAGTATTTCTATCCTTTCATCCCCCTTGTCTTTGATTCACATGTTTATGCATGTATGTATTTAAAGGGGGCGGGATAGGAATCTAATTAAAAAAATAAATCAACAGTTTTTTGGCGATCACGGTGGGACACCAATGCCCATCACGATTGTTTTAATGCTCTTTTGTAGGTTGGGTGGGTGCATGTTCATGTTTGAGTAGTATTTCCTCCATTCTCCCACTATTTTTGGTGTTTTACGGGCTATGGTTATGTGACGGTCTTATGATAGACCGTCACGGTCATATAACGGTCATTTGGTAGACCGTTACAGATTCTGGCAGTCTTGCGCGCATGCTCACAAGGCCATATTCATCGAGGCATAACTTTTGATACCGGAGTCCGATTGAGCTGATTTTTGTTCCGTTGGATAGACCTTTGTATTGTATTTCCATCCATATATCATTTGCATCATTGGGTTAATATTTGCATATTCTAATATTGTCCAACTTTTTAAGTTTTGTGCATAAGTTCTGCAGGCAAGCTCAGGGACAGGTTCATAGGTACATCTTTGCTTAGTGATTTGACTGCCTTCCCGATGTCTGATTGCACTGATTTTTATCCCATTGGATAGTCCTTTGTATTGTCTTTCCATCCATATACTACTTGCATCATTTGGGTCACGTTTGCTTAGTTAAAAATTGTCATCATTTTAGCATTTTGTCTATAAAATCTGCATGTGGTCTGCGCATAGGTTCACGGGGGCATCTTTGCTCAGTGATTTGATTGACCTCCTGGGGTCAGATTGATCTGTTCTTGGGCCCGTTGTGTAGACCTTTGTATCATCTTTCCATCCATATACTATTTGTCTTATTTGGATCATGCTTGCATAGTTTAATTTTGTCTTGATTTTATAGTTTTAGGCTAGAAATTGCATGCACTCCGGTGCACATAGGGTCATACATTGCATATCATAGTTACATTTCCTACCTTGGTAAGTGATCCTCTCGCTCCCATATTCCTTGGGCTCGACTAGGTGATCTTATTCGGGACCTCTATAAGTCCCCGTGAGCCGTGGATTCTCACACGGACGCCGGGCCGATTATACCTTCCCACCCCTTAGGCTTGCATTTGCATACGTGTGAGGGAGTTAACCTTAGTCGACCCAAAGTTTTGACCTTATTCCCATAGGATTCCTATCTTGAGGGAATTATTATTAATTCAAATCATTAAAAGGTCTATTAAAATCTCTAAAATATTTCCCATCATATCAACTTGTTTGACTTGGGTGAAAACTCTCACATTGCATTGTTCATGTTGATTGGGATTGTCCAAGCCCATTAGTGATTTTTGTGTTGCATTCTTTCATCATCCATATGTTTTGTTGTTGTTAGGCCCATTTAGCTTAGCCCATTTTGCGTGTCCATTATCCCGTGGTCCGTTGTCTATTCATCTTTGCATTAGTGGGTGAGCCCTCCTTGTTCTCAAGCCCATTAAGCCATTGCTTCCCCACTTGTATTGTCTTTGATCTCCTTGTATTAAGTCTCCATTTTCCCTCATGGAGCATCATTCCAACCCCTTGTATCATCATTTTCCCCAATTTTCTTCCTATTCCCGCGTGAAATCCTCTTCCCATGCGGGCCCATCTTCTCATGGTCCCTCTGACCCATCTGAGGAACATGCCAATATCATGGCCCATCTATCATGCCTAGTTCGCTAAATGGACCAGGTCCAGGCCCAACGCATCATTACGTCTCATCTTAATGGGCCTTCTTCTCATAATGGGTCATCTTCTGTTCATGGGCCTCTTACTTCTCCTTCATATGCTACTGGCCCGATTTCTAATGGGACTTATTTTCTTAATGGGCCTCATTATTCTGCCCATGTTGCTGCTGGCCCATTCAACCCATATGCTCATGCCTCTTCCAGGCCCACATATCCTTCCATTCCTGGAATGGGCCCTCCTTCTTCTCAGCCCGGATCCTCTTATCCGGCCTAATACCATGCTCCTGGTCCTAATTCACAACCTCTTGCTCAAGTTGGCCCATATTCTTCTCGATGTTTCCCTACCCAGGAGATGATTGCTCAAACCCAACGCCAGCTTGATGAGCTTCAACGTCGGATCGATCCTAAATCCTCTTTAAGTATTCCATTCGCTTTCCAAGGTCTTCGGCTCCCATCTCCATCACAAATTCCCACATATCACCGTTATAGTGGAGTCGGTGACCCGTATGTGCACTTGAAAGAGTTCGTTTATGAGTCGGCCCAGTTTCGGCATGACCAACACTTGATGGCTTATCTGTTTGGTCTGTCATTGGAAGGCCTGGCTTGGGATTGGTTCTTCTCTCTTCCGCAAGAGCAAGTTGTGAATTTTCAAGCCGTGCAAGGGAAATTTCTTCAGCAGTTTAAAGACCAGGTTGGGCCCAAGTACTCTATTGTGGATCTGGCCCATGAGATGATGAAGCCCGAAGAGGAGTTCTCTACCTTTACCGATCGTTGGCGTCGCTTGGCTGCGCAGGTCCCGGGACACATTCCAGAGGGAGAGCAAATCAAGATGCTAATTTCTAATGCAACGCCCGAGTATCGGCTCATCTTAGCCCTCAACGACATCACCTCCTGGCAACAATTATATAGCCGAGCCCACTTCATTCGCCAACAAATCCAAGATTCCCTTGACCCCGAGTCTCCACCATCCACCTCCACATATCAACATTCACCCTCCACATGCCAACCCTACGCTCCCATGAGTCGGCCCGCCATGAGTCAGCCTTCCACCATATATCTCTCCATGAGCCACCCTCCTACCTCTAGGTACCCATACGCCTCTGCATATCAACCTTCCATAAGTCAGCCTCTCGCATCCACATACCCATCTCCATCTCCACTTCCGGTCAAGGGAACACCACATCCCGAGCAAGTAGATGCCGTCTACATACCCTCTCATCTCATTTCACACATGCCATCACCAAAGCCCTCCACCACTAGCCACGCACTCTTGCCTACGCAACCTCCACTTCTGTCTCCACAACCTCCTCCACCACCTCATACCCCTCGGCATCCGCCTTGCCCGAAGCAGGCTTCACGTTCTTCGTTGCCGGAGTGCTTTACCGATATATTTCGGGCTTTGATGGCCACTCACGCATTGTCGCTCCCTCCGATTGTGCCTTACCGACCCGCGGTCGGGGATATGCTTCAGTTCTGTGATTTTCACCGCCAGTAGGGGCATTTGGTTGAGGATTGCCCCGAGGTCCGTGATTATGTTTATGATCTGGAAGCTAAGAAAAGGATTGATTGGGCCGCTATTCACAAAGTCATTTTACATCTTCGTAACCAACAGTAGCAGCAAGAAGTGCCGCCGGGGCAGCCGTCTCTATTACTTCAAGGACAGGGGCACCCCTGTGATTCCTCATCTAGTGCAGCACTCGCTCCGTCACCTACTCCGTTACCTCCGCCATCTCCTACCCCAGCTCCATCGCCGCCACAAACCCATGCCTCTGCTCATGCTAGTGCCTCCCCTTCCTCTCCCGCCGCCACTACCACTACTTCTATCCCTAACACCGCTCGACGCATTGTGTTGACACGTCGACGGTGGACACCACAACCTCCCTCTTCACCCTCTCCACCTCCATGTCCACTACCCCCATCGCCTTCATCACTATCCTCAACATCTCCATTGCCATCACCATCATCTCCATCTCAACCACCAGTGCTTCCATCACCACCTCCATCTCCACCCTCGCCTCCGTCTCTGCCATCACCTTTGCCCGAGCCTGAGCAAGCCACACCTTTGCCTTTACCTTTACCCTCAGCCACGCCTTCACCTTCACCTTTGACGCCACCCGAGCCTATCATCGCCACATCGCCTGCGCCTTCACTTTCCATCACCACTCTTGTTGGAGCCTCCATGCCTTACAAACCTTCACGTGTTCCACCCAAACATATTCCCTTTACTTCCCCAACCACTTCCACCCCACGGAGCAAGTGTGCATTTCCTTTGGTGCCCCTTGGGTCTAATCCCCAGGGAGACAATAACCCAAGTCAGGATGATTCAGTGCCGGCCATGCATTTCAAGATTCAGGATTTTATCTGTAGGATACCGATTCGTGTCCTCGTCCCTGTTGACACCCATTTTATGACCAATAAGTCGGGTCATCTCCTTATTCATTCTATATGATGCTCCGAGTTGTTCACTCTTTGTTGAGTCTCTTGATTGATTTGGAGCCTATTTCTTGGGTCTTTCTCCTTGATCGGATATGGCTCTTTGTGGCATTTCCTTTGACTAGGGCTTAGCAAAACTCTCATTCATTAATTTGAACTCCATTGATAATAACGGTCTGTCCCAGGCGCGTTGTTTCATTCTGACGGATGGGTCATGGGCCGTTACTCTTTGAAGAGTCCTAAGGCTTAAGGGCTTGTTTCAATCCTTATCTTTTTAGTTTATATGTTGATAATAACGGTCCGTCGTGCAGCCGTTGTTTCAGTATGACGCCCTATGCCTTGGCCGTTATTTCCCTGCAGAGTCCTATTGCTTTGATCTTCTTCCCGTTGATCTTATCTTTTTGGGATAAGGTTGAAAGTAACGGACGTTCCTTGGGGCGTTATTTCCAAGTGGCGGTCTGTCGTGCAGCCGTTACTTCCTTCAGAGAGTCCTGGCAGTTCATGCCTTTTCTCTGCTACTCCGTGGTCGAGATAAGAACTTGGATTGATGATATCTCTTTCAAATCTGATCCTCAGAACCTTCTGTTTGTTTCTATGGACTCTTGGTGATATTATCTTCAAGGATTTGCTAAGAATTATCCCTTTATCTTGCTGGCTTATCCTCTGCTCGACCTAAGAGTTTGAGGGTCTATAAATAGAACCCTTGACTTCATGGCCAAAAGGAGGAAAATCTGGAGTTTGCATCGAAGTGCTGTCGCATTCTAGAGCCATGTCTGATCAAGGAGAAGTGCTTCCCACGTTCGTTTGCTGCCTGGTGAAGAGAGTATTTGTTCCATTGGTTCCAAAGTTCACAATTGCATATTGAGTTTCCATTCAATCTCTCTTTCATCATAAGTATTATTTCTCTCCTTCCTCCACGTTTTTCACTGGTTTTCATCATCTAAACATCCTCCTAATCTTTTAAAACGCCCAGAGGGGTTAAAAAACCAAAACCTCCCCGGTATTCCCCTTTCCTTTTGATGATATTTTGCTTATTGAAGAATTGATGCTATATTATTGAAAGGGCTAATTTGGGTTATTTTGTTCTTGTCTTCCACTTCTTTGGCAGGTTTACAGGTTCACTAGGACGAGGCCCAAGTCTTTTAGCCGGCTGGAAGAGTTGGAGTTAAAAGGACTCATACTTTGTTACTGCAGGTTATACGACGGTCTTGTGCAGGCGCGTCATATTCTTCTAGCAGTCTATCGAGCGACCGTCACTTCCAAGTGACGCACAGGGTTCTGGCCGTTACTTCTAGCTGACCTGTAGGTTCTCTTTGGTTTCCTCTCCCGTGGGCGGGTGTTTCATCCACCTATTTCCAAGGTATATTCAAGTCTTTGGCTTGTTTTTACTTTGGTGGCGATCACATCTTTCCTTGGTATTGGGCATTAGCTTTCTCCTTCATCACATATATCTTTATTTCCTTGCTTGTTCCACCCTCGCGGTGTGTTTTTCATTTACTTCTTGCTCCACGCCCCGGCGTGTGTTTTTCTTTATTTCCTTAGCATTAGTCTGATTGAGATAGCATGCCCATGCTAGAGCTAGCTTTTATTGCCTAGGTTCATGATCACATGTTCATAGGTTAAGAGCAAATCTTTGATTACTTGCTTGTCATCTTATCACATTCACACAACAAAAACCCCAAAAAGAAAAGAAGATAGGCAAAACTAATCAACAGATAATTTTTTGGCGATCACAGTGGGACAACTTGTGCCAATCGTGCTTTTGATTCATGTTAAACCTGCCATCATCTCTTGTGTTGTTCCCCTCCCGTTTTCCCCTTATTTCCTGTTGGTCCTGATTCTCTGAGTGCTCTGACGGCCCTGTGTCCCCGCGTTACAGTCCTCTGACGCAGGGGCATTAGACCGCCACATTTGTTCTGCTGCGAGAGCTTTCACGATTTTTCCTGTTATTTCTGGTTGATTTTGGTTCTCTGGCTCACTTGACGGTCCTAGCCCCCTGCGTTATATTATGTCTGACGGTCGGGCCTTAGACCATTATTTTCCCCTGACGCAGGGCTCCTAGACCGTTATACTCCAAACAGGTACGCATCCGAGGTGCAGTTACTTCCGCAGTTTCTGTTGTGACTCTTTGCTTGGGTGATACTTGACTTCCTCCTTGCTTTGTTTTATATCTCCATATCGTTGTATGCATCATTGATTGCTAGATTTTAGGCTAGACTTTGCATGCACTCCGGTGCACATAGGACCATTCATCTTTTCATATCCTAGATTGCATTCTCCTACCTTGGTGTGCGGACCTCTCGTCTCCATATTCCTTGGGGCCGACTAGGAAATCACACCAGGGACCTCCATAAGTCCCCGCGAGCCGTGGATTCCCACACGGACACCGGGCTGGTTGTACCTTTCCCACCCCGTGTCTAGGGTTGCATAAGTGAAGGAGTGATTACACTTAGAGTCAAACCAAGTCCCATAACCATCTCCTGTTAGGAACCCATTGTTGAGAGCACATTTCAATCAATCCACTAAAGTTCCAAAGGAGAAATCACAAAGAATTGTGTTGCATCATCTTAAAACAACTTGGTTGACTTTGGGTGTCTTCATCTTTTATCACTTACATCTTGTGTTTAAACATTCGAGTTTGGTTACTCATTGTGATTGTTTGTGGTTTGTTTGCATTTGTCAAGGTTGTCCATTGCATGTGGGGTTATTTTCGTTCGTCCGAATCATCTCCTCAAATCAATCCCTTCTTCACATTCTATTCCAATCCTCTTTTCGAGTCCACCATGGCATCCTTTAATCCTCCCCGTTCCTAAGAGGACTCTCTTCCTCAAGGGCTTCTTGAAAACCCTCCTAGGGTTATCACCTTTTCTTCCAGAGAAGGGACTACCCCTCTCCCATCCTCCACTTCTATGGATGGTGGTCAAGCTACCCCTTCTCTCTCCACTCCTTCTGCGGGCTCTATCCTTCAGATGATGGCCCAATTGGATCCGGCCCAACTCCAAGTTCTTTATCAGGCCATGCAAGGGTCCAACGCATCTCCTCCCACCATCATCCAAAATCAATCCAATCCTTCCGTTGTTGGGCTCCCCATTCAGCCCACTCCAATTGATCTTACCCCGGTCCAACCACGGACCATCACTTTCACGGGCATGGAAACGGGCCAGTCTTCCAATTCGGCCCAACAATCTTTCGATAAGGGAAAGTCGCCCATCCCCTCTTTTGTTCAACTGGATCATCACGTATCTACTCCGGTAGCTCCGCAAGTTCTCATGGGCCCTTCCGATTTCTTGCACCCTCGGCCAGGGGTGGCCCAAGCTCCTTCTAATCTGGGGCAATCTCAGGTCCAATATCCTTCTTATGGGCCCCCCATCTCTACTGTTTATCCCTCCACTCCTGCCTATGGGCTTCCACCTTCTGTCACAACCGTTCCATCTGCTCCTCAAATTCAATCAGCATCCTTCACTACCCCTGCTCCCTCCCGAGAGTAGGACTTGCTTGATAAATGGGCCGCCATGCAGCAACAACTCGATTTCCTTCAGAAGCGGGTTGGCCCGCAATCTTTGGCAGATGTTCCTATCCCGAGCTTCCAGAACATTCGGTTCCCTCCACAATCAGAGCTCCCCAGCAATCGCAAGTACGATGGGAACATCAATCCCTTCATTCATGTGAGGGATTTTCTATATGAATCGGCGCAATTCCAGTATGATGATCGCCTTATGGCGTATTTATTCCGCCGATCTCTGGATGGTGTTGCTCTGGAGTGGTTCTACTCTTTATCGCTAAAAGAGGCTGAAAGTTTCAAGGTAGTGAAAGACAAATTCATCCAACGGTTCCAAGATAGGGTCGGCCCTGAATACTCGTTCACAGATCTGGTGGCCGAGAAGATGAAACCAGATGAAGAGTTCGCCACTTATGCAGACAGATGGAGACAGATGGCCGCTAGGGTGCCTGGCCACATTCCAGAGGAAGAGAAGGTCAAGCTGTTAATTTCGAATGCTACTCCGACCTTTCGGAACATCCTCGCGATGAATGACATAGCCAACATGCACCAGCTCTACAGTCGGGCGCGCTTCATACAAACCCAATTTAAGGATTCCCCCATCCACTCACTGTTTGAAAACCAAAAGCCCAAATACCACAAGAAACCACAAGGGTCGGCTACCGAGGGGGTCCAGACAAATGAACAAGTACAAGCCGTTGCCTTTCCATTCCAGGCCACACCGTTCTGCTTCCTCCAAAACCCCCGCAATCCACAAAACTCCGCTCCACAAAACTTCCAAGTCACTCCGCAAAGCCCTCCGCCTACCTTTGCCACTCCACAAAACGCCTTCGTCGCTCCACAACAACCACCACCACCTCCACAATACCACAATGTCCTTCCACTTAACGGCTATAACAACAACCCTAACAGCAAGTGCCCGGCTCCCGGGAGAGCTCAATACCCTCCATTGCCAGAGACACTTACAGATATCTTCTCCGCCCTCATGTCAATGAATGCAATCCAACTTCCTCCAGAATGGCCTAATTGGAACCCGGCCGTTGATCAGACTAAATATTGTATGTTCCATAGGCAGCCGGGCCATACCATAGAAGGATGTTTTCAGTTCCGGGATCTGGTATATGATCTTCATGAAGGACAAAGGATAGATTGGGCCCCGATGCATCGGGCCATTGTTGAGATCAAAGAGAAAAGAGGGCAGCAGCCGAGGCAGCAAGTGTAGCAGCAACAAGCACCGCAGCCACAGCAGCTACCACCACAGCAACCACAGCAAGTGCAGGACCTGGGCATCCATCGGAATCTGATGCCGAACCACCCACCCGCTCCTCAGCAGCAGCCGCCAGCACCAGCACAAGTAAACGTGGTCCAACCACCGGCCCCCAATGCCGGGTGGTCTTTTGATGATGATGGTGCCACACCATAAGTCATGGCCCTCCACCATAACCACCGCAATCCTCTTACCCCCTCCTTCGTCCTTCCCGCACACCCAGCATCCCCTCCATTCATCCTCCCAATTACACCCACTTCAGCAAACCCCTTACCACCCACCGTTCTGTCATACCCTCCACCACTTACTCCCGTCGCCGTCATCACACCACCATCCAACCCTTCACCCATCCTTACCCCTCCGCTAGCCTTCCCTCCACCCGCGTCAACACTCATCACCACCCTGCCTTCCACCAATCCTTCACCCATCATCCGCTCATCACCTACTACCCCCATCAACCTTACGCTCCACCAAACCGTCTCCCCCACACCACCTGTTCCATTCATCCACCCTGCAGGGCCCATCATACTATCTTCAGATGCCGTGGCGAATTGTGCTTTGAGGAGCGGGAAGATGTTCCATCGGAATTACCCTACTACTTCTAATCCCCAGTCCTCTCAACCGACGGCCGAGCAGAAAGAAACTGAACCTCCGCCGGGTACTCAATATGACTTGCTGCATCATCTGGATCGAGTGCCCGCTAAAATATCTGTGCTGGAGCTGATCAAAAGGTCTACCCTTCATCAGGATGCACTGAGAGACTTTTTATAGAAGGTGATGGTCAGCGAAGATATGGCAGTTGATAGCCTACCAACGGCACTAGCAACTATCTCCAAAGGACCGGCAATTACATTTTCAGAGACCGAGCTAGCACCTCCGGAAGCACAGCAGATGCCGCTCTGCATTTCGATCACTCTGAACAAGGTCAGCATTGAAGCAGCACTGGTTGATACAGGGGCTTCAATTAATGTTTGCCCACTGAGTACTCTACAAGCTTGTAACATATCAGAAGAGTTACTACGGCCTACCCCCACCACTATAGCAGCATACGACAACTCAAGGTGAGCATGTCACGGGGTGGTCACTATCCAAGCCGAGCTCGGACCTCTTACAATGGCCATGGAATTCTATGTGCTGGACATTGACCCTATGTTTAAGGCTATCTTGGGTCATCCATGGATTGATACACTCGGTGCTGTACCCTCCACCGCACATCAGTGCGTCAAATTCCCTTTTCAAGGGAGGGTCATCAAGGTCAAAAGCCTATCCATAGTGCAGTCAGTTAAGGCTAATTCAGAACAGATTCTTCCCACGCTTTGGCCCAGCAGTCGGCCCGTCATTACAGTGCTCGACTTAAACTTTCCTTGGGCTTACACATCTCCTAGGCCCGTCACTACTCCAGTCAACGTCAAAGTGAAGCCTCAGATTCACGATTCCAAGGGCTGGAACATCATACTGAAGCTAGGCTATCAACCGGGGAGAGGCCTCGGTGCACAATTGCAAGGAATGACCAAACCCATACCAAAGGGAAGAAAAATGGGCAGGAGAGGCCTCGGCTACAGGGAAACTGCATTATCTATGATAGGTGATTCTGGGCCACTCACCTGGGACTACCGTCAACACTTTGTTCGAGGGCCTCTCTAGCCTGGCACATTAGCTCCGCAGCCAGCTCTGCCTATAAGAAATACAATCTGTCCAATTGCGAGTCCAACTCCAGTGCTAAAGGGAGCAGAGGATGATATGATTGATTATGGTCAAGCCCTTCAGGGGCTGTTTCACGAAGAAGACTGCCAGAAACAACAAGAAGTTCGGCTTATGCAGTGGAGGCCGAAGAAGCAGCCTATTGTTGATCTACAGGAAAGGGGGAGCTCTCCCATTATCTTTTCTTGGTCTCCCTCACACTTTCAATCCATTTTTCAGCAAGGGGATCACATACCTCGTCTTCCTCCCATCATGATAAATCCATCTTTTATTGATCCACCTGAGATCCTCTTTATTCCTTGTGCTTGCGGGAGGTGCCCGCGCATTGATCTATCCACTCTCTTCACTCCTCCTCCTCCCAATGCTCAACTCCACGAGATGTGGTTCTCCTCTTCTGATCCTTTCTTCGACTGCATCTTCCCCGAGCTGTTCCCTATGCAGCTCCCACCTCCTCCCTCTTGCTGTATAGTCTCCGCTGATCTCCAAAAAAAAAACGTCAAATTTGAAACGGCGATTTCAGTGGAAGATTACGCTATCCTGTCGCCATCCTCCTCCCAGGGGCACGAGTCCCCTGCTCCTTCCCTTCCACTAGGCCTCATCTCTCCTAGGTTAAGATTAGGGTCCGTCGAGTCTAGAGAAGTAGAGTCAGTTAGGTCTAGAGAAGTAGGGTCTTGTTCTAGGTCGTCCAACCCTTCCTCTTCTGAGCCGCGCTCGCTTGCTCATCCATTCCGATCTGTTCCTGATAGGTTCTTGCAAGATTTAGCTCAGCGTTGCCATGCTCTTTTGAAGTGCCCGGAATTTGTTGCTACATCAATTGTGATTGAAGATGACGAGGAAATAGAAGGGGTGTGGAGCGACGACGGATTGGGCGTCTATGAGATTTTGGATGAGAAGGATCCAATTAATGAAGACAGCGATGTAGATGACACTGCCGATCTATATGCACAAGGACTAAAAAGATTCGACGAGCCGTCGACGGTAGTGGATGAACCTACAAAGGAAATCAACTTGGGAACGGAAGAAGACCCAAGGCCCATCATTATTGCTACTAACCTCCCTCCACAAGTAGAAGAGGAATTAATCAAGGTACTAAGGGAGTATAGCGATTCCTTTGCCTGGTCTTACGAGAACATGCCAGGTCTTGACCCCTCCTTAGTGGAACACCGACTCGTGCTTAAACCAGGGGCAACGCCTGTAAAACAAAGGTCAAGAAGATTTCACCCCCACATGGCCTTGAGGATCAAGGAAGAGGTCGACAAATTATACAAGGCCAAATTCATCAGAGTTGTTCTATATCCTCAGTGGGTGGCAAACATAGTCCATGTTATCAAGAAGGATGGAAAAGTGCGTATTTGCATTGATTTCAGGGATCTTAACAAAGCATGTCCTAAGGATGATTTCCCGCCACCTCATATAGATGTCCTGGTAGACAACACCGCCGGGTATGAAACTCTGTCATTCATGGATGGGTACTCAGGCTATAATCAAATCCGTCTCGCTCCGGAAGATCAAGAGAAAACCTCCTTCACCACGCCCTGGGGCACGTATTGTTATGTGGTTATGCCATTTGGTCTGAAGAACGTAGGTGCCACCTATCAAAGGGCGATGATGGCTATCTTACACGACATGATGCACATCTATATGGAAGCTTACGTGGGTGATATCCTGGTGAAGTAAAAAACCAAGGAAGAACACCCCTCTATCCTGGCTAAGGTGCTGCAAAGAGCCAGGGAGTACAAGCTCAAGATGAATCCGAAGAAGTGTGTAATCGGTGTCTCCTCAGGGAAGCTGCTAGGTTTCATAGTGAGCAAACGGGGGATCCAGATCAATCCTAACAAAGCACAGGCCGTCATGGACATGCCTCCGCCGAAGAATCTTACGGAACTTCGAGGATTGATTGGTAGATTGCAATTCATCAGAAGATTCATATCCCAGCATTCTCAAAGGTGCCGTCCGTTTTATGAATTGCTTAAAGCGGGGGTCAAGTTCGAATGGAATCAAGATTGTCAGAAGGCCTATGAGGACCTCAAGGAATATCTATCCAATCCCCCGGTTTTGTAACCTCCTGTCCCTGGGAAACCCCTAATCCTATACATCTCGGTTATTGAGGACTCCCTAGGGGCGGTTTTAGCACAAGTGGACGATGAAGGGAAAGAGCGGGCTGCATACTATCTCTCTCGGTTGTTTAACCCAGCTGAATCCAGATACACCGCTATGGAGAAGACTTGTGCTGCCTTAGTGTGGGTAGCTCAGAAGCTGAAACACTACTTCCTTGCCCACCCAGTTAGGTTGATCTCTAGAATGGACCCGATCCGTTATCTCTTAGAAAAGCCAGTCCTTTCTAGTAGGTTGGCTCGCTGGTAGAGCTTCCTCTCTCAGTTCGATATCACCTTTGTTGTTCAGAAGGCAGTCAAAGGATATGCCATTGCTGAGCATCTTGCCCATCTCCCCATTCCTCACACCGATTCCATTCAGGACGATTTCCTTGATGAGCATCTTTCTGTTATCTCTCATCACCCCTTCTAGTCTCTGCACTTTGATGGTGCACTCAACTCTCAAGGCCGAGGGATCGGTGCTGCTCTGCTTACTCCGGAAGGAGTGACCATTCCCTTCGCTTATCAACTTCGGTTTCCTGCTACCAACAACATCGCTGAGTATGAGGCTCTCCTGGCCGGATTAAAGCACGCCTACCTCTTAGGTGCGCGTCATTTGAACATCATAGGAGATTCTCAGCTCGTCCTACGGCAAGTTCTGTCCACTTACCGTACCCGTGACCCCAAGCTCAAGCCTTATCAAGATTTGGTCACGCTCCTTGCCAGGCAATTCCGTAAGTTGATCTATATCCATACTCCCCATTCTCAGAACATTCTAGCTGATGCTCTGGCATCTCTTGCTTCTTCTCTATCTTTTCCTCTCAGTAGGAGCACTGAGACTATTATCGTCCAAAGATTGGACGCGCCCTCTCTTCAGGATCCTTGGTACATCAATCTTAGGAAATCTGTAGAGGCAAGAGCTGAGAAGGAAGATCTCAAGGAAGTTTCATTAGCAGAGCTAGAAGAGATTCTGGACGAAGAGGAATTGCCTTGGTACCATGAAATCGAGATGTTTTGCAAGGAAGGGTCGTTCCCAGAAGGGGCAAAAGCCGAGCAGCGTAAGTCAATAAGAAGAGCCACCGCAAGGTACACCATTGTTGCAGGAGAACTGTACAGGCGCGCTACTAATGGGATGCTCATGAGATGGTTAGATGATGTTGAAGCTTGGAAGGTGGCTGAAGCAGCCCATTCTAGTGAGTGTGGGGGTCATGTTAATGGCCAGGCTCTAGCGAAGAAGATCCTTAGGCAGGGCTACTATTGGCCCACTCTAGAGGAAGATTGCTCCCTCTATGTCCGGAGGTGTCTTAAGTGCCGACTCCACGCTGATAAGATTCATTCTCCAGCTTCATCTCTCCATCCTATGACCGCTCCTTGGCCATTCTCTATGTGGGCTTTCGACGTTGTCGGCCCGCTCGGTGATCCTAATTCCCAGATCAAGCAGAAATCTTTATCCTTACCGCCACTGAGTACTTCACCAAGTGGGCCGAAGCCGAGGTGTACGCAGAGATTAAAGCTTCAACGGTGTGCCGCTTCATCATGAAGAATATCATCTCGCGGTTCGGAGTGCCAAGCACCATCATCACCGACAACGGACCCCAATTTGTCTCCCAAGAACTTAAGGACCTTTGTAAGAAGTTCAATATTGCATTACATCATTCATCTCCATATTATCCTCAAGGCAACGGTCAAGCCGAGGCCACTAATAAAACCCTTCTTAAGATCATCAAGAAAACATGTGAAGCTCATAAGTTTTCTGATTGGCCGAAAAAATTAATAGAAGCTCTGTGGGCTTACCGCACCTCCGTCCGTACTCCTACGAGACAAACTCCCTATTCTCTTACCTACGGGATGGAGGCGGTGCTCCCATATGAGATCCTGATCCCTTCCCTTAGAGTGCAGCTCGATAAGGAACTTAATCTCGATGAACGTCGAGAGGCGTTACTGGTCCAGTTGGAACTCTTAGATGAGAAGAGGATGAACGCGGCCGATCACGTATCCGTCTATCAAAAGAGGGTTTCGCGTTATTTTCAAAGGAAGGTAATCGAACGTAAATTTCTAAAAGGTGATATGGTTTTGAAACGCAAATTCATTCGGTCTGCAGGTCCTAGGTCTAAATTGCAACCTAACTGGGAAGGGCCGTTTGTCGTAAAAGAAGCTTATCCAGGGAATGCTTATCGCCTAGTAAACGCGGAAGGTGAGGAGCTCTCTCACCCGTGGAATGGGTTGTATCTTAAGCGTTTCTCTCCTTAGTGTCTAAACCACGTGCTTCCCCGGCAGCAAGATGCTCCTTCCTGTTTTAAGGATCCCGAGTAAGGCAATCACACACTACACGACATCTCTGGTCAGGTTTCCCGTTTTAAAAGACACCGTTTCTCCTCGGCCATGCTTTAGGGGAAAATCGAAGTCCCTGCCCGCTTCATTCTTCGGCTGAATCCAGGGGCAAGAAGTGAATAAGGAGGCGACAACCAATCCAAACACCCTAACGAGAGGAGGTCTCAAATAGGGGCAAGTCCGTTATGACCTGACGCCACAAGTAACACAACAACAAAAAAAAGACAGCAAAGGGGCAATCTCTGTGATAAAATCAAAAGCGTCATCTCAAAAGTCTACCGATTCTGAACTCCAAAGCTCCAGGAATGCAAAAACAGAAAAGCTAGGCATGACAAGAGTGGCAGTATAGTTCCCCGCGGGACGTCATGAGCCCGGTCGCATGCATACCTAGAATGGACAAAGGTTCGATGATGGACACAAAGCCCCGGTGCAACAGACCAAATCTCCAATGGGGTTGTACGGTGAGGAAATCAAGTCCTAAAAACTTCCATATCTGGCCTAAGCTTACCCCCGTGTTCCTTTTTTCTTTTTAGGACCAAGATTAGTACCCTGGGTATGGCCTTGGTAGAAACACCGTCATGTGAATTGGGCCTTGGCCAAGGATTGTCACCCATGTTACACGCCAACCTCGGGACTCCTGATTCTGAACAAGGAAGGGTTCGCGTTGCTAGGGGAGACACTGGTTTTCAAAATCCAAAAACACCAAATATTTTCAAAATCCAAAAACACCAAATATTTTCAAAATCCAAAAACACCAGATATTTTCAAAATCCAAAAACATCAAATATTTTCAAAATCCAAAAAACATCAAATATTTTTCAAAATCCAAAAACATCAAATATTTTCAAAAAATCCAAAAACATCAAATATTTTTAAAATCCAAAAACACCAAATATTTCCAAAATCCAAAAAAACCAAATATCTGTGAAAATCCCACAAAAATCAGATGTTTTCCAAAACTCCATCATGTGCATAGCATGCATTGCATTTTTATTATATTTTCCGCCTATTTAATAAGGCTCCACCCCTTGACCAAATATCAAGAAACGGTCATTATCTAACTTGCTTCAAGGTAAGGGGTTGAGTCTAAGAACAGATCTAACTTGTTTCATGTCTTAGCATATGCAGACAACAGGTTCAAATGCAGGATTGCAACTACGCAGGATGTGACGCATCAGTGTTCGACCGTCACAGTCATTTAACGGTCCCCTCCTTGACCGTTAATTCTCTGACGGCTCCTCATTAGACCGTCTTTTCTTTATGGCGGTCCACTGCCCATCCGTTACATCCTCCAGAGGCTCTGCCTCTTCACATCATTCTAGCCAATCAACCCACAAAACTTATGCTCATTCAACTAGGCCAGTCTCATCTCATTCAAGCAAGCTTAATAAAACATGAATTCATAAAAATTCCAGCTTTGATTGTTAATTACAAACAATATCTCTCATGAACAAAAGAAAATCAAGGTACATTTAGTTTTCTATCCGCAAGAGGGCGGATTCTTCTCAGCTCTTTCATGAAATTACGGCGTGCTTCGTCGTTCTCTTCTACTTCTACTTGCCACGGGCGCACCTTGCTGATCTCCCACGTGGTCAGCGCGTTCCGTACTGCTCTTTCATCTTCCTCGGTCCCCATCTTCCTAGGTAGAAGGGGAGGGTAGTGTGATAGTGCAGGAGCTTGGGTTCTTGGAAGTCCAATCTGAAGATGGGACCGGTGCAGGTTGTAGATGGCCATGGTGGTGTTCCCCACTAGTTGGAGGTCCAGGCCTTGACGCCGCGGTATTTTGAGAAGAGTGCTCCGAAGAATTCTTGGTCGCATATTGAACTTGTATATTGGCAAAGTGTTGAAGAAGAGGCGCCATTCATCCCGTATTTTCTTATCCGCCGTCTTGCGTTCAACCTGTGAAGAATACCCGAATGCCCCTCCAATGAAGAAGAGAGGGTGGCTCCCGAAGATTCGGCTAGTTGAAGTTAAGTCTTCCTTCGGTTGGAATTTGACTCTCACTCCCATCCAGCACTCAAGGAGTATCATGGAGCCGAACAAAAGTCCTCCTAGGCAAGCCGAGCTTAGTCCTTCATAGAGGTATGAAAGGATCGCTTGAGAGATGGACATTCCCCGCCACAACCTGCTAATAATACTGAGATTTTGGGTATCTAGAAGGTGGTCGGTTGTAGTGAAAAGGAAGACTCCGCATAAACAAACCGCCACCACCTTGGCTATTGCCTCATGTCTCTCCCACTTGTTTTTCCAATGAGACACTATCCACTGTGCCAAGGGTATCAAATGAATGTGGTGAGGGCTGATCATGGTCTTCACATCCTTTGGATTATGGATGAAATCACTCAAAATCAAGGATGGGTCAATAGGCTCTATTGTGTAGCAAACCCGGTCTTCATCCCCCGCCTTAGTCTTAGGAAGGGCTAGGTAGGTCTCTACCTCTTCTAATAGGACGGTTGCCTCGAAGGAAGGGAAGATGAAAGTATGACTTTGTGGATGCCATAGTTCTACAAGAGCTGAAATACTTGGCCAATCTAGAGATAATTTCTGGAAATTTTTGCCTAAAACCAAGAGTGGTTGAAGGTGCCATGCTTTAAGGATGGATGTGACTTCTATAGGGAGTGCCTTTATCATGGGAGCCACCCACTTCAGACAAGAATAGCATCTTGGGCTAGGAAGAGGCTTGAAGGAAGAAAGAGAAGAAGAAGTCATGAAGAATTGAAGTGCAGAATTTTTTGAATTTGGGTGCGTGTTAGAAGCTTACCACCCTTTGAACATTGGAGCTTAAGTGCTTGGGAATTGACGTCAGCCGTTGGAGCTCTCCATGTTCCTTTCTTGCAGCTTTAGGTCCGGTGTAAACCCTCTCCTCCATGGCCATCATCTCAGAGCTTCTCTTCATCTTGGTTTCTGCCCTTAGGAGAGGTTCTTCAACCCTAAAGCAGAGGTTTTCAGCAAAGCTACGATTTTGGTTGAGTTTCCAAGTTTTAAAGGTTTAATTTTGGCTTTGGAAAGGATAAGACTTGAGTTGGAAGGCTTTATCTTTAGTCTAGATAAGTTCTAGTAGAGTTTAAGTGGATAAGTCTCGCGTTTAGGCTCTCACGGCTCAATCCGTTTCGGAACGCAACTCAGGATCTAACGGTCTATCGTGGGGCCGTCACTTGTCTCTAACGCGCCAGCCTTGGGCTGTCGCATTTTTTGTGGGTTTGATTTGGCCAGACCCTGTTCTGTGAAGCTTAACGGTCTATACTGTGGCCGTCGTTATCTTGTAACGCGTGAACCATGATCCGTTACACTCCCAGTCGTTCAGATATTAGCTTTTGGGTTCAATTTTTCCCGACGGTCTTGGTTATGACCGTTATTTCGCCCCGACGCGCCAGCCTTTGGCCGTCGCGTTTTCTGCTAGTTGCCCTGACAAACTAGTGTTCTGCCATGATCAACGATCTAGCATCTGGCCGTTATTTGTCAATGACGCGTCTCCAGTAGGCCGTCACTTTCCTGCAGCTCAGATTACAAATTTGGACTCTGTCATGTCTAACGGCCGTTAGTCGGGGCGTTATTTAATTGTGACGGTCTGCCCCTACACCGTTACTTTCTCTGCTGCTGAATTCATGAAATTTCTTCCTGCCCTTGTTTTAGACCTGGCGGTCTTTCACATTCTACAACTCATTCATCATCCACGCATTCTCATACATACATTTTTTCCGCATACATGCATTTTCACACATCACCTCAAATCATCTCAATCAATCATTCATTTTCTGCATTCACATTCAAACCTGCCAAACCATTCATCCACTCATTCATTCCTGCATTTTTCAAAAACACATTCCTGCATTCATTCACACTCATGAAACAAAAACAAAAATGCCAAAAAAGAATTTTTCATTTCTCTATATATAGTCATGTACAAGTAGTAAGAAAAAGAAAAATGCATCATTCGGCCGGCCTGTCTGCCGGGCCGCCCTCCTCATCTCCGCCCTCGGGTCTCCTAGCCGGTGGTGCTATGGAGGCACTCTCCTCCTGCTGCACTCTCTCCGCCCTCTCATTCTCCGCTGGCCAGAGGAACTCACGAGGAAATTAGCCACCGTCCCGCTTCGGGCGACGCTCCGCTGTGCCCCGCTCTTCGAAGCGCTCCGATCAGGTCCTCGGCCTATCATCCGGACGGTCCTCTCGAGGGTCCGCAACTCGATCTTCATATCGTAACCCTGACGCCGAGCCTTGCGTGCCTCAGTCCAGTATCGGTCCAAATCCACCGTCCCAATCCGAAGTCGCTCTACCTCAACCTGTGACTGAGCTAGCTCCGTCCGAAGTCGCTCCACCTCTGCATCATCCAAGCGTCGCGGGGTCTCCGCTCTCAGCCGGGCCATCTCTGCCCGTGCTAGCTCTATCTCTACTCGGGCCCGGTCAGTCTCAGCCCGGCTTCTCTCTATCTCTGCCTGGAAATGCTCTGCCTCCAATCGAGCCTGTCTAGCCTCGGCCACCGCTGCAGCTAGCTCTCTCGCCTGTAGATTGCATGTCATGTAGTTGATCAAAAAGCATTTTTTGGCATACGCATGATCATGAGCATAATCATTTAGCATCTTACCCGCTCCGCGAGGGTGGCCTCCGCCTCCTCGGCCCGGGCAACCGCCCGAGCAAACTCGGCATCCTGCTCTGTTCTGCCTCCCGCAGGATGAGAGGAGGACGATGGGGCGTCCGGTCCTGCTCGTTGGGCTCCCTCGGCCCGCTGCAGTTAGAAATCATGATTAGAAGTCGTGGTTAGTCAGCATTTTTTTGCATCATCAACATTAAGCATCATTTAAGTCTAAATCTTACCAGGAGCTCCAGGGCGGTCCGGTACTCGTCCCGCTGCTGGATGGTGGAGTGGAGTAGTCCCTCCAGCTCGGCTATCCGTCCCTCGGGGTCTAGCTGCATTTAAAGCATGTAAGTCAGTACATCTAGCACGATGCATCTTGCATATAGAAAGAGTGTTTTGAGTTTAGATTTGCATACCGGTCGTTGGGTACCTCGGTACACCTGGTCGCCGTAGATTCGAGCGAAGGCCTTCAGATATGCCTCGTCGCTCTCATCTCGCTCCTTCACCGCTCTACCCCGCTTGTTCCAATCGTGGACGTACTTTGCCTTCCGAGCACACCAATCCACGTTGCCGCTGATACCCCGTGCCGACTTGCCTGGGTGGTCATCGCTGTGGCGTGGAAAGGTCACCTCGGACTGGTGTAGTCACTGCGTCCGCAGGATCAGCCGGTAGTGCAGAGGCTCGATGATGTGGATGCAGTGCAGCCAGATGTCTCGTCCCCGGTATGACAAGGCCGCCTCCACCCACGGCTGTCCCGTATAACCCTCACCGCGGTACGGGGTCCATCTCACCTAGGAACATCAAGAGCATCCATCATCATGATCAGCATTTAGAAGCATTTTAGCATTTAGAAGCATTTAAGAGCATGTAGAAATCACTTTGAGTTCTGGACTTACCGACGTGTGTGGGAAGGAGTCCAGGTCCTCCTGGATCGTCCGGGTCAATCTGATGATCGACCCTGTGTCCCTCGCTACCGTCCACCGTCTCGCAATCGGGATACGGCTGGGGTGGAGTAGTGTGCCTCTCCCGATGCCCGGGAGGTACATGTAGCTCCAGATCTGCATTTTAGAAATCAAGTCAGTCAAATTGCATAGTCATTTGCATAACATTCTTGCATAATCATATTATAGAAAGTATTTAAATTGCATTTACCTGTAGGAAAGGCGAGAAGCCGCCCAGCATCGTCTGCCGGTCCGTCGTGCTGAGAGACTCAAATAGGAACACTAGCATTGCCGCTCCCCATGCGTATCTCCCGACTCTGTGCAAATACTCTATCAGCGGAAGTAGTCGGCAGCTAATGATGTCTGCCCGAGTCGCGAAGAGGAGCTTCCCAAATAGCAGCATCAGGAAGCGTCTGAGCACTCTGTCTCCCTCTGGTCCCGCCTCCGCCGCCACGCGAGGGCGCACCTGGTCTATCACTCTGCCCAAATGCTCCTCGGGTAGCTCTCCCACGGCAATCGCCGCTCCTCTCAACCCCATGCTCTCCTGCAGTACTGATCTCGAGAGCTGAGATGAGGACTGTTCCGGCCTGATCAAATCTAGCCCGAGCAGCTGCTGCGTCATCTCCCGGTAATCACCGTAAGTCCATCCGGTCACTACGGCTCCGTGGACTCTCAATCCCGCAATCCTCGCTATGTCTTCTAGTGTGGGGATCATGTGGCCCCACGGGAAGATGAAAGCTCTGCTGATCGGATCCCACCTCTCGTGCAACGCGTACAGCAAGGGTGTGTCCATCCGGATCATCTCGATGCTGAGCACCTCGGCGAATCCCATGCTGGCCAGTTGCTCCCTCTGGTAGTCGGGCAGTGCCTGGTACACCGCCCGGACCTACAGCCAGGAGATCCTTGATCTTCGCTTTCCCTGCATGTTATTTAGATCATAAGTTAGTTAATTGTATCATAAAACATTGCATAAGCATTGTGAAATGAAAACAAAACAAAAATCAGAAATTGAAAACCCTAAAAAATAGTTCTAGGTCCCTGGCAGATGTAACGGCCCGGGGGTAGGGCATCGCTTGCTTCTGACGCACCAAGGGTGGCACGTCAAGAATGTGACGGTCGCTGGCAGGACCGTCACATTGTCTGCGTTTGGGCGTTTTTTCTTTGCATTCCTGTGGTCTCCCACTTTGGTCAAATGGCCTACAATCATTCCTAATGGGTTCGTAGACCCATTTTCTACCCTCAAAACCTGCATGCATCACAAATAAAACCCAAAAAAATTAAAAAATGAAGTTAGGGCGGGAGGACCTACCTCATGGTCCATGCCCCTTCTCCTCTTCTTGGCTGGTTCCTTGGGCTCCCCTTCACCCAAGGGGATGTCTTCCTGGTCTCCCACAACCGTGGGAGCTTCATCTTCCTCCCTTGGCTCTCTTCTCCTCGGTTCTTCTTCCGTGACCTGCGGGATCCCCTCCCGTTCGAGCCGGCGGTGAAACCGCCGGATTGCTTTCTTCTTTCCCCTCTTCCTCTTTTGTGGTGGTGGCTGGGAATCCTCGTCGCCGGCCATGGTAGTGGTGGGGACGGTGGTTGCCGGTGGTTTTTTGGTTTGGGGCGTTTGATTGCTTGAATGTTGAATGAAGGCCGTGACCGTTCGGTTTTATTTTTTTTTGAACGCTCAGGAAATGTGACGGTCTATCGTTCGACCGTTACATCCTTATAACGCGTCTGGATTTGACCGTTACATGTGATGAGACTATTTTATTGAAGAATGTGAACCGCCTGGTTTATGACGGCCCATGGCTGGTCCGTTACTTTATGTGACGCCCTCATCTCAGACCGTTAAAAACTTGCAAGTTCCTTGATGAATTAAATGGCCTAATTGATGTCAAAATGGTTCCATATTCTGTCAAGATGTTTATGGATGATGTCTCTCGCACGCACAAATGGTTATGCCTTGATTCATGTTCATGATTATTTTTGGCTAACCTATCTTTCATGAAGGAATTTATGAACGAAATCATGCTTTGCCGTCCGTCAGGCAGGTAAGTCAGGTAGTGTATCTCTTTCTCTTATCCCTTAATGTATTACTATATGTTACTTATGATATTATCTCGAGAACCGGCTGGTCATCCATGTGTTCTGGGATCTGATGTTCCCCTTAAACAAAAATGATGATGATCTAAGTTCGCATGTTTAATCGTTGGATAAGCCGTTAGGTTGGAAAAGTTTGGGGATGATGGTTCTGTCTTGCACGCCGTGGTTGCAGATGGTGTCCTGACCCTGATTTCTCCGGTCTAGCAATATTATTCTCGAGTATTTTCTATTTTATCTTTCTTTTACATTCATTTTGATGATTTCTTTTCCTTTAGCCCAGCATGCATCATACGCATCTTTTGAGCATTCATGAAGCTTCATCTGTTCAAGGTATCTCAGTGATGGTGAATAGCTGTGTTCTTAATCTCGAATGAGGAGAATCATTCTACTCTGAATTAGAAGGTTTCCTTCGATCTGCTCGCTTGATCTGGTTGGCTGAAGATTCCTGTCTGGAGTTTAGTCAGTACTCTTTTCCTTTCCGTTGCCTCCGGCGGCTAGCCGTGTTTCCATTCCTTAGTTGTTAATTCCTCCAGACTTGCATTCTTTGGTTGACTATTTGCTTGTGATCAGTTTGATGTTTTCTAGAAAATTCCTATCGCTTGTTGGTAAGAACGGGTGTCATTTACCTTAACGCCCTCTTTTTGATCCACTCCGCTTCATTTCCGCTTCATCTTCATGTTCCATTTCGCCTTCGCTTTACCTCCGCTCGCTCCCCTACAAAGAGGACGTTAAGGAGGGGCATCTGTTGACACCCGTTTTATGACCAATAAGTCGGGTCATCTCCTTATTCATTCTATATGATGCTCCGAGTTGTTCACTCTTCGTTGAGTCTCTTGATTGATTTGGAGCCTATTTCTTGGGTCTTTCTCCTTGATCGGATATGGCTCTTTGTGGCATTTCCTTTGACTAGGGCTTAGCAAAACCCTCATTCATTAATTTGAACTCCATTTATAATAACGGTCTGTCCTAGGCGTGTTGTTTCATTCTGACGGATGGGTCATGGGCCGTTACTCTTTGAAGAGTCCTAAGGCTTAAGGGCTTGTTTCAATCTTTATCTTTTTAGTTTATACGTTGATAATAACGGTCTGTCGTGCAGTCGTTGTTTCAGTATGACGCCCTATGCCTTGGCCGTTATTTCCTTGCAGAGTCCTATTGCTTTGATCTTCTTCCCGTTGATCTTATCTTTTTGGGATAAGGTTGAAAGTAACGGACGTTCCTTGGGGCGTTATTTCCAAGTGGCGGTCTGTTGTGCAGTCGTTACTTCCTTCAGAGAGTCCTGGCAGTTCAGGCCTTTTCTCTGCTACTCCGTGGTCGAGATAAGAACTTGGATTGACGATATCTCTTTCAAATCTGATCCTCAGAACCCTCTGTTTGTTTCTATGGACTCTTGGTGATATTATCTTCAAGGATTTGCTAAGAATTATCCCTTTATCTTGCTGGCTTATCCTCTGCTCGACCTAAGAGTTTGAGGGTCTATAAATAGAACCCTTGACTTCATGGCCAAAAGGAGGAAAATCTGGAGTTTGCGTCGAAGTGCTGCCGCATTCTAGAGCCATGTCTGATCAAGGAGAAGTGCTTCTCACGTTCGTTTGCTGCCTGGTGAAGGGAGTATTTGTTCCATTGGTTCCAAAGTTCACAATTGCATATTGAGTTTCCATTCAATCTCTCTTTCATCATAAGCATTATTTCTCTCCTTCCTCCACGTTTTTCACTGGTTTTCATCATCTAAACATCCTCCTAATCTTTTAAAGCGCCCAGAGGGGTTAAAAAACTAAAACCTCCCAGGTATTCCCCTTTCCTTTTGATGATATTTTGCTTATTGAAGAATTGATGCTATATTTTTGAAAGGGCTAATTTGGGTTATTTTGTTCTTGTCTTCCACTTCTTTGGTAGGTTTACAGGTTCACTAGGACGAGGCCCAAGTCTTCTAGACGGCTGGAAGAGTTGGAGTTAAAAGGACTCATACTTTGTTACTGTAGGTTATACGACGGTCTTGTGCAGGCGCGTCATATTCTTCTAGCTGTCTATCGAGCGACTGTCACTTCCAAGTGACGCACAGGGTTCTGGCCGTTACTTCTAGCTGACCTGCAGGTTCTCTTTGGTTTCCTCTCCCGTGGGCGGGTGTTTCATCCACCTATTTCCAAGGTATATTCAAGTCTTTGGCTTGTTTTTACTTTGGTGGCGATCACATCTTTCCTTGGTATTGGGCATTAGCTTTCTCCTTCATCACATATATCTTTATTTCCTTGCTTGTTCCACCCTCGCGGTGTGTTTTTCATTTACTTCTTGCTCCACGCCCCGGCGTGTGTTTTTCTTTATTTCCTTAGCATTAGTTTGATTAAGATAGCATGCCCATGCTAGAGCTAGCTTTGATTGCCTAGGTTCATGATCACATGTTCATAGGTTAAGAGTAGATCTTTGATTACTTGCTTGTCATCTTATCACATTCACACAACAAAAACCCCAAAAAGAAAAGAAGATAGGCAAAACTAATCAACAGTCCCTGGTTATTTTGGGGATGATGTGTCTCTACTTTCAAAGATGACAGTTGCTAAGAAGAGTTCCCTTGAGTTGATGCTAGTTTCTTCCCGGGCAAGGCCTGTGGCAATCTCTTTGCTCGCCGGAGAGTTCACCATTGATGCTATTATTTCTCTTCGCTCTATTGCCATTCAGATGACAGGCCAAGAAGGGTTCTCTACCCGTGTTGTGCTAACGCATACGGTCGCCAAGCAGATTATGGATTCTATATTCAAGGGGCAATTGACTGTATCTTCTACACTTTCCATGGATATTCTACACTTGTTATGCAATCTTCCTCGGTTTATTAGCAAACCGGCCATGTCAACGCCGTGTATTACTCTCCCTCAGCTTCACCCGTCTCTTTTATCAAGGGAGTTGTGCTTCAAGGCTGAGTTCCGAGTGGAGTTGCCGAATCTCATGCTTCTAGTGCCGAGAGACAAAACCCCGTGGGTTTGTGATATTCATCACTCTGAAGGGTTACTTGTCCAAGAATGCCCACTTACTGTTGTTAGCACGGGGTGTCTAGGGGTAATTTCCCCAGCAAAGCTGTATGTTCATAGCCGGGCCAGGCCATCTGCTAGATGGGCTCGCTATTTGAGAAGATATTGCAAGGCAAGTGCCCAAGGATTCGAGCTCGCGCTAGGCGAGCCCATGTTCAAGAAGTATCAGCTAAGAAGAGGCGGCGGCGCAAGTTTAAGGGCCGTCAGTTGTGCACTCAGGGGTCCACTTCTCTTCCTTCTTCTTCATTTCACTCATCATTTCTTCTACTCGGTTCCCACCCCTGGGTGGTGTATCTGCCCTCTCCTAATTCTCCCTCTACGATTCTCTCCTCCCATCTCGGGTCTGCGAATCCCCATTCTTCCTTTTCCTATCCGTAACCTTCGGACTTTCCATCTCCTCACCATGCTCGGACTCAGCCTATGTCCTCCTCTGATTCTTCTCCTCCGGTATCTCCGGGTTCTTCTTATTCCCCGACCTTGTCGGGTGTCTCCCATTCTCCTTCTCCGGCACTGTCAGATGATTCTCGTCCCCCTTCTCCGACCACGTCGGATGATTCTTCTTATCATCTTTATATTCTCTCCTCCTCACCCTTTCAGGGTCATTACCCTTTCTCTTGCTGTTTTCGAGGCTTTAGCCTGCCTTGATCTTGGCTAATCTGGTTTCTTCTGTAATTGGTTCCTTGTTATCAAGGTCTCTACGCCTTAACGAGGGAGTTAAAGCCCTTGTCTCTCTTCCTTTTTATCCTTCTTCGTCCAGTGTCGTGTCTGCCGCTCCTCCATGTAGAGGAATCTTTGATCCTTTGCTATCCTCTCCCTTTCGTATTGTCAAGTAAGGAATACAAAGCTCGTGCTGCACGAATCTCGATGATCAAAATCATGTCAGGATGCTACTTCCACACTATGGATTTGCGAGGTATCGTTATTTTGTGCAAGAATATGTTATCATTATTACTTCATGGACATACTAATAATGCTATTCCTCAACATGGTTAAGTGGCTTTTAGAGATTTACTTAGTTAAGCCTAGTCAAATGAGTTAGCTTCTGCAGCATCCTTAGGCTGGTGATAGCTCCGCGCTGGGAGTCCAGTTCTTTCCCCGATTGTTGAGGGTGACCTTTTAGCATGGGTTTTTCACACACTACACGGTGATCCATAGCCGACCTCTTTGAGTAACACCGTTGCTGCTTTGGCCATACCATGGGTATGCACAAAGGCCTTTTTTCTTTTCTCTGCTCGGCCAAGTGCAGGGGCAAGAGATGGATGGATGAGATGACCAACCTAGGCGCTCCCTAATACGAGAGTGGTCTCAAATAGGGGTAGTCTTGACCCTAAAAAATGAGCTTTCATGCTATATCTAGCCAACAAGGGCTGTCAAATGAAAATCAATGACGAATCAATGCAAAATTATGAATCAAAGGCATGGCAAGAGTGGCGAAGCCCCGCGGGACGTCATGAGCCCGGTCGCATGCGTGCCTGATAAATATGGGTCTCAAAATCAAAGACACAAAGCCCCGGCGCAACAGACTATCTCTTTGAGGGGTGGTGCCTTGGAAGGAAGTCGAATCTTGATACCTCCCATCCTGCATAAAGCTTGTCTCCAATTTTCTTTTGCTCCTCCCTCTTAGGCTGGGTTGTATCCCGGGTATGGCCTTAGTAGGGGCACTGTTCTTTAGAGGCGGTTGGTTATGGTAAGCCACCCTCACATGCACGCCCTGCTCAAGGGAAGCCTTTAATGAGAGGGGTAGGAGCGACGATCCCTGGCCAGTAGTTCGAGCCCGTCTTTGGGTGCTGTGGATTGCTATTTTCAAAAATAAAGAAATGAGATATTGTCAAAATCCAAAAAAATGATATATTGTCAAAATCCAAAAAATGAAATATTGTCAAATTCCCAAAAAATGAAATATGTCAAAATTCCAAAAAAAATCAAATATGTCAAAATTCCAAAAGAAATCAAATATGTCAAAAAATAACAAAAATTTGAATATGGCAAAAAAAATCAGAAATACAAAAATCCAAAAATACTTCTCTTTTGTTCCTTTTATTTTTATCTTGAGGACAGATACGTAATCTGTTTGCTAGGTGTGCAGGCTGCAGGTTGCAGGTACTCAGGCATTCCTTGCTATATCTTTGTGCTCTGTCTCCTGTCCACATCTTTGATCTGGTCTTCCCTTCTTCAATCATATCTCTCGATCTGTTCTGAAGCTTATGTCCTTCTCAAGCTTTGGTTTGCAATGATCATGTTTCTATGAGAGGGCTTTTACCTCACGATCATGAACCTGGCGGTTCTGCTTCATTCTGATCTTGGGTTTTGATTGAAGGGCATATTTGTTTATGTCCCTTGTCTCACGTGTCTATGTCCCACCGTGTTGTCCCATACATATTTTGTTCTCACCATGTGTTGTTAGTTGTCTTGCATATGTTGTTAGTCGTCCTTTTATATCTCGTGTGTTGTCCCACCGCTTGCATGTTGTCTTGTCCCAACTGTGTGTTGTCCCACCGTGTTGTTGTCTTGTCCCATCATGATCATCATGCATACGTGTGGTTTGTTCATGCCATTGCATATGTGCTTGTTCATCTTGTTATGTTGTTTCCCATTCGTTTGATCGTTATGTTATGTTATGTTGTCTGTCGTTCAGTTGATCGTTATGTTCATTTATCATGTTCATTCATATTGTTGTTGTCTTATTTGAAAATCCATAAAAAGTAGAAATCAAAAATTTCAAAAAATGTCGTGTCGCCTGCACAGGTAAGCCAGGTATGGCTCTCTATCCCTGCTCATTGTTGCATTACTATATAGTATCTACGTTATTATAGCCTCTCAAGGACCGGCTGGTTGGCCGTGTGTTCTGGGATCTGATGTTCCCTTTTAACAAAAATGATGATGATCTAGGAGCATACAGTTAATCGTTGGATAGGCCGCTCGATTGAGCCGGGTGGGGGACGACAGACTCTGTCTCGCACGCCGTGGTTGCAAGAAGACTCTTGACCCCGTCCTAGCTCCGTCAAGCAATATTATCCTTGAGTACTTTCTATTTTATCTTTCTTTGCATTCGTTTTAATGATTTCTTTATTTTAGCCCAGCATGCATCATGTCATTTTGAGCACTCACGTCTCGTGATTCCTTCATGATTTCTCCTCAACAATGGTTAATTGCACTTAAGCTCTCTTGGATAAGAGATTCTTCATTCCACTCTGAATTCAAACGATTTCTCTGATCTTGCCGCTTGGTTTGGTTGGCCAGCGTGATTCCTGTCTACATTTTTTTCTCAGTCTTATCTCTCCTTTTCCAGCTCTTATGATGTGTTCCTGCCGACCCACTCATTATCCGTGGATTGTGTCCCCGATGAGGTTGGTCGTGTTTCCTCTCCCTTAGTCAGTTCTCCAGACATGTCTCATCGTTGTCAAACATTCCTTGTGGTTAGTTCGGCATTTTCAGGGGAATTCCTGTCGCTTGTTGGTTGTGACGGGTGTCTTTTTACCTTCATGCCCGCTTTTCAGTTCTCTCCGCTTCATCTCCATTTCATGTCGCGGTCGCTTTCGCTCCATCTCCTTTCCATTTAACCTCCGCATCACTTTCGCTTGTTCCCTTGCAAAGCGGACATCAAGGAGGGGCATCTGTTGACACCCGTTTTAGCCCACAAGTCGTGTCATTTCTCTTATTCATCATTTTTGATGTCCCGAATTAGCCATTATTTTGAGCTTTCTCGGATGGATTTCAAGCCCATTTTTACCATTTCATATCCTTTGAGTCTTGCAGATCATGATTTCTTAGAGCCCTGGAGCTTATCTTATCAAATTCTAGCTTTCAAGTCAACTTACGGCCCATTTAGTTCGGCTTCCCTTAAGTAATCGGCTCTCTCTCACTGCGCTGTCCTCAAAGTGGTCCTTTTTTATCTCCTTCTATTCCTCTTTTCAAAAAGTTGTCTTCACCAAAGTTGTTCCCCTTTCAAAGATATACAATTTTTTCTTCTACGCCGTTGGCCAGTTCTGCCCCGATTGTGAGCTATTCGCATTTTTCTGGCATGCTATGTTGTTCACCTACATTCCAAAATTTTCCTCTCTATTCTAGCACCATTTTATCCCTCTTATTGTCATTTTCTCAACTTGCTTTCTTCATGAAAGTTGTTCCTCTCTCAGTTATATACAATTTCATCTTCTACCACTTTTGCTAGTTCTGCCCCGTTTGAGAGATACGCTTCAATTTCTAAAGTCGATCAGAGTAATGCCCAGAATCTGCCTCCATCAATGTGACGGCCCAGTGTAGACCGCCAGAGCAGTGTGACGGTCCTACGATAGACCGTCACATCGAAACTTGCCCGAAAACACCCTGTTCGACCCCTAGAGCGTGGCGATCCTACCCTAAACCGTCAGAGTCCATATGACGGTCTAGTACGGGTGCGTTACATCGAAACTTGCCCGAAATCGTCCTGTTCGATCCCCAGAGTGTGACGGACCTACCCTAGTCCGTTACATTACTCTGATGGTCTTACGATAGACCGTTACACACACCTGAGAGTCCAATTCGTGTTGGACTCTGCTCTGTTTCTGTGCGCCATGGCCCTCTTGCAGAGTCCATAACTTCTTGAATTCTACTCCGAATTGAGTGCTATTTGTTCCTATGGTTTCTCCTTGGTATTATCTTGAATTCAGTCCAAAGAACTCCAAATTTCATTGGCTATCTTGCTTAGAATCACACTCGAAAGTTAAGGGTTTAGGTGTCCTGGTTCAACTAAAACTCTGCAGATAAGGCTCCGGGGCTACCTTCCAAGAGCCATATCTACTAGAATCATCCTCCGAATTGATCCTTGTTTGTTCCTATCTCTTGTCCTTAGTATTATCTCGAGTTTGATCTATAGAACTCGTCTTATCTTGGACTCTATCTCCGGGAATCGTGATAAGAAGATGAGGCTTTCTTACAAAACTCTATAAAAACTGCCCAGTTCGCAGTTGCAAAGGGGGGCTCTTTCCGGACGTGGGGCGAAGCCATGCTGCACCGCCGACTCAATCATTTGACCCTGGCTTGAAGAGGGAAGTATTAGCTTTCTATTCCATCCTTATGGGCTTAATTTCATGGTCTACACTCTTAGTTCTAGTCTCCTCAAAATCACAAATCATCATAGTTTTCTGCACTTTCTGCTATACATGCATTTTTCCCCGTTTTGCATCATCCTTTTCTCTCTATTCTTTCAATCAAATCTCGTGATTTCAAATCTCATGCATACACAACACACCCACCTATCTTTTCCACCCTTCCACAGGGGTTAAAAAGCTCCCCCCGGTGCGTTCTCCCCGTTTTATTCATGCTATTTTATCACTTTGGGTAGATTTCTACACTTCATGTTCTAATGGGTTTTTACCTTTGTGTTTCATCTTTATTTTACAGGAGAGCATGAATACAACGTGAGGCCCTCTTCATCTAGCCAGCTGGAAGGAGAGGAGGTCGATCCCACACCATTCCCCGCATCCCGTTCTTAAGCGCGATCAAATCTTCATCCCTTTCCGAGGTACACGGCGCCGTTACACTCCTTTCTTCATCCTTGCGGCGTTGTTAATCCTTGGTGGCGATCACGGTTAGTATTTCTATCCTTTCATCCCCCTTGTCTTTGATTCACATGTTTATGCATGTATGTATTTAAAGGGGGCGGGATAGGAATCTAATTAAAAAAATAGCGTGTCCATCCCGCATCACTTTTGCCATCTCCACTCCATTCCTTGGCTTATCTGTCATGAAAGAACATCAAGTATTTCAGTCATATGAGAGTGGAAAGCATCAATGACTTCTAGTGTTCAGCCATTATCAAAACCATGAATATCAAATGACTCAAATGACCACATGGGAACAATAGGGGACGATAGGGGGAACGAACCCTCAAAATTTGAGGTCGATCAGACAACTAGATTGGGAGAACCAACCTAATCTTTCAGCTTCTGTTCTGTAGGTCGCAGGTTTGGATAGTAGACCAAAGATGGGGCTATGGCGGCTCGATGGCGACACGAACGGAGGCGGCAGCGGCGGTGGCTGAGCTTCACACCCAAGGGAGGAGATATACCTTGGAATCTACCAAGATTATGGTATCACACCATAGAATTCACAGCAATCCAGCTACAAGGGGGAGAGGAGAGAGGGGGGGCACCCTTGGGCAATTGCAACAAATACTTTTGTTCTTCATTAATTCTTGTGAAAATATGAAAATACATGGGTTATATAACTCCAACTAAAAAACCTAATTACCCTCAGATCTAGGGTTAGGGAGGGGCAAAAAATGGATAGGAGAATTATCTCGTGGTCAATTGACCAAAACAAATAAAAAGAGAAAAGGGGGGGAAAAGGAGGGGGCGCCCTCTTTAGAAGTCAAGGGGGAAGAATGGTCCAAGTTTGAATGGTCAAGCCCACCTGGGACCTTCGACCAGCCCCACATGAGCCCTAGAAGCTAGGTGGCCCAATGAGAGAGAGGGTGGGGGTCCCGCTGGGCCTACGCGACCTTTTTGCCAAGAAACCCACTAAATCCTAATAACTAACCCATTGGCATATAATGCCTTACAATTGCAAACCCAATTAACTCAAGGATACATATGCAAACTAAAAAAAATGTTAGATGCCTGGTGTCGATTCCCATCACACATGTTGCGAATTTGGGGGGAAATGATCTAAGGGTTTTGGTTTCTCTTGTGCAGGAAGAAGAAGGAGGAGAAGAAGAACGTGGAATGCTTCCTCACCCCTTCCTCACCTGATTTCTACCCAAAAGATCAAGGATCCAAGTGCGGAATGTTGATCTACATCATCTATTGCAGCCGGTGCCCCATCATCGGGTTCGGAGGATCGATGTCTTGAGAAGGATGAGCCAAATCCGAGTTTCATCACTTCATACCTCAAAGAAAAGCATAGGAACAAGTCTATCTTCATGAAGAGAAAATTTTCTAGCCCTTCCTCAATCTTTTCTCAATTGGTGTTTATTCTAGCCTAATTTTTGGTCGGTCAAATCTGTAAATCCTTTGAATATTCTTACTAAATCGTTGTGGTTTGTGTGGTTGCTACGTGTGAGCAGCATTTTGTGGAAGTTTTGCTGCAACTTGTGTAGTGTGTGGTGGTTTGCTACACCTTGTAGCGTATGAGTTTGTAGGGGACGCCATCTCCATGGTGTGTAGGAGATTTGTTCTCCGATTTGCTTCATTTGAAGTGTGTGAAGCCTCACCAAGTTGGTGGGGGGTGAACGTAGGCAGACCTGTTGGTCTCGCCGAACCACCTTAAAAATCTCTTGTGCACTCTTTGATTGTTTGATCATCTTGTGGTTGTTTGATTTGTTCTTGAGTGTGAATCTATGAACGGTGAGTGGAGAGAACCTTTCCTTATCAAATTACTTGATTCCTGATTTTAATTGATACACAAAGTAATAGTTTTGATTGTTCGTGCGATTTGGGGGTAAACAATTCAACCCCCCTTCTTGTTTACTTGCTATCTGGGCCAACCCAGCTGACAGATGCAAAAGAGTGATGTCGGCCAATGTCAAGGCCGATAGCTAAATGATGAAGCTAAAAATCTCTCTGAGGGGTACTCTCCTCTGGTGAAAGATCTAGCAAGATACGACCACAGCTCCGCATGCTCCAGCACATTGTGGAAGATATTTTATAGAAATGTGGCCAAAGCTGACCATGGCTCGCCGAAGAAGATGTGCTCCTGCCCTCCACAACCCCTCACAGGTCACTCCGTGTAAGAGGGGAGCAACCGGATGATCAACCATTGAATGGGATCAATTTATTCGAGGGGAATGCTGACCCGAAGTGATGATAAGAAGCATGATATGGGTTCTCTACTATCAATGCCAAGGCATACGAGAACCAAAGGGGGGGGGTCCTCCGATTACAAAGAAGCCCATCCAAGGACGGGAGATCACAGATGGCATAGGCACTGCCTGAAAATTTGCCTCTGACCACGAAGTCGTCTGATAATAAGACCTCCGAGATAAACCAAGCTCAAAATGATGTATGCGAGCTGCACTTCAAGCATGGCCTCAATGAAAGTGGTAATTGGAGGTGTCACACCTCGGAGATCTAGTTCTCCTTATGCAGACGCACAGGAGCGATTCTTCTTTAACAAATGGGCCAGGTCGGCCAAAGAAAAATGCTCAAGATGACGCACTGGCGAAGCCGCCAAAATTATCAACACTCCCACTGGACAAAGCAACCGGCATCGGAGATGAATTTGTACAAGGAAGTCCAACAGGTTGGAGGAAGAATCGGGTGAAGAACCAAAAGCTCAAAGTCTGACTGAAAAGGGCCATCGGCGTCGCAATCCAGATAACGATGATGAAGATAATGATGAAAAGATGATGATGAAGAAGATGAAAGAATGATAAAAGATGATGATGAAGAAGATGAAAGAATGATAAAAATGATGATGAAGATCATGATGAATGATGGTAAAAGACCAATAAAGAATGATGAATGCATGAAAATGATATTCGATCATTGGCGTCTCAGCCGACAGATGTTCCACCACCGGCGTCCAGGTCGATCGATGTCCACCTATCGGTGTTCAGACCGATAGATTATCAATGATGTTTAAAAGATGTCCCCTCGTCGGCATCCAGGCTGATAGATTTTCAATGGTGTTTAAGGATGCCCAATTATCGGCGCTCAGGTGAGAAAAGATAGGTCGATGTGCTTTCGCGAAGCGAATTGGGACTTTATAAAAAGAAGGTTTTCGGTCAAATAGAAGCGCCGATCGACTTAAAAAAATAGATAAGTTCAAGAGTTTTGAAGGAGAGGCAAAATTGGACTAATCAAATTATGTCAGGGAATTTTAAAATAGTGAAATTATCACCTTCTTCTTAAGGACTATATTTTTGACCCTTATGTGCTTTAATGGTTTAAAGTTTACTAACGCAAATCCAAAATATTAAAAACCCCAAAAGAAAAATCATTTATGCTTATTGACTAGAGTTAAAACTCCCCTCAAGACAAATGTCCAACCCAATTCTTTCAAACTTACACCATAATTTCATGAGACACCTCTAGGAGAAATTCTAACAACTATTGAGGTTAAACAATTTTTTTATAGGTGCTGAATTTGCTTTAGGTCAACCATATATATCAATGTGTTTTTAATTCTTGTAATTTTCTTGAGAATAATTAGATTTAGTACATGCCTTTTAACACGAGGAAGCATATTTATTCAATACCAGAGTCCCCAGTCACTCAGCATGACTAACCATCCTGCCTTGCCAGAGGTAACTGCTTACTTCATGACATACAAACCACATCACTTTCTTGGTGAAGGGATGTAGTTTCTCTGTAATTCACAGTTATTGCTCTGTCCTTTTTTTTTTGCTTGCAGTTTGCTTGTAGAGATAGCTAGATTTTAGCTTCATGACTCAATCCTCATCACTTCTCAGGTGATGGGATATGGTTTCTCAGCTAGACAGAGCCATTGCTCTGCCCTTTTATTTCATTTCAAGGCATATTCCTTCAGCTTTATTTAGACCAATTTCATTTTTTAAAGACAATACAATGATTAAAAATTTTCAACCAAAGTGGCGTCTTTACAATTAATTTCAGATTGTGAGAAACGAGTATAGACACAGTCTTTTCAGGTAGTTTTAAAGAAATTCCATAAACAAGGCTGGCACTCTTCAAGATTTTTAATCTCAGATTGAAGAGTTTATAGACACTAAACCATTGATTTATTAGGGGTCAATCCCAAAGATTAAATGTCTCTTAAGAAGAGAGTGCGCATTTTAACTCCCCCTGAATCAATGAGTATTGTCCGACAAATAAAAAATCACCCCCTCAAAATGAGATGGAACAGCATAAGAGGGCAATTCATTTTAGAAAGGCAGAATGCACACCAGAAAATCAGATTCTGACAAGGGTAGACAAAGTGCCGAATGTGTCGACACAGAAGGTTTGCTGCCTCGACTTAGTGTGGCTTACTAAAAGAGGAATGGATGAAAGAACAATTGTGCATCGATGCATGATGCTTGTTGCATCGACGCAAGTAGTGCAGATGACTGATACCAAAAAAAACCAAATTCTTTAACAGTTGATCCATACTTCCTTCCTTGACAAATAACTATTTGCTGCATAGATATCCAAGCTTGACATCTTCAATTCTCTGACATAGTGATGTACAAATCTCACATTTCTTCCATTTGATTTACTACACATGAAAAAATTTTCTAGCAAAGCCACAAGTAATTCTTCAAGGCAACCTCAGCACTCATTTGGAAATTGTTGAACCAACAAGCTCCCCCTCAACATATGCATGACTATGATGCATGCTTTTCTAAAGTGTAAACACCAAATATGCTTGACATGATAATTAAGCACAATGACCCTATCAAGATTACTACTTGCAGTTCTTAAATCTTAATGCAAGGTTGACTTATGGTACCAAGTGGAGTTGTGTACTCACACATAGTGATTGCTTTCAGATAGATTGAACCTGCCCTTCCACAAATCACCATTTAATATACCATAAAGTCAATGCACATGATAGATGCATGGGAAATTCAATGCTACATGCAACACATTCAATTTATAAACAGAACACATACTTACAGAATCAGTTAATTTCAACAATCAGATCAACCATATTTATCATGAGGTCTACACAAACCAAGCTCTCTTCTTAGAGAAGTGAATCTTTCATTACAAAGAGGCTTGGTAAATATATCAGCAATTTGTTTCTCTATTTCAATGAAATGAAATTCAAAGTTCTTTTTATTGACCTCATCTCTTAGAAAGCGATGCCTAATTTCGATATGCTTAGTCCTAGAATGGTGGATAGGATTTTTGGTCACACTGATAGCACTAGTGTTATCACACAGAATTAGAACACATCCAAGATCCACATGGTAGTCTTGGAGTTGGTGTTTGATCCACAACACCTGAGTGCCACAACTCTTTGCAGCAATATATTCTACCTCTGTAGTAGATAGGGCAACCGAGTGTTGTTTCTTGGATGCCCAAGATACCAAACACCCGCCCAAAAATTGGCAATAGCCACTAGTACTCTTTCTATCCAGCTTGCATACAACATAATCTGCATTGGAGTAAGAGACCAAATTGAATTGATACAATGCAGGGAACCATAATCTCACATCATGAGTTCCTGCAAGATATCTGAAAATACATTTTACTGCACTCATTTGGGATTCCCTAGGACTAGCTTAAAATCTAGCACATAGGCAAACACTAAATTGAATATCTGATCTAGATGCAGTAAGGTAGAGCAAGGATCCGATCATAACTCTGAATATTTTTACATCTACCAATTTACCTTTCTCGTCGACATCTAGACTTGTATTTGTACCCATTGGAGTTTCAATTGATCTTACATATTCCATCTTGTACTTTTTCAGCAGCTCCATGGTGTACTTTGTATGACTTATAAAGCATCCTCAGGAGTTTGATTGACCTACAATCCAAGAAAGAATTGCAATTCACCCATTAAGCTCATTCCAAACTCACTAGTCAACAATTCAGCAAATTCCTTGCACATGGCAGATCTTATTGACCCAAATACTATATCATCTACATAAATCTGAGCAATGAGTATATCATCTTTCTGCACCTTAGAGAATAGTGTTTGGTCAACCTTACCTCGTGTAAACCCTTTACCTATAAGGAAGCTGCTCAACCTATCATACCATGCGTGAGGTGCCTGTTTCTGTCCATAAAGTGCCTTGTCCAACTTATAAACATGGTTAGGAAAGTCTGAGCATTCAAAACCAGGAGGCTGTTCAACATAAACTTTATCTTTTATTAGACCATTAAGCAATGCACTTTTAATGTCCATTTGCTGAACTCTTATTCCGTGAGAACATGCAAAGGCAAATAAGATTCTAATGGCCTCTAATCTAGCAACAGGGGCAAAATATTCTTGAAAGTCAATACCAAATTCTTGATTATACCCCTTTGCTACTAGTCTAGCTTTATTTCTCACTATCCTACCTTCTTCACTTAATTTATTTCTGAAGACCCACCTTGTGCCAATTACAGATTGTGATGCAGGTCTAGGAACTAAATGCCATACTTTATTTCTTTCAAACTGATTTAACTCTTCATGCATGGCATTTATCAAGTTTTAATCTTTTAATGATTCATCAACATTTTTTGGTTCAATTTGTGACAGAAAGGCTAACTGATCTAGTTCTTCATAGATTCTTGATTGAGACCGAGTTTTGGGAGGATCATGCATACTACCAATAATGCTTTCTAACGGATGATCTTTCAGCACTCTTATGTTGGGAGTGTTGTTACCTTCATTGGTAGACATGAACCTTTGACCACTTGACTCACCTAGGTCCCCACATGGCCTTGTTTCTTCGCTTGGTGGTTCTTACTCCCCCTTTGGATCCAAGAACTCATCATCATCATTTTTCCTACAAGGCATGTTATTGTCAGATTCATCATTGATCTCATCAAATGTGATGTGAGAAGATTCTTCCACAGTTTGATCTTTGACATTAAGGACTCTATATGCCCTAGAGCGATTAGAATAGCCAAGGAAGATACCTGAATCACTCTTAGGTTCAAATTTGTCCAAGTCCTTTTTGTCATTATTATGAATAAAGCATTTTAATCCAAACACCTTGAAGTGTGCAAGAGATGGCTTTTTACCTTTGTATAGTTCATTTGGAGTCTGGTTACTAGAAGGTCTTACCATTGCTCGATTTATAATATAACATGCTGTATTGACAGCCTCAGCACAGAATTTTTTAGGTAAGTTACTTTCAATTAGCATTGTCCTAGCCATCTCAACGAGGGTCCTTTTCCTTCTTTCCACAACTCCATTCTACTCGGGAGTCCTTGGAGATGACAATCTATGACTTATTCCTTGATCACTGTAAAAATTTTCAAAGTCAGAATTCTCAAACTCACCACCATATTCTGATAAAATTGAGCAGATTTGGAACTTACCATCCTTCTTTATTCTTTTGAAGAAGGCCTGAAACTCAGTGAAGGCCATCATTTTTATGAGATAAAAAGAATACCAAAGTGTATATAGAAAAGTCATCCACTAGAACATATCCATATCTGGAGAGGGGGATTTCTATAGCCCATCTAAAGAGCAGCTAAACTAGGTCCATCAGGACCAAACGAGGCCCAGCTCATCCAAGTGACAGCCCCACAGGGCCCACTTAAGCTAAAAAGCCCAATAAGATCACTCGGGATCACAACCTTCCTCGGCGGCCCTTAAGCTCGGAAGGACCGAACATCGGTCAGGTCAGAGAAAGACCCACGTTCGATCTATCCCCTCGTCGGGATAAAGGCAGGCGCACAACGCCCACTCCGACCTATCTTCATCTGAGCTATGCCTATCACCCGGACAGGGTTGGCACCCTTCATGCTCGAGTCGACCGACGAATGCTTATCCATGCTGCCGTTGAGAACCCTTTGTAAGCAGGAGTTTATGAGGATAAGGGACCCATGATCCCTCAAGGCTATAAAGATCCCATGATGAGGACGTAAAGAGCCCACGTTGAGGACTTAACTCCCTCCGGAAACCCCTCAGCTTACGGGACTCATGAGGCCAGGGAACTATTTAAACTTGAGACTCCCTCCAACAGAAGGTAAGGGCAAAACATACGCCTAAATTCTCTGAGCAGGAACCACTTCACCACATTGGAGTAGAGGGATCTCGTGCATCTCCTTCCTCCTCCCTACATAGCTTCCACCATTACTCTATTGACTTAAGCATCAGAGGGTTTGCCCCAGGGAACCATCCCTGGGCCCCCTGATCCATTTCCCTTCTTTGCAGTTTAATATCCGATGATCATCTCCTTAGCTCAAGACCCGCGCGAGATCACGCCTCTTCATCTGGTGCCATCTGTGGGAAACGATCAAAGAGCCAGCATGGTGCGAAGAAGTTCAGGGAGGAGGTTCACCGGCGACAGGGGAAAGGCCATGGTGGCAGCAGGAGAAGGCCCCTCTCAAGCCTCATAAAATCCCCCCTCCAATGCCAGCACCCCCATCGATGGACTGCCCCCTCCCTCTACAGTGGTAGGGCTACCACTTAACGGCGGCGCTGACGCCTTCCAAGCCCTCAACGCAAAATTGGATGTCCTCGTGGAACTCATGAGGACCCAGACGGCCAGGGATGGAAGGTCACACGCCCCTCCGGAGAGCCCTCCCCGCGAGAACGTGTCCCAGCACACCGCCGGAGGCCGCTTCACCCTCCGAGGCCGGCAGATCATTCGTAACAGGTCAGGAGGACCTTCACAAGCCCCTCCTCCGGAGCAAGAGGCCTCCTCCACGCCGAAAAGGGGAAAACCTGGGGCATGCCATCTGAACCCAGAGACCGAAGTCCCTGGGGAACGCCAAGACAGCCCCCCCAGCCCCACGGCACAGTGACAACCGGAGCTATCCCTCTGACTACGAGAATTCGAGAGGCGTTTCGCAGAACAGGAGCACGCCCTACGCACCCTGCAGAAAGTCTCTTCCACGGAGGATGAGGAGAAATCCCCGTTCTCCAACTATATCTTGAAGGCAGAGGTATCTCCTAGAACCTCCATCCTGACCTTCAAGCTTTATGATGGCCAGGGCAACCCGGCCGATCACTTCGACAGCTTCGACGCCCTGATGACTCTTCATGGAGCATCCGACGCCATCAAATGCAGAGCCTTCGTGACCACCCTGGTCCAAGGCACCCAAGCATGGTTCCGGGCCCTCGCCCCCGGATCCATCCGGGACTTCAAGCCATTCGGGCGAGTCTTCAAAGAGAGTTTCACCGGTAGCGGTCCCCTAAGGTCAGTAGCAGGGCTTTTGGCCCCCAAACAGGCACAAGGGGAGAAACTTCGGGCTTACATTACCCGATTTAAATTGGAAGTCCTGAGGATCCCCCGCCTAGACGTCACCTCGGCCATAACCACGTTGACCGGGGGCACCCACCACGAGAACCTATGCCGCGAACTTGTCCTCCACCCTCCCTCGACCCTTTCCGAGCTAGTGACTCTAGCTTTGCGCCATGCCGAGTGCGAGGAGGTGCTCAGCGCATGCCGAGACGCAACCGGCTCGGGTCGATAGGGGGGCAAGAAGCGGGCACCCGAGCCAAGTTCGGGTCCAGGAAAAAGGTAGAACCGAGACGGGGAACGCAAGGATTCCTTGGCCGAAGATTACGTTGTATGCTATCATACCTTTGATCACTATGAAGTCCACCATGACCGTAACGGTTTTGGGTGGGGTGCCAAGAGTAACCGGCAGGCTTTGGGCTCCCTCGGGATAAGTGGCCTGGCCACTGAACCCACAAAGGGGGGTTCGGATCGGGCGGAGTTTAGACGGATCTTCTCCCATCTTAAGGAAACATTCATAGGATAATACATCAGGGGCACTTCCATTGTCAACTAGAATCATGTCTACGTTACAATGGTTTATCGTGGCCGTTATGACTAGGGTGTCGTCATGCGGGGTGCTTAGCCCTTCCAGGTCTTGGTCGGAAAAGATTATGACCTGCGGCTCACTTGGCGGGGCCCTGGGAGGCTCGATGGCTCGGCTCGCCCGCTCAGCATGACGCTTCCTTTCTCGGCCACTGTCTCCACCTGATGCAGCTCCTCAGGCGATGACGTTGATGTGGACCCCTCGGGGGGCATTGTCGATTTCCTCTGGGGCGCCCCGATCTTCCTTGTGCCCGGCCACGAACCGGGATAGGTGTCCTTGACGGACGAGGCGCTCGATCTCATCCTGGAGATGGTGGCAGTTGCCGGTGTGGTGCCCGTGATCGCTGTAGAATAGGCAATGCTTGCTGCGATTGTAGTTTTTTGACCTCATTGGCTCGGGTTGGCGGAGGAGGCCCGAGTCTTTGATGTCCTCGTAAATCTCGTAAATCAGAGTGGTTAAAGGAGTGTACCACTCGTACTTCCGTGACGGTCCCCGAGGGGTCCACATCAACGTCATCACCAGAGGAGCTGCATCAGTAGGAGACAGTGGCCGAGGAAGGAAGCGTCATGCAGAGCGGGCGAGCTGAGCCATCGAGCCTCCCAGGGCCCCGCCAAGTGAGCCGCAGGACATAGTCTTCTCCGACCAAGACCTGGAAGGGCTAAGCACCCCGCATGACGACGCCCTAGTCATAACGGCCACGATAAACCATTGTAACGTAGACATGATTCTAGTTGACAATGGAAGTGCCCCTAATGTATTATCTTATGAATGTTTCCTTAAGATGGGGGAAGATCCGTCTAAACTCCGCCCGATCCAAACCCCCCTTTGCGGGTTCAATGGCCAGGTCACTTATCCCGAGGGAGCCCTAAGCCTACCGGTTACTCTTGGCACCCCACCTAAAACCGTTACGGTCATGGTGGGCTTCATAGTGATCAAAGGTATGATACCATACAACGCATTCTTCGGCTGAGGAATCCTCAGCCGAACGAAAGCAGTGCCTTCTACCTATCACCAAAAGATGAAGTTCCTCACCAAAAATGGGTTGGGAAAAGTCCGAGGTAACCAGGCCACGGCCAGATGGTGCTATAATATCTCGGTTGAAGCCACATGGCCGGACGGGAAGAACAAGGGCTCCCAGGAAGTCGAGGAAAAATCCGCAACCGCCGAGCCTGGAGGCGAATTGCTAGCGGTTTTCCTAAACGACGACATGACCCTAGGAGTAAAGATTGGAGCCGACCTACCGTCTGAGGTCCAGCAGCAATACAAAGAGTTTCTTTCCGCGTACATCCGAGTCTTCGCGTGGTCTGATGATCTGCTCCCTGGGATCCCAGAGGAGACGGTGATGCATAAGCTCAACCTCGACCCGACCATCAAACCCGTACAACAACGGACAAGGAAGCACGGGCCAGAGAAGCAGGCGATCATCAAGGAGCAAGTCACCAAGGGGCAAAAGACTGGTCTTTTTAAACTGGTCCTGTACCCGACGTGGCTGGCCAACGTCATCCTGGTGCCGAAAGCTTCGGGAAAGTGACGGATGTGCGTGGACTTCATCGACTTGAATAAGGCCACTCCTAAAGATTGCTATCCGCTGCAGAGCATCGACCAACTGGTTGACTCAACCTCGGGCAACGAGATACTCAGTTTTCTGGATGCCTATTCAGGTTACCATCAGATCAAAATGAATCCAGAAGACATCAAGAAGACTGCCTTTATCACCGACTTCGGTGTATACTGCTACACCCGGATGCCTTTCGGGTTGAAGAACGCTGGAGCCACGTACTAGAGGTTGGTCAACCATATGTTCGAGGGACAGCTCGGCCGGAACGTCGAGGCCTATATTGATGACATGCTCGTCAAAACCCCCAAGGCCGAGGACCACTTCGCCAACCTAGCTGAAACCTTCGACACCCTCCTGAGATGCAATATGAAGCTCAATCCTACCAAGTGCGCTTTCGGAGTAAGATCCGGGAAATTCCTGGGTTTCTTAGTCACCTAGCGTGGGATCGAGGCCAACCCTGACAAGGTCTAGGCCATCCTGGACATGCGCCCACCCACCTGCATTAAAGACGTTCAACGCCTTACTGGACGCATTACCGCGCTCAGCAGATTCCTGTCCCGTGCGGCCGAACGATGCCTCCCCTTCTTCAAGCTATTGAGGGGGCCCAAATTGGCATCTGCTACGTTCACATGGGACGAGGAATGCCAAAGAGCATTCGTCGAGCTTAAAGAATTCCTGGCTTCACCTCTAGTGCTGTCCAAACCTATCCCGGGCGAAGCCCTGTATCTCTATCTCTCGGTAACCCCATCGACAGTTAGCTCGGTCCTAGTCAAAAATGACTCGGGAGTCGAGAGACCGGTCTACTACACCAGCAAGGTGCTCAACGAGACTGAAAAGAAGTACCCCGCAACCGAGAGACTCGTGCTAGCATTGGTTACCTCGGCCAAGCACCTTCGACCCTATTTCTAAGGGCACTCCATCACCGTGCTGACCGACGAACCATTGAAGATGATCCTCACCCACCCTGAAGCCTCGACATGTCTCGTCAAGTGGGCCATCATGCTTAGGGCCTACGATATATCGTACCGGCCTTGCTCGGCTATCAAAGGCCAGGCGCTCGCTGATTTCATCGCCGAGAGTACCATCCCGACTGAAGAAAGACCTCCGTCCGTGCCCGGGCCAACCTGGGAACTGTTCGTCGACGGATCCTCTAACTCAACCGGAAGCGGCGCTGGAATCCTCCTGAAGTCCCCCGAAGGAGCAGAGCTACAATACGCCTTGAAGTTCAACTTCCAGGCATCCAACAACGCTTCCGAGTATGAGGCTCTCATCTAGGGAGCCCGTATGGCCCAGCGACTTGTAGATTGGATTAAAATCCACTTAAAATTTGAATAACAATAGGGATGGTGAAAGCAATAAAATAGCACGAGGTGCTAATGTGGAGTGTGTGTGATCGCCAGAGACGCGAGGGTCTCAAAGAGGAGACAACATGGGGAGATGATCGCAAAATACCTCAAATATGCGGGGATGTGAGTACTCCTTTTCTCTTCAAGATCGGCCGGCCGACGAAGAGAGTTTTCCTTTTGGTTACCCTTGCAAAAAAAAAACACATAACAACAAAAAGATTGGATTAGAAATAATGTGTGTGTAGCATCAAATTCATAATAGATATATGAGCATGATAACATATGAAAGACACACCTTAAGGGGATTGCCCTTAAACCCCTATGCAAAAAAGGGTGTGGAGTATGAATGATATGCACGCAAATATAAAACAAGGGGAAAGAGATTAGGGGAAAGATTGCAAGAGTGCACTAAGGGGAGATCTCAATATGATTAAGATAAAATAAAAAAATCGATATAATAACATGATGCATGCATATGAATTATGAATTAAAATGAAAGGGGAGGAGATGAGATAAAAAAATCTATTTGATTGGTTGCTCTTTTGGCTTTAATCCTCGGTGGGGAGAAGCTTCAAAGGACGAAGACTTGAAGTTGATGTGAAGAAGCCCCTTCCTTCAACTGAGCACCTTCCTTCAGTTCCTGTAGAAAAGAAAGAAGAAAACAAAACAAAAGAGAAAGAACAGAAGAAGGTGATCGAAAGAAGAAGTAGAAAGAAGAAGGAGAATAAAGAAGAAGAAGAAGACGGAAGAAAGAGACGAAAGACAGAAGAAGAATAAAGAAGAAGAAGAAGAGGAAGGAGGAGGAGGAGGATAAAGAAGAAGAAGAAGAAGAAGAAGAACGGAAGATAGAAGAAAATAAAAAAAAAATAAAACTGAATGGCAGAGGATCGGTAAGAAGAGGAAGAACCGAGAGAGAAAAAAAAACAGAAGCAGAAGGGATCGGGAAGAAGAGAAAATAGAAGAGGAAAAGAAGAATCGGGAGAGAGCCTTTCGACAGAGGCAGGCTCTGTTAAAATAGGGAGAAATAAAGATAGAAGGGGATAAGATTGGGCAAGAGTCCAACAAGGGAAAGGATAAGAAGGGGCAAGAGCCCAAACGAAGCAGGAGTCTCTCTGGGAAAGGCTGCGTTCGTTCGGAGTACAAAAGTGAAACACGACCTGGTTCAGGGCGTCAATTGTCGAATTGACGACCTTCCCAGAGGGCGTCTTTTAAAAACACGCTTTAGGCTAAGGCGTCTCTTCCTGGATCAATTTTGGAAATAAGTCTTTCTTTTATTTGAAAATTCTGAAACACGCCTTAGGAAGAGGCTTTATTTAAAACACGCCTTAGGAGAAGGCGTTATTTAAAGAATTGACGACCTTTCAAAAGGGCGTTAATTAAAACACGACTTATATAAGGGCGTTAATTCAAAAATCAAATTTTAGAATTTATTTGAAAAATTGTGAAACACGTCTGATTCAAAGGCGTTAATTAAGACACGCCCTAACAAAGGACGTTAATTCAAAATATTCAAAATAGGGCCATTTTTTATTTCTCAATATTATTTTCTCATTTTTTAGGTGAAGGTGCATCTCGTTGCCCTGATTCCAACGACTATTTTTGCGAATTTTTCTGACACCCGGAAGGCCACCAAATCGCCTCTGGAAGGGGTTGAAAAATAATATTAAAATATTCGATTTGAAAGTCACGCCCTCACACGCGGCGTGAATTCATTTTTTGATTTTTTTATTATTTTCAAATTCAAAATAACGCCCTCTTTTAAGTCGTTAATTTCCGAAAAATTCTGAAAAATTCCCAGAAAAATCCATAAAAATGGAAATTGAGTGGAATTGACGCCCTCATTATATGTCGTTAATTTTTTAAGAAACGCCCAGGCCTAAGTCGTTATTTAAAAGACGCCCCACGTCAAGTCGTTATTTCAGAAAAATAAGGGAAAAATCCCAAAAAATTCAGAAAAATCCAGAAAAATAGGGAAAAATAGGAAAAAATAAGAAAAGGGTGAAAAAAGGGAGAAATCCAAGAAAAGTGAGAAAAACCACTCAAATAGAACTAATTTGAGGGTCAAATTGGGGCATTACAAGGCAATATGAGAGGTACTCATAGTAACGTCAATTTTGGCGTGTCTACAGCTGCCCCGCCTTGGCGTCTGCTTTGCAAGGGAGCAGAGCAAACTGAAAAGTAGATGCCAAGGTGTGATGAGACACGCAATCAACATCACTTGATGAGAATTGAAATCAGAAGTACGAGATGAAGCAAATCTCGGGAAATCCAACGAAATCAACAATGTTTGGATAAAAGGGGAGATGTGCACGAGGGCACGAGGGAGAATGATCAACTTCCAGCGCGGTGGAAGTACCTCAGGTCACAAACCTGTAGATTTCACCATTGGGGAGCGGTTACCAGCCAGTGGACGTGCTGCAGCCAAGGTGGATCAAAGGGGAAAGTTTGAAAATAAGATGATAAAAATCCAAACAAGGAGCTTTCGAGAAAATGACCCAGAACAGCGTCAAAACGAACTGAGGACTCAATTCGGCATGGAATATCTCACATTGAAGATCAAGATCAATTTGACCCTCAAAAACAGCTTATCAGAATGATTTTTCAACAATTGTTTCAAATTCCTACATGAATGCATGCTGGGTTTAAAGGGAAAATTAAATCAAACGAAAATATAGAATAATCAAGGATAATATTGTTAAACTGCCAAGACTGGGTCAAGAAACCGATTTCGCGAGCTGATACTAAGCCGAAGCCCGTTTATCCACGCACCAATTCGCAAAAGGGAACCATCGTCCCCAATCTTGGACGGCTCAACGGCCTATCCGTGTGACTAAGACTCCTCTGGAATCATCATTGTTTTTGATGAAGGGGAACTCAAATCCCAGATTTACCAAAGCCACAAGGTCCTTGATATAATCTAGTAACATATGTAACATATAGTAGAATGCATACAGGGAGATGGTGATAGCAATAAGCATGGGAACTGAGAAATGAGCTGCAAGCACCGTGGGACTTTGAGTGATGATGCCCTGCCGGCGGGACCAAGAGCCTCTTCCTGCGCTCAAAAATTCATTAGCCAAGATATAACAAGCAATGAATAAGGCATTTAATCATAGCATGCATAGCATGAATCAAAGCAACCAATCATAGCATATATCATGAACAGCATAAGTCAAATCATGGCATAGCAAAGCATCATTATTTGTTGTTTGTCATGAGGATGACAATCTGGCTAATCAAGTTTTGGAGTTAAATAATCAGGATCTGATAATGCCCATCGGCGGAGTAATCAGATGAAACGAGCAGGAGTTGATTGAAAGATTTGGAGATGAATAATCATGAGATATGATAATCAGAATGATATAGGGAGATGATGCCCCTGGGTGGCATGTCATGAGAATATTGGGAAGAATCAATAGATTGATAGCAATAAGTAGAGAGAGGACCCATCCCGTGCTTTTGGTCTCTGCAAAGCTGTTCCTGCAAAACACCATCAGAAAATACAATGCAATTTTTTGGATTTTGGAAATATGCAAATTTTTATGGAGTTTTGGAATATGCAAATTTTTATGAGTTTTGAAAAAGATATTCAAATTTTTATGAGTTTTGATCAATATGCAAATTTTTGTGAAGTTTTGAGAAAGGTATTCAAATTTTTATGGATTTTGGACAAGAAATATTCAATTTTTTGTTTGATTTTGGTTAGACATTGCTAAAGCAGCATCAAAGGGTGTTTTAAACCACTGGCTAGGGGTCCTCGTTCCTTCCCTTTTTGCTTAAAACTGTCCAAAGCTGGGCGTGCATTGTAAGGTGGCGCCCTATAACCGACCGCCTTTGATCAACGGCGCCCCTACCAAGGCCATACCCGAGAAACATTCGGTCTTGGAGGGAGAAGAGAAGAATAATTGGAGATAAGCTTTACGCAGGATGGGAGATATCAAGACTTGAATTCCTTCCAAGGTGCTTCCCCTCAAAGAGGTAGTCTGTTGTGCCGGGGCTTTGTGCCTTTGATTTTTAGACCCTTGACATGCATACGACCAGGGTTTTCCCTGCGGGGACTTTGCCACTCTTGACATGCCTTAATTCATACTTTTGCTTTTATCGAAATTCTGATTTGATTTTCATAATGGCCCTTTTTGGCGAGATATGTATAATGAAATTCATATTGATTTTTCTTCTGGGTCAAGACTGCCCCTATTTGAGACTCCTCTCGTATTGGGATTTACCAAGGTTGGTCATCTTATCCGTCAACCTCTTGCCCCTGCATGTGGCCGAATAAAGAAGAGAAAAAGACTTCCAGATATACTCATGGCATGGCCAAGATAGCAACGGTGTTTTTATCAAAGGAGCCAGCTAAGGACGCCGTGAAGTGTGTGGAATGCCCAGCTAAGGGTTGCTCTTAACAAGCGGGGAGAGAATGTTGAATTCCCAGCGCGGGGTTCTTATTACCAAAGGTGCTGCAAAAGCAAGCCTAAAGACTCTTTTGAGAATGATTTCAATTAAACAAAAGCTTAAGATAAAGGTTTAAAACACCACTCTTAATCTCGTTAAGAAGCACTTGATTTTGAAAATCATGCGTGAAGTAATGAGAAAATGATATCATTAAAATGCGTACTTACGCCAATATGTTACCTTGCAACCTTTGTAGAAGCAGCTGCTGCGAGGCGATGTTGATCATCGTGGGATAGTCCTCTTTGGCAGTCCATAGGATTGGAAGCAAAGGATTGAAAGTGGCTTAACAAGAAGGAGTGGTGCCAAGACCAGACTCAGATGAATAAGGAGAAAAGGAAGAGAGGCGAGGGCTAGAACTCCCTCACTAAGGTGTGGAGACCCTGATCACATGAAAGGTCTACAGAAGGAGAGGAGAATTAGAAGGAGGAGTGAGGACTAAAGCCTCGAAAGCAGTGGGAGAAAGGGCAAATGCCCAAGGTAGTGGATGTGGAAGAAGTTGGGTCGGACCCAGAATTAGGAGGAATCAGAAGAAGAAATTGATATATAGAAAGAGACGGATCCGGAGGGTCCGGAGGTAAAGGAGGAGAATTGTGATAGGAGGAATCATCCGGAGGCTCCGGAGGGATAACGAAAGAAGGGACGCGATGTCCTGGGAAGAAATAAAGAAAAAGATGATGAAAAAGGAGGAAGAAAATGAAGGATGTGATATCCCGGAGGAGCAGAAAGATGAAACGGAAGAAAGATGGAGGGTCCGGAGGTTCCGGAGGAAGAGGATGGAAAGGGGCGCGATGCCCAGTGAGAGAAAAATCCGGAGGTTCCGGAGGAATGAAATCAGAAAGGAGAAGGTGGAAAGGGGCGTCGTGCCCGAGAGAAAAGTCCGGAGGTTCCGGAGGAAGCAAATAAAGAAGGTGGAGAGGGGCGTCGTGCCCAAAGGGAAAATCCGGAGGTTCCGGAGGAATAAGGTGGAAAGGGGCGCGATGCCCTGGGAGAAAGTCCGGAGGTTCCGGAGGAATAGAATCAGAAAGGGCGAGATGCCCAAAGAGGAGGGATAAAATTCCTGGAGGTTCCAGGGAGATAGCAGGAAAAGGGACGCGATGCCCCAGGGATAGTGGATAAAAAGATGAAGATGAATAAGATGGGAAGTGCGGAATATCCGGAGGTGCCGGAAGGCGGGGAAGATACGGGTTTGGAGACCCGGGAAGCAGGAGGTGCAAATGCATATGAATGCAATAGAATGGACGTGATGAATGCAGTGAATGCATGAACGCAATGAAATGCAAATAAGATGAGGAATGTGAAGGGTGAGAGGGTGAAATCCTCCTCTTTCCCCTGGGAGTGGCCCATGAAGAAAACGTGATAGACAAGAATATGGATGAAATAATGGAAGGCCTTTTGGCATCAAGATAACTGCCCCTCCACGGCAGTGAAAGTGTATGAGAAATAGCCCCTGCCGAGGCTTCAATGGTGAATGACAACTCCCTTGGAGAGTGCAAAGTAATGGTGTGAGGGAGTTGGAAAATTGGAACATGAAGCATTGCCATGCCCATTAATTGTGGTGTATAGGAAGTGTTGAACAAATTGGGCATTCGCCCCTTGTATGGAGGAATGGAATCAAGATTTGGAAGAGGGAACAAAGGGTGCCCTGCCTGGCCCTTGGATGGCATCAATTCTTGGCATTCTTCCCTGAGCAATGGCGGTGACTTGGCCTCTGCGACCATGCTCGGCACAATAATCCGATTGGCATCCGGTAAATGACTTCTTGAATCTTGAATCGCATAACCGTGGCCACATCTGTCTTGCCCGGCTCTTGATCAGCTTCGGCACAAATACTTGCAGAAGCACTCCCATTCCGAGTAGTAAAAGGAGGTGAAGCGGAGGCGGAAGGCTTTGTGAGTGGTGGAGGTATAATGGAAAGTGTTGGCGTAAGTGGAGGCGGAGGTTCAAACACATCGAGTTTCTCCCTTTGCTTGCAAGCGGTCAGGGTTAGCTCGAGTGCAAAAAGTGGTGGGTCCTGCTCAGGATTAGCCATAGGTAAAGGTGGAGGGTTAAATAGTGGGGTAGGTAAGGTGATTTTTAGGGATGGTGGTAATGGGAGGTCAATTGGAGGAGGTTCAGTGGTAGGCTCGGTGTAGGCCGATGTGGAGGTTACTGACTTAATAGGTGGAGGTTTTATAATGGAAGGCTCAGCGGTGGCTAATGGTGTGAAGGTTGATGGTATAGTGGGTGGAGGTGTAGTTGGTGGAGGTTTAATGGAAGGTTTAGGGGAGGTTGGTGTGAAGGTTAATGGTATAGTGGGTGGAGGTGTAGTTGGTGGAGGTTTAATGGAAGGTTTAGGGGAGGTTGGTGTGAAGGTTAATGGTATAACTGGAGGAGGTGTAATGTATGCGGTGTCAAGGATAGGAGGAGACTTACAATGTGCCGGTGTGGGTGATTGAAGTATCGACCCATCATCGTAACACCAATTAATCTCATAAGTAGGGGTTGGATCAGGGATGGTTTCATCCTGAGCAGGAGGTTCATCAAATGATGGTGGGGGGAGTGGGAAATTATGGAAACTCGGAAAGGGTGCCTGCGGAGCTTCATCATCATATACCGGCTCGTATTCTTCGATTGCCGGTTCTTGCTCACTTGGAATATCAACGCCATAGTCGTCTATCCTATCCTTCCATTCTCTCTCCATTCTTGTAATATCATCCAAAGCCGCATAGAGAGGATTGACTGGAGTAGGAGGAGCCGTGACCCTTTTTAATTGTTCCTCCATAGAAGCAATCTTATCCAAGACGTTTTGCTGGAGGGGAGTAACATGAACAATAGAGGGTTGGCAGGGCCTTGGAGGAGGAGGGGCCGTATAAAAAGGCCGTGGAGGGGAGTTGACGGGATGACCCGTAAAAGGACCCGGACGGGCCGGATTGCAATGAGTAAATGGGCCTTGGGGCCGTGATGGAGGAGGAATATGAGGAGGCGGGTGTCGGGCCACCCGAGTAGAATGAACAGGAGGAGATGGGTAATGGGCTACCCGATCAGGATTGGAAGGAGGAGGTGGGTGATGGGCCACCCGTGTAGAATTGGGGGGAGATGGGTGATGGGCCACCTGAACAGAATTGGAGGGAGATGGGTGATGGGCCACCCAAATAGAATTGGAAGGAGGAGGTGGGTGATGGGCCACCCGTGTAGAATTAGGGGGAGATGGGTGATGGGCCACCCGAACAGAATTGGAGGGAGATGGGTGATGGACCACCCAAATAGAATTGGAAGGAGGAGGAGATGCATGAGATGTACCCTCAACGGCAGCCTTAAGGGCTTGGATCTGTTGAGGGGTAAGATGATCTAATGCATGCAAGATTTGGGAGACCTTCTCATCATTGGGACGAGACGGTCCCGGAGGAATAGTGGTTCGCAATTGAGTTGAAGGACCATTGGATTGGACATTGCCCATGGGTCGGGCATGACCATAAGAATGAGGACGTGGTCCTTTGAAAGAATGGTGAGGATTTTGATGAACATGTTGAATTTGAAGATTATAAGATGTGCTAGGTTGATCATCCTCATGAATTGAATTAAACATGTTGTTTTGTTTATCAAAGTAAGCCATTATGCAATCAATTTAATGTGCAAACAATTTGCAAAGAATCACACAAGTTAGAATGGTTACCTTGATTTCTTATGTTTGAACCTTGGTGAATTAATGAATTTTAATAAAGTTTGGAAAGATTCACACAAGGAGAGTCCTAGTTTCAAAATGAGATTTAACTCCAATGCCAACTAGGAACACTCTCTCACCACGTATAGGCCAACTAATTCGGGACTCCAAAAGGGTACAACCTGCCCGGCGTCCGTGAGGGAATCCACGGGTGCGGGGACTTATGGAGGCTTGGTTTAGGAATTTCAATCCAAAGAGACGGAATGCTCAATGGAGGGTCGTTCCTTCACCAAGGGGGTGTGTGGCTCCTAGTATAAAGAGATAAGGCCTCTCAAACCAATGCAAAATGAATGAATGAATGCAAGATATAAGCAGAAATATGATACAGTGATAAACAAAGGAGTTCGGTGAAAACACAGGAATAAGACGCCCTGGGGCAGGGCGCTACCAATAAAAGAGACGCCCTAGGGCAGGGCGTTAATTATCAAGGATGCTCAACCAAATAAAGAGACGCCCAGTGGTGGGGGCGTCAAATCATGAAAACGCGCCCTGAAGAGAGGCGCTACCAAATAAAGAAACGCCCTGTGGGAGGGCGTGAATTCACAGCATAAGAAGATATGATATAAAGCGCCCTGACAGAAGGCGTTAAACAGGAAAAAGACGCCCTGCGATAGGGCGTTAACTAAAAAAAGTGCCTCTGTCAGAGGCGTTAATTACCTTCTTCCAGGAAACCCTCGCGGCCAGCAATATCAAAGTAGAGAAGCACTCACATAGGCAATCAACAAATATAATTATTAACACAGAAGCATGCTCATCAAGATTTTAAACAAGTGAAAGTTTTAAAACAAATCTAGCTAATTGGCAGATCACTTTGGGGAGAGTGCAATGCACAAGGGAGGGTGCCCGAGGGGCACAAAAGGAGGGGTACACGTGGGTACCAATAGGAAAGGGCACACGTGGGTGCCAAGGGGAAAGGGGTAATCAAAATAAAAAATAAGAAAGGGTCCCACCGTGATCGCCAATTTGTAGATTGGATTAAAATCCACTTAAAATTTGAATAACAATAGGGATGGTGAAAGCAATAAAATAGCACGAGGTGCTAATGTGGAGTGTGTGTGATCGCCAGAGACGCGAGGGTCTCAAAGAGGAGACAACATGGGGAGATGATCGTAAAATACCTCAAATATGCGGGGATGTGAGTACTCCTTTTCTCTTCAAGATCGGCCGGCCGACGAAGAGAGTTTTCCTTTTGGTTACCCTTGCAAAAAAAAAACACACAACAACAAAAAGATTGGATTAGAAATAATGTGTGTGTAGCATCAAATTCATAATAGATATATGAGCATGATAACATATGAAAGACACACCTTAAGGGGATTGCCCTTAAACCCCTATGCAAAAAAGGGTGTGGAGTATGAATGATATGCACGCAAATATAAAACAAGGGGAAAGAGATTAGGGGAAAGATTGCAAGAGTGCACTAAGGGGAGATCTCAATATGGTTAAGATAAAATAAAAAAATCGATATAATAACATGATGCATGCATATGAATTATGAATTAAAATGAAAGGGGAGGAGATGAGATAAAAAAATCTATTTGATTGGTTGCTCTTTTGGCTTTAATCCTCGGTGGGGAGAAGCTTCAAAGGACGAAGACTTGAAGTTGATGTGAAGAAGCCCCTTCCTTCAACTGAGCACCTTCCTTCAGTTCCTGTAGAAAAGAAAGAAGAAAACAAAACAAAAGAGAAAGAACAGAAGAAGGTGATCGAAAGAAGAAGTAGAAAGAAGAAGGAGAATAAAGAAGAAGAAGAAGAAGAAGAAGACGGAAGAAAGAGACGGAAGACAGAAGAAGAATAAAGAAGAAGAAGAAGAAGAAGGAGGAGGAGGAGGAGGAGGATAAAGAAGAAGAAGAAGAAGAAAAAGAAGAACGGAAGATAGAAGAAAATAAAAAAAAATAAAACTGAATGGCAGAGGATCGGTAAGAAGAGGAAGAACCGAGAGAGAAAAAAAAAACAGAAGCAGAAGGGATCGGGAAGAAGAGAAAATAGAAGAGGAAAAGAAGAATCGGGAGAGAGCCTTTCGACAGAGGCAGGCTCTGTTAAAATAGGGAGAAATAAAGATAGAAGGGGATAAGATTGGGCAAGAGTCCAACAAGGGAAAGGATAAGAAGGGGCAAGAGCCCAAACGAAGCAGGAGTCTCTCTGGGAAAGGCTGCGTTCGTTTGGAGTACAAAAGTGAAACACGACCTGGTTCAGGGCGTCAATTGTCGAATTGACGACCTTCCCAGAGGGCGTCTTTTAAAAACACGCTTTAGGCTAAGGCGTCTCTTCCTGGATCAATTTTGGAAATAAGTCTTTCTTTTATTTGAAAATTCTGAAACACGCCTTAGGAAGAGGCTTTATTTAAAACACGCCTTAGGAGAAGGCGTTATTTAAAGAATTGACGACCTTTCGAAAGGGCGTTAATTAAAACACGACTTATATAAGGGCGTTAATTCAAAAATCAAATTTTAGAATTTATTTGAAAAATTGTGAAACACGTCTGATTCAAAGGCGTTAATTAAGACACGCCCTAACAAAGGACGTTAATTCAAAATATTCAAAATAGGGTTATTTTTTATTTCTCAATATTATTTTTCCATTTTTTAGGTGAATGTGCATCTCGTTGCCCTGATTCCAACGACTATTTTTGCGAATTTTTCTGACACCCGGAAGGCCACCAAATCGCCTCTGGAAGGGGTTGAAAAATAATATTAAAATATTCGATTTGAAAGTCACGCCCTCACACGCGGCGTGAATTCATTTTTTGATTTTTTTTATTATTTTCAAATTCAAAATAACGCCCTCTTTTAAGTCGTTAATTTCCGAAAAATTCTGAAAAATTCCAGAAAAATCCATAAAAATGGAAATTGAGTGGAATTGACGCCCTCATTTTATGTCGTTAATGTTTTAAGAAACGCCCAGGCCTAAGTCGTTATTTAAAAGACGCCCCACGTCAAGTCGTTATTTCAGAAAAATAAGGGGAAAATCCCAAAAAATCCAGAAAAATCTAAAAAAATAGGGAAAAATAGGAAAAAATAAGAAAAGGGTGAAAAAAGGGAGAAATCCAAGAAAAGTGAGAAAAATCACTCAAATAGAACTAATTTGAGGGTCAAATTGGGGCATTACAAGGCAATATGAGAGGTACTCATAGTAACGTCAATTTTGGCGTGTCTACACGGTTGGGGGCTGAGCGAGTCAAAATTCACACTTACTCCGAGCTGGTCACTAGCCAAGTCGATGGCGATTACGAAGCTCGAGAAGCACTGATGGTCAAATACCTCCAGCTGGTCAAAGCCGTGGCACAACAGTTCGAGAGATTTGAGGTAGTCCGAATAGCTCAAGAGGAAAACTCCCGAGCGGATGACCTCTCTCAGCTGGCCTCCTCTCTTAACCCCGAGGGTACTCGATCTGTCCTTCTCGAAGAGCTAGAGCGCCCGAGCATTGACTCAGAGCTCCTGGCTGTTGACTCGGCCTCCCCAAGCGACTGGCGTACCCCGTACCTATCGTGGCTCCAAGATTCTCAAGAGCCTCCCGACCCTCGGGAAGCCCGCAAATTGAAGTACCAAGCTAAACGATTCATCACTCTGGACGGCACTCTCTACCGGAGATCCTTCTCCGGTCCCCTCCTGAAGTGCCTCAGCACTGATGAAGCCAACTGAGCGATTCAAGAAGTTCACGAAGGTCTGTGAGGAGCGCATTTAGGAGGAAGGTCGCTCGCCAGGATCTTGCTACGGCAAGGTTACTGGTGGCCCACTCTGCAGCGCGACTACTTGACTTACACACAACACTGTGACCGATGCCAGTGATTTGACCACTTGGTCCATCAGCCAGCAACGGAGCTTATCACCTTATCTGAGCCATATCCTTTCGCTCGCTGGGGAATCGACATCCTCGGGCCATTCCCCATGGCCCGGGCCCAGAAGAAGTCCATCATCGTCGCCATCGACTACTTCACCAAATGGATCGAGGCCAAAGCCACAGCAAGGATCACCGAGACAGTCATCTTGAATTTCATCCGGAAGTCGATCATCTGTCGTTACGGCATCCCCCGGGTGATAGTAAGCGATAATGGTCGGCAATTTGATTCTCATCATTTCTGAGATAGATGTGCCGACCTGGGTATTCGCAATCACTTCACCTCGGTCGCCCACCCTCAAGCTAACGGGCTGGTCAAAAATTCCAATAAGACTATCTTAAAAGGCATCAAGACCAGGCTCAGCAAAGCCAAGGGAAGCTGGCTTAAGGAATTGCCGAACGTACTTTGGTCGCACAGAACGACTCCCAGAACGGCAACCGGTGAAAGTCCTTTTTAGTTGGTGTACGGCGCCGAGGCCGTCATCCAGTTGGATATTGCCAATCCTTCGCTCCGAGTCATCTGTTTCTCACCCGAGGCAAATGATCAGAAACTACTCAAAAACCTCGACCTAACAGATGAACTCTGAGAGATTGCCGACATCCGAGCAAGAATACCAGTGCCGCCTCACTCGATACTACAACGCCAAAGTCCGAGATAGACACTTTCAACCGGGAGATTTCATCCTCAGGAAAGCCGAAGCCTCTCGACCACTTGAGGTGGCGGGCAAGCTATCTCCTAATTGGGAAGACCCCTACCGAGTGGTCGAGACGCTCGGGAAAGGAGTATACCTATTATCTATGATGGAAGGAGAGCCCATCCCTCGGACATGGAACGCGACTACACTACGCAAGTTCTACTTCTGAATACCGAACATTGTGTAACCAACATGGAATAAAACAAAAAGTTTCCCTTTCCTTTATTCAAGCAACTTGCTTGTACATCAGGAAGGCCGAAGCCAAGAAAATACATGTCAAAAAAGCAAAAAATCCATCTGGCGCCGCCGTATGAGCCCATCGCTCGGCTGACTCGGTTGACCTTTCTGCGTCCAGCCACTAACTCTGCCTTGTACAGAAACTGGCTAGGATAATGGGTAGTCGACCCCGTTGGCTCGGGTAGCTTGGGACAAAGGTGACAGAGGGATTAGGAAGAAGGAGGCTACCTTCCAAGTTGAACTTGGAAGGGAAAGGGGAGAGGGAACGCATCTGAAGACATCTTCTCCACCAATCTGCCAACTCTTTGGAAGGAAGGAAGCTCAGGCATCCTCCAAAGAGTGAAAGAAATGATGAGAAGAGCAGAAGATGGAGAAAGAGGCTGCGAGAGGGAAAAAGAAACCAGCAGAGCTGGACGAGGAGGCAGGGGAAAGCCCAGAAAGGAGGGAGCTTAATTGGCTTCCCCCTGCCATGGAACGAGCAGGAAGGGATTGGCGGAAGGATGCCTGATGTCCCCATCCGTCCGCCATCTCGCCCCCCCCGGAACTGATAAAAAGAAGACGACGTGCCTCCGCACGTCAAACCTTCTTCAAACCTGTCCGCCGGCCGTCGAACCTCCTTCAAACCCGAAGCAGCAAGGACTCTCTGCCCTCCATCATCGGTAGCCTCATCTTCCAGAATATCTTCCATGTTTCGAATATGTTGGCACAACGCTACGTGAAGAAGGAATGAAGGAAGACTGTCAGGGAAAACCCTAAGCGGTGGGAGGAAGGGACGCCCTTCAGGCCTTTTATAGGCAAAGGGAGGCTATTTGCCTTAAATGATTCTCTCCTTGAAAACACGCCAAGGGGATTTCTCCCTATGAACGGTCACCTCAAAACTCCTTTTTTTCACCCCAATGGGATACACGAAGCGGCCAAACATTCAAAGCATGAGAAAAGCGGAAAGACACCCTGTCAGAGGCTCACCCAACCATCGTGCGAAAACCACGCAGAAAGTATCAACACTTTCCAACTACTGTAGACACGCTGAACAAAATATGGCAATGGTGATTTAGAGCAGTTAAGTCTTCGTCATAATGTTATTGCCTTATCTATTTTCCTACATGACAGAGAATGTTTTTTCTTCAAAAGGAACAAGACATACGAAAAGAGGAAGCAAAGCAGATACATTAGGCCTCTGGCCCACCTTGAAGCTCGGAAGTGGAAGGCTCAAGCGGTTTGCCCCCGGCACCCTCGGCGACGGCCGACCCTGGCACTGACCCCACCGGCGTGGGAACTGTCTCGGTCGCGTGCCCTCCGGAGACATCCAGAGCTGGCGACCCCACGGGCGAAGTGCCCTCCTGATCTTCTTCTTCCGAAGCCGAAGTAGAGGAGCAGGAGGATGACAGATCCGAGTCGTAGCATTGTCCGGATGAAAATTCAATTATCCCGGATGCCTGCTCCTCGGCATAAGATACGGCCCGGTCGCAGCCCTGCTTGAACCCCTTGCGGATGCCTCGGTGAAGCGCTGACTCGTAGTAGGGAAGGGCAGCCTCCTTAAGGTCGTCTCGGTAGGCAACCGAGCATTTGTATTGCTCGAGCGCCTCCACCCCGGCCAATCCCACCCTGCCAACGAGCTCGGCCTTCTCCCGCTCCACCTCGGCTAACTTCAACTTGGCCTCAACCGCCCGCTCCTCGGCCTTTGCCGCCCGCTTCTCCCCCTCGACTCGATCGGCCTCGGCCTCCCCCCGAAGGCGCTCAGCTTCCTCCACCCGGTCCACTAGCTCGGAGCGCTCGACCTCCCACCGGCCATCCAGCTCAACGCGAACAAGGTGCTCCTCTTCAAGAAGCATGTTCTTCCTCTCGAGCGATTCGCGAGCCTTACCTAGCCACTCGGTTAGCGCCCGAGCCTCCCCCTGGCTCGACCGCACCAGCTCCCCAACTGAGGAGAGCTCCCTCCAAAGCCCATCACGCTACTCGGCAAGCCGAGCCAGCTTTCTGTCAGACCCACCAAGGGTCAAGGCCAGGGTCGCCCGCTCTGACTCCAACCGAGCGTACGCTTCTGTCAGAGTGGCCCCCATCTGGGCCAGGACCAGGCCACCCTCCATAACTGCTTCAAGGGCTATGGACGGGGAGTGCTGCCTGCTTCCCCCCCTCACCTTCGCAGCTATGCCACGACACATCTGATACAAAGGGCCCTGGATGCCAAGCCTCACCAAGGCCGCCAGAATGGAGATCCCCCCTTTGGTCGGTATCCCACCGACCGACCTAGACCGAGCCGCGACCTCGGTCGCCTCTCGTGCCTCGGTCAGATTATTTTGCGACCCTCTGACCTGGGCCGATACAGCACCTGCACTGCCACCTGGAGCGTCGCCCACCCCAACCTCGGCCGTGACCTCAGCGTCACCTGCCTCGTCCACGGTGCCCTCGGCTTCGGCCAAGGGGAGAGCCGGGCCAGCGCCGCTGCCAATCGCAGAAGCAGCCTCGGCCCCCTCGGCTCCGACTGAGGGGAGAGCCGAACCAACATCGTCACCAACTGCAAGAGTAGCTCCAACCTCCTCGGCCCTCTCTTGCTCGGAAGATGGGAGAGCCGGCCTAACAAGGTCGTCCCTATCTCGCTCAGAAGAGAGGAGAGCCGCCGAGCTAGAGCCACCCTCGACGACGGAGATGGATCCGGCCTTCCTGGCCCGCTTCTTGGCCTTCACAGCATCCCGTATCATGCCCTCCATGGGATCCTTGCACTTGGCCCCCCGCAGCTTGGAAGACCCCTCCTGGGCCGCCCTCTTGCCCTTACCTCAGGCTCGGGTGCGCCCCTCGGGAGATCGCGGCTCGTCGGTGGCCGAGTCATTGCCGAGATCGATCACCTATGTGGTCTCCTCCAAAGCCGGTTGCCTGGTGTCTGTAGACACGCCAAAATTGACATTACTGTGAGTACATCTCATATTGCCATGTAATGTCCCAATTTGACCCTCAAATTAGTTCTATTTGAGTGGTTTTTCCCACTTTTTTTTAGATTTCTCCCTTTTTTCACCCTTTTCCTATTTTTTCCTATTTTTCTAGATTTTTCTGGATTTTTCTGGATTTTCTGGGCATTTTTTTTCTATTTTTTAGAAATAACGACTTGATCTGAGGCGTCTTTTAAATAACGACTTATACATTGGCGTTTCTTAAAAAATTGACGACTATACTGTAGGGCGTCTATTCTTTCAAATTTCCATTTTTCTGGATTTTTCTGAGAATTTTTCGGAATTTTTTGGGAATTAACGACTTAACCATGGGCGTTACTTTGAATGTGAAAAGAATAAAAAAATCAAAAAAATTAAGTCACGCCTTACTCACGGTCGTGTCTTTCAAATGGATTATTTTAATATTATTTTAATACCCCTTCCAGGGGTGATTTGGTGGCCTTCCGGGTGTCAGAAAAATTCACAAAAATAGTCGTTGGAATCAGGGCGACGAGATGCACCTCCACCTAAAAAATGGGAAAATAATATTGAGAAATGAAAAATAGCCCTATTTCGAATTTTTTTAATTAACGTCCTTTGTTAAGGCGTTTTTTTAATTAACGCCTTTGACTCAGACGTGTTTCAATTTCATTTCTAAAAATGATCCAGGAGTTAACGCCCTTGTGCAGGGCGTGTTTTTAAAAGACGCCCTCTGGGCAGGTCGTCAATTCAACAATTGACGCCCTGAACCAGGTCGTGTTTCACTTTTGTGCTCCGAACGAACGCAGCCTTTCCCAGAGAGACTCCTGCTTCGTTTGGGCTCTTGCCCAGCTTAATCCTCCCCTCTTTGGGCTCTTGCCCCTTCTTATCTCTTCCTCCGAAGGACTCTTTCCTTCTTATCCCTTCATTCGATTCTATTTAATAGAGCATACTGCTCTGTTAATAGGTTGGACCCCCTTCTTCCCCTCCGTTTTTTTTCCTTTTGCTTTGTTTTCTCACAGGCGCTGCTGCTATTGCTGCTGCTGGCCGAAGGAGAAGCCTCTGCATCTCCCCATCGAGCATCCAAGGCCAAAGCACAGGCTCTTCTTTTTCCTTTCCTTTTATTATCTTAAACATACGTGCATGCATATACCTTCATCATGTTCATCTCCTATTAATTCCTTTCTTCTCAACCACGTTGAGAACCTCCGACAGTGCATCCCTTGCACATCCTTTTCTTTATTTTTCATATCATTCATATATTTCCCACCCTTTTGCATAGGGGTTTAAGGGCCAACCACCCACAAGGTGTGTCTTAATCCTATGATATTTCATGCTCATCTATTCAAGAATTTGACGCTACACCCACCTTGTTTCTAATTCAATTCTTTTGGTGGTATTTGTTTGTTTTGCAAGGGTAATAAAAGCAAGAACTCTCTTCATCGGCCGGCCGATTTGAAGAGAAAGGAAGCACTCACATCACCGCACTTTTGAGGTATTTTTCGCGATCATCTCTCCCATGCTTTCATTGTTATATTTTTGAGGCCTCGTGTCTCTGGCGATCACAAACTCCTCTTGTGCACCTCGTGCATGTTTTTCTCCACATTATTGATTATTGCTTATTCTTAATATTTTCCTTAAGTGGATTTTAAAGGAATCTACAAATTGGCGATCACGGTGGGACCCTTTGAGTTCTTCATCTGTTACCCGTTTCCCCTTAGGCACCCGCGTGTGCCATCTCCCTTATTTGCACCCTCGGTGCGTCCCCCTTTTGTGCCCCTCGGGCACCCTCCATTGGTTTTGTCCTTTTCCCTAAGTGATTCGTCAATTTATTGATTTTTCTTTAAAATCTCCACTTATTTGAAATTTTGATGAGCATGCTTATATCTTATATTTGTTGATTGCCTGCGACTGTGAGTGGTTGTTACTGTTGTCCGTGGATTGAGAATTAACGCCTCTGTCGGAGGCGCCTTTTGATTTCACGCCCTAACCCAGGGCGTGTTGTTTGAAGTTAACGCCTTCTGACAGGGCGTTTGCTAGCTGTCTCCAATTATCTCTGCTTGCTTGGTGAATTCACGCCCGTTGCAAGGGCGTCTTTATCTTTATTAGCGCCTCCCTTAAAGGCGTTTTCTTGGATTTGACGCCCGCTGGATAGGGCGTCCTTTTATTTATAGCGCCTCACACTAAGGCGTGTTTTACCCTACCCCTGGGCCCCTCACGTTGATTCACGACAGTCACACCGTCGTGTCCTTGTTTAGTAGCGTCCCCTTCCAGGGCGTGTTTTTACTGTGGGTTTCCAGAACCCCCCGGCTGTGGTTTTTCATGATATTTCATGCTTATCTTTGTTGATTGATCATATTATTGTGGTTGGCCTGTTTACCCTGTTTCATTCATATTTGCATTGGTTTGGGAGCCCCCTCCTCTTCATTAGGATCCACACACCCCCTTGGTGAAGGAACGACCCTCCATTGAGCATTCCGTCTCTTTGGATTGGAAATTCCTAAACCAAGCCTCCGTAAGTCCCCGCACCTGTGGATTCCCTCACGGACGCCGGGCAGGTTGTACCCTTTTGGAGTCCCGATATAGTTGGCCTAATACGTGGTGAGTGAGAGTTCCTAGTTGGCATTGGAGTTCAAATCTCATTTGAAACTAGGACTCTCCTTGTGTGAATCTTTCCAAACTTTATTAAAATCCTTAATTCACCAAGGATAAAACAATCAAAAATCACGGTAACCATTCCAACTTGTGTGCTTATTTGCATAATTATTGAGAATTTTTGATTATATAATGGCTTACCATGATAGAAACATGTTCAATTCAATTCATGAGGATGCACAACCTAGCACTTCATATCCTCAATTTCAACATGTTAATCAGCATTCTCACCATTCTTTCAAGGGACCACGTCCTTATTCTCATGGTCATACCCAACCCATGGGCAATGTCCATTCTCATGGTCCACCTACTCAATTTCAGGCCACTATTCCCTCGGGACCGTCTCCTCCCAATGACGAGAAGGTCTCTCGAATCATCCATGCATTAGATCATCTTACCCCTCAACAGATCCAAGCCCTTAAGGCTGCCGTTGAGGGTACATCTCATGCATCTCCCCCTCTTTCCAATTCTATACGGGTGGCCCATCACCTACCTCCTTCCAATTCTATTCGGGTGACCCATCACCCATCTCCCTCCAATTCTACACGGGTGGCCCATCACCCACCTCCTCCTTCCAATCATATTCGGGTAGCCCATTACCCATCTTCCCCTATTCATTCTACTCGGGTGGTCCGACACCCGCCTCCTTCTATTCCTCCTCCCTCACGGCCCCGAGGCCCATTTATTCATTGCAATCCGGCCCATCCGGGTTCTTTTACGGGTCATACCGTCAACTCCCCTCCACGGCCTTTTTATGCGGCCCCTCCTCCTTCAAGGCCCTGCCAGCCCTCTATTGTTCAAGTCACACCCCTCCAACAATCTCTTTTTGATAAGATTACTTCCATGGAGGAACAATTAAAGAGGGTCACGGTTCCTCCTACTCCGGTCAATCCTCTCTATGCGGCTTTGGATGACATTACAAGAATGGAGAGAGAATGGAAGGATAGGATGGACGACTACGGCGTTGATATTCCAAGCGAGCAAGAACCGGCAATTGAAGAATCCGAGCCGGTGTATGATGATGAAGCTCCGCAGGCACCCCTTTCGAGTTTCCTTAACTTTTCACTTCCCCCACTTTCATTCGATGAACCCCTCGCTCAGGATGAAGCCACCATCCCCGATCCAACCCCTATTTCCGAGACTTTTTGGTGTTACGACGATGGGTCGATACTCCAATCACCCGCGCCGACGCATCTTGAGTTTTTCACCACTCCAAACACCGCTCGCCCCATTCGGCATTTCCTACGCACCAAACCTTCACCCATTAACCCTCCACCCATTACACCTCCTCCAGTTACACCATTAACCTCCGCAACACTGGCCTCCCCCAAGCCTTCCACTATTAAACCTCCACCTGTTATATCAACCTCCACGCCATCGGCCTCCATTGAGTCCACCATTGAACCTTCCCCAATTAACCTCCCATTACCAACGCCTCAACCCACCTTACCTATTCCACCACATAACCCTTCACCTTTACCCGTGGCTAATCCTGAGCAGGATTCACCCTTTTTTACACTCGAGCCAACCCCGACTGCTTCCGGGCAAAGGGAGAAGCTCGACGTGTTTGAACCTCTGTCTCCGTTTATCCTTCCACCAACACTTTCCACTACACCTCCCATTACACCGTCCACTAAACCTCCATTATCCACAAAGCCTTCCGCCTCCGCCTCACCTCCCTTTACTACTCGGAAGGGGAGTGCTTCTACAAACACTCGCGCCAAGGATAAGCAAAAGGCGGGCAAGAAGACTTTGGCCACGACTGTGCCATTCAAGATTCAAGAATTTATTTACCGGATGCCAATCCGGGTTATTGTGCCGCACATGATCGAAGAGGCCGAGTCACCGCCACTGCTCAACAGATGCCAAGTGTTAACGCCGTATGAAGGCCAGGCAGGGCACCCCTTGTTCAAACTTTCCAATCCAGAATTCATTATTCCTTACAAGGGGCGAATGCCCATTTTGCTCAACATTCCATATACACCACATTCAATGGGCAACATAATGCTTCCCGTTCCAACTCTACGACTCCCTCACTTTATTGATCTTCGCTTTCCAAAGGGGTTGTCATTTATTGAAGCTTCCTTTATTGGGCCAATCGGCCGTACATGTTCACTGCCATGGAGGGGCAGTTACCTTAATGCTAAGGGGCCATCCCTTATTTGCTCCACTTTCTATTCATCCATCTCTATCACTTTTTCTTCATGGGCCATTCCCAGGGTTAGGAGGAGGATCACATCCTCTCGCCCTTCACATTCTTCATATTCTTTGCATTTCATGCATTCATCGCATCCATCCCATTACATGCATTTGCACCTCCTGCTTCCCGGGTTTCCAAACCCGTATCTTCCTCACCTTCCGGCACCGCCTGATATTCCGCATTTCCCATCTTATTCATATTCATCCTTTTATCCACTCCCCTTGGGGCATCGCGTCCCCCTTCCTGCCATTTCCCTGGAACCTCCAGGAATTTTATCCCTCCTCTTTGGGCATCTCGCCCTTTCTGATTCTATTTCTCCGGAACCTCCGGACCTTTCTCTCGGGCACGACGCCCCTTTCCATCTTCTCCTTACTGATTTCATCCCTCCGGAACCTCCGGATTCTCCACCTGATTGTCTCCATCTTTTCCCCGGGCATCGCGCCCCTTTCTATTTGCCTCCTCCGGAACCTCCGGACCTTCCATATTTCCTTCAATTCATCTTTTTGCTCCTCCGGGACTCCATATCTTTTATTCTCTTCTTTCTTTTCCGTCATCTTTTTCATCATCTTTTTCCCTATTTCTCCCCAGGGCATCGCGGCCCTTCTTTCGTTATCCCTCCGGAGCCCCCGGATGATTCCTCCTATCACGATTCTCCTCCTTTACCTCCGGACCCTTCGGATCCACCTCTTTCCATCTACCAATTTCTTCTTTTGATTCCTCCTAATTCTGGGTCTGACCCAACTTCTTCCACATCCACTGCTTTGGGCATTTGCCCTTTCTCCCATTGTTTTAGAGGCTTTAGTCCTCACTCCACCTCCTAATTTTTCGCTTCTTTTGTAAACTATTCCTTGTAATCAGGGTCTCCGCGCCTTAATGAGGGAGTTCTAGCCCTCGCCTCTCTTCCTTTTTTCCTTATTCATCTGAGTCTGGTCTTGGCACCACTCCTTCTTGTTAAGCCACTTTCAATCCTTTGCTTCCAATCCTATGGACTGCCAAAGAGGACTATCCCACGATGATCAACATCGCTTCGCAGCAGCTGCTTCTATGAAGGTTGCAAGGTAACATATTGGCGTAAGCGCATTTTTATGATATCATTACCCCATTTCTTCACGCATGATTCTCAAAAGGAAGTGCTTCTTAACAAGATTAAGAATGGTGTTTTAAACCTTTATCTTAGGCTTTTAATTGAATCATTTCGAAAAAAGAGTCTTTAGACTTGCTTTGCAGCACTTTGGTTGATAAAGAACCCAGCATTGGGAATTCAACATTCTCTCCCCGCTTGTTTAAAAGTAACCCTCGGTTGGGCATTCCACACACTTCACGGCGTCCTTAGCCGGCTCCTTTGGTAAAACACCGTTGCTACTTTGGCCATGCCATGAGTATATCTGAAAGTCTCTTTCTCTTCTTTACTCGGCCGAACGCAGGTACAAGAGGTTGACGGATAAGATGACTAACCTTGGTAAATCCCAATACGAGAGGAGTCTCAAATAGGGGCAGTCTTGACCCAGAAGAAAAATCAATATGAATTTCATTATACATATCTCGCCAAAAGGGGCCATGATGAGAATCAAATCAGAATTTTGATAATTGCAATTAGGAATTATGGCATGACAAGAGTGGCAAAGTCCCCGCAGGGAAAACCCTGGTCGTATGCATGTCAAGGGTCTAAAAATTAAAGGCACAAAGCCCCAGCGCAACAGACTACCTCTTTGAGGGTTAAAACCTTGGAAGGAATTCAAGTCCTGATATTTCCCATCCTGTATAAAGCTTGTCTCCAATTGTTCTTCTCTTCTCCCTCCAAGACCGAATGTTTCTCAGGTATGGCCTTGGTAGGGGCACCGTTGATCAAAGGCGGTCGGTTATAGGATGCCACTTTCAATGCACGCCCGACTTTGGGAAATTTTACTAAAAAGGGAAGGAACGAGGACCCCTAGCCAGTGGTTCAAAACAACCCTTTGATGCTGCATTAACAATGTCTAAGCCAAAATCCAAAAATTTGAATATTTCCCGATCAAAATCTCAACAAAAATTCAAAATATTGTTCAAAAAAATCTCCATAAAAATTTGCATATTTTCAAAACCCATAAAAATTTGCATATTTTTTTAAAATTCATAAAAATTTGAATATCTTTTTCAAAACTCATAAAAATTTGCATATTTCCAAAATCCAAAAATTGCATTGTATTTTCTGATGGTGTTTTGCAGGAACAACAATTTTGCAAGGACCAAGATCACGGGATGAGTCCTCTCCACTCATTACTATCAATCTATTGATTCCTCCCGATATTCTCATGACATGCCACCCTGGGCATTTTTGATTATCATCTCCCTATATCATTCTGATTATCATTCTGATTATTATATCTCCTGATTATCATCCTGATTATCGTTCATCTCCAGATCTTTTTAATCAACTCCTGTTGATCACTTTGCCAATGTGCATTATCAAATCTTGCTGATCTTTTTTGCCACTGGGCATTATATCATTCTGAGCATTCAACTCCAAATCTTGATTAGCCAAAATTGGCATCCTCATTATAACAACAACAAACAATGATGATTTTGCAATGTCGTGATTTAACTCGAGCTATACATGCCATATACATGCTTGCTACGCTTGAATGTCTTATTCATTGCTTGTTATCTTTTATATCTTGGCTAATGAATTTTTGAGCGCAGGATAAGAAGCTCTTGGTCCCGCCGACTGGGCATCATCATCAAAGTCCCACGGTGCTTGCAGCTCATTTCTCAGTTCCCCATATGCTCATTGCTATCACCATCTCCCTATATGCATTTTACTATATGTTACATACGCTACTAGATTATATCAAGGACCTTGTGGCTTTGGTAAATCTGGGATTTGAGTTCCCCTTCATCAAAAACAATGATGATTCCAGAGGAGTCTTAGTCACACGGATAGGCCGTTGAGCCGTCTAAGACTGGGGACGATGGTTCCCTTTTGCGAATTGGTGCGTGGATAAACGGGTTTCGGCTTAGTATCAGCTCGCGAAATCGGTTTCTTGACCCAGTCTTGGCAGTTTAACAATATTATCCTTGATTATTCTATATTTTTATTTGATTTATTTTTTTTTCCCTTTAAACCCAGCATGCATTCATGTAGGAATTTGAAACAATTGTTGAAAAATCATTCTGATAAGCTGTTTTTGTGGGTCAAATTGATCTTGATCTTCAATGTGAGATATTCCATGCCGAATTGAGTCCTCAGTTCGTTTTGACGCTGTTCTGGGTCATTTTTCTCGAAAGCTCCTTGTTTGGATTTTTATCATCTTATTTTCAAACTTTCCCCTTTGATCCACCTTGGCTGCAGCACGTCCACTGGCTGGTAACCGCTCCCCAATGGTGAAATCTACAGGTTTGTGACCTGGGGTACTTCCACCGCGCTGGAAGTTGATCATTTATTTTATCTCCTTCGTGCACCGCATGCACTCTCCCCGATTTATCCAAACATTGTTGACTTCGTTGGATTTCCCGAGATTTGCTTCATCTCGAGCTTTTGATTTCGATTCTCATCAAGTGATGTTGATTGCGTGTCTCATCACACCTTGGCATCTACTTTTCAGTTTGCTCTTGTAGCAACCCTAATAAATGAATAATTGAAATGAATTAAAACATATATATTACAGAAGTAATATATATATAAAAGGAATAGGGTTAATTGGACGAAATAAAACAAATTAAAAATAACGCCTCTTATTAAGGCGTTAATTTATAAAGAAACGCCTCTATACATGGCGTGACTAAAGAAAGGACGCCCACACATGCGGTCGTTAGTTCTCATGCGACCAAATGGGTAAGTAAAAGAAACGCCCCTATCTTGGGCGTGTTTTAAAACATGAAACGCCCTTTTTCAAGGCGCTTTTTAAGAAACGCCTTAAAGTAAGGCGTCAATTAACGAATACACGCCCTGACCTAAGGCGTTAATTCAGTTCGTGAACCGTTCGAACCCAGAGCTTATCCAGGGAAGATCAACCTAATCTAGTAAGTATCTATTAGAGTAAGGACTCTATTAGGGATATACTACCCTCAATCAAACCCTACTCTTGTTAGGACTCCAAAATCCTATAAATAGTCTTGATCGAACAAACCCTAAACCTATTTTATCGATCATCTGCTACGGTGAGTGAAGAACCGCACGTTCTTCTCTTTTTTTTTAAAAGCATATGAAGAGTTACTGACTCTTCATCTCCTTCTTTTCTGTACAGGTTAAGAAGATCTGCGTCCTGAAGAACTTATGTAAGTTCTTATTTCTTCGCTTCCAGCAAGCCATTACAAAGAAGATTGATATCTTTGATATATCTTCTGCAGGTTCTTTCATCCTCATCAATCATCTTCCTGCCCTTTCTTGCTGCCAAGTCGTAGGAGTTTCAGAACACCTCACGTCGATCTCCAGATTATCAATTAAGGTAGGATTTTCTCAAGTTATTGTAGCCCAAATAAGAATTAATGCAAGATATCTATACATACGTATTTTGCGCATCTCTGTCTTTGTGTCGAATACATGACCACTCTGATTGACATGATTGATATAGACACGTCGCGCATCTCCGGGTATCTTCCGCGCTCGGGGCGTGACAGTCTTTGTGGTATCAGAGCCTAAGGTATTCAATTCCTAGGAAACCCAAGTCCAAGGATAGGTTTCAAAACCTTTAACCAAGTGAGAGTGGGTAGAACCAAGGGTTAAATGATCAATGAGTCCTTTATAAGATCATAGTGATATAATACTAACATAGCTATTGTAATTGTAGGATAATGGCTGCCGAACCTGCTCAATGGCGCAACATGCAGCGTACCCTTCAAGGGATGACCCAAGTGCTACAACAGGTAGCACAAGGTGGTGCTCCACGAGCTGGAAGCTTACACCAAGCATTCAAGAATATGAATCCCCCGAAGTTCATGGGATCGACCGATCCAGACGATGCCGAGCATTGGGTTCGGGAGATTGAACGTATATTCCGTGTCATGCAATGCACGGATCAGGACAAAGTCTTATTAGCTACTTTCCAGTTAGAAAAGGATGCTAGATGCTGGTGGGAGTCGATTGAAGCTACTATTGACCCAACTCAAGTTACATGGGGTGAATTCGTTGAATATTTCAACGCCAAATATTTCTCTGATAGGGTCCAGGAAAGGAAGGCCGCCGAATTTGCCGCATTAAAGCAAAGATCTTTATCGGTGGCTGATTATGAAGCACAGTTCTCTAGACTGTCTAGATATGCTAAGCATTTAATTGGCACGGAAAAGATGAAAGCCCGTAGATTTCTTAATGGGCTTAGGCCCCACTACATTACTCAACTGGCGCCTATGGATATTCAAGTTTATACTGAAATAGTGCGCCGAGCTCAGTTGCTTGAAGATGCCACGGAACTATCTGATAGGATCCGTGGGAAAGACAAAAAGGAGCAAGTCACAAGTTCGGGTTCTTTTAAACCCAACTTTAAGAAGAGGCCCAATAATGGAGGTTCTTCCTCTCAAGATCAGAAGTACAAGAAATCCAAGCCTTTCTCTATCACCACTACCCCTTCAAACGTAGTATGCAAGCATTGTGACAAGGCTGGTCACAAAACAGAAGAATGCTGGAGGAAATTAGGAGCATGTCTCCGTTGTGGGAGTCGTGAACATCGGATTCCCGATTGTCCATTAATGAATGACCAAGACGGTGAGGGTAAACGCCCAGTGACAAGGAACGCGCGTCTTCATGCAATCCAAGAGACCGAACCAGAAGAAGAAGGCGGATTGGTGGAAGGTACATTAAAAATTTGTTCCAAATATGCACATGTCTTATTTGATACGGGTGCATCGCATTCCATTATTTCCAAGAAGTTTGCTGACCCATTACCTCTAGAACCAGAATGGATGAAAATAGTGTTGTCTACTCCTCTCGGAAACGAGACGGATATCACGCATCATTACCAAAACTGTGAGGTGTTGGTTCGAGGAAAGAATTTTCCTATTGATCTTATCTGCTTAGATCTAAAAGAATATGATGTTATACTAGGAGCAGATTGGTTATCTAAGTACCAGGCAACGGTTGATTGCCGTAATAGCAAGATTGTTTTCAAAGAATTTCCAGAACTGACTTATACTAGTCCTAAGAGTCGAAGCAAATCCCCTCTTATTTCGGCTCTTCGAGCAAGCAAGCTCGTCAGGAAAGGATGTGTATCCTTCCTTGCTTTTGTCACTAATAAAGAAGCTAAGGAAACCAAGATAGAAGACGTTCAAGTAGTACGAGAATTCCCAGACGTATTTTCGGAAGAATTGCCGGGATTACCCCCGCAAAGAGATGTGGCCTTTACCATCGACTTAGTCCCTGGTGCTGGTCCGGTTTCAAAGGCACCATATAGAATGTCCCCTGCTGAACTCAAGGAGTTGAAGGAGCAGTTGATGGAACTAATCCGAAAAGGGTTTATTAGACCAAGTACTTCCCCGTGGGGAGCACCAGTCTTATTTGTAAAGAAGAAGGATGGATCCATGAGATTGTGTATTGACTATCGACAGTTGAATCATCTTACTATCAAGAACAAGTATCCACTGCCGAGAATCGATGAATTGTTTGATCAGATTTCAGGATCCAAATATTTCTCCAAGATTGATCTCCGGTCGGGATATCATCAATTAAGGATCAAGGATGATGACATTCACAAGACCGCATTCAGAAGCAGGTATGGCCATTACGAATTTGTTGTTATGCCTTTTGGACTAACAAATGCCCCTGCTGCCTTTATGCAGTTAATGAATAGCATATTCAGGCCTTACTTGGATCAATTCATAGTAGTCTTCATCGATGATATATTGATATATTCTAAGACTAAGGAAGAACATGAAGAGCATTTGAGGATTGCATTGCAAGTCTTGAGGACAAATCAATTATATGCTAAACTCAGCAAATGCGAGTTCTGGCTTGAAGAAGTGGCTTTTCTCGGACATGTCATATCCAAGGACGGTTTATCTGTGGATCCGTCAAAAGTTGAAGCTGTGAGAAACTGGGAGAGACCCACTAATGCAAGCGAGATCAGAAGTTTCTTAGGTCTTGCAGGCTATTATCGGCGATTTATCAAAGATTTCTCTAAGATCGCCGTACCACTTACAAGATTAACTCGTAAGGAGATCCGATATGAATGGAGTGAGGAATGTGAAAGCAGTTTCCAAACTCTCAAGGATCATCTCACCACAGCTCCGGTCTTAGCCCTACCAATTGAAGGAGAGAAATTCGAGGTCTACACTGATGCTTCTGGCATTGGCCTCGGATGTGTTCTAATGCAACATGGGAAGGTCATAGCATACTCTTCTCGTCAACTGAAGAAGCATGAGGAGAATTACCCCGTCCATGACTTGGAATTGGCCGCGGTAGTATTTGCCCTAAAGATATGGAGACACTATCTCTATGGGGTACAGTTTACTGTATACTCCGATCACAAAAGTCTCAAATATCTATTTTCACAAAAGGAGCTGAACATGAGACAAAGACATTGGCTAGAATATCTCAAGGACTTCGACTTCAGTATACAATACCATCCCGGAAAGGGTAATTATGTGGCTGATGCCCTTAGTCGAAAGCCGAGAGCAAAGATAGCAAATTGTATGATACAAGAATGGAGGTTACTTGAACAATTCTCCGAGCTCAATATAAGCTTGGACACGGAATCCAAATTTGTCACACTATCCCATGTAAGCATACAGTCAGATTTGTTATCTGAGATACAAACACTTCAGGATGATGATCCTATGTTAATAGAAATCAAAGGCAGATTAGAAGGACAATCTGATTTTCAACTAACTTCTGATGGAAGATTATCGTTCAAAGATAGAACTTGTATACCCGATTGTCCGGAATTAAAGAAGAAGATCTTAGATGAAGCTCACAGATCAAGATACACTATTCATCCTGGATCAACTAAAATGTACCAAGATGTAAAGAGGAACTTTTGGTGGCCCAATATGAAAAGAGAAATAGCGGACTATGTATCACGCTGTCTCACATGCCAACAGGTCAAGGCGGAACACCAAAAGCCTGCGGGAAAACTACATCCTCTAGATATTCCTAAGTGGAAATGGGAGGATATTGGTATGGACTTCATCATGGGTTTGTCTAAATCTAAAGGAGGACATGATGGAATCTAGGTTATCATTGACCGATTGACTAAATCGGCACATTTCTTGCCAATCAAAAGCTGATGGTCGATTGATGTGCTAGCTGCACTATACATTAAAGAAATAGTCAGGATACATGGAATTCCTGTCTCAATCGTGTCTGATAGGGATCCCCGTTTTACTTCTCATTTTTGGAAGGGATTACAACATTCGTTGGGGACAAGGCTCAACTTTAGTACTGCTTTTCACCCACAAACGGATGGTCAGACCGAGCGAACTAATCAAGTTGTTGAAGATATGCTGAGAGCATGCATTATTGACTTTGGAGGAAGCTGGCATGACCACTTACCTTTAGTTGAATTTGCATATAATAATAGCTACCAAGCTAGTATCCAAATGGCACCTTTCGAAGCCTTATACGGAAGGAGTTGCCGATCTCCCATATGTTGGAACGAAGTTGGAGAGAAACAACTATTAGGTCCAGACATGGTAAGGGATACAACTGAGAAGATACAGGTAATCAGAGAAAGATTACAAGTTGCTCAGACCAGACAAAAGACTTATGCAGATACAAGAAGAAGAGATCTTGAATTCCAAATCGGAGATCATGTATTTCTTAAAATATCCCCTGGACGTGGCATACGAAGATTTGGTGTTAAGGGCAAGCTTACGCCAAGATTCATCGGACCATTTGAGGTACTCGAAAGAGTTGGCGAGGTTGCTTATCGCATCGCGTTGCCTCCTCAGTTGTCCGAGGTACACAATGTATTTCACATATCTATGTTGAAGAAGTATGTGCACGATCCGTCACATATTATTGAGCATGGAGATCTGGTGATCCAGAAAGATCTCACATATGAACAGAGGCCCTTGAAGATATTAGATCGAGAAATACGAGCTCTAAGGAATAAGGTTATTCCCATGCTTAAGGTGCAATGGAATAAGAATCCTGAACGCGAAGCGACATGGGAGACCGAGGAATCTATGAAGAAACGATTTCCCGAGTTATTCTAAGAGGTATATGTCCTACACTCTCCACGTATAATTATATATATATATTGAATTTGGGGACCAAATTCTTTTTAAGTGGGGGAGGGTGTAGCAACCCTAATAAATGAATAATTGAAATGAATTAAAACATATATATTACAGAAGTAATATATATATAAAAGGAATAGGGTTAATTGGACGAAATAAAACAAATTAAAAATAACGCCTCTTATTAAGGCATTAATTTATAAAGAAACGCCTCTATACATGGCGTGACTAAAGAAAGGACGCCCACACATGCGGTCGTCAGTTCTCATGCGACCAAATGGGTAAGTAAAAGAAACGCCCCTATCTTGGGCGTGTTTTAAAACACGAAACGCCCTTTTTCAAGGCGCTTTTTAAGAAACGCCTTAAAGTAAGGCGTCAATTAACGAATACACGCCCTGACCTAAGGCGTTAATTCAGTTCGTGAACCGTTCGAACCCAGAGCTTATCCAGGGAAGATCAACCTAATCTAGTAAGTATCTATTAGAGTAAGGACTCTATTAGGGATATACTACCCTCAATCAAACCCTACTCTTGTTAGGACTCCAAAATCCTATAAATAGTCTTGATCGAACAAACCCTAAACCTATTTTATCGATCATCTGCTACGGTGAGTGAAGAACCGCACGTTCTTCTCTTTTTTTTTAAAAGCATATGAAGAGTTACTGACTCTTCATCTCCTTCTTTTCTGTACAGGTTAAGAAGATCTGCGTCCTGAAGAACTTATGTAAGTTCTTATTTCTTCGCTTCCAGCAAGCCATTACAAAGAAGATTGATATCTTTGATATATCTTCTACAGGTTCTTTCATCCTCATCAATCATCTTCCTGCCCTTTCTTGCTGCCAAGTCATAGGAGTTTCAGAACACCTCACGTCGATCTCCAGATTATCAATTAAGGTAGGATTTTCTCAAGTTATTGTAGCCCAAATAAGAATTAATGCAAGATATCTATACATACGTATATGAGCATGGCATTCATACTGTTTATAAGGTTTTATTACGTTTTCTGCAAAATTTTGAAAGAAACGCCCTTGATTAGGGCGCTAATTTAAAAGAAACGACCATGCTAGTGGTCGTCAATTTAATATTTGACGCCCTCTACGCAGGCGTTAATTTCATAAGAATCGCATGTGATTAATAATTGATCCTGTTTAAAAATTGCAATACATACGAAATATTGATTTTTAATATCTTGCATGACTCTGTGAATTCCTGTTAAATTTTACTGCCATGACATGTCTCCTGTCTCTCGAAATATTATTTATTAAAATATCGTAAATCCCTTGAAATTCACGACTTGGACAAAGTCGTTTTCCATATTCTAACGCCCCAGTACAAGGCGTGAATCTGAAAAGTAACGCCCCTTCCTAGGGCGTGTATCTGTTAAAATCCTGAAATTCACATATTCTGTAAAATGGAATTAGAAAGTAACGCCCCTTCCAAGGGCGCGTTTTTGATAAATTTCTGAGAATAATTATATCCTGTCGAATATGTAAATGATGAGACGCCTGCCTCTGCAGTCGTCAACTTTGAAGAAACGCCCCCAGGAAAGGCGTGTTTTTGATAAATTAATGAAATAATGGAAATTCTGCAAATTGGCAATACATGTAAACGCCCTTCTGTTAGGCGTTAATTATTCAATACACGACTTTACTTAAGTCGTTATTTTACTGTAAACTGATTTTATCCTGATTCTATTACCGATGGTTTCATATTATATATATATATATATATATATATATATCGGCACTATTCTCCACTCCATGAGTATAGTCCCACGTTTCATGTTGATTTATCGATCACACTCAACTCTCATTGACATACAAGCTCTCCATTGGACATTCCGTTCCTTTGGACTAGCGAGTTAGTCATAGAGACCTCCGTAAGACTCCTCGTAGCCTTGGATTCCCTCAAGGCCGACTGAGCTGGTTGTACCCTAAAAACCCATTACACGATCCTTGCCATGTCAATCTAAAGAAACATGGTATACCGGCCCTTATGATTATACAAAGAGTATATCATAAGAAATTCTTAATGGGATGATGATATCATGCCATATCGTGTCATTCTTGTAAACCCCAATTCTATGATAAGAATGAGGGTATCTTGCTTGATCTAATGTTCATGTGGACCTCAATTCTATATAAAGAATGTCCATATTGATTTGTCATGGTACCTAAGTTAAGGGAACCATATTCTACCTAGTTTTATCGAACTCGTGATTATACCGTTATTATCGCCATTCTATGTCCTTTGTCATATTTTGGACTCTATTCTATCAAAGTTGTCATACGTATCTACAAGCTTGATTATTGAAATTCTATATTGGCTATATAAACAAGAGTGGATGTCAAAACACATGATAAATGCCTGCGCATATAGGGCCCGATCTGGTCCTGGGAGGAGCACCCGAAAGTACTTGTGCCCATGGGAGTTAAAATGATAAGGTATCTGGCATTATACCGAGTACTTGACTTGCTTGATTGGACATTCCACACACATCTTGTACTTGACTCGTACTTGACATGAAATGAAATGCGTGGCCCGAAAAAGGGTAATTTACTTGCTTGATACATGATAGCCAAAGTTCTTGACATGACTTGTTAAATGTACTTGCTTGAATATCTCGAATAAACTTGTTATCTTGTTGGAAGTTCATGACTAAGTTCATCTTATTTTCTTGATATTACATTCTCTCTATCTTGTCGTTTCATGCGAGCATGCATAGCTTTATTGCATCCATGAAAATGTAATTACTTAAACCACTTGCTAGTACTTGAGATATAATTTCCTACTGAGCGTTCGCTCATTCCGTTTGTCCCTTTTTACTTTTCAGGTAAGTCCGACGACGATGGAAGTCAATCGGATGGGAATGGTCAAGAGTGAAAGTGATAGAGCTTCTACAAGTGTCGTCTAGTCTTTTCCATAGTTTCTTGAGTCAACTATGTATTCTTTTCCTTTTTATTTAACAGAGTATTGGATTTGTAATAGTCTATCCATTATGAAATAAAGGATTGGGTTATCTTGCTATTTTGCGCATCTCTGTCTTTGTGTCGAATACATGACCACTCTGATTGACATGATTGATATAGACACGTCGCGCATCTCCGGGTATCTTCCGCGCTCGGGGCGTGACAGCTCTGCTCCCTTGCAAAGCAGACGCCAAGGCGGGGCAGCTGTAGACACGCCAAAATTGACATTACTGTGAGTACATCTCATATTGCCTTGTAATGTCCCAATTTGACCCTCAAATTAGTTCTATTTGAGTGGTTTTTCCCACTTTTTTTTTAGATTTCTCCCTTTTTTCACCCTTTTCCTATTTTTTCCTATTTTTCTGGATTTTTCTGGATTTTTCTAGATTTTTTGGGCATTTTTTTTCTATTTTTTAGAAATAACGACTTGATCTGGGGCATCTTTTAAATAACGACTTATACATTGGCGTTTCTTAAAAAATTGACGACTATACTGGAGGGCATCCATTCTTTCAAATTTTCATTTTTCTGGATTTTTCTGAGAATTTTTTGGGAATTAACGACTTAACCATGGGCGTTACTTTGAATGTGAAAAGAATAAAAAAATCAAAAAAATTAAGTCACGCCTTACTCACGGTCGTGTCTTTCAAATGGATTATTTTAATATTATTTTAATACCCCTTCCAGGGGTGATTTGGTGGCCTTCCGGGTGTCAGAAAAATTCACAAAAATAGTCGTTGGAATCAGGGCGACGAGATGCACCTCCACCTAAAAAATGGGGAAATAATATTGAGAAATGAAAAATAGCCCTATTTCGAATTTTTTTAATTAACGTCCTTTGTTAAGGCGTTTTTTTAATTAACGCCTTTGACTCAGACGTGTTTCAATTTCATTTCTAAAAATGATCCAGGAGTTAACGCCCTTGTGCAGGGCGTGTTTTTAAAAGACGCCCTCTGGGCAGGTCGTCAATTCAACAATTGACGCCCTGAACCAGGTCGTGTTTCACTTTTGTGCTCCGAACGAACGCAGCCTTTCCCAGAGAGACTCCTGCTTCGTTTGGGCTCTTGCCCAGCTTAATCCTCCCCTCTTTGGGCTCTTGCCCCTTCTTATCTCTTCCTCCGAAGGACTCTTTCCTTCTTATCCCTTCATTCGATTCTATTTAATAGAGCATACTGCTCTGTTAATAGGTTGGACCCCCTTCTTCCCCTCCGTTTTTTTTCCTTTTGCTTTGTTTTCTCACAGGCGCTGCTGCTGTTGCTGCTGCTGGCTGAAGGAGGAGCCTCTGCATCTCCCCATCGAGCATCCAAGGCCAAAGCACAGGCTCTTCTTTTTCCTTTCCTTTTATTGTCTTAAACATACGTGCATGCATATACCTTCATCATGTTCATCTCCTATTAATTCCTTTCTTCTCAACCACGTTGAGAACCTCCGACAGTGCATCCCTTGCACATCCTTTTCTTTATTTTTCATATCATTCATATATTTCCCACCCTTTTGCATAGGGATTTAAGGGCCAACCACCCACAAGGTGTGTCTTAATCCTATGATATTTCATGCTCATCTATTCAAGAATTTGACGCTACACCCACCTTGTTTCTAATTCAATTCTTTTGGTGGTATTTGTTTGTTTTGCAAGGGTAATAAAAGCAAGAACTCTCTTCATCGGCCGGCCGATTTGAAGAGAAAGGAAGCACTCACATCACCGCACTTTTGAGGTATTTTTCGCGATCATCTCTCCCATGCTTTCATTGTTATATTTTTGAGGCCTCGTGTCTCTGGCGATCACAAACTCCTCTTGTGCACCTCGTGCATGTTTTTCTCCACATTATTGATTATTGCTTATTCTTAATATTTTCCTTAAGTGGATTTTAAAGGAATCTACAGTGTCTGCACAGAAGAAAGATATAGTCAGAAAAAGAAAAAATGGTCTCAACATCCGAAGAAGAGTCTATTTTGTGGCACTTGAGCCCGACGGATGCAGTCGCGAAAGAAGACACTGCTCGACGTTCTCTAGAGTAACCAGCTCTTCTGTGGACTGGCGGTGCTTCCGCAAGATGGTCGCATATTCCTCCACGTCTGGAGAAAACTCATCTTGCCTCGGAGGAATGTTCGGATGAAAATTGGGGATTACTTGGCACCTCCAGGTCTCGTCCACCGAGCAGATCCCCACCCAGAAGAATTGAGTTTTCCACCCCTTATGCGAAGAATCCTTCGCAGCCAAGGAGATGCAACTCCTATTCCGCCTCGCCTGGATAAAATAGAAACCCTTCCCGATCGAGGGATGCGCCTTCAACTCAAAAAAGTAGTGAAAGAGTTCCAAAGAAGGAGGAATTCCGCATTGGCGACAGAGGATGCGAAAGGCGGAAAGAAGGAGATAGGAATTGGCTACCAACTGAATGGGCGCCAACTGGAAAAAATTGAGAAGCTTAAGAACAAAGGGCTCGAAGGGAAGGTGAAATTCGCACTTCCACGCCAGAAGGAAGGTACAGATGTGGCATGTACGAGAGTCCAAGCTCATCCCGTGCGGAGCAGCCGCGGCAAAGTAAAACTTGTGGGGCAGGCGAAACTAGTGCTCCAGCCTTTTCACCTCTGCCTCCCCCAATTCACTATAGTTTGGAACCGCCGCCTTCACCACCGGCTCATCCTCCCACTCTTCAGCATCCGGACGCTGATCCGCCATGGAATCCGGAGAAGGGCTTGAAAAAAGACGCTCTCAGGACCCCGAAGACTCCGGAGGAAGAGGAAGCCGCCGGACTGCCTCTGCGATTATCTCCGCCAGCTCCACAAACGCCACTGCAAGCCTCTACTCTTCTGTCATGTCCTCACGACGCATCAAAGAGCCTAAAGCAAGCATGAAGGCGAGCCCAACCCTAAAGATGGAGGAAGTCTAGAATGACAAGCAAGCGCCCAACGTCTTTATCCCCACGCGGGAGGCGGCGCGCCGTTCCAACCTCCGAGAAAAAGGGGGACCCTTCATTTCAAATCCATCAGGATTATCATTATTACGGGCCCAGGTGACCACGACACGTGACGTCTTAACACCACCAGATCTCCACCCACCTGAGCCACGCTGGTCCAAAACCCTAACGGCTATTCTTCCGAGCCTACCAAGGCTTGGGAGTAGGAGGGGGACAAGTGGAGAGGGGGATTTCTGTAGCCCATCTAAAGAGTAGCCAAACTAGGTCCATCAGGACCAAACGAGGCCCAGCTCATCCAAGTGATAGCCCCACAGGGCCCACTTAAGCTAAAAAGCCCAATAAGATCACTCGGGATCACAACCTTCCTCGGCGGCCCTTAAGCTCGGAAGGCCCGAACATCGGTCAGGTCAGAGAAAGACCCATGCCCGATCTATCCCCTCTCCAGGATAAAGGCAGGTGCACAACACCCACTCCGACCTATCTTCATCCGAGCTATGCCTATCACCCGGACAGGGTTGGCACCCTTCATGCTCGAGTCGACCGATGAATGCTTATCCATGCTGCCGTTGAGAACCCTTTGTAAGCATGAGTTTATGAGGATAAGGGACCCATGATCCCTCAAGGCTATAAAGATCCCACTATGAGGACGTAAATAGCCCACGTTGAGAACGTAACTCCTGCCGAAAACCCCTCAACTTACAAGGCTCATGAGGCCAGGGCACTAATTAAACCTGGGACTCCCTCCAACGGAAGGTAAGGGCAAAACATAAGCCTAAATTCCCTGAGCAGGAACCACTTCACCACATTGGTGTAGAGGGATCTCGTGCATCTCCTTCCTCCTCCCTACATAGCTTCCACCATTGCTCTACTGACTTAAGCATCAGAGGGTTTGCTCGAGGGAACCATCCCTGGGCCCCCTGATCCGTTTCCCTTCTTTGTAGTTCACTATCCGGTGATCATCTCCTCAGCTCAGGACCCGCGCGAGATCACGCCTCTTCAATATCTTTTCCAACTTAGACTTACAGTCCGAGTAGGTCCAAATAAATCCATATGTACAAGTTCTAGTGGCTTAGAGGATTGATTTTCAATTCTACTCTTAAATGATTTCCTTGTTTGCTTACCTTCGAACATGTAGCACATATTTTATTGTTATGTTTGAATGAGATTTTTGGCAAACCTTTTACCATGCTGAGCTTAGCCAGTTAATTTATGCATGACATTATAACTAGCATGACCAAGTCTGCGATGCCACAGATAAACTAAATCGTCTCTTTTTGCAGCAAGGCATAAGTTATTATGAGAAAAATCATCTAAGTCCACCATGTAGACATTATTGACTCTCTTTCCAATGAACTTAATTGATTCTGAATTGGGTTCTATGATTCTACATACATGAGAGTCAAAATGACCTTATGCCCTTTATCGCACAACTAGCTAATGCTAAGCAAGCTATATTCTAAGCCTTCAACTAGCAAGACATTTTCAATTGAGTTGGAGGGATTCTTACCTACTTTACCTATCCCGATTATTTTTCCTTTGTTGTTCCCTCCAAAAGTGACATGTCCAACTTCTTTTTCAACAAGGAAGCAGAATTTTGCTCTATCCCCTGTCATGTGCCTTGAGTAGCCATTGTTGAGATACCATTTGTTGTGTACGGCGGCAAGGCATTCCTACAAGACACATTAAACAAGAGAAATTAGAACCCAAACACCTTTGGGTCCCAACAGACCTTTCATCTCATTCAAGCAGGATAACAGATATTTTGGCATCTAAATTTGCTTTTTAGGTGATGGTTTAGCATTTGATTTAGAGTAGGTGTTCACAATCTCCCTCGTATCAACTGAGAAGTGTTTTAAGAATCCTGTATCTCTGAAGGTATTGATGTTCATTGCATACTTTGGCTTGTTGGTCCACTTGTTGGTCCAAGGGGCATAGGGTGTGTTGATCTCACTAGGGTGCTTAGATCGACCTACCCTAGAATGGATTTATGCATAATGGGTTTTGTCTGCCCACTATGTCAACCTGTTGTGAGTTGTGTGTCGACCTGTCCATGAGTACTTTCTTTGCTCATATCGGGTTCTATTTGGCCACTATGTCGACCTGCTGTGAGACCTACGTTGACCTACCCAGGGAGGATCCCATCTATAACGGGTACTGGTTGTGTCCTATGTTGACTTACTGTATATGGTGCGTCGACCTGGTATTTGGTTTCTGGACTTCTGTGCAGAAGTGTGCTGATGTTGTGTCCCTGGTACATCGACCTTTCCCTTGCCCTTGACTTTCCCATTCCCCTATGCTTTAGGACTCTTCTTCTTTTCATTGTTGATTGTTAGATTTTTAGTTGCCTTACTCTGTGAGGTGGAGGGTTTAGAGTTTGTTACAGAGACAAATGAGATTATTTTCAATCCGATTTGCTTTTCCTTTGTTAGTTCATAACCCAAGCCCTCTTTGTTAAAATTCATCTTTGTTCCTAAGAGGGCATCTAGGTTCTCTCTTCCACTCACAAACTTCTCTAGAGAGTTTTGTTTATCCTCATTCTCATTTCTAACTTTTTCAAGTTGTTTTTGCAGCTCTACATTGGCTCTATCACGCCCCGACGTGGAATATCGAAACGCGGCAGTTATATACATTCATGATAAATAGAGCAATAACGGCATTAAAAGAACATAATTGCAATAGATAAGGAATAGCCTAAAAGAAACACCAACGTATTTATAAACAGGAGAATAATAATGTTTCACATTCACACCATCTTACGTCAAGACTCATATAAAAGATAAGGAGAAGATTACAACTCGAAATGACCAGTCTGAGCTAACAACATACAATGACTCTTTAAAGTAACTACACAACCACATAGACCACTTCCTATGACACTAATCCAGTCCACGCCTGCCAGGGTTCACTCTAGTCTTTACTCTTGTACATCCCCATCCGTTTGCGTTTCATCACCAGAGCTACTTGAAATGGGGAAAATTGAGTGAGCGAATGCTCAGTAGTCAATAGCAGGCAAGTTTAAGTAATTAACCAATTAATTTGAATGTCATGCGAATAAACAAAACAAAACAGCAATAATCAAGAACATTGAGGACAAAGGGATGCAGTTGAACAAATAGAATAGTGATGCACTATGGATTGGCCGAGCAAGCATGCGATGTAACAAGTCATGTCGAGGTAATTCCATGAAGGAATCAATTATCAATATTCACTAGGAAAAGAATACTGAATGTCATAGATAACAAGCTAGTCATGCACTCAGTGCAATGCCTCACCATGTCATTACAACTCCCCGAGACACTAGTACTTTTCGGGCGCTCCTCCCAGGACCAGACCGGGCCCTTATGATGCGTTGGCATTGATTTGGTGGGTCCAAGATCTAAGTAATATCTAGACATTCATTGGAATCGGCCAGAATTCCAAGGTCGGAGCTATGTAACTTATCTTCTAGGATCTAGTGAACTTCAATAATTAACCGGGAAGCCCTAAGATAGTGGCTTACCAAGGACAAGAATATACTTAGAGTTGAATGCAGCACAGGCCAACCATGGCTTGGCAAAAGAACACCCAAGAAACACATAAAACAAGCTTCTCGATGGGTTGCGGTCGCACAAGGGCCGCAACTAGGGTTAAACAGTTTGGAATGGACCACTAAGGTTGATGTTGGGCCAGGCGGACCAAGCCCAGAGTTAAATGATGAAAAACGGTCCAGAGTGGGCCACAAGCAATCAAAGACGGTCCTGAATGGGCCGCTTCAGCAAGGATAATGGTCCACATTAGGCCATTTCAGAGACAAATGGATCATAGGCCACCCAACCAAATAAACGGTCTCTACTGGGCCGCCACAACTCATAAGACAGTCCTCAGAGGTCCGCTTAGAGGGTGAAAATGGTCTAGTGATGGCCGCAACTCGTTGGGCCCAGCTAAAATTTTAAGTAGTTGACTTAACAAGTTCCCAGCCCACTAGAGAAGTGGTGAAACTGAACTAGGGTCCAGCCCACCTCCCAGGTCAACCAGGGGTGATTTGGTCAACTGAGGTAGGGCTTGGTCGATGGGAAAATAAGGAATCGACCAGCAGAACTTGGCTCATGGGCCAGCAAGAAAACGGTCATGACTAGACCGCTTGAGCACCAGGCGGTCTAATCTGGGGCCGCTTTTGGAACAATATTGACCCAAACTCTGGGCTGTAAAATAAGCGATTCGATCGAATAATTGGGTGCAGGTCTTGAGGGTACAACCCCCCCGACATCCTAGTGGGAATCCCAAGCTCGCGGGGGCTTACGGAGGTCTCATAATGGAGGTCCTAGTCCGACGGAAGGAATATCCGACGGAGAGTCCCAACCATTACAAGATTGAAGGGTTAATAAAGCATCGGAAAATGGTATATAATCGGTCAGTCAGTACCACCGGAGTGGAGTGACTATCCGAATAACCCTAGATAATTTTTCTACATTTATTTCACCATAACCATTGTGACATGTTGATAAATTTCAAATTTTATTACCAAGATCATGTTGGAGAATGTAATGTGATAGAATGGAAGAGTGAGTTTAATCATGAACATAGTAAGATCAATTCCTTGAATCATATTCCATAAATTTACCAATTTCCTTGTGTAGGTTTCTGTCCTACACATGCAGTCTAGCCGAGGTAATCAATATAATAAAAACATAGCCAAAAGAAATCACGACACGAGACGGTCTATATAGGACGGCTAACAGAGGCTAGCGGTCTATCGAATGACCGCTTTAGGTGACTATCAGCAAAACTGGAAGATAGGTGAAAACGGTCTATCGAGCAATCGCTGATTACAATGAAACGGTCTATCGACTGACCGCTAGGGTCCCAGGGCGGTTCTTGTTACGACCGTAAACAGGTCGACACGCCCGGTCTCCGACGATCTTTGATAGACTCTAATTCCATCACTAAATTCGAACTGTTTATAGCTTATAAATTGGGCAAAATAAATCTAACAAAAAGAGGACATACAAACGCATAACATGTCAGGATTAATTTGGATTTAAGCCCACCTACACTGAGCATTGACTCGATCAAAAGATGTTAACATGGACGGTGCCCTAACTGGACATGCTATGGCTAAAAGGATAATACGCATGCTACATGATATAATAATTAGGGCTTTTCATGCTGGTAAAAAGAGGACTTTAGGACGCTTCTAATGGTATATTTTATGATGGATTTGGGCTACGATTGCTTACCTTAATTGAAGGAATATGACAAACGTTGGTTCCCGAACACGCACAAAGAACACCTCGCTCACGTCGTCGAATACTCCCATGTCCTCGCTTCTCACCGGCAGCCGCAGCAAACGTCGATACTAGGTCGGGCTAGGGTTAGTTTTATAGGGTCAATTGATTTTGGAAGGGTCGATTGAAGGGGATAGAGTTCCACGCACGCGGGTCGCGCGTGATTCACGTTTGACCAAGTCCCGCCGTCGCAACTCGCCCAAATTTGAACTTTAGGGCTAGGTTTTTGGCGAGAAATGAGAGGGCTATTGGGCTTCCGATCAAGACCGATCTAATGGGCTTGATTTGGGCTCAAACCATCATGATTTGGGCTCGAATTAAACAATCTAAGGTTCGGTTGATTAAAGTCTGATTTTAGTATTTTATTCCATAATTCGGCCTAGTTAAAAATTAAATTAGGGTTTGTCCCAGAAGACAAATAGTCTAAACATTTTATCCTCTACTTGATTATAATCTTTCCAGATTTTTGTAAATTAGTTTAATTTTAACCAAAAAGGGGTTTCCAATTTAATAATCAATTTTTTTTGAAATAATTAGAAATTTTGTTTAAATAAATTCTCTAGGTGCTACCGGCTCTTTTTATGGCCTCACATTTTTCAACAGACAATTTGCACTCCTCTTCATGTTTTTTGCATTCTTAGTTTCAATTCATCAATAGTGTTCTTCAAAATTTCATTTTCCTCCTATAAATATCTTGATTCTGTTATGCTATTTTCTTCCTCATTTACCAGTTTCTTCAAGTTGGAAATTTCTATTTTTAAACATGCATATTTGTCTCTCATAGAAGTGTCATGTACAAGAGTGCTTATCTTCTTCTTTAAGACCTTATTTTTCTTTCGGAAGTCATCACATTTATCTAGTAGTTCAGAATAAGCTTCTTCCCAATCACTAATGGTAAAGTGTTCAAAGGGAGATGATACCTCATCACCTTCATGGCTTTCATTTGCCATGAGACATATCCTGCCTTCATTTTCCTCCGCTGAGCTTTCCTCTTCTTCTTCATCGCTCCAAGTGCTGACCATTGCTTTGGCACTCTTTCCCTTCCACTTGGCACTTACTTTCTTCACTGCTTCTGGGCATTCAGACTTGACATGCCCCAGCTTCCTACAATTGTAACAGACAACTTTATCAGATTTCTTATTTGAAGTTGATTTGAGTTTTGAAGAATTACTTACCTGGGGCCTTCTCTTCTTCAGGCCCTTACCTTCCCTTCTGAGAAATTTCTTGAATTTTCTTGTGAGCATGGCAAACTCATCGGGCTCCTCTTCTGTACTGGAAGACTCACTATCATCTGATGATGCTGGGCTGCCAGGGCTTGCCTTCAATGCCACTGGTTTCTTCTTCTTGACTTCCTCTTCTTTTCTTTTCAGATTTAACTCATATGTCATCAGAGACCCTATGAGTTCATTAACTATCATGGTTGATAGATGTCGCAAATCTTCAATCACAGTTGCTTTCGTATGCCATACTAAAGTTAAAGATCTGAGGATCTTCCTTACAAGTTCCTATTCAGTATAATCCTTCCTCAAACTTTTCAAACTGTTAGTCAATTGAGTCAGTCTGGCATACATTTCTAAAATCGAGTCGTTAGTCTTCATCCAAAACATTTCATAATCAGAAATTAACATATTGGCTTTGGTCTCCCTTATCTCGGAGGTGCCTTCATAGATTATCTCCAATCTGTCCCACATCTCCTTGGCAGTGGCGCACGAAGAGACTCTTGAGAATTTGGTACGGTGGAGAGCACACTGCATAGTATTCATAGCTCTCCAGTTGATGTTGGATTTTTAGATCTGCTCCCTGGTCCATGTATCCTCATCAATTGGGAGAACAAAAGGTCCACGGCTCACCACCCTCTAGATTTCATGGTCTTGAGCTCTTAGAAACACCTGCATGCGATTTTTCCAATATGCATAGTTAGTGCCATCAAAGAATGGGGGTCGGTTCACCGAATGCCCCTCAGCCATATAGTTTTTAGCATCCATTGCACCCAGTCTCTCTGGGTTGTTAGACCACATCAAAGGAAAGCCTAGCTCTGATACCACGTGTTGGATGAGGTATGGCTGATCTAGAAGGGGGGTTGAATAGATTTGCCCCCCCCCCCTTTTTAAAAATCAAAGTCACGGAACTAGAACTGAGCAGATAGGATGATGATTATAAGAAAATAGGTTATTACTAACTCGGTCCTATTCATGCATCTAGTGCTTAGAAGCACAAGGATAAAACGCACATAGCAAACCACACAATGAGATAAGGTTTTTAGGTGGTTCGGTCCTCAATCCAGAAGCCTACGTCCACCCCCCACTCAACTGAGTGAGGCTTCCACTAGTGCACTACACTAACTTAAGGAATCACAATCCGAAAATAGTGCTCCACTGATCCACAGCTTAACGAGAGATCATCTCTCTCTCTCAACCCTGCTGACACACAGCTTGACGCTGACGCACAGCTTGACTAATTCCTATCTTTCAAGGTAGTTTCCCAACAGAGAAATGAACAGAAGAAACAAAAAATAAGAAATCAAAATATAGTGATCACAGATCAAATAAAGAAACTTCTCCCAGCATAGTAGAAATTGATCTATGATGATGTAGGTTTGATGTAGCATGGACACCACGACACACTGTAGCTTTAGATTCCTTAGAGCAGCTCCTCACAGCCTTACAAACTTCTGATCTTCACGAACGCTCAGATGGCAGGCACGACAGAAAGAGGTGGAGCCTAGTTCGTTGCTCTATTCTTCTTCCGCGAAAGCAATAGTACCTCCAAAGCCCAGAGATCCATGAAATCTGTGAAAGGACGAAGGACTCTCAACAAATCTCTATCTCCTGATTCTTGTTCCGCAAAACCAGGAACAACTCCTTCTTCTTATCTCTTTTCTATTCTCTTCGATCCTTATCTAATTCTATCTCTTGTTGCGGCAAAGGATATCCCTTGCATCCAAAAGATCAAGTTGGTTGGAACTTGGAAAGTAGTGTCCCTCCAGAAACAAGCTCTCTAGAGTGTAGATTCGTTGTATACCAACTTTCAAATTACTGGACCCCAGTTCACTAGCTCGTATAACGGGTACTGGATTGGCGTGCCGACCGTTCAAACACACTTAGTTTAAAATCAAAGAAGTTAGGTTCGGGGTCCAAAATCTAAAATAGCGGTTTGATTGGCGTGCCAATCGTTTCAACACGACCTGGGAGGTAAAAGTTGTTATGTTAGATGGACGCAATCTATCTCCACGAAGTGTGGATCTAGAGGGGGGTGAATAGATCTATTGCCTACTTTAAAAGTAGTATAAGGCTCTAATGCGGAATATAGGCAAATTTACTGAATCACTAACCCGAATACTAGAATTGACCAGAAGCGAATCAAGCTGTGAAGATAAACATGAAATCCAGTCGCACACAGTTCATGGACAATCACACAAACATAAGGCACACAAGATTTTTAGGTGGTTCGGTCAAAGACCAACGTCCACCCCACACTCAACCGAGTATGGCTTACTACTGCGCAGTACAGCTTGCGTCTGCTGGGCACCACAGCCTGGCCTACAAACCGCTGAGCAACACATCTTGCTGTCCGAGACAAGTCTCGCCTGCTGAGGATTACAGCTTTACCTGTCCAGTGGAGACCTCCACTGCAACCGCTGGGGTTTACAGCTTACCCATCCAGAGGCAGCACCTCTGCTAACAGCTGACTCACAGCTTGAAGAAATAGATTCGGAAATAAAAGACAGAAGCAAACGAAAATAGAAAACCCAAATGGGAATGTAGCTCGGAATGAGCAAAGCTCAGCTCTGGTATCTGAACCAAGAGTCTGAGATACAACCTCTCAAACAAAACTCTCACAATCTCACTCTCTCAATCTCACTCTCTCAATCTTCTCTTCTCTCTTTTTCTTCTTCTCTGCTTTTCTTCTCTCTGTGGATCGGTGGCTCTCTACTGCTCCAGGCTTTTACTCTCACTGTATAGACTTTGCCACTGTTCGATCTGGCTTCATCCGAAGAAGAAGAGTCATATATATACCAGCAGCAGATTGGATAAGGGCGTGTGGCTTCCACATTTCCCGCCCAATGCTTTTGCCAGGTTCTAGGAACTTCGACCACCTGGCAGCATCCTGACTGAGCTACTTCCATGTGTCACCATCTGGGCACCTCGTCCTTCCTTGGATCACGTGCCTTCATTAGGCTTTGCAAAGAATCCCTATCAGACAGACGAAATAGAATTATCAGTTTAAGTATAAACCCTGTACATACTTTGTGGGATGCAATGCATTGTATAGACTTCACTATATAGACTTTGTGAACTCGAATGCACTGTATAGACTTTGTTGTATAGACTTTGTGAACGTGAATGTAATGTACAGACTCTGGAATGTATGGACTTCATATATGCAGTTGCTGTGCGATGTACAGACTTCTTATATGAAGGCAACCGCTGTACAGACTTGCTGAAGTGTAATGCAATGTGTAGACTTTGAAGAACATTCAACAGCCAATGTATAGACTAAGGCATTGTAAGGACATGCCAGTGTATGGGCGTCATGAGCGTGCAGCAATGTGCAGACTTCAATGCATGAAGAAGCACTATGAAGACTTAGACAGACACAACGTGCAACAATGTATAGACTTGAAACATTAGATGCACGATATACAGGCTTCAACTAAAATGATGCACAATGTGTAGACTTGAATGATGTGCGATGTACAGACTTCATGTTATGCATGAGACTCTAAGTAAGACAGACGATGTGCAGACTTAGCCAGCATTCAACTCGATGTATAGACTTCATGAATGATGCATGCAATGCACTGGACAATGTATGGACTTAGCCGATGCAGACTAGTCCGATGTACAGACTTGCTCATTGTTCAGACTTCATGAACGATGTACAGACTTGCCAAAGGAAAGGCTGTACAGACTTGATGCAATGCAAGACAATCGAGTGTATAGACTTCACGATGTAAAGACTCGCCAAAGACAACTGGACGATGTACAGACTTGAGTGAAGCAAAGTCTGTACAGACTTGAAGGTTCACAATGTGTAGACTTTGGCAAAGCAACGATGTACAGACATGCACAGTTCAAGGATGTATAGACTTTACGTGAAAGCCCAATGTACAGACTTGCAGAACTGAACGTAGGTAAAGATCCCAGTGTATAGACTTTGAAGTTCACTGACGGATGTACAGACTTCACTTCGAGCAAGCAATAGTGCAGTGTATGGACTTTGAAGAATGATGCATGACGCTGTACAGACTTGACTAATGTATGGACTTAGCCTGTGCGAATAATGCAGCAATGTATAGACATTATCATGCAGACAGTACCTCACATGCATTAGTGTATAGACTGTATGCCTGATGGATGCACTGATGCAGTATATGCACAAAGGAAGCAATGCACCGATGCAATGCATGCACATAGCAGGTATTGAACTGAAGCAATGGCTGTATGGACTTGTGATGCACTGATGCAGTACATGCACAGAGGAAGCAATGCACCGATGCAATGTATAGACTTGCTAGTTAAGTGAGCTGCAATGTATGGACTTCGCCCAATGCACAAAGACGCTAAGTCATACGGACAGTGTACAGACTTAGTTAATGCATGAGACACTAAGAAGATGGACAGTGTATAGACTTTGAGTACAAACGCCAGAATGCAATGTATAGACATGCAAGTTATATGAGCTGCACTGTATAGACTCTGCTATGCATGAAGATGAGTGTATAGACTTAGAAATCTGGGGGCGTCGACGCATCTAAGAAGGGGGTCGACCCATGATGCATGGATGTATATACTTGTGTTCTAAACGATGCACAAACACAACACAAAGCAGTGTATAGACTCTACGTGCAATGTGTAGACTTTGAGTGTGTGTGCAGTGTGTAAACCTGTAAAGTGCATAGAACACACAGACAATCTGATAAGAGCAATTTCATCAAAACATAAACAGTTGCCAATCAATCAAAACAAGGTGTTGCCAATGAAGTAAAGCATATGTCAACATCATCAACACAGAGGAGTCACAACCATCTCCCCCTTTTTGATGATGGCAGCCCCCTATCATATAGAAGAGCAACAACCTGTCATTCAGATGAATTTTTGATGAAAAACATGATTTGTTATTCAGATTGTCATGCAGATGCTATGAATGCATGCTAGAAATGTAAGCAACTCCCTGCTAACAAAATCTCCCCCTTTGTCATAACATGATGCATACACTTCCCCTGGAATGAATTCAGAATTCATCAAACAAGACAATATTCTCCCCCTTTGCCATTAACAAAGAGGAGGGAAAGTGATTACAAAGGAAGGAACAAGAGAGATCATCTGACTGGCATTATGAACAAGCAGTTCAGGAATAAGCATTCTAAAGCACAAAGTCTTCAGTCATATGAATTTAGAAACTACTTTCAGATAGAATTCTGGTTTAAAGGTTATAAATTTTGAGTTCATGCACTACAATGAATGGATAATTTTTTGTGCATGATAAAACAATAAACCAGAATCACATTTGCATGAGAGATTCAGTTTCAAAATATCTTACTTTCATAGACTCAGAAAAGAATGAATAAGAGATACCAAGTCATGTATTGAGATTAAACAAATTGACATCCATGAAATTTCTGTTGAAGGAACATCATTTTTCATTGTATTTCATTAAGGGCATTCAGGTGCCATTTATCTTTCTGCGTAAGGGTATACGTTTATCAGACGCCAATACCCCTAGATACTCAACATGGTGGACCATTCTGCCATGATCAAATGCAGTAGACTGATTGACACCTTTTTGTGTGAGGGTACACGTTTATCAGACGCTAGTTACCCTCAGGTACTCAGTGAAACCACCATACTGTTTTGATCATTTTATACAGAGATAACTGATACACTTCATGACTTAAGTATAGTCCATTTCTTTGATGGAACACTTAGTTTCTCAGTATTTTACCAGTCATTGCTCTGTCAATGTTATTTTGAATTAATTTATAATATTTTTCAATATCTTTCTTAGATGTCCTTTATTTATTTCAGAATGACTTGTTTAAGAACAATACACATACTTAGCTTCTCTAACATGATTTCAGAAGAGTTTTCAGATTTCAGATATGATTAGCTTTGTCTGACATGAAATAAGATAAGGGTTGAGAGCTTTATCAATTTGCAGCTTTTTTATTTACTGATTGCAATCTTTAAACTTTAAAGTTTATAAAATTTAAACCATCAAAGTCAGTCTTTAAGCAATTAAAATTCTTATAAGAGAAGAAGTCTGTTTTCTATTGCTTAGGAATCAGAACTGACTAACAGAATGCCATATTGTCAGACTTAATCATTCAGAGTCAAAGGATGAATAAACAGAGTCGACACTGGGAGTTCAAGGCGTCCACGCATCAGTTGAAAAGGCAATAATATAAAACACTGAGATAATATCAGTGCGTCAACTCCACGCTATTGCAGCGTCAACTCATCAGAATAAGAAGCAGAGGCATTCACAGAGCTAGTTCACTGCCTTAACGCCACAGTAGAGCAGCGTCGACGCAGTAGTTAAAAAAGCAGAGTTAATGGTTCACTGGAATACCCCAGTGCGTCAATGCTACAGCGTGATAGCGTCGACGCAGCAGTTCACCCTGAATTTCTGACAAGACTCCCCTGTCTATATGCATGCAGTTTTGCAAAGGAATGACAAGAATTAAATGAGAGAGAGCTTCAACATAGGTCATAGATGAATGATATGCAATGAAAACTATGTCATAAAAAAATTATGAATGGTATGCATGTGGTTTTAGACACATTCATGACTAAATGATATGCAGTGATGATCATGAGTGTAAAAAAAATATGAGTTTCATGCATGATCATGAGTCTGTCGTTACATTCAACATTCACACATTTTATTCAAGCCATCAGAGAATTAATTCATTATGCTGAAATTTACACAAGCCAAGTTCTCTTCTAAGAAATTTAAACCTTTCATTCCCAAGAGGCTTAGTAAAGATATAAGCAATTTGTTTTTCAGTTTCAATGAAGTTCATTTCAATTTCCTTTTTATTCACAACATCTCTAAGAAAATGGTATTTTATCTCTATATGCTTAGTCTTAGAATGATGAACAGGATTTTTAGCAAGGCATATATCACTAGTATTATCACACAAGATTGGAATACATTCCAATTTTATCTGATAATCATCTAGTTGGTGCTTGATCCAAAGTACTTGGGCAGCACAATTACCTGCTACAACATATTCAGCCTCAGCTGTAGACAAGGCTATAGTGTGTTGCTTCTTAGATGCCCAAGATACTAGACAGCCACCATGGAATTGACAATAGCCACTAGTGCTTTTTCTATCTACTCGACACCCAGCATAGTCTGCATCAGTGTAGGCTTGAAGTTCTAACTCACACTTAGCAGGATACCAAAGAGCTAGCTCTTGGGTGCCTAGTAAATACCTAAAAATCCTCTTCACAGATTTAAGATGTGATTCTTTAGGACTAGCCTGAAATCTAGAGCATAAACACACTGAAAATTGAATGTCAGGCCTAGATGCTGTAAGATATAGAAGAGATCTGATCATACCTCTATATAGCCTTTGGTCCACAGGTTTACCTTGAGGATCTTCATCCAAACTGGTTGAGGTACCCATTGGAGCAGCTATTTCCTTGAGGTTGTCCATTTTGTACTTCTTCAATAAATTCTTTATGTACTTGGACTGAGAGATGAAAGTACCATCCTTTGATTGTGTAACCTACAGTCCAAGAAATAGTTTGAGCTCACCCATTGAGCTCATTTCAAACTCATTAGTCATAATTTGAGAGAATTTCTCACACAATTTGAGGTTAGTTGACCCAAAGACAATGTCATCCACATAAATTTGAATGATAAGAATATCTGAATGACTCACCTTGGTGAGCAATGTTTGATCAACTACACCTCTTATGAAGTTCTTTTCAGTGAAGAATTTGCTCAACCTGTCATACCAAGCTCTAAGAGCTTGCTTTAAACCATAGAGAGTCTTTTTGAGTTTATAGACATGATTAGGAAAATCTAAGCATTCAAATCCAGGAGGTTATCTCACATAGACATCCTCACTGATTTCCCCATTCAGAAATGCAGATTTTACATCCATCTGCTGAAGATTTATTCCTAGGGAACATGCATAAGTGATGCGGGACGGGACCACGGACACGGCAAGCTCGCGATCGTCCCTTGATGAGGGAAGCGTCGACGTGCACGGTTGAGAAACCGGCAAGAGCTAGGGTGGTCGGCTCGCACTTTCGTGCCCCGATCGGGTCACGGGACGGCTTCGCTCTCTCTCGCAGCAGTGATATTATAAATTGAAAGCGAGCTAGGTATCCCTACACATGCTCTCTAGCAGCGGCATATAAAGCATATAAAGAATTAAGCTAATGCCAAGTGTAAGGGTGAAGGCGATACCTCCACGCTCTCGGCGTGGCGAAGATGGGACCCGGCCGGAACTCGTACCCCTGGGAACTTAATACATTATGGTTATAGCAATGCAATTAAGCCCACTCCACGCAGGGAGGTAAAGGGCGACACAAGTGGGCCCGGGAGGACCAAGTTCGGGTTGACGGGCGGTTTCGGGCAATGCTTCGGCTTCACGCGTACTCATGCTAGTGGGGGCCCACGTATTGACCGGAGGGGTCATGTGGGGCCTGATGACTCCTCTGTTGTGGAGACACCTGGAAAGCGTTCCCCTGGGATGGCGAGCTGCTGGTACGACCGCCGGACGCCGGGCGGCCCTCGGACGACGCTCGTTGGGAACTCGGCCACGAACCTGAAAGTTCTGTTTACAGGCGCGCGACTCGGAGAAAACTACTGCTGCAATCAGCCCCGTCGTCGGAATGCGACGACATTAGCACCGTTGGAAAGCTGACTCAGAATACTTCGATGTAGGGGTCTTCAAAAAAAATAATCAGATCTGTATTTCTGATCATTTATTTTACAAGCTTGTTGGAATCTGGCTAGAACTGCAGGGGCATGTTTTGACTTCTCTGAAGATCGACGTTGACCGGGGAGAAGACCTCAGAATATGGAAATGATTTCTTCAGAAAAGTTGAAGGTATCTGAGAGAGGAATCCGGGACTATTTTTGGTTTTTCGATTGGATAAGAAATGGATTTTCTGGGATGTTTTTACTAGACCTGGGTCGGATCTGGGAAACTGTGGGCAGACTGTTCTTGAGAACTTGGACGGTTTTTGTAAAATACTTGGAGGGTGAACCAAAAATTAAGAAAATTCCTGGTGGTAGATATATGTGGACAGAACTCCCAATAAATTTGGACGACCCAAAAAAAATCAAAACGTGGTTCGAATGGGGTAAACTCAGAGCTGATGAACAGTAAATAGAACCAGGACAGATCTGGAACTTGGACTTGGACGAAAATCAAAAAATAGCTAAATGATGAATTTTGACGTGATTTTTTTTGTGGGGATAAGGGTTCTAGAGGGGAACCAACTCTGAAATTTTGAGCTTTAGAAGATGAAGGGAGTGATAGCAGCAATTCGGAGAAGAGGAACATGTCCTGAGTGGACAGAACCACCGAAACCGTTGGCAACGACGCGTCGGCGGCGAGACGATGGCGGCGGCGATCACCGGAGTTGCTTCAGATGCTGGAGGGGATCAAGGGGGAAGGGATTACACTCTAGAAAGGGGAGAGGGGGTGGAGGAACCAGGGAGAGAGAGGGGAGGGGCGCAAATCTCCAAGGGGGCAAATGCCTTTTTTTTCCTTCATTAATTCCTTCAATATGAAAATACAAGTATATATATGCAAGGGGTCTAACCTATTCTAAGCCCTTGGATCAAGGGTTGATTAATGAAGGGTTGGGATGTGGTTTGAACAACCACATTAAACCCCATTAAACAACAAGGTTCGCCCCCCCCCCCCCCTTTTAGAAGACAAATTAGACTTGTCTTCTTTAATTAATTCTAGGTCCAAGTCCAAGGTTGGACCATGGACCAGCCACCTTGGGCCCAGGAGTCCAGGTGGACCAATAAGGAGGAGGGAGGGGGCCCCTGCAGGGCCTACATACACATTTGCAAAGAAACCCAATGGCCTTTTGCACATAAACCCACTAAGACCTACTATTGCGTACCCATATAACACAAGGGCGTACATACAAATATGAAAGGACGTAAATGCAAGCATAATGTGAGCGGGCTGTCGTTGATGTCCCCATCGATTCTCCCCGGGCGGGAGGAACTCGACCCCGTCGAGTAAGGGTATGGCTGCTCCAATACTCCGACGGATCCGTCACCGTGCGAAGAAACGCGGGTATGCTCCACTCCAAATGATCGGCACCTGCTCATTCCATATATACTCGATATGCGAACTGCTATGGCTAAAGGTGGTCACTCCGAAGGGGCACTCTCAAAAGGAAGGAGACAGCTCGAAGACTCACTAGGAATCACCGCTGAGTCCCTATAGGTGACTGATCCGGGTATAGATGTAGAACCGATCCCATACTCATCAAGTGAGTCGACTCGCTTCACACTCATAAGAGAACGACAACGAGCTTGCACAAGAAACATGCAGACTCACCATGTACTGACACATGAATGAAAACCACACAAACAATCGACTCAAAATCACCACACAAACAAACCACACAAAGAAAACACACCGACTCATGCACGACTCTAGACTAAGGTGGTAGCATCGAACCCACTAGGTGGCGACATCCTGGGCGGCCGAAGGGTCGCCCAGCTCTTCCCCCATGGCATAGTATTCATCGGCCAGTGCCTCATCGGCCTCATAATCGACATGCTCAAGCTCTGGAGGTGCGGATCCTCCAACACCTAAGGCTAGGGTGGTGCGAGCGGGACACTCACTAGCAATGTGGCCATACCCGTGACAGTGGAAACACTGTATTCGCGATCGACTACTCTCCCCGATAAGAGGGGCCTTACCCTTATCATCCCGCCGGGTAGGGGGTGTAGGCAACAATGGGGGAGGTGTAGGTGCCTTGGACAAGAGTGGAGGGGGTGCCGGTGCCAGAGGACGGGCTATAGGAGCTGGGGGACGGGTAAAGGGTGCCGGTGGTTGGGGTGAAGGTAGATCCCGTGGTGGGGGAGGTCGAGGTCTAGGAGCAAAGTGCTCCTGACGGGCGGGCTCTTGTGGACGCGACATGGGTCCCCTCGGGTATGAACCTAAGGAGCCACGTGTGTCACTACGGGGAGGAGCGGGGCTCCACCGGGGAATAGACTCGAACTCTCCCTCGAATTGCTCCATCTCGAGAGCAACTTGATAAGCATCCTCCAGCTTGTCCACCTTGCGGCGGAGGAGCTCATACCGTAGGTGTGGGCGTAGACCACGCCGAAACCGAGAGACGGTAAGGGAATCCTCCTCCGTGGCATCACATCGCAAGTAGTATTCATCAAATTCGGCGATGTAATCCGAGACGGACCGGTCTCCTTGGATGAGACTTTGCCACCTCTCTATAAGACGCTGGCGGTAGGAGGTGGGGAGGTACTTCTTCCTAAGCTTCTTCCTCATCTCGGTCCACGTATCAATCGGGGGTTCTTGACGATGAAACAATAGGTTCTCCATGTTCCTCCAATAGGTTTGTGCTTGGCCTAAAAGTTTCATCCTGGTGTATTTCACTTTTCGTTGGTCCGACATCTCGAACCACTCAAAATATCGGTCCATACCAGCCTCCCAATCAAGATAGACCTTTGGGTCTAAGGACCCGTCAAAGGTGGGAGGGTCGACCCGAACGGTCCGAATGGCCCGTTCATCCATGTCTTGGTCGTGGGTACGCCGAGTAGGGCGGTGATCATGACCATGTCCCCGTTGCTCATTATCGGACCCGTAGTCATGCACCTCGGGGGCTTCGCGCCTCCTAACAGCTACCCCTTGAACCCTTGGAGTCATGGGTTGGTGATCCGGCTCCGGTTGACCTTGGGTAGGTGGGATGGGTGTCTGGGCGGGTCCTTTCTCTAGTGCGGCAACTCTCCCGACCAATCCTTGAACGGACTGGTTCGACCCAGCGGCCCTATCCTCTACGGCTTTCATCCTCTCCTCTAGGCGGGTGCCTAGACCGTTCACTCGGGTGCTCACTCCTTCCATCCTATCCATTCGGGTACTTAAATCACCCATTTGCGTGTCTAACCCATCTAGACGTGTATGCAATCCTTGCACTTGTCCCATAAGATTTTGGAACATTTCGAGCACAGCTGACGCATCGAGACTAGTGGATCGGGGATCCGCATTGGTGGGGGTGGGGGTGAGTACTGAGTACCCCTACGAGTGGGCATGCAAACACACCGACTAGATGACGCCGACTAAAGCAAACACACTAATGCGAAATGATGCGCCTAGACTTAAACCAATATCCGGTACGGGGCGAAGGTAATCGACCCGAGGGTCACTCGCGCAAGTGTGCGGCCTTCCCGATAGGCGTAGCCTAACGTTCGGACAACACCTTTTGATACACCGAATTATCGGGATGAAATGCAATTTAAAAACACTCCCTTTTTTTTGTTTTAGAAATATGATGATCCTAGACTCGACTTAACCCGACTAATGACTAGACATAAATGACACTCTTTGTTTTTCTTTTTGACACCCTAGACTCAAACTCGCTCTGATACCAAATTGATGCGGGACGGGACCACGGACACGGCAAGCTCGTGATCGTCCCTTGATGAGGGAAGCGTCGGACGTGCACGGTTGAGAAACCGGCAAGAGCTAGGGTGGTCGGCTCGCACTTTCGTGCCCGGATCGGGTCACGGGACGGCTTCGCTCTCTCTCGCAGTAGTGATATTATAAATTGAAAGCGAGCTAGGTATCCCTACACATGCTCTCTAGCAGCGGCATATAAAGCATATAAAGAATTAAGCTAATGCCAAGTGTAAGGGTGAAGGCGATACCTCCACGCCCTCGGCGTGGCGAAGATGGGACCCGACCGGAACTCGTACCCCCGGGAACTTAATACATTATGGTTACAGCAATGCAATTAAGCCCACTCCATGCAGGGAGGTAAAGGGCGACACAAGTGGGCCTGGGAGGACCAAGTTCGGGTTGACGGGCGGTTTCGGGCAATGCTTCGGCTTCACGCGTACTCGTGCTAGTGGGGGCCCACGTATTGACCGGAGGGGTCGTGTGGGGCCTGATGACTCCTCTGTTGTGGAGACACCTGGAAAGTGTTCCCCTGGGATGGCGAGCTGTTGGAACGACCGCCGGACGCCGGGCGGCCCTCGGACGACGCTCGTTGGGAACTCGGCCACGAACCTGAAAGTTCTGTTTGCAGGCGCGCGACTCGGAGAAAACTGCTGCTGCAATCAGCCCCGTCATCGAATGCGATAAGATTAGCGCCGTTGGAAAGCTGACTCAGAATACTTCGACGTAGGGGTCTTCAAAAAAAATAATCAGATATGTATTTCTGATCATTTATTTTACAAGCTTGCTGGAATCTGGCCAGAACTGCAGGGGCAGGTTCTGACTTCTCTGAAGATCGACGTTGACCGGGGAGAAGACCTCAGAATCTGGAAATGATTTCTTCAGCAAAGTTGAAGGTCTCTGAGAGAGGAATCCGGGACTATTTTTGGGTTTTTGATTGGATAAGAAATGGATTTTCTGGGATGTTTTTACTAGACCTGGGTCGGATCTGGGAAACTGTGGGCAGACTGTTCTTGGGAACTTGGACGGTTTTTGTAAAATACTTGGAGGGTGAACCAAAAATTAAGAAAATGTCTGGTGGTATATATATGTGGACAAAACTCCCAATAAATTTGGCCGACCCAAAAAAAATCAAAAGTTGGTTCGAATGGGGTAAACTCAGAGCTGATGAACAGTAAACAGAACTAGGACAGATCTGGAACTTGGACTTGGACAAAAATCAAAAAAATAGCTAAAGAATGAATTTTGACGTGATTTTTTTTGTGGGGATAAGGGTTCTAGAGGGGAACCAACCCTGAAATTTTGAGCTTCAGAAGATGAAGGGAGTGATAGCAGCAATTCAGAGAAGAGGAACCTATCCTGAGTGGACAGAACCACTGAAACCGTTGGCAACGACGCGTCGGCGGCGAGACGATGGCGGCGGCGATCACCGGAGTTGCTTCAGATGCTGGAGGGGATCAAGGGGGAAGGGATTACACTTTTAGAAAGGGGAGAGGGGGTGGAGGAACCAGGGAGAGAGAGGGGAGGGGCGCAAATCTCCAAGGGGGCAAATGCCTTTTTTTTCCTTCATTAATTCCTTCAATATGAAAATACAAGTATATATATGCAAGGGGTCTAACCTATTCTAAGCCCTTGGATCAAGGGTTGATTAATGAAGGGTTGGGATGTGGTTTGAACAACCACATTAAACCCCATTAAACAACAAGGTTCGCCCCCCCCCTTTTAGAAGACAAATTAGACTTGTCTTCTTTAATTAATTCTAGGTCCAAGTCCATGGTTGGACCATGGACCAGCCACCTTGGGCCCAGGAGTCCAGGTGGACCAATAAGGAGGAGGGAGGGGGCCCCTGCAGGGCCTACATGCACATTTGCAAAGAAACCCAATGGCCTTTTGCACATAAACCCACTAAGACCTACTATTGCGTACCCATATAACACAAGGGCGTACATACAAATATGAAAGGACGTAAATGCAAGCATAATGTGAGCGGGCTGTCGTTGATGTCCCCATCAATAAGCCAATAATATTCTGATTGCTTCTAACCTGGCTACAGGGGCAAAAGACTTTTCAAAGTCTATTCTAAATTCCTGATTATACCCCTGAGCTACAAGTATGTCCTTATTTTTAATGACATTCCCTGATTCATCAGTTTTATTTCTGAACACCCATTTAGTCCCTATGACTGTTTCATGATCAGGAGGTGGAACCAATTGCCACACCTTATTCCTGTCAAATTGATTGAGCTCCTCATGTATGGCATTAATCCAATGCACATCTTTGAGAGCACAGTCAATGGACTTGGGTTCTACATTTGAAACAAATGCATATGCATTCAATTCATTTTGAATTCTTAAGTGACCTCTAGTCCTAGGGGGATCATGCAGATTTCCAATCACATTATCTACTGGATGATCTTTAAGATATCTAATGTTAACAATTGGATTGTCATGATTTTCATTTACCTCCCCCTGAGCTGTAGGCTCTTCTTCATTAGGCTCTTCATTTCCATCCTCATTTTCGGATTGGTCTGCAGGATTTCCTTCTTTCATAATTTCACCAATGTCTTCAATCCTACATTGACCAATGTTAGTCTTTAATATGGATTCATCAAACACTATGTGTGGAGATTCTTCAACAGTTTTGGAATTCATATTGTACACTCTATATGCTCGGGTGTTTTCAGAATAACCAAGAAAAATTCCTGGTTCACCTTTAGGTTCAAATTTATCAAGGTCTCTTTTATCATTTATATGAATGAAACATTTACAACCAAAAACCTTGAAATGAGCAATAGAAGGTTTCTTACCCTTTAAGATCTCATATGGTGTTTTCTGAGTAGAATGTCTTACCATGGCTCTATTAATTACATAACAGGCAGTATTTACTGCTTCAGCCCAGAACTTCCTTGGTAGACCACCTTCAACCAAGAGTGTACGACCCATCTCCACTAGGGTTCTGTTCCTTCTCTCCACAACTCCATTCTGCTCAGGTGTCCTTGGTGAGGAGAACCTGTGGTTAATTCCATTTGACCTGCAGAATTCATCAAACTGTGAGTTTTCAAACTCACCTCCATGATCAGTCAAAATATTTTCAATTTTTTGATTTATTTTAACATGGAACTCCTGAAATTCTGAGAATGCATCACTTTTATGTGATAAGAAATATACCCAAGTATACCTAGAGAAGTCATCTACCATGACAAACCCATACTTCCTCCCTGATAAGTTGACAGACCTGGTTGGCCCAAAAAGGTCCATGTGTATCAGCTCATAGGGTTTAGAAGACAGATTTTCTGTTCTAGATTTAAATGGCTTTCTAGTTAACTTTGATTGAGTGCATGCATCACAGATTTTATTTTCTTTCTTAAAGAAACTTCAGGAAGTCCTCTAACCATGCTATGCTTATTCAGTTTACGCAAAACTGTGTAACTAGCATGACCTTACCTACGATACCATAAAAAAGCTAGGTCTTCTCTACTAGCAGTAAGGCATAGGTTAGAATGTTGAATATCATCTAAATCTATCATGTAAGTGTTATTTATCCTCTTACTAGAAAATTTAATACTTTCGGAATCAGGTTCAAAAGCTTTGCAACATTGAGAATCAAAAAGCACTTTACATCCTTTATCACATAGTTGGCTGATGCTAAGTAAGTTATAAGCTAAACCCTCAACCAACATAACATCCTCAATACAGCAAGTAGTACACTTACCTACCTTACCTGTTCCAACAATCTTACCCTTTGTGTTGCTACCAAAGGTGACAAGGCCTCCTTGTTTCTCTGTCAGCATGCAAAACTTGGCCTTATCCCCTGTCATATGCCTGGAGCAGCCACTATCCAAGTACCACAAATTATTCTTGGCTGTCAGGCATACCTGCACACACAATCAGGTAGAGAGGTTTGGAACCCAAGAATGATTGGGCTCCAGAGAAGATGGAAAGCAATTAAAATAAGAAAGCAGACTTTTCAGAATCCACATTTGTTTGAAACAGTTCTGTTCGGTGGATTTTCCAGATTTTCCAGATTCCTTTTTGTTTTGCTTCTTCTTGTTGACACTAGCATGATTATTTACAGATTGATTATTTCTGTGCCAGTGCCTTGGCCATGATGTATTCACGAAATTTTAGCCATAGTGATCATTGGGCTGGCTGTAGAAATATTGGTTCCTAGGTGTCCACTTGCCATACCCACTAACCCAATTTCTAGGGTAAGGTCTATAAGATTGTGTAGCCTGATGTCCATGACCTGTAAACCTTCCTTGAGTCCTAGTCCATCCTGACCTATTTGGATAGGTTGACTGTGCAAAGAAGTGGGACTGGGCTCTAGGTTGGTAGAAGTGTTTGGGTTGAGCTCTAAAAGCATTCTGCCTCCCCTGCACCTTGGACCCTGCTGACCTATTCACAGGTGTGTGTTGGGTCTTCTTCATAGGTGGTGGTGATGGTGGAGACTTGGTGACCTTAGCATGGGGTTTATAAGACTGTTTAGGTTGACCCCTAACCTGAGACTGAGCTTTGGGATTTTGCATGGATGTGCTAGCTCTACTAGGCTCACTCAGTTTTTGTTTGCCCTTCTCCTCAGCACTGGACTTTTTCAGATTAGCAGTTTTGTTCATTGACATGTTTGAATTCATGCTAATTAGAGGTCCTTTTTCTTTTTGTGCAACAAATAAAATAGTTTTCATTCCAAAGGTTTTTGTTGCACTAGAATTAAATCCAAGGCCCTCTTTTCTGATGTTGACCTTTGACCCTAACAAAGTATTTAGATTATCTGTACCTTGGGTCATTTCTCAATGGTTTTAAGCTTGTCCTCATTATCCTTTTGAATGTCTTCAATGGATTTTCGCAGTTCTGTATTCACACTTAGGACAGCTTGATATTTTTCATTCACAATTTTTATCTCACTTTCATATTTCTGGATTTTCAGCTTCCATTCATCAGCTTCTTTTTCTAACCTCTCATTATCTTCTTTAGAGGCTTTTAACTCATTTTGATTTCATCTAATTCAGAACATGTGAGTTTCAAATTTTTATTCTCAGATTCTAGACATGCAATTTTATCAGTTAGAGTTGTATCATTTTGCATGGAGTTAATCTTTCTTCTTAAATGCCTATTTTCCTTCCTAATATCATCAGCTCTATCAGCTATGTCATGGTAGGCATCTACCCAATCAGCAATAGTGAAATTTTCGAATCTAGTGATTACCTCATCTGAGTCCTCCTCTCTGTCTTCAGAACTTGTTGCCATAAGGTAAATGGGCTTCTCAGATTCGGCTTCACTGTCAGAGGTATTGCTCAAGGACCCTTCATCTTCATCACTCCAGGTGCTAACCATAGCTTTCCCTTTCGTGTTCCTTCTCTTTGGCTTGTCCTTGTATTTCTGATTCTCTGGACAGTCAGCTTTCATATGGCCTATTTTCCTACATTGATAACAAGTATTAGTTTCAATTTTCTTAGCAGGGTTGTGTTTATACCTTTTATCCCTTCGGCCGCCACCATACTTCTTTTGGCTGAATCGTCCTGCTCCTTTTCTGAGGAATCTCTTGAGCTCTCTGGTCATTATTGCCATTTCAGTACGGGTTATGTCTTCTTCATTCAGGCTCTCCTCTGATGATGAACTGCTAGAGCTGGATCTGCTGGACTTGCTGGCACCAGCTTTCAGAGCGATTGGCTTCTTCTTCCTCTCAGCTTCTTCTATCCTTGGCATATTAATCTCATATGCCATCAGCGAGCCAATTAGCTCATCAGCCCTCGTATTTTGCAAATCCCTTGACTCCTCCATCACTGTAGCTTTAGTATGCCAAGCATGAGTCAGGGAGCGCAATATCTTCCTCACTACATCATATTCTGTCTGAGCCTTCCCGAGACCTCTAAGACCATTAGTAATGGTTGTCAATCGAGCATACATCTCCTTGATGGTCTCGTTGGGCTTCATCTTGAAGGCTTCATATTTGGACACAAGGAAATTGGCCTTCGTCTCTCTAACTTGAGAAGTCCCTTCATGAATGACTTCCAGTGCATCCCACATCTCCTTAGCTGAACTGCAGGCTGATACGCGAGAGAATTCTGTAGGGTGCAGATAGCATTGAATGGCATTTATGGCGCTCCAGTTTAGAGTAGACCTTTTGATCTCCTCCTTGGTCCAGACTTCCTCATTTGGGGACAGCTCATAAGGTCCCTTGCTGACTACCTTCCAGATCTCGTAATCCTTAGCCCTCAAAAATACTTGCATACGATTCTTCCAGTATGCATAGTTAGATCCATCGAAGAATGGGGGCATTGTGGTTGAGTGTCCTTCAGCTATCATCCCTCGACCATCCATCTTGGCCTTTCCTCTTCGGGCAATGAGTCCCTGTAGAAGAGTATGGCTCTGATACCAAGTGTTATGTTAGATGGACGCAGTCCATCTCCACGAAGTGTGGATCTAGAGGGGGGTGAATAGATCTATTGCCTACTTTAAAACCAGTATAAGGCTTTAATGCGGAATATAGGCAAATTTACTGAATCACTAACCCGAATACTAGAATTGACCAGAAGCGAATCAAGCTGTGAAGATAAATATGAAATCCAGTCGCACACAGTTCATGGACAATCACACAAACACAAGGCACACAAGATTTTTAGGTGGTTCGGTCAGAGACCTACGTCCACCCCACACTCAACCGAGTATGGCTTACTGCTGCGCAGTACAACTTGCGTCTGCTGGGCACTACAGCTTGGCCTACAAACCACTGAGCAACACAGCTTGCTGTCCGAGACAAGTCTCGCCTGCTGAGGATTACAGCTTCACCTGTCCAGTGGAGATCTCCACTGCAACCGCTGGGGTTTACAGCTTAACCGTCCAGAGGCAGCACCTCTGCTAACAGTTGACTCACAGCTTGAAGAAACAATTTCAGAAATAAAAGACAGAAGCAAACGAAAATAGAAAACTGATATGACACGACCTTGGACTTAAGCAAGCAAGCACATTCGCAATCTAAATGGGCCAATTTGGGCCGCCGCTCTCTCGTCGCTCACCCAAGCCCGGGGTGACTTGGCGATGCCAAGTGGAGGATGTGGGGTTGGACCCTTGCTGGTAGAGGGCCAGCAAGGCCAATGTTTGATACCCAAGGATGTGGATGCCCTAATTCAATGGGGCCTACGAAGTGCCAAGGGCACCGGTTACTCTCTTCCCCACGGTGATCACTCAAGACAACGGGGCTTGAGGATCGAGCTCTCACTCACGGCCAGCGGAGTTATGAACCAATATTGAAAGAACAAACCGAAATTAGAGCAAAGTTTAAAGCACTTACTCAACCGGTTTGAAGAAACCGGTCCCGCTCGGAGATGAGGGCGAGCGGGGAGGCGAGTGGATCCCCACACGCCGCGGCGGTGTAGCTTGACCTGCCCAAACAAATTACAACACTACACCTCTCGCAGGAGGGGGATCTTGGGGTGGGGGTTAATGGATTACAATCAAACTACCTCCACGCAGGGAGGGGCCTTCAGCCGGCCAAGCGGGGTGGGGAAAACTAGGGCTAAAACGATGAAGAAGTGAAGATGCCGAATCTGCCTTATCTCGGCAATTGTGGACAGATAGTCGGTACTGTGGCTGCAGAACTTGATCAGGAATTTTACCAAGGGAGAGACCAGTGAGGAAATCTTCGTTACTGGAACTGGAGTGCCTCTGAATTTTGTCGAATTCTTCTGGGGTCGCTGCTAGCCTGGGCAGGAGCTCGAACAGGGTCACTGATTATCGGACTGACAGCAACTGGTTACTAACAGCAGGAAGAAGAGGTTGTCCCGGCCTCTCCCGAACTCCGAATCAGGCGCTGTCAGAACCGTTGGAACCGTGGACGAGTCCTCTTTGCAGCAGAACAAACGGGGATGCCAAACAATGCCAGAGACGATTAGGGGATCTAGAAGAGTGAGGAGAGGTTGGTGCAGACTATGAGTAGCAGATCTGCGTAGCTGAGGGAGAAAAATGAGAACTCTGGATCACGAAGGCCAAATGAAGTTATGTTTCTTGATTCTGGAAGTAGACTGGGCGATGAAGAACTTTTAAGAAGAACTTGTGGACTGATTCCTTAGGGGTTCATCGTGGCAGAGCTTCTAATCTGGCTTAGGTCCTCAGCCAAGGCAGAACTGCGCAGTTGTGGGAGAATGGACCTCCTGGATGGCTCGGAAATCAGAAGAAGATGAAACCACTTCTGTTGCGAAGGAGACTGGTAGACACTTCCGAAGATGGCACTTGGGTCTTCAAACACGTCCGGAGGAAGTTGTGGTGGCTTCTGCAAGTTGCTGGTTCATCTGCAACATCTAGACAACAAACTACAACTTCGAAGTAGCTTCCAATGACCAAGAAAGAAGAAGGGGAAGGGGGTAGATGAGTGTGGGAGTGACCCCTGGTTGTAAGGGGGTCTTGGAGGGGTGTTCTAAGGTGTGGGAGGTGGAGAATAAGGTCTGGAAGAGGGTCCAATAGATGGTGGTAGTGGGGGCTGCGAATTTGGTTGGAATGGAGAGAGGGAAAGGATATTCGAAAATAGGTTTAAGGGTGGGGTTAATTTTTTGTCTTGGGAATGGGGGGGTTGTGTTGGGGAAGGGAAGGGGTGCTTGGGGTAGTGGGAAGGGTGCTTGGGAAAGTGGGAGGGGTAGTTGGGGGTTGGATGGTGAGGAGAGGATTGGTGGAGGGGGTCTTGGGAAGGGGTGGAGTATTTATGAGGGTTGTGGGGAATGGGAAGAGGCTTAAATGGGGTAGGTGGGGAGTGGAGGTGGTTGGGAAGGGAGGAGAGAGAAGAAAATTCGAATTTGGGTGTGAGGAGAGAGAAAGTGGAGTGAAAAAGAGAGATTAAGAGAGGGAAGGGTGGGGAATCTCTCCCCTAGGGTTTCTCACCCAAAAAATGGAATCTCTCCACTAGATAAGAAGTGTAAACTCTCAAAATGGTAAGTTTTTATTCATTCATTGATTCATTAAGTTGAAATGGGGTGAATGGGGTCCTATATATAGGCAACCCATATTTTACAATAAGTCCCTGACAAAAGACTCAATGATAAATAACCGAGGGGGTAGGGGGTGCACTTGGGCCAAACCCAATGAATTGGGCCCAATAACTAACTAAACAACATAATGACTCTCAAACTTAGGGAAATAAGCACAAGTCCTAGGGACATGACTCAAGTAAAATGAAAATTACATCAAATGACTCAATTAAAAATTACGTAGGACTCAAAATTAGATAACTAGACCATGCCGGATGCAACCGGGGTGAGGAGACGAGCTGTGAACGTGGGCATGGGAGGTGATGTCCCCATCATACTCCCGGGTTGCGGAGAACTCGACTCCGTCGAGTAAGTGTCCTTCCCTCCTCGGAGGGTGTAGAAGTGGTACAGCCCTTAGGTCTTTCGAATGAGACCGATCCATCCACCTGCCGAGATAGCGCTCGTATACCTTGCTCCGGGTGGTAGTGACTTGTTCATCCAATATTCGTTCAATGCGCTCACGCTGGGCTCTCTTGGCTGGTGGTCTCTCCTCACGGGTGGGTGCTCTCTCAACGGAGGGAATAGGCTCAATATCCTTACTAGGTACCACCGTGGGTCCCTTATAAGGCACTAGGTCGGCTACATTGAATGTGGGACTCACTCCATACTCCTCGGGGAGATCTAACTCATAGGCATTAGCGCCAATGCGCCTCAGGACCTGGAAGGGACCAGCCCCACATAGGCTCAATTTGGAGATGACTCCCGGGGAGAGCCTCTCCTTCCTCACCATCACAAAGTCACCCATGTGGAATTCTTGGTGACGCCGATGAGAGTCGGCCACCCTATTATCAGTCACATTCTTCTTGCTAATGTGCTTGCGGATCTCTTCATACAATGTTGTGAATGCAGACATTCTAGGAGTGATGGGTGGACCTGGGCAACCAAAAGTAGACCTATCATGTAATGATGCAATGTAGTCTTTGGTCAGCCTAGGTGGGCCGGGGCACCCGTAGGTGGCCCTATCATGCAAATAGGTGATAAATAACGGGGGACCCGGACATCTGTAGATGCCTCTGACATGCTTAAGACCCATGATGAATGAAGGTGGACCATGACATCCGAATATGGACCACTCATACTTTCTACTTGACATGTGGGTGATATGAATGAATGTACCCAACATAGTGTTCATGCCAAGGGGTGTGGTAAGCCTAGACACATGCATACTTTTCCCAAATGTGACTTCCATGTGTATAGGTGTGGGACAACCTTTCAACTCCCATTGAAAGGATCGAATGGATCTAAGAAGGTGGTCTTCATGGGGTGGGACACAACCTTATTACCTAGGGATATGTGGCCCAAGGTCATGGCTCCCAAGGTGTAACCCGGGTCTAGGATGGGGTGGATTGGGTCAAACATGGTGGGTTGGGTTAGGGAAAGGTGGGTGGTGGATAAGGTGGTTGGGTCACATAGGGGTCTAGGCTCTCATAGGAAGGGATCAAAGGGGTAGTGGAAAGGTCTTCCTAGAGGGTGGCACTCTATGTCTTCAAGGTACCCAAACGGTGAGTCATCCTCCTCCAAGATAATTGGGCCAAGGTCTCTAGTGGGTTGGCCAATTAAAGCAATTGGAATCTTGATGGGTGGGAAGTGGGCCAAGATTGGTTTCTCATCCTTGGGGAGAAAGAGGAGGATTTCACTCGTATAATGGCCACTAGTGTAGATGGAGGTGATGGAACCGGTGGCGGGGTAAGCTAGGAAGGGTCCACTAGAGTAGATGGGGCTAGACTCCAATGGTCCTATGGCTAGCATATTGGTCAGGTAGACTTGCCATTGTAAACAGTCCACTAGGTCCCCTAAGCCTTCCACAAAGTAGGAGGTTTGAATTGTGACATGGGAAGATCGGGTGGGCATAATTTGGACTTGATATGCCAAGGGTGAGAGGTAAGGTGGTGAGCTAGGAATGGTGTGGCTTTGCTTAAGCCATTGGAGTATGGACTCATTCATGGTTAGGGTGTGCGGCTCATGAGGACCCGAACTAGGAGAGGTGGGTGGAAGTGGGGGGTCTAGGATGTTCTCTATGGTGGGAGGTGAATCCGGATTGGCATCCATCTCCACTTGGGTAGGAGAGTGGGCCACAACTTCCAAGGATAATGAGGTAGGATAGTCTATGGTGGGTGGAGTGATAATGGTCAGTGCATGGTACTCTCGGGGTGGTGAACATGGGTGGACTTGGGTTGGGCTTGGTCGGGGAAGTTCATGGGTGGGAGTTGGGTTCGGGGGTGAAAGATCGGTTGGTTGAAGAGGTTTGGGTTGGGGTGTGTAGATCTTTCTAAGATCGGCCCTCATTTCATCCCAAGATTCAATGGGTGCTTCCCCTTTGGCTTCTTTCAAACCTACAATGTTCTCCCATTCTTTCCTAGCTTGGCGCCAAAGTAAACTCTTGGCATAGTTGACTTGGACAAGCCCTGACAGGGTAAACCTCCCAAAGTGTTGGTCTATGGACTTCTCCCATTCTAGATATATGCTAGGGCGGGATCCATCAAACACAAAGGCTTCTGATGGGCCTAAAAGTGGCGAATATGCCATGTATGAGGTAGTCATGATAGTGGACAAGGGTGATGCATGCAATGGCCCTAGGACAAGACTTAGTAGAGACAAGTCTAGAACTTGCTCTGATACCAATTGATGTGACACGACCTTGGACTTAAGCAAGCAAGCACATTCGCAATCTAAATGGGCCAATTTGGGCCGCCCCTCTCTCGTCGCTCACCCAAGCCCGGGGTGACTTGGCGATGCCAAGTGGAGGATGTGGGGTTGGACCCTTGCTGGTAGAGGGCCAGCAAGGCCAAAGTTTGATACCCAAGGATGTGGATGCCCTAATTCAATGGGGCCTACGAAGTGCCAAGGGCACCGGTTACTCTCTTCCCCACGGTGATCACTCAAGACAACGGGGCTTGAGGATCGAGCTCTCACTCACGGCCAGCGGAGTTATGAACCAATATTGAAAGAACAAGCCTAAATTAGAGCAAAGTTTAAAGCACTTACTCAACCGGTTTGAAGAAACCGGTCCCGCTCGGAGACGAGGGCGAGCGGGGAGGCGAGTGGATCCCCACACGCCGCGGCGGTGTAGCTTGACCTGCCCAAACAAATTACAACACTACACCTCTCGCAGGAGGGAGATCTTGGGGTGGGGGTTAATGGATTATAATCAAACTACCTCCACGCAGGGAGGGGCCTTCAGCCGGCCAAGCTGGGTGGGGAAAACTAGGGCTAAAACGATGAAGAAGTGAAGATGCCGAATCTGCCTTATCTCGGCAATTGTGGATAGATAGTTGGTACTGTGGCTGCAGAACTTGATCAGGAATTTTACAAAGGGTGAGACTAGTGAGCAAATCTTCGTTACTGGAACTGGAGTGCCTCTGAATTTTGTTGATTTCTTCTGGGGTCGCTGCTGGCCTGGGCAGGAGCTCGAACAAGGTCGCTGACTATCAGACTGACAGCAACTGGTTACTAACAGCAGGAAGAAGAGGTTGTCCCGGCCACTCCCGAACTCCAAATCAGGTGCTGTCAAAACCGTTGGAACCGTGGGCAAGTCCTCTTTGCAGCAGAATAAACAGGGATGCCAAACAATGCCGGAGACGATCAGTGGATCTAGAAGAGTGAGGAGAGGTCGGTGCAGACTATGAGTAGCAGATCTGCGTAGCTGAGAGAGAAAAATGAGAACTCTGGATCACGAAGGCCGAATGAAGTTCTGTTTCTTGATTCTGGAATTAGACTGAGCGATGAAGAACTTTTAAGAAGAACTCGTGGACTGATTCTTTCGGGGTTCGTCGTGGCAGAGCTTCAAATCTGGCTCAGGTCCTCAGCCGAGGCAGAACTATGCAGTTGTGGGAGAATGGACCTCCTGGACGGCTCAGAAATCAGAAGAAGATGAAAGCACTTCTGTTGCGAAGGAGACTGGTAGACGCTTCCGACGATGGCTCTTGGGTCTTCAAACACGTCTGGAGGAAGTCGTGGTGGCTACTGCAAGTTGCTGGTTCATCTGCAACATCTGGACAGCAAACTGCAACTTCGAAGTAGCTTCCAATGACCAAGAAAGAAGAAGGGGAAGGGGGTAGATGAGTGTGGGAGTGACCCCTGGTTGTAAGGGGGTCTTGGAGGGGGTGTTCTAAGGTGTGGGAGGTGGAGAATAAGGTCTGGAAGAGGGTCCAATAGATGGTGGTAGTGGGGGCTGCGAATTTGGTTGGAATGGAGAGAGGGAAAGGATATTCGAAAATAGGTTTAAGGGTGGGGTTAATTTTTTGTCTTGGGAATGGGGGGGTTGTGTTGGGGAAGGGAAGGGGTGCTTGGGGTAGTGGGAAGGGTGCTTGGGAAAGTGGGAGGGGTAGTTGGGGGTTGGATGGTGAGGAGAGGATTGGTGGAGGGGGTCTTGGGAAGGGGTGGAGTATTGATGAGGGTTGTGGGGAATGGGAAGATGCTTAAATGGGGTAGGTGGGGAGTGGAGGTGGTTGGGAAGGGAGGAGAGAGAAGAAAATTCGAATTTGGGTGTTGAGGAGAGAGAAAGTGGAGTGAAAAAGAGAGATTAAGAGAGGGAAGGGTGGGGAATCTCTCCCCTAGGGTTTCTCACCTAAAAAATGGAATCTCTCCACTAGATAAGAAGTGTAAACTCTCAAAATGGCAAGTTTTTTTCATTCATTGATTCATTAAGTTGAAATGGGGGGAATGGGGTCCTATATATAGGCAACCCACATTTTACAATAAGTCCCTGACAAAAGACTCAATGACAAATAACCGAGGGGGTAGGGGGGTGCACTTGGGCCAAACCCAATGAATTGGGCCCAATAACTAACTAAACAACATAATGACTCTCAAACTTAGGGAAATAAGCACAAGACCTAGGGACATGACTCAAGTAAAATGAAAATTACATCAAATGACTCAAATAAAAATTACGTAGGACTCAAAATTAGATAACTAGACCATGCCGGATGCAACCGGGGCGAGGAGACGAGTTGTGAACGTGGGCATGGGAGGTGATGTCCCCATCAAAAACTCAAATGAGAATGTAGCTCGGAATGAGCAAAGCTCAGCTCTGGTATCTGAACCAAGAGTCTGAGATACAACCTCTCAAACAAAACTCTCACAATCTCACTCTCTCAATCTTCTCTTCTCTCTTTTTCTTCTTCTCTGCTTTTCTTCTCTCTGTGGATTGGTGGCTCTCTACTGCTTCAGGCTTTTACTCTCACTGTATAGACTTTGCCACTGTTCGATCTGGCTTCATCCGAAGAAGAAGACTCATATATATACCAGCAGCAGATTGGATAAGGGCGTGTGGCTTCCACATTTCCCGCCCAATGCTTTTGCCAGGTTCTAGGAACTTCGACCACCTGGCAGCATCCTGACTGAGCTGCTTCCATGTGTCACCATCTGGGCACCTCGTCCTTCCTTGGATCATGTGCCTTCATTAGGCTCTGCAAAGAATCCCTGTCAGACTGACGAAAAAGAATTATCAGTTTAAGTATAAACCCTGTACAGACTTTGTGGGATGCGCTGCATTGTATAGACTTCACTGTATAGACTTTGTGAACTCGAATGCATTGTATAGACTGTGCTGTATAGACTTTGTGAACGTGAATGCAATGTACAGACTCTGGAATGTATGGACTTCATATATGCAGTTGCTGTGCGATGTACAGACTTCCTATATGAAGGCAACTGCTGTACAGACTTGCTGAAGTGTAATGCAATGTGCAGACTTTGAAGAACATTCAGCAGCCAATGTATAGACTAAGGCAATGTAAGGACATGCCAGTGTATGGGCTTCATGAGCGTGCAACAATGTGCAGACTTCAATGCATGAAGAAGCATTATGAAGAATTAGACAGACACAACGTGCAACAATGTATAGACTTGAAACACTAGATGCACGATATACAGGCTTCAACTAAAATGATGCACAATGTGTAGACTTGAATGATGTGCGATGTACAGACTTCATGTTATGCATGAGACTCTAAGTAAGACAGACGATGTGCAGACTTAGCCAGCATTCAACTCGATGTATAGACTTCATGAATGATGCATGCAATGCACTGGACAATGTATGGACTTAGCCGATGCAGACTAGTCCGATGTACAGACTTGCTCATTCTTCAGACTTCATGAACGATGTACAGACTTGCCAAAGGAAAGGCTGTACAGACTTGATGCAATGCAAGACAATCGAGTGTATAGACATTACGATGTGAAGACTCGCCAAAGACAACTGGACGATGTACAGACTTGAGTGAAGCAAAGTCTGTACAGACTTGAAGGTTCACAATGTGTAGACTTTGGCAAAGCAACGATGTACAGACTTGCACAGTTCAAGGATGTATAGACTTTACGTGATAGCCCAATATACAGACTTGCAGAACTGTTCGTAGGTAAAGATCCCAGTGTATAGACTTCGAAGTTCACTGACGGATGTACATACTTCACCTCGAGCAAGCAACAGTGCAGTGTATGGACTTTGAAGAATGATGCATGACGCTGTACATACTTGACTAATGTATGGACTTAGCCTGTGCGAACAATGCAGCAATGTATAGACATTATCGTATAGACAGTACCTCACATGCATTAGTGTATAGACTGTATGCCTGATGGATGCACTGATGCAGTATATGCACAAAGGAAGCAATGCACCGATGCAGTGCATGTACATAGCAGGTATTGAACTGAAGCAATGGCTGTATAGACTTGTGATGCACTGATGCAGTACATGCACAGAAGAAGCAATGCACCGATGCAATGTATAGACTTGCTAGTTAAGTGAGCTGCAATGTATGGACTTCGCCCAATGCACAAAGACGCTAAGTCATACGGACAGTGTACATACTTAGTTAATGCATGAGACACTAAGAAGATGGACAGTGTATAGACTTTGAGCACAAACGCCAGAATGCAATGTATAGACATGCAAGTTATATGAGCTGCACTGTATAGACTCTGCTATGCATGAAGACGAGTGTATAGACTTGGAAATCTGGGGGCGTCGACGCATCTAAGAAGGGGGTCGACCCATGATGCATGGATGTATATACTTGTGTTCTAAACGATGCACAAACACAACACAAAGCAGTGTATAGACTCTACGTGCAATGTGTAGACTTTGAGTGTGTGTACAGTGTGTAAACCTGTAAAGTGCATAGAACACACAGACAATCTGATAAGAGCAATTTCATCAAAACATAAACAGTTGTCAATCAATCAAAACAAGGTGTTGCCAATGAAGTAAAGCATATGTCAACATCATCAACACAGAGGAGTCACAACAAAAGTGACTTGTGAAAGCTAACGGAATGCAAATCGGATACCCAGTTTGAGCCCGGACTTAAACACATTTAACCATTTTCCACCATGATTGATATAAAGGACTTAAACACATTATGAAGCTCAAGGATCCATGAAGGTACCATAAAGAAAATGCATGAAAGCTCAACCATAGAAAATTAGTATGGGCATCATTCAACCAAGATATCAACCTTCTTGATCTTGATTCACAAAATTAATAGATGATCTCAATTTGAGGGCTCATTCACAAATGCACTATAAAATCTCAAAGTTGAAAGCTCATTCAAAACTTCACTCAATTGTGAGACAAAGTGAATTAGGCCAAGACATTCAAGCAAGCATACACAATGTGCTTCCACACACACACACAATGCACACAATATTTTGTTATCATCAAAATCAATACCAAAATCAATGAGGGAGCACAATGAACCCAACAGTTAATTTTCAAAGCTAACTTTGTTTAAAATAGTTCAGATAACTAGGGATTTAGGGGTCCAAAATGCCAAATACTAGCCTGATCGGCTTGTCGGTCATTCCAACGGGATCTGGGTGGTGAGTGTGACTTGGGAGAGCTAACTGAATCCAAATCGGATACCCGATTTGGATTCGACACTCAAATTACTCAATTCAGAACTATGTTAATTTTCAAAGCTAACTTTGTTTAAAATAGTTCAGATAACTAGGGATTTGGGGGTCTAAAATGCCAAATACTGGCCTTATCGGCTCGTCGATCATTCTAACGGGATCTGGGTGGTGAGAGTGACTTGGGAGAGCTGACGGAATCCAAATCGGATACCCGGTTTGAGCCTGACGCTCAAATTACTCAATTCAGAACTAGATTAGTTTTCAAAGCTAACTTTTTGTTTAAAACAATTCGGATAACTAGGGGTTTGGGGGTCCAAAATGGCAAATACTGGCCTGATCGGTGTGCCGATCGTTCCAACACGACCTGAGAGGTAAAAGTGACTTGTGAGACCTGGCGAAATCCAAATCGGATACCCGATTTGGGCCCGACCCTCAAAAGTACATTTTCTAAATGCACTTAGTTTAAAATTAAAGAAGCCGGGTTCGTGGATTCAAAATATAAAATATTGATCTGATCGGCATGCCGATCATTCCAACATGATCTGGGATATAAAAGTGACTTCTAAGAGTTGACGAAATCCAAATCGGATATCCGGTTTGGGCTCGGCGCTCAAAAGGGCATTCTCTAAATGTAATTAATTTGAAATATCGATAACTAAGGGTTGAGGGGGTATAAAATCTAAAATACCGGTCTGATCAGTGTGCCGATCGTTTCAACACGACGTTAGAGGTAAAGTGACTTATGAAAACTGACGGAATCAAAATCTGATACCCGGTTTGGGCCCGAAGCTCAAAAGTGTATTTTCTAAATGCGCTTAGTTTAAAATTAAAGAAGTTGGGTTGGGGGTCCAAAATCTAAAATACCGATCTGATCAGCGTGCCGATCGTTCCAACACGACCTGGGAGGTAAAAGTGATTTGTGAGAACTGGCTGAATTGAAATCTGATGGCCGGTTTGGGCCTGACACTCAAAAGTGTATTTTCTTCGATTTGAGTTCAGTATTAAAATTATCGATTTGATATTATATCTGATTTGAATTTATGCAATCAAATATAATATTTAATTTATTTCTTCGCTAATTTTTTATTTATGAATGCATATTTAATGTTATTATTTTTTCAATATAGGACCCTCCAGTGAGCGGCGACGGAGGAGATGAGGAGGACGGAGAGGATGAGGATATGTATGAAATTTCTTGATTTTTGTATTATTATAAAAATGATAATTGTTATTGTGTTTCATTTCTTGTATATTTTTTGTTTGATTGTGATGGATATATTTTATGGTTTTTTATTTAAATAGGTTTTTAAATGAATTTTTATGTATTTTTTTAAAAATAATAGAATAGAGTTTCCGACTGATTTTTTGACGGAACCGTTGAAATTTTCAGACGGAATTATAGACGGAACAACTCCGTCAGAAAAATCGTCGGGACATATTTGTCACCCTTGTTCGTTATTTGTCACCATTGTTCGATATATATCTCCTTTACAATTTTTCGACGGAAAAGATTTTTATCGCAACGACCGTCGGTACTTTCCGAAGGATTAAGTCTGTCGAAAAAACCGTCAGAAGCTATTTGTCACCCTTGTTCGTTATTTGTTACCATTGTTCGTTATCTGTCACCTTCACATTTTCCGACGGAAAAATTATTCCGACGGAATCACACACGGAATATGTGCTCCACCGAAAACATGTATAGTTTTAATTTTTTTAATCTGATCATTTTAGACGTAATTATCGACGGAATATTTCCGTCGAAAATGTTGGACTGCCATTCTTGACCGACGGAATTTCCGTCTGCCATTTTTTCGTCGTAATATTCAGACGAATTTTTGACGGAATTTCTATCCGTCTGAAATTTGTGACAAGGAATATCCGACGGACGTTATCCGTCGTGAATGCTTCGGAAAATACGTCGGAAACCATTTTTCTGACAGATTTTTGACGGATTTCCGACGGATTGTGTCTGTCGAAAATCCCACCTTTTCTTGTAGTGTCCCTTGCTAACCTCATGACCTTAGCTCTATGCCATGTGGGGTGCGAGGAGGTTTTAACTGGCTGTCGGGATAGCCCCAATCGAGGGAAGGAGGGGGAGAGGAAGCACCCATCTGATCAGCCCTCCATCCAAGGAAAGAGAAGGAACCGGGAGAGAGACCAGAGGGAGCCACCCAAGAACTTTGAGCGTTATACTCCTTTGACTACTCCAATTAATGAGATCTACCGAGAGATTTGAGATTTAGGGTTACGTCCCCGGCCCGAGCTGATGAAGGCATACCCCCGATGTCGCAACCGCCGAAACATTGCCAGTTCTATGACGACCATGGCCATCATACCGATGATTTCCAGCAACTCAAAGATGAAATCAAAAATCTCATCTGCTATGGGCACCTGGCCCAGTATGTGGTCGAGCGTCAGGAAGCCCCGCCAGATCCCTCAGAGGAGATAGACAACTACCCCCGAGGGATCCACGTCAACGTTATCTCGGGGGGTTCGACTTCAGGAGGAGATACCAACTGAGGGAGGAAGCATCACGCCGAGTGAGCCAGTCAGGCTGCCGAGCCTGCCAATCTAACAACTTTAGTACACGAGCAGCAGGCCTTGGTGTTCTCTGATCAGGACTTAGAAGGGGTGGTTATCCCACATGATGACGCTCTTGTAATCTCATCAACAATAAACTATTGTATCATAGATAGAATACTTGTAGATAATGGCAGTGCACCAGATGTATTGTCTTACAACTATTTTCTGAAGATGGGTGAAAGCCCGTCTAAGTTACGTCTGGTTCGAACCCCTATTTGTGGGTTCAATGGTCAAGTTACCTATCCTGAAGGAGCCCTTAGTCTTCCCGTTACTCTCGGGACTCCCCCCAAAGCTATGACCTTCATGGCGAACTTCATCATGGTGAATGGGATAATGGCCTATAATGCCATTTTCGGTCGAGGTATCATTGGCCGAATAAAAGTAGTGCCCTCCACCATCCACCAAAAAATGAAGTTTCCCACTAAATTTGGCATGGGGGAGGTCCGAGGTAGCCAGACGATAGCTAAAAGGTGCTACGTGATCTCGATGGAAGTTTTACGGCCTGAGGAGGCAAACCGAGGTAAGGGTATCATTGAGGAAAAGGTAGCAACAAGAAAGCCCGGAGGGGAGTTGTTTCCGGTTTGCTTAAGAGATGACTCGGCCCTTGAAGTCAAAATTGGGGTAGATTTGCCACCCAAAATTCAAACTTAATACAAGGAGTTCCTTTCGAAGTATGTCCATATCTTTGCATGGTCTGATGATGATCTCCCGGGAATTCTCGAGGAAACTGTGACACATTGCCTTAATCTTGATCCTACTGTCAAGCTGGTTCAACAGCAAAAAAGAAAGCATGCCCTAGCAAAACAAGTGATTATTAAAGAGCAAATTAGTAAGGGAAGAAAATTGGGCTATTCCGCCCAGTCCTTTACCCAACCTGGTTGGCTAACGTCATCCTGGTTCCTAAAGCCTCGGGCAAGTGGCGGATGTGCGTCGACTTCACTGACCTCATGTAATGCCATGGATTTTCAGATCTGGTTCCGCGGGTCGCGGATCGTGTCCGAGTGAGTTTTAGACATTTATAGTGGTGTTTCGAACCCTTTGTTGGCGTGTTTCTGGGTTATTCTAGGTCCGTGGTGGTGCGTGGAGCGGTCATGCCTTTTTCCCAGAACTTTTCTGGGTCTAAATCTATTTTTCGAGGTTTCTTCGGAGTTCCCGTGATTTTTCTAAAAGGAATGGAAAGAGAAAAATAAATATCAAAACCCTTTTATCCCCTTCTCTCCCCCTTCGTTCTCTCGTCTCTCTCGACTCACTCTCCCTCACCCTCTCGCGTCTCTCTTTCCCTTCCCCTTTCCAACTTCCGGCGGCCGACGGCGGTGGGGAGGATCGGGATGGAGTGGCGGCGGCGGTGTGCGGTGAAGGTGAGGCCGAGGATGTGCGGAACCGGAGGAGGAGGCGGCCGTGGTGGCATTCGTGAGGAGCCAGTCACGTGGGGGATCGTCGTTTCGAGGTTTTGGGTGAGGTTAAAGCATTGATCCAGGTAGGGGGATGGATCCCTGCTATTCCCGCGTGCTTCCCCTCCGATTCCATGCACAGTGAGGTCGAGAGTGGGTGTCTCTTTTGTTTTGGGGTTTATGCATGCCGGGGTGTTGAGTAGCAATTTTGGCCAATGGAGGCCTTGATTTGTGGCTTGGATGTGGTTTTCCGATTGTAGGAAGGTTCGAGGAGGGATTCCCCACGTCTTCCCCTTCATTTCGCGACGAATGGGGCCTTCGATCGGACTCCGTGTGGAGTTCGGGTGTTTTTCCGCAAAACAGGTAGGAGACGGCCACAAGGGTGGCCGTCGTGTCCAGGACTGGGTGGCCATGGGTCTGACCACCTAGGTCTATTGGGCGGCAAAGGGTTGGGCCTGAAGTCCCACGATCAATGACACCCAAGAGGGGGGGTGAATTGGGTAATTACAAAATTTAACAAAACCTTAGCCGATTTAAACAAGTGTGAAGAACAGCAACAAAGAAGTTCAGATCTATATAGAAACTATTAGATCAATCAAAATCTATCACACACAATGGATCCTTGGTACAGTGGCAGAGATGTGAATCCGAAGATTCTACTCACGCAAAGTGTTATCTTCCTGACAAGGTTTGCCTTGTCTATCCGAACCCACCTGTTAATATACCATATATCTGATGTGAAGATGATAAGTTGTGCTTGATCTAACTCAAGAGATACATATGATCTAATCTACGTGTGTGCTTGCACAGAATGGAGATAGGAGAAAAGGATCAAACCACACAAGAGACAACAATTTTTAGGTGGTTCGGATGCAACAACGGCAACCTATGTCCACCCCTCACAAACTATGAGGATTCACACAGTATCTTGTAAGGGATTACAAGATCTGAACACAGACACACACACGTAGGGAGATAAAAACTCCCACGAAGGTGTAAACACACTGAAGCACACACAAATCTGACAGAAATCAAACACACATGCACGGATCTGACAAGATCGACACGCACTCAAATGTTTAGAGATTATAAAAAGCACACTCTTGAAGCTCAGGGAATATGGAAGAAGAAACACAAAAGAAAAACTTTGATTTAAGCTCCCCCTGAGTAGATGATGTAGATTTTGGATGAAGCTTGAATCTCCACTTGATTTGGGGTTGATTGGCTTCAGATTGATCTTGAAAAGCTTGGAGATGGATTAAGAATTCCTGGACGAAGCATTGTTCACGGAGCTACAGTAGCAGCCTTCTTTCTCTCCTTGATAGCCTCCTTGATCTCCCTTGAGTGATTAGGGTTTCTTTGCCCTACGAGGTATTTTTATAACACTTGAATGGTCAAGGACATGCCAAGACACAGATCCACAATTCCAGGGATGTCTGGAGACTTTTGGGATTAAAAAATCCTTGATGGATGCTTTCACCTCGTGAAGAAAACAAAGTCAAAGAAAGGGGCTTCGAAGGTTTCAGTCGACCGGATAGGGCAGGGCGGTCGACCTAACTTTTATAGGTTGGAAGCTTTGAGCGCTGGGAGAATCGGTCGACCGATCCTTAGCTGGCGGTCGACCGAACTTTGTAAATTTACCAAGTTTTGAATGCTGGGAAATTTGGTCGACCGCTCCTGCTGGCCTGGTCGACCGAACTCTGAAAAACTTGCAAAAATAACATTGTTAGCCCATAAATCATATCCTTATACAATATACTGTGAAACCACATTCTGTTCCATTCAATTTGAGTTGGTTTTGAATTATTCTAGGCTTTTTTGAAACATGATCCGTTTGAGCAAAATCTTGTGATAAAAAAACTTTGAGATCCTATATGAGCACTTACATCTGTAAGAAAGGATATACTTGAAAACGTTTGCCATACTAGGGTTTTATTATCATCAAAATCACTTGGAGAGACTCAATAATCTCCCCCTTTTTGATGATGATAAAACTCTAGGCTATTAGGTGCATTAGCAATCTTTTTAGGTGAATGGGGAACTAGCAAAACATTGCACTCAATCCACGCAAGGATCCACGTGATTCTTGTACGAGGCAGAGTTTACACTCACGCATAGTTGTTGACACCCGTTTTATACCCAATAAGTCGGGTCATCTCCTTATTCATTCTATATGATGCTCCGAGTCGTTCACTCTTCATTGAGTCTCTTGATTAGTTGAAGCCTATTTCTTGGGTCTTAACTCCTTGATCAGATATGGCTCCTGGTGACGTTTTGTTAGCTTAGCAAGCCCCTTCATTTCACTTTTGAACCTCTATGATAATAACGGTCTGAAACAGGCGCGTTGTTTCATTCTGACGGATGGGTCCTGGACCGTTACTCTTTGAAGAGTCCTAAGGCTTAAGGCCTCGTTTTAAAGCTTATTCTTTTGATTACACATTGATAATAACGGTCTGTCGTGCAGCCGTTGTTTCATTCTGACGCCCTATGCCTTGGCCGTTGCTTCCTTGCAGAGTCCAACTTGTTGGGTCTTCTTCCCGTTGATCTTATCTTTTAGGGATAAGGTTGATAGTGACGGATGTTCCTTGGTGCGTTATTTCCAAGTGGCGGTCTGTCGTGTAGCCGTTACTTCCTTCAGAGAGTCCTGACAGTTCAGGCCTTTTCTCTGCTGCTCCGTGGCCGAAGATAAGGGTTTGGATTGACGATATCTCTTTCAAATCTGATCCTCAGGACCTTCTGTTTGATTCTATGGACTCTTGGTGATATTATCTTTGAGGATTTGCTAAGAGTTATCCCTTTATCTTGTTAAATTATCCTCTGCTCGACCTGAGAGTTTGAGGGTCTATAAATAGAACCCTTGACTTCATGGCCGAGGAGAGGAGGATTTTTGAAATTCACGACGAAGTGCTGCCGAACTCAGGAGCCATCTTCATCCAAGAGGAACTGCTTCCCACGTTCATCCATCTCACAATCAAGGGAGTACTTTGATTTTAGTCTTTCAAGTTCATCACATGCTTAAGTTCTTCCCTAGTTTTTCCTCAATCAAAGCATTGTCCCTCCTCTTTCTCCACGTTTTTTCACTGTTCTCTAAGCATCCAAACATCTTCCCCATCTTTTAAAAACGCCCAGAGGGGTTAAAAAAAAAAAACTCCCCAGTAATCCCCTCTCCTTTTGATGTCCTTAAGGTCTTTGAGAATTGATGCTATATTATTGAAAGGGCTAATGTGGGTTGTTTTGTTCTTGTCTTCCACATCTTTGGCAGGTTTACAGGTTCACCAGTACAAGGCCCAAGTCTTCTAGCCGGCTGGAAGAGTTGGAGTTAAAAGAATCTACACTTTGCTACTACAGGTTATCTGACGGTCTGGTGCAGGCGCGTCATCTTCTCCTGGCGGTCTATCGGGTGGCCGTTACTTTCCAAGTAACGCACAGGGTCCTGGCCGTTATTCCTAGCTGACCTGCAGGTTCTCTTTGGTTTTCTCTCCCGTGGGTGGGTGCTTCATCCACCTATTTCCAAGGTATTTACAAGTCTTTTGCTTGTTTTTACTTTGGTGGCGATCACATCTTTCTTTAGTTTTGGGCATTAGCTTTCTCATTCATCACATATCTCTTTTATTTTCTTGCTTGCTCCACCCCTTGCGGTGTGTTTTATTTACTCTTTTGCTCCACGCCCCGGCGTGTGTTTTCCCTTTTCTTTAGCGTAGTTTGAGCGAGATAGCATGCCCATGCTAGAGCTAGCTTTGATTGCCTAGGTTCATGATCACATGTTCATAGGTTAAGACCTGATCTTTGATTACTTGCTTGTCATTTCATCATTCAAAACCCCCAAAGAAAAGATAGATAGGCAAAATAAAATCAACAGATAATTTTTGGCGATCACGGTGGGACAACTTGTGCCAATCGTGCTTTTGATTCCTGTTTGAACCTGCCATCATCTGCCTATTTGGTTTCCCTTGGATTTCTCTCTTATTCTTGCTGAATCTGGTTTTCTGAGTATTCTGACGGCCCTGTGTCCCTGCGCTACAGACCTCTGACGCAGGGGCATTAGACCGCCACTTTTGTTCTGCTGTGTGAGCTTCCACGGGTTTTCCTGTTATTTCTGTCCGATTTTTGCTCTGGCTCATTTGACGGACCCATCTCCCTGCGTTATATTATTTCTGGCGGTCTGGCCTTCGACCGTCATTTTATTCTGATGCAGGGATCCTTGACTGTCATACTCCAGGCAGGTACGCATCCGAGGTGCATTTACTTCCGCAGTTTCTACTGTGATTTAGTGCTTGGGTGATACCTGACTTTCTCCTTGCTTTGTTCATATATTCATATCATTGTGTGCATCATTGATTGCTAGATTTTAGGCTAGACTTTGCATGCACTCCGGTGCACATAGGGTCATTCATCTTTTCATACGGTTGATTGCATTTTCCTACCTTGTTGTGAGGACCTCTCGTCTCCATATTCCTTGGGGCCGACCAGGAAATCATAGAAGGGACCTCCATAAGTCCCCGCGAGCCGTGGATTCCCACACGGACGCCGGGCCGGTTGTACCTTTCCTACCCCGTGTCTAGGGTTGCATAAGTGAAGAGTGGTTACACTTAGAGTCAAACCAAGTCCCATATCCATCTCCTACTAGGAACCCATTGTTGAGAGCACATATCAATCAAATCCACTAAAGTTCCAAAGGAGGAATCATAAGAACCCTGTCGCATCATTCTAAACAACTTGGTTGCCTTTGAGTGCCTTCATCTTTTATCACTTACATCTTGTTAGAATCACCTAAGTTTGGTTGCTTATTGTGTGTTTTTGTGTTGGTTGTTTTTGCATTTTGTCAAGGTTGTCCGTTGCATGTGGAGTTGTTTTCGTCCGTTCGAATCATCTCCTCAAGTCAATTCCTTCTTCACATTCTATTCCAATCCTCTTTTCGAGTCCACCATGGCATCCTTTAATCCTCCCCGCTCCCAAGAGGACTCTCTTCCCCAAGGGCTCCTTGAGAACCCTCCTAGGGTTGTTACCTTTTCCTCCGGGGAGGGGACTACCCCTCTTCCGTCCTCCACTTCTATGGAAGGTGGTCAACCTACCCCTTCTTTCTCCACTCCTTCCGCGGGCTCCGTCCTTCAGATGATGGCCCAATTGGATCCGGCCCAACTCCAAGTTCTTTATCAGACCATGCAAGGGTCCAACGCATCTCCTTCTACCATCATCCAAAATCAATCCAATCCTTCCACTATTGGGCTCCCCGCTCAGCCCATTCCAATTAACCTTACTCCGGTCCAACCATGGACCATCACTTTCACGGGCATGGAAACGGGCCAGTCTTCCAATTCGGCCCAACAATCTTTCGATAAGGGAAAGTCGCCCATCCCTTCTTTTGTTCAAATGGATCATCACATATCTACTCCGATAGCTCCGCAAGTTCTCATGGGCCCTTCCGACTTCTTACGCTCTCAGCAAGGGGCGGCCTAAGCTTATCCTAATTCGGGTCAGGCTTATGCCCAATATCCTTCTTATGGGCCCCCCATCTCTACTGTTTATCCCTCCACTCCTTCCTGTGGGCACCCACCTTCTGCCACAAACGTTCCATCTGCTCCTCACATTCAATCAGCATCTTTCGCCGCCCCTGCTCCCTCTCGAGAGCAGGACTTGCTCGACAAGTGGGCCGCCATGCAGCAGCAACTCAATTTCCTCCAGAAGCGGGTTGGCCCACAATCTTTGGCCGATATTCCTGTTCCAAGCTTCCAGAATATCCGATTCCCTCCTCAATCAGAGCTCCCCAACTACCGCAAGTACGACGGGAACAGCAATCCCTTTATTTATGTGAGGGATTTTCTATATGAATCGGCGCAATTCCAGTATGATGATCGCCTTATGGCGTATTTATTTCGCCGATCTTTAGATGGTGTTGCTCTGGAATGGTTCTATTCTCTACCACTGGAAGAGGCTGAGAGTTTCAAGGTAGTCAAGGACAAGTTCATCCAGCGGTTTCAAGACAGGGTCGGCCCAGAATACTCGTTCACAGATCTGGTGGCCGAGAAGATGAAACCAGACGAGGAGTTTGCCACTTATGCAGACAGGTGGAGACAGATGGCCGCTAGAGTACCTGGCCACATCCCAGAGGAAGAGAAGGTCAAGCTGTTGATTTCAAATGCTACTCCAACCTTCCGGAACATCCTGGCAATGAACGACATAGCCAACATGCATCAGCTCTACAGCCGGGCGCGCTTCATCCAGACCCAGTTTAAGGATTCCCCCATCCACACTTTATTTGAAAACCAAAAGCCCAAGTACCACAAGAAGCCACAAGGGCCGGTTACCGAGGGAGTCCAAACGAATGAACAAGTGCAAGCCGTTGCCTTCCCATTCCAGGCCGCACCATTCCGCTTCCCCCAAAACCCCCGCAATTCTCAAAACCCCGCTCCACAAAACTTCCAGGCAACCCCACAAAACCCTCCGCCTACCTTTGTCACTCCACAAAATGCCTTCACCAATCCACAACAACCACCACCTCCGCAATACCACAATGTCCCCCCACCTAACGGCTATAACAACAACCCTAACAGCAAGCGCCCGGCTCCCAGGAGAGCTCAATACCCTCCATTGCTAGAGACACTTACAGATATCTTCTCCGCCCTCATGTCAGTGAATGCGATCCAACTTCCTCCAGAACGGCCTACTTGGAACCCAGTCGTTGATCAGACTAAATATTGTATGTTCCATAGGCAGCCAGGCCATACCATAGAAGGATGTTTCCAGTTTCGGGATCTGGTATATGACCTTCATGAAGGGCAGAGAATCGATTGGGCCGAAATGCATAGGGCCATTGTTGAGATTAAAGAGAAGAGAAGGCAGCCGCAGGGGTAGCAAGTGCAGCAGCATCAAGCACCGCAGCCGCAGCAGTCGCCACAACAACAACAACCACAGCAAGTACAGGACCTGGGCATCCATCAGAATCTGATGCTGAACCACCCACCCGCTCCTCAGCAGCAGCCGCCAGCACCAGCACAAGTAAACGTGGTCCAACCCCCGGCCCCCAATGCCGGGTGGTCTTTTGATGATGACAGTGCCGCACCACAAGTCATGGCCCTCCACCATAACCACCGCAATCCTCTCACTCCCTCCTTCGCCCTTCCTGCACACCCAACATCCCCTCCATTCATCCTCCCAATTACACCCGCTTCAGCAAATTCCTTACCATCCACCGTTCCATCATGCCCTCCACCACTTAACCCCGTCACCGTCATCACACCACCATCCAACCCTTCATTCATCCTTACCCTTCCATTAGCCTTCCCTCCACCCGCATCGACACTCATCACCACCCTGCCTTCCACCAACCCTTCGCCCATCATCTGCTCACCACCCACTACCACCACCAACCTTACGCTCCACCAAACCGTCTCCCCCGCACCACCTGTTCCATTCATCCACCCCGCAGGGCCCATCATACTATCTTCAGATGCCGCGACGAATTGTGCTCTGAGGAGCGAGAAGATGTTCCATCGGAATTACCCCACTACTTCTAATCCCCAGTCCTCCCAACCAACGGCCGAGCAAGAAGAAACTGAACTACTGCCAGGTACTCAATATGACTTGTTACATCATCTAGACCGGGTGCCCGCTAAAATATCTGTGCTAGAGCTGATCAAAAGGTCTACCCTTCATCAGGATGCACTAAGAGACTTTTTACAGAAGGTAATGGTCAGTGAAGATATGGCAGTCGACAGCTTACCAACCGCACTAGCAACCATCTCCAAAGGGCCGGCAATTACGTTTTCAGAAACTGAGCTAGCACCTCCGGAAGCTCGGCAAATGCTGCTCTGCATTACAATCACTCTGAACAAAGTCAGCATTGAAGCAGCGCTGGTTGACACAGGGGCTTCAATTAATGTTTGTCCACTTAGCACCCTCCGAGCGTGCAACATATCTGAAGAGTTACTACGACCTACCCCCACCACTATAGCAGCATATGACAACTCGAGGCGAGCATGTCACGGGGTGATCACCATTCAGGCAGAGCTCGGGCCCCTTACAATGGCCGTGGAATTCTATGTGCTCGATATCGACCCTATGTTCAAGGCTATCCTGGGTCGTCCGTGGATTGATACCCTCGGTGCCGTGCCCTCCACCGCACATCAGTGCGTCAAATTCCCCTTCCAAGGGAGGGTCGTCAAAGTTAAAAGCTTGTCCGCAGTGTAGACAGTTAAGGCCATATCAGAGCAGGTTCTTCCCACACTTTGGCCAAGGAGCCGGCCCGTTATATCAGTGCTGGTGTAGCAACCCTGATAAATGAATATTTGAAATAAATTAAAATATATATATAATACAGATAATAAGAAGAGGGTTAAATGGAGGAATAAAACCCAAGACGCAAATAACGCCTCTCATTAAGGCGTTAATTTAATAATAAACGCCTCTATCAAAGGCGTATTCAAGAAGTGACGCCCTCACTACACGGCGTCAAATTCCAACGTCAAAAAAGGGAAAGGCCAAGAAACGCCCCAATCTTAGGCGTGTTTTAAAGAAAAGAACGCCCTTACACAAGGCGCTTATTAAGAAACGACCTGAAGTAGGTCGTCAATTCAAGAATCGACGACCTGACCAAAGTCGTTAATTCCATTCGTGAACCGTTCGACCTAGGAGCTTATCCAGGGAAGGATTATGTTAATCTAGTAAGTATTTAATAGGGCAAGGACTCTATTAGGATATATTACTTCCAATCAAACACTAACTATTGTTAGGATTCCCTAAATCCCTATAAATAATCTACTGCTCAAACCCTTCAACGCTATTTGGCGTTCGGAATCTGCAAGGTACGTGAGAGAGGAATAGTTCCTCTAATTTATTTCTCTACGTCTGTTACATGAAGAACTAACAGTTCTTCATCTTCTTCTGTTATAGGTTAAGAAGGCGGCGTACGTGAAGAACAAAGGTATTGTTCTTTTTCCCTTTTTACTTTCGGTCAGATAGTATGAAGAAATACTAATGTTTCTTCTTCTGTTCTTGTAGGAGTTACAGAACCGAAGAACAAAGGTTCTTCACCAAAGCCTTCTCTTCCTCCTACTGTGGTTATTGTTGCTGTGAAGCAACAACGTCCCCCTTTCATATCAATCTTCAAGTCTTCAGGTAGGTTTTCTCAAGCAACGTAGCCCAAAGCAATAGTTAATAAATATACCAACATGACATGCTGGTCCTGTTTCAAGGGCACCCTATAGGATGTCACCTGCTGAACTCAAAGAGTTGAAGGAACAATTGATGGGACTAATTCGAAAAGGGTTCATTAGACCAAGTACTTCCCCGTGGGGAGCACCTGTACTGTTTGTAAAGAAGAAAGATGGATCCATGAGGCTATGCATCGACTATCGACAGTTGAATCATCTCACTATCAAGAACAAGTATCCACTGCCGATAATCGATGAATTATTTGATCAAATTTCTGGATCCAAATATTTTTCGAAGATTGACCTCAGATCAGGATATCATCAGTTAAGGATCAAAGATGATGACATTCATAAGACCGCATTCAGAAGCAGGTATGGCCATTATGAATTCGTTGTTATGTCTTTTGGACTAACAAATGCCCCTGCTGCCTTTATGCAGTTAATGAATAGCATATTCAGGCCCTATCTAGATCAATTCGTGGTGGTTTTCATTGATGACATATTGATATATTCCAAGACTAAGGAAGAGCATGAGGAACATTTGAGGATTGCTTTACAAATATTACGGACAAATCAATTATATGCAAAGCTCAGCAAGTGTGAATTCTGGCTTGAAGAAGTGGCTTTTCTAGGACATGTGATTTCAAAAGATGGATTATCAGTAGATCCGTCAAAGGTTGAAGCTGTGAGAAATTGGGAAAGACCGACTAATGCAAGTGAGATCAGAAGTTTCTTAGGTCTTGCAGGATATTATCGACGATTCATCAAAGACTTCTCCAAGATCGTCGTGCCCCTTACAAGGTTAACTCACAAGGAGATCCGATATGAATGGAGTGAGGAATGTGAAAGAAGTTTCCAAACTCTCAAAGATCATCTCACTACAGCTCCGGTGTTAGCTCTACCAATAGAAGGAGAGAAATTCGAGGTCTACACAGATGCTTCTGGCATTGGCCTCGGATGTGTCCTAATGCAACAAGGAAATGTCATAGCATACTCTTCACGTCAACTGAAGAAGCATGAGGAGAATTACCCCGTCCATGACTTAGAACTGGCCGCGGTGGTATTTGCTCTAAAGATATGGAGACACTACTTATATGGAGTGCAGTTTACTGTATACTCCGATCACAAAAGTCTCAAATATCTATTTTCACAAAAGGAGCTAAACATGAGACAAAGACGCTGGCTAGAATATCTCAAGGACTTCGACTTCAATATACAATACCATCCCGGAAAGGGTAATTATGTTGCTGATGCCCTTAGTCGAAAGCCGAGAGCAATGATAGCCAATTGTATGATACAAGAATGGAGGTTGCTAGAACAATTCTCCGAGCTCAATATAAGCTTGGACAAGGAAGCCAAATTTGTCACATTATCTCATGTAAGCATACAGTCAGATTTATTATCTGAGATACAAGCGCTTCAGGATGATGATCCTATATTAGTGGAAATCAAAGGCAGATTAGAAGGACAATCTGATTTTCAACTAACTTCTGATGGAAGATTATTATTCAAAGATAGAACTTGTATACCTGACTGTCCGGAATTAAAGAAGAAGATCTTAGATGAAGCTCACCGATCAAGGTACACTATTCATCCAGGATCAACCAAAATGTATCAAGATGTAAAGAGGAACTTTTGGTGGCCTAATATGAAAAGAGAAATAGCAGACTATGTATCTCGCTGTCTCACATGCCAACAGGTCAAGGCAGAACACCAAAAGCCTGCTGGAAAACTACATCCTCTAGATATTCCTAAGTGGAAGTGGGAGGATATTGGTATGGACTTCATCATGGGATTATCTAAATCAAAGGGAGGACATGATGGAATCTGGGTTATCATTGACCGATTAACTAAATCGGCGCATTTTTTGCCAATAAAAAGCCGATGGTCAATTGATGTACTAGCTGCACTATACGTCAAGGAAATAGTTAGGTTACATGGAATTCCTGTCTCAATCGTGTCTAATAGAGATCCCCGTTTCACTTCTCATTTTTGGAAGGGATTACAACATTCGTTGGGAACAAGGCTCAACTTTAGTACTGCTTTTCACCCACAAACGGATGGTCAGACCGAGAGAGCTAATCAAGTTGTTGAGGATATGCTAAGAGCTTGCATCATTGACTTTGGTGGAAGCTGGCATGAACATTTGCCACTAGTGGCATTTGCATATAATGATAGCTACCAAGCTAGTATCCAAATGGCACCTTTCGAAGCTTTATATGGAAGGAGTTGCCGATCACCCTTATGCTGGAACGAAGTTGGAGAGAAACAACTGTTAGGTCCAGACATGGTAAGGGATACAACTGAGAAGATACAAGTAATCAGAGAAAGATTGCAAGTTGCTCAGACCAGACAAAAGGCTTATGCTGATACAAGGAGAAGAGATCTTGAATTCTAGGTTGGAGATCATGTATTTCTTAAAATATCGCCTGGACGTGGCATACGAAGATTTGGTGTTAAGGGCAAGCTTACGCCAAGATTCATCGGACCATTTGAGATACTCGAAAGAGTTGGCGAGGTTGCTTATCGCATCGCATTGCCTCCTCAATTGTCCGAGGTACATAATGTATTTCACATATCTATGTTGAAGAAGTATGTACACGATCCATCTCATATTATTGCACATGGAGATCTGGTAATCCAGAAAGATCTCACCTATGAACAGAAGCCTATGAAGATCTTAGATCGAGAAATACGAGCTCTAAGGAATAAGGTTATTCCCATGCTCAAGGTGCAATGGAATAAGAATACTGAACACGAAGCGACAAGGGAGACCGAGGAATCTATGAAGAAACGATTTCCCGAGTTGTTCTAAGAGGTATATACTCTACACTCTCCGCGTGTATATATAATATGCAATTGAATTTGGGGACCAAATTCTTTTTAAGTGGGGGAGGGTGTAGCAACCCTGATAAATGAATATTTGAAATGAATTAATATATATATATATAATACAGATAATAAGAAGAGGGTTAAATGGAGGAATAAAACCCAAGATGCAAATAACGCCTCTCATTAAGGCGTTAATTTAATAATAAACGCCTCTATCAAAGGCGTTATTCAAGAAGTGACGCCCTCACTACACGGCGTCAAATTCCAACATCAAAAAAGGGAAAGGCCAAGAAACGCCCCAATCTTGGGCGTGTTTTAAAGAAAAGAACGCCCTTACACAAGGCGCTTATTAAGAAACGACCTGAAGTAGGTCGTCAATTCAAGAATCGACGACCTGACCAAAGTCGTTAATTCCATTCGTGAACCGTTCGACCCAGGAGCTTATCCAGGGAAGGATTATGTTAATCTAGTAAGTATTTAATAGGGCAAGGACTCTATTAGGGATATATTACTTCCAATCAAACACTAACTATTGTTAGGATTCCCTAAATCCCTATAAATAATCTACTGCTCGAACCCTTCAACGCTATTTGGCGTTCGGAATCTGCAAGGTACGTGAGAGAGGAATAGTTCCTCTAATTTATTTCTCTACGTCTGTTACATGAAGAACTAAGAGTTCTTCATCTTCTTCTGTTATAGGTTAAGAAGGCGGTGTACGTGAAGAACAAAGGTATTGTTCTTTTTCCCTTTTTACTTTCGGTCAGGTAGTATGAAGAAATACTAATGTTTCTTCTTCTGTTCTTGTAGGAGTTACAGAACCGAAGAACAAAGGTTCTTCACCAAAGCCTTCTCTTCCTCCTACTGTGGTTATTGTTGCTGTGAAGCAACAACGTCCCCCTTTCATATCAATCTTCAAGTCTTCAGGTAAGTTTTCTCAAGTAACGTAGCCCAAAGCAATAGTTAATAAATATACCAACATGACATGCATGTTAGATAAGTTTTCTTGTGATTCTAAAATGATTTTTCTGTAAATTTTAAAAGAAACGCCCTGGACTAGGGCGCTACTTTAAAAAGAAACGACCACCGCAGAGGTCGTCAATTTCATAATAGACGCCCTGAACTTAGGCGTTAATTTCGTGAAATTATTAAATACCCACATTAAAATATGGTTTATATGAAATCCTGATTCTATAATAAAGCATGTCTCTACCTGTTAGTTTGCCTATCCATCCATGAAAATTTGATAATTGTTCCTGTCCTGTCCATGAAATTTCATCCCTGAAAATTACTTGACACATATATTTTCGCTAATGTTCATGACCCTTGAAGAATTAACGACCAGAGTTGGGTCGTGACTTGTGAACTAACGCCCTGAACTAGGGCGTGAGTATATAAATAACGCCCCTTGACAGGGCGCGTTTTTGAAAAATACAGAAAATAGGTTTCCTGCAAAGATGGAATTAAAAGAATGGACGACCATAGTGTATGTCGTCAAATTTAAATAAAACGCCCCTGTAGGAGGCGTGTTTTACATAAAATACTGAAATATGAAATTTCTGGAAATAGAAAATACCTATATAACGCCCTTATCTGAGGCGTTATTTACTTAAGAGAAGACTTATCTTAAGTCGTTATTTTCCTGAAAACTGATATTTTTATTGCTACTGTTAACCGATGGTTTTATATGTTATATAATATATCGGCACTATATCTCCACTCCGTGAGTATAGTCCCACGTTTTCACGATGTTTCATCGATCACACTCAATTCTCATTGACATACAAGCTCTCCATTGGACATTCCGTTCCTTTGGACTAGCGAGTTAGTCATAGAGACCTCCGTAAGACTCCTCGAACCTTGGATTCCCTCAAGGTCGACTGAGCTGGTTGTACCCTAAAAAAAAAAACCCATTACCCTATTGATTACTATGTCACTCTAAAGATACATGGTATAACGGCCCTTATGATTATACAATGTGTATATCATAAGAATTCTCTAAATGGCATGATGATATCATACCATTGATCTATTGTTCATGTAAACCTCAATTCTATGATAAGAATGAGGGTATCTTACTTTGATATACTATTCATGTGGACCTCAATTCTATGAAAAGAATGATAGTCCATACTTGTCATGGTACCCGCATTAAGGGAACCTAATTCCACCTAGTTTTATCGATGTCGTGATTATACCGTTATTATCGCCTATCTTTGTCAAGAATCATATTATTGCCTCTCTCTTCTCTCTAAAGTTGTCATACTTGTCTACAAGCTTAATTATTGAAATTCTATATTGGCTATATAAATATACAAGAGTGGATGTCAAAATACATGATAAATGCCTGCGCATATAGGGCCCGATCTGGTCCTGGGAGGAGCACCCGAAAGTACTTGTGCCCATGGGAGTTTTAATGATAAGGTATCTAACATTATACCGAGTGCATGACTAGTTTGATTGGACATTCCACACAAATCTTGTACTTGACTCGTACTTGACTTGACATGACTTGCGTGACCCAAAAAAGGGTAATTACTTGTTGTTTGATACATAATATCCAATTCTTGACATGACGTGTTAAACATACTTGCTTGAATATCTTGTTATCTTGTTCATGACTAGTTCATATTGTTCTCTTGATATTACATCCTCTCTCTATCTTGTCGTTTTATACGAGCATGCATAGCTTTAGTACATTTATGAAAGATGTAACTACTTAAACCCTTGCTAGTGCTTGAGATATAATTTCCTACTGAGCGTTCGCTCACTCCGTGTTTGTCCCTTACTTTTCAGGTAAGTCCGATGACGAGACTCAAACGAATGGGGAAAGTCCCGAGTGAAAGAGCTAGAGCTTGTCCAAGTGTCATCTAGTCTTTTTCCTATTTTTCTTGAGTCAACTATGTACTTTTCTTTTTATTAAACAGAGTATTGGAATTGTAATAGCCTATTAATAATAAGGATTGGGTTATCTTTCTATTTATGCATCTCTGTCTTTGTGTCGAATACACTACTACTCTGATTGGCATGATTGATATAAACTCCTCGCGTATATCCGGGTATCTTCCGCGCTCGGGGCGTGACAGTTTTTGTGGTATCAGAGCCTAGGGTATTCAATTCCTATGAAAAACCCAAGTCCAAGGATAGGTTAAACCATTCACCGTGAGGTTGGGTAGAACCCAAGGGTTAAGCTAAGTGTTTAAAATGTTTTCACATAAGTACGTACTAATTTAGTTATTGTAATTATAGGTTAATGGCTGCCGAGCGTGCTCAATGGCGCAACATGCAGCGTACCCTTCAAGGCATGACACAAGTGCTACAACAGGTAGCATAGGGTAGTGCTCCACGAGCTGGAAGCCTACACCAAGCTTTTAAGAGCATGAATCCCCCGAAGTTTATAGGATCAACCGATCCGGACGATGCCGAGCATTGGGTCCGGGAGATTGAACGTATATTCCGTGTCATGCAATGCACGGACCAAGACAAGGTTTTATTAGCTACCTTCCAGTTGGAGAAAGATGCTAGATGTTGGTGGGAGTCTATTGAAGCAACCATCGATCCTACTCAAGTAACATGGGAAGAATTTGTGGAATACTTCAATGCTAAATATTTCTTGGACCGAGTCCAAGAAAAGAAGGCTGCAGAATTCGCTGCATTAAAGCAATGATCTTTATCATTAGCAGATTATGAAGCTCAGTTCTCCAGGTTGTCTAGATATGCTAAACACTTGATTAGCACGGAGAAAATGAAGGCTAAAAGATTTCTTAATGGGCTCAGGCCCCAGTACATCACTCAGCTGGCGCCTATGGATATCCAAGTTTATTCTGAAATAGTGCACCGAGCTCAATTACTTGAAGATGCCACGGAACTATCTGATAGGATCCGTGGAAAAGACAAGAAGGAGCAAGTCACAGGTTCGGGTTCTTTCAAACCCAACTTCAAGAAAAGGCCTAGTAATGGAGGTTCTTCCTCTCAAGATCAGAAATTCAAGAAGACCAAGCCCTTCTCTATCACCACTACACCTTCAAACGTAGTATGCAAGCATTGTGACAAGGCTGGTCACAAGATCGAAGAATGCTGGAGGAAATTAGGAGCATGTCTCCGTTGTGGGAGCCGCGAACATCGGATTCCCGACTGTCCGTTACTTAATGACCAAGCCGGAGACGGTAAGCGCCCGGTGACAAAGAACGCTCGACTTCATGCAATAAAGGAGACCGAGCAAGAAGACGGTGGACTGGTAGAAGGTACATTAACAGTTTGTTCCAAAAGTGCTTATGTCTTATTTGATACGGGTGCTTCGCATTCCATTATTTCTAAGAAGTTTGCCGACCCGTTACCGTTAGAACCAGAATGGATAAAAATAGTTCTAACTACTCCTCTTGGAAGTGAAAATGATATTACTCATCACTACCAAAACTGTGAGGTAATGGTTCAAGGTAGGAATTTACCTATAGATCTCATATGCCTCGATCTAAAGGAGTATGATGTTATACTGGGAGCGGACTGGTTATCCAAATACCAGGCAACGGTTGATTGCCGCAATAGCCAAATTGCTTTCAAAGATTTTCTGGAATTAGTCTTTACTCGCCCCAAGAGTCGGAGCAATTCCTCTCTTATTTCGGCCCTCCGAGTTAGCAAGCTCGTCAGGAAGGGATGTGTAGCTTTCCTTGCATTTGTCACAGTTAAGGAAACAAAGGACACTAAGCTAGAAGACATACCAGTAGTACAAGAATTCCCGGACGTGTTTCCGGAAGAGTTGCCGGGATTACCCCCTCAAAGGGATGTGGCCTTCACCATTGACTTAGTCCCTGGTGCTGGTCTTGTTTCAAGGGCACCCTATAGGATGTCACCTGCTGAACTCAAAGAGTTGAAGGAACAATTGATGGGACTAATTCGAAAAGGGTTCATTAGACCAAGTACTTCCCCGTGGGGAGCACCTGTACTGTTTGTAAAGAAGAAAGATGGATCCATGAGGCTATGCATCGACTATCGACAGTTGAATCATCTCACTATCAAGAACAAGTATCCACTGCCGATAATCGATGAATTATTTGATCAAATTTTTGGATCCAAATATTTTTCGAAGATTGACCTCAGATCAGGATATCATCAGTTAAGGATCAAAGATGATGACATTCATAAGACCGCATTCAGAAGCAGGTATGGCCATTATGAATTCGTTGTTATGTCTTTTGGACTAACAAATGCCCCTGCTGCCTTTATGCAGTTAATGAATAGCATATTCAGGCCCTATCTAGATCAATTCGTGGTGGTTTTCATTGATGACATATTGATATATTCCAAGACTAAGGAAGAGCATGAGAAACATTTGAGGATTGCTTTACAAATATTACGGACAAATCAATTATATGCAAAGCTCAGCAAGTGTGAATTCTGGCTTGAAGAAGTGGCTTTTCTAGGACATGTGATTTCAAAAGATGGATTATCAGTAGATCCGTCAAAGGTTGAAGCTGTGAGAAATTGGGAAAGACCCACTAATGCAAGCGAGATCAGAAGTTTCTTAGGTCTTGCAGGATATTATCGGCGATTCATCAAAGACTTCTCCAAGATCGCCGTGCCCCTTACAAGGTTAACTCGCAAGGAGATCCGATATGAATGGAGTGAGGAATGTGAAAGAAGTTTCCAAACTCTCAAAGATCATCTCACTACAGCTCCGGTGTTAGCTCTACCAATAGAAGGAGAGAAATTCGAGGTCTACACAGATGCTTCTGGCATTGGCCTCGGATGTGTCCTAATGCAACAAGGAAATGTCATAGCATACTCTTCACGTCAACTGAAGAAGCATGAGGAGAATTACCCCGTCCATGACTTAGAACTGGCCGCGGTGGTATTTGCCCTAAAGATATGGAGACACTACTTATATGGAGTGCAGTTTACTGTATACTCCGATCACAAAAGTCTCAAATATCTATTTTCACAAAAGGAGCTAAACATGAGACAAAGACGCTGGCTAGAATATCTCAAGGACTTCGACTTCAATATACAATACCATCCCGGAAAGGGTAATTATGTTGCTGATGCCCTTAGTCGAAAGCCGAGAGCAATGATAGCCAATTGTATGATACAAGAATGGAGGTTGCTAGAACAATTCTCCGAGCTCAATATAAGCTTGGACAAGGAAGCCAAATTTGTCACATTATCTCATGTAAGCATACAGTCAGATTTATTATCTGAGATACAAGCACTTCAGGATGATGATCCTATATTAGTGGAAATCAAAGGCAGATTAGAAGGATAATCTGATTTTCAACTAACTTCTGATGGAAGATCATTATTCAAAGATAGAACTTGTATACCCGACTGTCCGGAATTAAAGAAGAAGATCTTAGATGAAGCTCACCGATCAAGGTACACTATTCATCCAGGATCAACCAAAATGTATCAAGATGTAAAGAGGAACTTTTGGTGGCCTAATATGAAAAGAGAAATAGCAGACTATGTATCTCGCTGTCTCACATGCCAACAGGTCAAGGCAGAACACCAAAAGCCTGCTGGAAAACTACATCCTCTAGATATTCCTAAGTGGAAGTGGGAGGATATTGGTATGGACTTCATCATGGGATTATCTAAATCAAAGGGAGGACATGATGGAATCTGGGTTATCATTGACCGATTAACTAAATCGGCGCATTTTTTGCCAATAAAAAGCCGATGGTCAATTGATGTACTAGCTGCACTATACGTCAAGGAAATAGTTAGGTTACATGGAATTCCTGTCTCAATCGTGTCTGATAGAGATCCCCGTTTCACTTCTCATTTTTGGAAGGGATTACAACATTCGTTGGGAACAAGGCTCAACTTTAGTACTGCTTTTCACCCACAAACAGATGGTCAGACCGAGAGAGCTAATCAAGTTGTTGAGGATATGCTAAGAGCTTGCATCATTGACTTTGGTGGAAGCTGGCATGAACATTTGCCACTAGTGGAATTTGCATATAATAATAGCTACCAAGCTAGTATCCAAATGGCACCTTTCGAAGCTTTATATGGAAGGAGTTGCCGATCACCCTTATGCTGGAACGAAGTTGGAGAGAAACAACTGTTAGGTCCAGACATGGTAAGGGATACAACTGAGAAGATACAAGTAATCAGAGAAAGATTGCAAGTTGCTCAGACCAGACAAAAGGCTTATGCTGATACAAGGAGAAGAGATCTTGAATTCTAGGTTGGAGATCATGTATTTCTTAAAATATCGCCTGGACGTGGCATACGAAGATTTGGTGTTAAGGGCAAGCTTACGCCAAGATTCATCGGACCATTTGAGATACTCGAAAGAGTTGGCGAGGTTGCTTATCGCATCGCATTGCCTCCTCAATTGTCCGAGGTACATAATGTATTTCACATATCTATGTTGAAGAAGTATGTACACGACCCATCTCATATTATTGCACATGGAGATCTGGTGATCCAGAAAGATCTCACCTATGAACAGAAGCCTATGAAGATCTTAGATCGAGAAATACGAGCTCTAAGGAATAAGGTTATTCCCATGCTCAAGGTGCAATGGAATAAGAATACTGAACACGAAGCGACAAGGGAGACCGAGGAATCTATGAAGAAACGATTTCCCGAGTTGTTCTAAGAGGTATATACTCTACACTCTCCGCGTGTATACATAATATGCAATTGAATTTGGGGACCAAATTCTTTTTAAGTGGGGGAGGGTGTAGCAACCCTGATAAATGAATATTTGAAATGAATTAAAATATATATATAATACAGATAATAAGAAGAGGGTTAAATGGAGGAATAAAACCCAAGATGCAAATAACGCCTCTCATTAAGGCGTTAATTTAATAATAAACGCCTCTATCAAAGGCGTTATTCAAGAAGTGACGCCCTCACTACACGGTGTCAAATTCCAACATCAAAAAAGGGAAAGGCCAAGAAACGCCCCAATCTTGGGCGTGCTTTAAAGAAAAGAACGCCCTTACACAAGGCGCTTATTAAGAAACGACCTGAAGTAGGTCGTCAATTCAAGAATCGACGACCTGACCAAAGTCGTTAATTCCATTCGTGAACCGTTCGACCTAGGAGCTTATCCAGGGAAGGATTATGTTAATCTAGTAAGTATTTAATAGGGCAAGGACTCTATTAGGGATATATTACTTCCAATCAAACACTAACTATTGTTAGGATTCCCTAAATCCCTATAAATAATCTACTGCTCGAACCCTTCAACGCTATTTGGCGTTCGGAATCTGCAAGGTACGTGAGAGAGGAATAGTTCCTCTAATTTATTTCTCTACGTCTGTTACATGAAGAACTAACAGTTCTTCATCTTCTTCTGTTATAGGTTAAGAAGGCGGCGTACGTGAAGAACAAAGGTATTGTTCTTTTTCCCTTTTTACTTTCGGTCAGGTAGTATGAAGAAATACTAATGTTTCTTCTTCTGTTCTTGTAGGAGTTACAGAACCGAAGAACAAAGGTTCTTCACCAAAGCCTTCTCTTCCTCCTACTGTGGTTATTGTTGCTGTGAAGCAACAACGTCCCCCTTTCATATCAATCTTCAAGTCTTCAGGTAAGTTTTCTCAAGCAACGTAGCCCAAAGCAATAGTTAATAAATATACCAACATGACATGCATGTTAGATAAGTTTTCTTGTGATTCTAAAATGATTTTTCTGTAAATTTTAAAAGAAACGCCCTGGACTAGGGCGCTACTTTAAAAAGAAACGACCACCGCAGAGGTCGTCAATTTCATAATAGACGCCCTGAACTTAGGCGTTAATTTCGTGAAATTATTAAATACCCACATTAAAATATGGTTTATATGAAATCCTGATTCTATAATAAAGCATGTCTCTACCTGTTAGTTTGCCTATCCATCCATGAAAATATGATAATTGTTCCTGTCCTGTCCATGAAATTTCATCCCTGAAAATTGCTTGACACATATATTTTCGCTAATGTTCATGACCCTTGAAGAATTAACGACCTGAGTTGGGTCGTGACTTGTGAACTAACGCCCTGAACTAGGGCGTGAGTATATAAATAACGCCCCTTGACAGGGCGCGTTTTTGAAAAATACAGAAAATAGGTTTCCTGCAAAGATGGAATTAAAAGAATGGACGACCATAGTGTATGTCGTCAAATTTAAATAAAACGCCCCTGAAGGAGGGCGTGTTTTACATAAAATACTGAAATATGAAATTTCTGGAAATAGAAAATACCTATATAACGCCCTTATCTGAGGCGTTATTTACTTAAGAGAAGACTTATCTTAAGTCGTTATTTTCCTGAAAACTGAAATTTTTATTGCTACTGTTAACCGATGGTTTTATATGTTATATAATATATCGGCACTATATCTCCACTCCGTGAGTATAGTCCCACGTTTTCATGATGTTTCATCGATCACACTCAATTCTCATTGACATACAAGCTCTCCATTGCACATTCCGTTCCTTTGGACTAGCGAGTTAGTCCTAGAGACCTCCGTAAGACTCCTCGAACCTTGGATTCCCTCAAGGTCGACTGAGCTGGTTGTACCCTAAAAAAAAAAACCCATTACCCTATTGATTACTATGTCACTCTAAAGATACATGGTATACCGGCCCTTATGATTATACAATGTGTATATCATAAGAATTCTCTAAATGGCATGATGATATCATACCATTGATCTATTGTTCATGTAAACCTTAATTCTATGATAAGAATGAGGGTATCTTACTTTGATATACTGTTCATGTGGACCTCAATTCTATGAAAAGAATGATAGTCCATACTTGTCATGGTACCCGCATTAAGGGAACCTAATTCCACCTAGTTTTATCGATGTCGTGATTATACCGTTATTATCACCTATCTTTGTCAAGAATCATATTATTGCCTCTCTCTTCTCTCTAAAGTTGTCATACTTGTCTACAAGCTTAATTATTAAAATTCCATATTGGCTATATAAATATACAAGAGTGGATGTCAAAATACATGATAAATGCCTGCGCATATAGGGCCCGATCTGGTCCTGGGAGGAGCACCCGAAAGTACTTGTGCCCATGGGAGTTTTAATGATAAGGTATCTGGTATTATACCGAGTGCATGACTAGCTTGATTGGACATTCCACACAAATCTTGTACTTGACTCGTACTTGACTTGACATGACTTGCGTGACCCAAAAAAGGGTGATGGGAATCGACGCCGAGCATGTACATTTTATTTTGCATTTGTGTCCTTTAGTTTATTTTTATATCCATGGGAAAGTATAAGCGCAATTGTACGGCTTTGTAAGCCAATGCGTCATTCCCTTGGATTGTGTGGGTTTTTGTGCAAATGTGTAGTAGGTCCAGCTAGGGGGGCCCCTCCCCTTCCCCATTGGTCCACCTCATCCATGTGGGGCTGGTCAACCATCCTAGGTGGCCATCTAGAAGGTTTGAATGCTAATTGACCACATGGGAGACAAAGGGGTTAAACTTTCAAAGGTAGGCCACCTACCTTACCTACCTAGTCAAAGGAGTGCCCCATTCATATGTAATTTATTTATTTTGAGTTTTGACCACATGGGGGATGAAAATGACATATTTCCCACGAAATTATCAGCCCCCCACCCCTTGCCATTTTCTATATAAGCCTATGTATAGTGTCATTAGAGATTAATGAAGAAATGAAGAGAAAATTGTTAGAAAATCAATAGTGTTCTTGAGCCCCTCCTCTCTCCCTCTGGTTTCTCTCCTCCAACCTCCAGCTCTAGAGTGATTTCTATCTTCTATCCCCTCCCCTCTATCTCCGGTGATCATCTGTGCCGCCGCCGCCGCCGTTCGTGCCGCCTTCGAGCCGCCACGGGATCATCTTCGCTTTTCTGTCCTGCTGGACAGAGGTGTGGTTCGTGAATTCCTGAAGCCAGCCACGAGTTCTGATCGACTTGAAATTTTGAGGGTTGGTTCCTATCTTCTATCCCTTTCTCTAAAAAAAATCCAGGTTCAAAAGCCACCGTTTCATATTTTCCCCATTTCGTTCAACTCTCAATCTCAGATCTGTTCTGTCACTATCTACAGTGACAGTAGCCTTGAGTTCTTCTCCTTCGACCACCATTTTGATTTTCTTTAGAACTCCCAATTTAACTTTGTGTTCTTTCCATCGTCCCCTACCACCACAATTTTTATTAAATTTTTATCATCCTTCTACCTATTTTTCAAAATTCATGTTCTACCGGAGCTACAGTACTTTCAGCAAGATCCCAGATCCGACCTTTGTCCACTGAACAAATCACAGAAAATCATAGACACCTCCAAACATGTCCAAAACAATTTTTCCATCTTCCCATCTTAATGTCTAACAACTTTTATGATGAACACATCTTAGAATTCGGACATCCACATCACGGTCAAAGGCAATCAACAGTCAAGTCCTCTGCAGGCCTGAGTCTTCGGTTACTGTACAACAGACGATTGAAAATTCCATAAGTCAAGATCCGAGCAGATCCAGGCCAGATCTTTGGGCCTAGGTTGAAGAACTTCAAGGTAGCTTTCCAACGGCGCCAGTCTCGTGTCGATCCGACATCGGGGCTGATCGCAGCGCCCATTCTCGCCGGAGCGCGCGCTGCAACACAGCAGCAACCAGCCCGTGGACAGCAAACCCGACGGGTGCCGATCGGAGCCGCCCGACCTCCGGGCGACGTTCCAGTGTGCCGCCAGCTCGGGGATCGCCTCCACCAGTGTCCCCACCATAGTGGTGACACCGGGTCCCACACGGCCCCTCCGGACAGCACGTGGGCCCCACCGTCACTAGTTCGGGTGCTGCCGAAGCTACGCGGAAAGCCGCCCGTCAACCCGTCTTCGGTCCTCCCGGGCCCCGTTGTGTCGCCCTTTACCTCCCTGCGTGGAGTGGGCATATTTCCATTGCTGTACTATTCATGTATTAACCGTCCCGGGAGCACGAGTTCGGCCGGGCCCGTCGTCCCCACGCCGAGTGCGTGGAGGTATCGTCTTCGCTCCTACACTTGGCATTTCGCTTATTTCATATATGCTTGTTTATGTCACTGCTAGAGAGCATGTTTTAGGACCTAGCTTGCTATAATTTCATATCACCGCTGCTGCGAGAGAGTGAGCGAGACCATCCCGTGACCCGATCCGGGCATGAAAGTGCGAGCCGACCACCCTAGCTCTTGCCGGTTTCTCAACCGTGCACGTCCGACGCTTCCCTCGTTAAGGGACGATCTCGAGCTTGTTGTGTCCGTGGTCCCGTCCCGCATTAATTTGGTATCAGAGCGAGTTTGAGTCTAGGGTGTCAAAAAAAAAAGAGTGTCATTTATGTCTAGTCATTATTCATTGTCTACGTCGAGTCTAAGATCATCATATTTTTAAAACAACAAAAAAGAGTCGTTTTGGGTCGCATACATCCCTTTACTCGGTATATCAAAAGGTGTTGTCCGAACGTTAGGCCACGCCTGTCGGGAAGGCCGCACACTTGTGCGAGTGATCTTCGGATCGGTTATCTCCGCCACGTACCGAGTCTTGGTTTACGTCTAGGGTCCTTAGTGTGCATGCATTCCAAACTTGCATAGTCGGTCTAGTGTCTTGTCACCGTGTGTATGCATGTCCATGTCCACTACCCATGGCCGATCCCCAAGACCATACGTCCGAGTGGTCAACTTTTGTGGCCAAAATGAATGTCCTCATGGACCGAGCCTTTGGTTTTGCCCCTCTCATTATGAAAGCCGCTCTACCCAACGGGTCCACAACGGAACTCCATTTCACCGATAGGGAGTCGGATAATTGGGTTTCTCTTGACATCGTGGAGTCTCTCTCCAAGACAGGCGAGATTATCCGCGATGGTGATTTTGCTTGTGTTGAGTTCTATAAGAGGATCGGCTCTGTTCTCTACACCGATGGTGCATGGTGCAGGATCGGCACACTTGCTGGTTCATGCATCATTTTAGGGCAAAAGTGGTTAGGAGAGAGAAGGGCCAATCTTGACTGGGACAAGAGGACTTGCACCCTATGCCCACCATACCTACCCGGTAAGATCACCCTTAGGGACCCCGTATGTCCAGCCACCCAGCCCCAGCGGCCCACTCCACCTTCGGATTCGCGCTTGGAGCCACCTCATCCCGAGCCACCCGTATTTCTAACGGGTACATTATACATAGCCGAGCTGCTTCTTAGTTGGCTCAAGGATGGCTTGGTCCCACTCCCTTACCCGTCTATGGACCCTACCCTACCTTTGGTGTCCGTCAACTCCTACCACACAACTTTTCGGTCTAGTCACCATGTCGATACTTTGGATGACCTCATTATGGGATTAGATTCACAATGGGAGTTGACGCATCTTTTGGCCCGAGGCTTTGACCAACCCGCTAGTCTTAGCTTCACCCATCCGGCCTTAGGATCCATTACCTCCGTGTGCACCGTGGGGTGTGTCACCACGGAGATTCTTCGACTCCTCCCGATGCCGGCCGAGTCCGACTTCATTCTCTTTTGCCCAAGGGAGGAAGTTTATTTTCTTCACATGACCATCGTCCCGTTCACTATGACGGATGAAGGTGACCATTCACACCTTCAAGAATTTCACGATTGGGACCATGTCATGGAGGAACCCATCTCCCGGGGTCATACCTTCTTTGACCCTTTTGACCCCTCTACTAGTGAAGCTCCCGAGCTATCACATTCCCTCCACCTCTTCCAAGGAGTTCACTATTCCACCCATACCCCTCGGTCTATTCGGCAAGCCGTCTCTACATCTAGGGATGATGACGAGGGTAGTTTTGGATCTCCTACCCCTTCTTCACCCAAATCCCATCGGTCACCAATGCATGAGTGGTACATCTTAGGGTGTCTAGGAGTCCTCCCTTCCATCAACCATCGTGTACATCTAGTATATGCATGGCACATATTCGGGTGTCCTGGTCCACCGTCACCCATGAACGGGTCGGACTAACAGTGTGCTTTTTCTTTGTGTGGTTTTGTTTTGAGTGATTTGTTTGCATGGTTTGTGTGTCGTTTGTTTGTCTGCATGCGTCTTGTGCAAGCTCGTTGTCGTTCTCTTATGAGTAAGAGGCGAGTGGACTCACTTGATGAGTATTGGGTCGATTCTACATCTATACCCGGATCAGTCACCTATTGGGACTCAGCGGTGATTCCTAGTGAGTCTTCGAGCTGCTTCCTTCCCTTTTGAGAGTACCCCACTCGGAGTGTCCACCTTTAGCCCACAGCAGTTTGTGCATATCGAGTATATATGGAATGAGCAGGTGACGGTCACTTGGAGTGGAGCGTACCCGCGTTACTTGGCACGGTGACGGATCCGCCGGAGTATTCGAGCATCCTTACCCCTACTCGACGGGGTCGAGTTCCTCCCACCCGGGGAGAGTTGATGGGAATCGACGCCGAGCATGTACATTTTATTTTGCATTTGTGTCCTTTAGTTTATTTTTATATCCATGGGAAAGTATAAGCGCAATTGTACGGCTTTGTAAGCCAATGCGTCATTCCCTTGGATTGTGTGGGTTTTTGTGCAAATGTGTAGTAGGTCCAGCTAGGGGGGCCCCTCCCCTTCCCCATTGGTCCACCTCATCCATGTGGGGCTGGTCAACCATCCTAGGTGGCCATCTAGAAGGTTTGAATGCTAATTGACCACATGGGAGACAAAGGGGTTAAACTTTCAAAGGTAGGCCACCTACCTTACCTACCTAGTCAAAGGAGTGCCCCATTCATATGTAATTTATTTATTTTGAGTTTTGACCACATGGGGGATGAAAATGACATATTTCCCACGAAATTATCAGCCCCCCACCCCTTGCCATTTTCTATATAAGCCTATGTATAGTGTCATTAGAGATTAATGAAGAAATGAAGAGAAAATTGTTAGAAAATCAAGAGTGTTCTTGAGCCCCTCCTCTCTCCCTCTGGTTTCTCTCCTCCAACCTCCAGTTCTAGAGTGATTTCTATCTTCTATCCCCTCCCCTCTATCTCCGGTGATCATCTGTGCCGCCGCCGCCACCGTTCGTGCCGCCTTCGAGCCGCCACGGGATCATCTTCGCTTTTCTGTCCTGCTGGACAGAGGTGTGGTTCGTGAATTCCTGAAGCCAGCCACGAGTTCTGATCGACTTGAAATTTTGAGGGTTGGTTCCTATCTTCTATCCCTTTCTCCAAAAACAAATCCAGGTTCAAAAGCCACCGTTTCATATTTTCCCCATTTCGTTCAACTCTCAATCTCAGATCTGTTCTGTCACTATCTACAGTGACAGTAGCCTTGAGTTCTTCTCCTTCGACCACCATTTTGATTTTCTTTAGAACTCCCAATTTAACTTTGTGTTCTTTCCATCGTCCCCTACCACCACAATTTTTATTAAATTTTTATCATCCTTCTACCTATTTTTCAAAATTCATGTTCTACCGGAGCTACAGTACTTTCAGCAAGATCCCAGATCCGACCTTTGTCCACTGAACAAATCACAGAAAATCATAGACACCTCCAAACATGTCCAAACCAATTTTTCCATCTTCCCATATTAATTTCTAACAACTTTTATGACGAACACATCTTAGAATTCGGACATCCACATCACGGTCAAAGGCAATCAACAGTCAAGTCCTCTGCAGGCCTGAGTCTTCGGTTACTGTACAACAGAAGATTGAAAATTCCATAAGTCAAGATCCGAGCAGATCCAGGCCAGATCTTTGGGCCTAGGTTGAAGAACTTCAAGGTAGCTTTCCAACGGCGCCAGTCTCGTGTCGATCCGACATCGGGGCTGATCGCAGCGCCCATTCTCGCCGGAGCGCGCGCTGCAACACAGCAGCAACCAGCCTGTGGACAGCAAACCCGACGGGTGCCGATCGGAGCCGCCCGACCTCCGGGCGACGTTCCAGCGTGCCGCCAGCTCGGGGATCGCCTCCACCAGTGTCCCCACCATAGTGGTGACACCGGGTCCCACACGGCCCCTCCGGACAGCACGTGGGCCCCACCGTCACTAGTTCGGGTGCTGCCGAAGCTACGCGGAAAGCCGCCCGTCAACCCGTCTTCGGTCCTCCCGGGCCCCGTTGTGTCGCCCTTTACCTCCCTGCGTGGAGTGGGCATATTTCCATTGCTGTACTATTCATGTATTAACTGTCCCGGGAGCACGAGTTCGGCCGGGCCCGTCGTCCCCACGCCGAGTGCGTGGAGGTATCGTCTTCGCTCCTACACTTGGCATTTCGCTTATTTCATATATGCTTGTTTATGTCACTGCTAGAGAGCATGTTTTAGGACCTAGCTTGCTATAATTTCATATCACCGCTGCTGCGAGAGAGTGAGCGAGACCATCCCGTGACCCGATCCGGGCACGAAAGTGCGAGCCGACCACCCTAGCTCTTGCCGGTTTCTCAACCGTGCACGTCCGACGCTTCCCTCGTTAAGGGACGATCTCGAGCTTGTTGTGTCCGTGGTCCCGTCCCGCATCAAAGGGTAATTACTTGTTGTTTGATACATAATAGCCAATTCTTGACATGACGTGTTAAACATACTTGCTTGAATATCTTGTTATCTTGTTATCTTGTTCATGACTAGTTCATATTGTTCTCTTGATATTACATCCTCTCTCTATCTTGTCGTTTTATACGAGCATGCATAGCTTTAGTACATTCATGAAAGATGTAACTACTTAAACCCTTGCTAGTGCTTGAGATATAATTTCCTACTAAGCGTTCGCTCACTCCGTGTTTGTCCCTTACTTTTCAGGTAAGTCCGATGACGAGACTCAAACGGATGGGGAAAGTCCCGAGTGAAAGAGCTAGAGCTTGTCCAAGTGTCATCTAGTCTTTTTCCTATTTTTCTTGAGTCAACTATGTACTTTTCTTTTTATTAAACAGAGTATTGGAATTGTAATAGCCTATTAATAATAAGGATTGGGTTATCTTTCTATTTGCGCATCTCTGTCTTTGTGTCGAATACACTACTACTCTGATTGGCATGATTGATATAAACTCGTCGCGCATATCCGGGTATCTTCCGCGCTCGGGGCGTGACAGTTGGACTTGAACTTCCCATGGGCGTATGCATCTCCTAAGCCCACCGCTACTCCAGTTAACGTCAAAGTGAAGCCGCAGATTCGAGATTCCAAGGGCTGGAACATCATACTGAAACTGGGATATCAACCGGGGAGAGGCCTCGGTGTGCAATTACAAGGAATGACCAAGCCCATACCCAAGGGAAGAAAAATGGGCAGGAGAGGTCTCGGCTACAAGGAGACAGCATTATCAATGATGGGTGATTCTGGGCCACTCACCTGGGATTATCGTCAACATTTTGTCAGAGGGCCTCTCCAGCCCGGTACATTAGCTTCAAGACCGGTTCAGCCAGAAAGAGATGCAGTCTGTCTGATTACCAACCCGCCCCCATTGCTGGGAGGGTCAGATGATGATATGCTCGACTATGGTCAGGCCTTGCAGGGGCTCTTTCATGAGGAAGAATGTCAAAAGAAGCAAGAGGTTCGGCTTGTGCAGTGGAGGCCGAAGAAGCAGCCTATTGTTGATTTACAGAAGGAGGGGAGCTCTCCAATTATCTTTTCTTGGTCTCCCTCACGCTTTCAAGCTATTGTTCAGCAAGGGGACTTCATACCCCGCCTTCCTCCCATCATAATAGATCCCTCTTTCATTAATCCACCCGAGATTATATTTGTTCCTTGTGCTTGCGGGAGGTGCCCACCCATTGATCTATCCACTCTCTTCACTCCTCCTCCTCCCAACGCCCAGATCCACGAGATGTGGTTCTCTTATTCCGATCCTTTCTTTGACTGCATTTTCCCCGAGCTGTTCCCTATGCAGCTCCCACCTCCTCCATCTTGCTGTGTAGTCTCCGCTGATCTCCAAAGAAAAACGTCAAATTTAAACGGAGATTTCAGTGGAAGATTACGTTGTCTTGTCGTCATCCTCTTCCCAGGGGCACGAGTCCCCTGCGACTTCCCTTCCACTAGGCCTTCTGTCCCCTAGGTTAGGATTAGGGTCCGTCGAGTCTAGGGAATTAGAGTCAGTTAGATCTAGAGAAGTAGGGTCTTGTTCTAGGTCGTCCAACCCTTCCTCTTCTAAGCCGCACTCGCTTGCTCATCCATCCCGATCTGTTCCTGATAGGTTCTTGCAAAATTTAGCTCAGCGGTGCCATGCTCTTTTGAAGTGCCCAGAGTTCGTTGCCACGGCAATTGTGATGGAAGATGACGAGGAAATAGAAGGGGTGTGGAGCGACGACGGATTAGGCGTCTACGGGATTTTGGATGAGAAGGATCCAATTGATGAGGACTGCGATGTAGAAGACACTGCCGACTTATATGCACAAGGATTGAAGAGATTCGACCAGCCGTCGACGGTAGTGGATGAACCTACAAAGGAAATCAACTAGGGAACCGAAGAAGACCCAAGGCCCATTATGATTGCTGCTAATCTCCCTTCACAAGTAGAAGAGGAATTGATTAAGGTTCTAAGGGAGTATAGCGATTCCTTCGCCTGGTCTTACGAGGACATGCCAGGTCTTGACCCCTCTTTAGTGGAACATCGACTCGTGCTTAAACCAGGGGCAACACCTGTTAAACAACGGTCGAGAAGATTTCACCTCCACATGGCCTTGAGGATCAAAGAAGAGGTCGACAAGCTATACAAAGCCAGATTCATCAGAGTAGTTTTATATCCTCAGTGGGTGGCAAACATAGTCCCTGTTCTTAAGAAAGATGGAAAAGTGCGCATATGCATTGACTTCAGGGATCTTAACAAAGCATGTCCCAAAGATGATTTCCCGCTACCCCATATAGACGTCCTAGTGGATAATACAGCCAGGTATGAAGCTCTCTCATTCATGGATGGATACTCGGGCTACAATCAGATCCGTCTCGCTCCGGAAGATCAAGAGAAAACTTCCTTCACCACGCCTGGGGCACGTATTGTTATGTGGTTATGCCATTCGGTCTGAAGAATGCAGGTGCCACCTATCAAAGGGCGATGATGGCCATCTTCCACGACATGATGCATATCTATATGGAAGCTTACGTGGATGACATCCTGGTGAAGTCAAGAACTAAGGAAGAACACCCCTCTATCCTGGCTAAGGTGCTGCAGAGAGCCAGGGAGTACAAGCTCAAGATGAATCCGAAGAAGTGCGTATTCGGAGTCTCCTCAGGGAAGCTGCTGGGGTTCATAGTAAGCAAACAGGGGATCCAGATTGATCCTAATAAAGCACAGGCCGTCATGGACATGCCTCCACCAAAGAACACTACGAAACTTCGAGGATTGATTGGTAGATTGCAATTCATCAGAAGATTCATATCCCAGCATTCTCAAAGGTGCCGTCCGTTTTATGAATTGCTTAAGGCGGGGGTCAAGTTTGAATGGAATGAAGATTGTCAGAAGGCCTATGAGGACCTCAAGGAATATCTATCCAATCCACCGGTTCTGCAACCTCCTGTCCCTGGGAAACCCCTAATCCTATACATCTCGATTATTGAGGACTCCCTAGGGGCGGTTTTAGCACAAGTAGATGATGAAGGGAAAGAGCGGGCTACTTACTACCTTTCTCGGTTGTTTAATCCAGCTGAATCCAAGTACACCGCTATGGAGAAAACTTGTGCCGCCTTAGTGTGAGTAGCTCAGAAGCTTAAACACTACTTCCTTGCCCACCCTGTTAGGTTGATCTCTAGAATGGACCCGATCCGTTATCTCTTAGAAAAGCCTGTCCTTTCTAGTAGGTTAGCTCGCTGGCAGAGCTTCCTCTCTCAGTTCGACATCACCTTTGTTGTTTAGAAGGCAGTCAAAGGATATGCCATTGCTGAGCATCTCGCCCATCTCCCCATCCCTCACACCGATTCCATTCAGGATGATTTCCCTGATGAGCATCTTTCTGTTATCTCTCATCACCCCTTCTGGTCTCTGCACTTCGACGGTGCACTTAACTCTCAAGGCCGAGGGATCGGTGCTGTTCTGCTTACCCCGGAGGGGGCAACCATTCCCTTTGCTTATCAAGTTCGGTTTCCTACTACCAACAACATCGCTGAGTATGAGGCTCTCCTGGCCGGCTTGAAGCACGCCTACCTCTTAGGTGCGCGTTATTTGAACATCATAGGAGACTCTCAGCTCGTCCTACGGCAAGTTCTGTCCACTTACCGTACTCGTGACCCCAAGCTCAAGCCTTATCAAGATTTGGTCACGCTTCTCGCTAGGCAATTCCGTAAGCTGATCTATATCCACACTCCCCGTTCTCAGAACATTCTAGCAGATGCTCTGGCATCTCTTGCTTCCTCTTTATCTTTCCCTCTCAGTCGTAGTACTGAGACTATCATCGTCCAGAGATTGGACGCACCCTCTCTTCAGGATCCTTGGTACCTTAACCTTAGGAAATCTGTAGAGGCGAAGGCTGAGAAGGAAGATCTCAAGGAAGTTTCACTAGCAGAACTAGAGGAGATTCTGGACGAAGAGGAATTACCTTGGTATCATGAAATCGAGTTGTTTTGCAAAGAGGGGTCGTTCCCAGAAGGGGCAAAAGCTGAGCAACGCAAGTCAATCAGAAGAGCCACCACAAGGTACACCATTGTTGCAGGAGAACTGTACAGGCGCGCTACTAATGGAATGCTCATGAGATGCTTAGATGATGTTGAGGCTTGGAAGGTGGCTGAAGCCGCCCATTCTAGTGAGTGTGGAGGTCATGTCAATGGCCAGGCTCTAGCAAAGAAGATCCTTAGACAGGGCTACTACTGGCCCACTCTAGAGGAAGATTGCTCCCTCTATGTTCGGAGGTGTCTTAAATGCCAACTCCATGCTGATAAAATTCATTCTCCAGCTTCATCTCTCCATCCTATGACCGCTCCTTGGCCATTCTCTATGTGGGCTTTCGACGTTGTCGGCCCGCTCGGTGATCCTAATTCTCAGATCAAGCAGAAATCCTTTATCCTTACCGCCACTGAGTACTTCACCAAGTGGGCCGAAGCCGAGGCGTACATAGAGATCAAAGCTACAACGGTGTGCCACTTTATCATGAAGAATATCATCTCGCGGTTCGGAGTGCCAAGCAGCATCATCACCGACAACGGACCCCAGTTTGTCTCCCAAGAGCTTAAGGACCTCTGTAAGAAGTTCAATATTGCATTGCATCATTCATCTCCATATTATCCTCAAGGCAACGGTCAAGCCGAGGCCACTAATAAAACCCTCCTCAAAATCATCAAGAAAACATGCGAAGCTCATAAGTTTTCTGATTGGCCAGAAAGATTAGTGGAAGCTCTGTGGGCTTATCGCACCTCCGTCCGTACCCCTACGGGACAAACTCCCTATTCTCTTACCTACGGGATGGAGGCGGTGCTCCCATATGAGATCCTGATCCCTTCCCTTAGAGTGCAGCTCGATAAGGAACTTAATCTCGATGAACGTCGAGAGGCGTTACTAGTCCAGCAGGAACTCTTAGATGAGAAGAGGATGAACGCGGACGATCACGTATCCGTTTATCAAATGAGGGTTTCGCGTTATTTTCAAAAGAAGGTAATCGAACGTAAGTTTCTAAAAGGTGATATGGTTTTGAAACACAAATTCATTCGGTCTGCAGGTCCAAGGTCTAAATTACAACCTAACTGGGAAGGGCCGTTTATCATAAAAGAAGCTTATCCAGGGAATGCTTATCGTTTAATAAATGCGAAAGGTGAGGAGCTCTCTCACCCGTGGAATGGGTTGTATCTTAAGCGTTTCTTTCCTTAGAGTCTAAAACTATGTGCTTCCCCGGCAGCAGAAAGCTCCCTCCTGTTTCACTAAGAAGGGTCCCGAGTAAGGCAACCACACACTACACGACATCCCTGGTCAGGTTTTCCAATTTAAAAGGCACCGTTTCTCCTCGGCCATGCTTTAGGGGAAAATCGAAGTTCCTGTCCGCTTCATTCTTCGGCTGAATCCAGGGGCAAGGAGTGAATAAGGAGGCGACAACCAATCCAAACACCTTAACGAGAGGAGGTCTCAAATAGGGGCAAGTCCGTTATGACCTGACGCCACAAGAAAAGAAAGGAAAAGAAAAGGAGTAATCTCTGTGATAAAATCAAGAGCATCAAAAGTCTACCGATTCTGAACTCCAAAGCTCCAGGAATGCAAAAACAGAAAAACTAAGCATGACAAGAGTGGCAGTATATTTCCCCGCGGGACGTCATGAGCCCGGTCGAATGCATGCCTAGAGTGGACGAAGGTTCGATGACGGACACAAAGCCCCGGCGCAACAGACCAAATCTCTAACAAGGCTGTACGGTGAAGAAATCAAGTCCTAAAAACTTCCATATCTGGCCTAAGCTTACCCCCATGTTCCTTTTTTTTTTTTTTAGGACCAAGATTAGTACCTTGGGTATGGCCTTGTTGGAAACACCGTCATGAGAATTGGGCCTTGGCCAAGGATTGTCACCCATATTACACACCAACCTCGGGACTTCTGATTCTGAACAAGGAAGAGCTCGTGTTACTAGGCAGGCACTGATGTTCAAAATCCAAAAACATCAAATATTTTCAAAAATCCAAAAACACCAAATATTTCCAAAATCCAAAAAAACCAAATATTTGTGAAAAATCCCACAAAAATTAGATGTTTTCCAAAACTCCATCATGTGCATAGCATGCATTGCATTTTCATTATGCTTTCCGCCTATTTAATAAGGCTCCACCCCTTGACCAAATATCAAGAAATGGTCATTATCTAACTTGCTTCAAGGCAAGGGGTTGAGTCTAAGAACAGATCTAACTTGTTTCATGTTTGAGTGTGTACAGGTAGCAGGACAAGTCTGAAGTGATAATTCACGAAAATGCAGGTCAAAGGCTGTAACGCATCAATTCTAGACCGCCACATGAATATAACGGTCTCCCTTCGGCCGTCGCTTCCTTCAGGCATGGGGCTTTTATTTCATCAACCATTATCGCTCTGACGGTCTGGTCTATACCGTCACTTCCATATAACGGCCCATCGCCTATCCGTCACATTCTTCAGAGAGTTGGATTGATAATGCTTTCATTCTGACGGCTCATCGTCAGGCCGTCGTTTCATTATAGCGGCCCACCGCCCATCTGTTACATCCTCCAGAGGCTCTGCCTCTCCACATCACTCTGGCCATTCAAACCACAAAACTCACATCCGTTCAGTTGAAGCAATATCATCTCATTCAAGCAAGATTAAATGAAATATAGCATTCATAAAGATTCCAACTTGGATTGTCAATAACAAACAACTTCTCTCATGAACAAAATAAAATCAAGGCACATTTAATCTCTTATCCGTGAGAGGGCGGATTTTCCTCAACTCTTTCACGTAATCACGGCATGCTGCGTCGTCCTCTTCAACTTCTTCTCGCCACGGGCGCACTTTGCTGATCTCCCACATGGTCAGCGCGGTCCGTACTGCTCTTTCGTCTTCCTCGGTCCCCATCTTCCTAGGTAGAAGGGGAGGGTAGTGTGATAGTGCAGGAGCTTCGGTTCTTGGAAGTCCGATCTGAAGATGGCACCGGTGCGGGTTGTAGATCGCCATGGTGGTATTCCCCACTAGCTGGAGGTCCAAGCTTTGACGCCGCGGTATTTTAAGAAGAGTGCTTCGAAGGATTCTTGGCCGCATGATGAACTTGTCCATTGGCAGAGTGTTGAAGAAGATGCGCCATTCATCCCGCGTTTTCTTGTCCGCCGTCTTGCATTCGACCTGAGAAGAGTATCCAAATGCCCCTCCAATGAAGAAGAGAGGGTGGCTCCCGAAGATTCGGCTAGGTGAAGTTATGTCTTCCTTTTGTTGGAATTTGACTCTCACTCCTATCTAGCACTCAAGGAGTATCATGGAGCCGAACAAAAGTCCTCCTAGGCAAGCCGAGCTAAGTCCTTCATAGAGGTATGAGAGGACAGCTTGAGAGATGGACATTCCCCGCCACAGCCCGCTAATAATGCTAAGATTTTGGATGTCTAAGAGGTGGTCGGTCGTAGTAAAGAGGAAGACTCCGCACAAGCAAACCGCCACCGCCTTGGCTATTGCTTCATGTCTCTCCCACTTGTTTTTACAATGAGTCACTATCCATTGCGCCAAGGGTATCAAGTGAATGTGGTGTGGGCTGATCATGGTCCTCACATCCTTTGGATTATGGATGAAATCACTCAAGATCAAGGATGGGTCGATAGGCTCTATTGTGTAGCAAACCCGGTCTTCATCCCCCGCCTTAGTCTTAGGAAGGGCTAGGTAGGTCTCTACCTCTTCTAATAGGACTGTTGCTTCAAAGGAAGGGAAGATGAAGGTATGAGTTTATGGATGTCATAACTCTACAAGAGTTGAAATACTTGGCCAATCTAAGGATAATTTCTGGAAATTTTTGCCTAAAACCAAGAGTGGTTGAAGGTGCCAAGCTTTAAGGATGGATGTGACTTCTATAGGGAGTGCTTTTACCATGGGAGCCACCCACTTCAGATTAGAGTAGCATCTTGGACCAGGAAGAGGCTTGAAGAAAGAAGGAGAAGAAGAAGTCATAAAATGAATTGAAGTGCAGAATTTTCTGAACTTGGATGTGTTGTTGAGGGACTTACCACCCTTTGAACATTGGAGCTTAAGTGCTTGGGAATTGATATCAATCGTTGGAGCTCTCCATGTTCTTTTCTGGCAGCTTTAGGTCCGGTGTAGACCTTCTCCTCCATATCCATCACCTCGAAGCTTCTCTTCATCTTGATTTCTGCCCTTAGGAGAGGTTCTTCAACCCTATAGCAGAAGTTTTCAGCAAAGATACGATTTTGGTTGAGTTTCCAAGTTTTAAAGGTTTAATTTTGGCTTTGAAAGGATAAGACTTGAGTTGGAAGGCTTTATCTTCAATCTAGATAAGTTCTAGTAAGGGATTAGATGGCTAAACCTCGGGTTTAAGTTCTCACGGCTCAATCCGTCTCGGAATACAACCCAGGATCTAACGGTCTATCGTACGGCCGTTATTTTACTCCGACGCGCCAACCCATAAGCCGTCGCATTTTCCTGTGGGTTTAAATTCCCCGATCATGTTCTGTGGAGGTTAACGGTCTAAGGGCTGACTGTCGTTTCTTGTAACGCGCGAACCCTGAGCCGTTACACTCTCAGCCACTCAATTCTTTCTACTCTGGGCTAAGCACTACCTAACGGTCCTGGTTGTGGCCGTTGCTTCATTCTGACGCGTCTACTTTAGGCCGTCGCATTTCCTGCTAGTCGCCCTGCAAACTATAGTTCTGCCATGATTAACGGTCCAGCGTTAGGCCGTTATTTACCTTTGACGCACCTTCAGTGGGCCGTCATTTTTTCCTGCAACCTCAGCTACAGGATGGGCCTCCGTTATGATTAACGGCCTTTGGCTAGGGCATCGTTTGATTATGACAGTTTGAACCTGGACTGTTACTTTCTCTGCTGCTAAATTCAGGCTATTCCTTCTGCCCTTGCCTAGACCTGGCGGTCTCTCGCATTGTACACCTCATTCTCTCTACATTTTCACACACATACATTCCTGCAAATAATTCATGCATACATTCCTGCCTATGTCTCATACATTCATTCATACACACCTCATCCATGCATGCATATTCAAACACATAATCACCTGCCAAAACCATTCATCCATTCATTTCATCCGTCCCTGCACATTCAAACACACATCCATTCATTCACGTTTGCACAAAATAAACAGAAAACCCCAAAAAAAGATTTCATTCCATTTTCCATAAAGTTACATACAAGTGATAAGAAAACATAAAAATGCATCATTCGGCCGGCTTATCCGCCGGACTGCCATCATCCTCTCTATCCTCGGGTCTCCTCGCGTGTGGCGGCGCTATCGAAGCACTCTCCTCCTGTTGTCCCCACTCCGCCCTCTCATTCCTCTGTTGGCCGGAGGAGCTGACAAGAAAATCCCCTACCGAGCCACTCGGGGCAGCACTCCTCCGTACCCCACTCTGGGAAGCACTCCGCTCCGGTCCCAGGCCCATCATCCGGACCGTCCGCTCCAGCGTCCGCAGCTCGATCTTCAGCGTGAAGATCTGACGCCGCGTCTCACGTTCCTCGGTCCGGTAGCGATCCAAGTCCGCCGTCCCGATTCAGAGCTTCTCCACTTCAGCTTGAGCCCGAGCTAACTCCGTCCGTAGTCGCTCCCCCTCTGCCTCATCCAAGCGTCGCGGGGTCTCCGCTCTCAGCCGGGCCATCTCTACCCGTACAAGCTCTGTCTCCGCTCGGGCTCGATTAGTCTCAGCCCGGCTTCTTTCTACCTCTATCCTCGCCTGCCTGGCCTCGGCCGCTGCTGCTACTAGCTCTCTCGCCTGTAGATTGCATTTCATATAGTTAATCATAAGGCATTTTTTAGGCAAGATCATAAGCATGAGCATTTTTAGCATCTTACCCGCTCCGCGAGGGTGGCCTCCGCCTCCTCGGCCCGGGCAACCGCCCGAGCAAAATCAGCCTCCTGCTCAGCCCTGCCTCCCGCAGGCTGTGAGGAGGACGATGGGGCATCCAGTCCGGCTCGTTGGGCTCTCTCGGCCCGCTGCATTTAGAAGACAGGGTTAGGGACCATGGTTAATCAGCATGTGCATCATAAACATCAATTGTCATAATCATAAGCATTTTAAGTCTAGGTTTTAAAGTCTCACCAGGAGCTCCAGAGCGGTCCGGTACCCGTCCCGCTGCTGGATGGTGGAGTGGAGTAATCCCTCCAGCTCGGCTATCCGTCCCTCAGGGTCTAGCTGCATGTAGAAAGCATGAGTCAGTACATCTATCACATTGCATTTTTGCATATAGAAAGAGTTTAAGTTTTTTGCATACCGGTCGTCGGGTGCCTCGGTACACCTGGTCGCCGTAGAGTCGAGCAAAGGCCTTCAGATATGCCTCATCGCTCTCATCCCGCTCCTTCACGGCTCTGCCCCGCTTTCTCCAATCGAGGACATACTTCACTTTCCGGGCACACCAATCTACATTGCCGCTGATGCCCCTTGCCGACTTGCCTGGGTGGTCGTCACTACGGCATGGGAAGGTCACCTCGGGCTGATGTAGTCCCCGGGTCCGCAGGATCAGCCTGTAGTGCAGAGGCTCGATGATATGGATGCAATGCAGCCATATGTCTCGTCCCCGGTACGACAAGGCCGCCTCTACCCACGGCTGTCCCGTGTAATCCTCGCCGCGGTATGGGGTCCATCTCACCTGAAAGCATTTAGTTCATTCATCAGCATTAGCATATAAAAAGCATTAAAAGCATTAGAGGTATTTAAAAAGTGTTTAGAAGCATATAGAAGCATATAGAAATCATTTTGGACTCACCGACGTGTGTGGGAAGGAGTCCAGGTCATCCTAGATCGTCCGGGTCAGTCTGATGATCGACCCTGTGTCCCTCGCCACCGACCAACGCCTCGCGATCGGTATGCGGTCTGGATGGAGTAGTGCGCCTCTCCCGATGCCCGGGAGGTACATATAGCTCCAGATCTGCTTTTTTAGAAATCAAGTCAGTCACATGCCATATCATAAACATTTTGGCATAAAAGAAAGCATTTAAAGTGCATTCACCTATAAGAAAGGCGAGAAGCCACCCAGCATCGTCTGCCGGTCCGTAGTGCTTAGGGACTCAAACAGGAATGCGAGCACTGCTGCTCCCCATGCATACTTCCCAACTTTGCTCAAATTCTCTATCATAGGCAGTAGTCTGCAGCTGATGACGTCTGCCCGAGTCGTGAAGAGGAGCTTCCCGAATAGCAGCATCAGGAAGCGTCTGAGCACTCTATCTCCCTCCGGTCCTGCCTCCACCGCCACGCGAGGGCGCACCTGGTCTATCACTCTGCCCAGATGCTCCTCGGGTAGCTCTCCCACGGCGATCGCCGCTCCTCTCAGTCCCAAGCTCTCCTGCAGCACTGATCTCGAAAGCTGGGAAGAGAACTGTCCCGGTCTGATCAAATCTAACCCGAGCAGCTGCTGTGCCATCTCCCGGTAGTCGCCGTAGGTCCACCATATCACCGCGGATCCGTGGACTCTCAATCCTGTAATCCTCTCTATATCTTCCAGCGTGGGGATCATGTGGCCCCACAGGAAGATGAAGGCTCTGCTGATCGGGTCCCATCTCTCATGCAATGCGTACAGTAGCGGAGTGTCCATCCGGATCACCTCGATGCTGAGCACCTCGGCGAATCCCATCCCAGCTAGTCGCTCCCTCTGGTAATCGGGCAATGCCTGGTACACTGCCCGGATCTGTAGCCAGGAGATCCTTGTTCTTCTTTTCCCCTGCATTGCATCATTAGTTAGTTCATTGCATCATATGATCATTGCATAAGCATTTTAAAATTGAAAATTAAACAAAAATTTGAAAATTGAAAACCCTAAAAACAGTTTAAGACCCTGGCAGATGTGACGGCCCTGGGGTAGGGCGTCGTTTGCTTCTGACGGACTCAGGGTGGTGTGTCAGGCAAGTGACGGTCGCTGGCAGGACCGTCACATTGTCTGCGTTTGGAGGTTTTTTCCCTTGTATCCCCGTGGCTTCCCACCTTGGCCGAATGGCCTACAATTGTTCCTAGGGGGTTCGTAGACCCATTTCTACCCTTATATCCCACATGCATTCACAAATAAAATTCAAAAAAAATCAAAATTGAAATTAGGGCGAGGGGACCTACCTCACGGTCCATGCCTCTCTTCCTCTTCTTCTCTGGTTCTTTGGGTTCCTCTGCACCCAATGGGGCTTCCCCTTGGTCCTCCACAACCGTGGGAGCTTCTTCTTCTTCTCTTGGGCTTCTCCTCGCCGATTCCTCTTCCGTGACCGGCGGGATCACTTCCCGTTCGAGACGGCAGTGGAACCGCCGTATGGCCATCCGTTTCCCTCTCTCTCTCTTCTTTGGTGGCGGCTGGGGAGCCTCGTCGCCGGCCATTACGGTGGTGAGGGCGGTGGTCGCCGGAGGGTTTCTCGGTTTGGGTTTTTGGGGCATTGAGTGTGGAATGAATGGGCTATGACCGTTCGGTTGTTGTTTTTTGAATGCTCAGGAAATATGACGGTCTATCGTCTGGCCGTTACATCCTTCTGACGCGTCTGGATGTGACCGTTACATATGATTGGACTATTTTATTGAAGAATGTGAACCGCCTGGTTTATGACGGACTAGGGATGGTCCGTTACTTGATGTGACGCCCTTTCATCAGGCCGTTACAAACATGCAAGTTTCTTGATGAATTAAATGGTCTAATTGATGTCAAAATGGTCCCATATTCTGTCAAAATGTTCATTATTGATGCCTCTCGCACGTACAAATGGTTATGCCTTGATTCATGATCATATTTATTTTTTGGCTAACCTATCTTTTATGAAGGAATTTGTGAATAAAATCATGCTTTACCGTCCGTCCGGAAGGTAAGTCAGGTATTTGTATCTCGTCCCTTATCCCTTAATGCATTACTATATGATACTTACGATGTTATCTCGAGAATCGGCTGGTCATTCATATGTTCTAGGATCTGATGTTCCCCTTAAACAAAAATGATGATGATCTAAGTTCACATGTTTAATCGTTGGATAAGCCGTTAGATTGGAATAAGTTGGGGGACGATGGTTCTATCTTGCACGCCGTGGTTGCAGATGGTGTCCTGACCCTAATTTCTCTGGTCTAGCAATATTATTCTCGAGTATTTTGATATTTTATTTTTCTTTGCATTTGTTTTGAAGATGTCTTTTCCTTTACCCCAGCATGCATCATACGCATTCTTTGAGCATTCATATGCTTCATCTGCTCGAAGTGTCTCGATGATGGTGAATAGCTATGTTCTTGATCTCGGATAAGGAGAATCATTCCACTCTGAATTAGAAGGTTTCCTTCGATCTGCTCACTTGATCTGGTTGGCTGAAGATTCCTGTCTGGAGCTTAGTCTCTTGTTCTTTCTGTTGCCTCCAGCGGCTAGCCGTGTTTCCTTTCCTTAGTTATTAGCTCCTCCAGGCTTGCATCCTTTGGTTGGCTATTTCCTTGTGATCAGTTTTGAAGCTTTCCAGAAAATTCCTATCGCTTGTTGGTTGAGAATGGGTGTCATTTACCTTAACGCCCTCTTTTTGATCGACTCCGCTTCATTTCCGCTTCATCTCCATGTTCCATTTCGCTTTCGCTTCACCTCCGCTCGTTCCCCTGCAAAGAGGACGTTAAGGAGGGGCATCTGTTGACGCCCATTTTATACCCAATAAGTCGGGTCATCTCCTTATTCATTCTATATGATACTCCGAGTCGTTCACTCTTCATTGAGTCTCTTGATTAGTTGAAGCCTATTTCTTGGGTCTTAACTCCTTGATCAGATATGGCTCCTGGTGGCGTTTTGTTAGCTTAGCAAGCCCCTTCATTTCACTTTTGAACCTCTATGATAATAACGGTCTGAAACAGGCGCGTTGTTTCATTCTGACGGATGGGTCCTGGACCGTTACTCTTTGAAGAGTCCTAAGGCTTAAGGCCTCGTTTTAAAGCTTATCCTTTTGATTACACATTGATAATAACGGTCTGTCGTGCAGCCGTTGTTTCATTCTGACGCCCTATGCCTTGGCCGTTGCTTCCTTGCAGAGTCCAACTTGTTGGGTCTTCTTCCCGTTGATCTTATCTTTTAGGGATAAGGTTGATAGTGACGGATGTTCCTTGGTGCGTTATTTCCAAGTGGCGGTCTATCGTGCAGCCGTTACTTCCTTCAGAGAGTCCTGACAGTTTAGGCATTTTCTCTGCTACTCCATGGCCGAAGATAAGTGTTTGGATTGACGATATCTCTTTCAAATCTGATCCTCAGGACCTTCTGTTTGATTCTATGGACTCTTGGTGATATTATCTTCGAGGATTTGCTAAGAGTTATACCTTTATCTTGCTGAATTATCCTCTTCTCGACCTGAGAGTTTGAGGGTCTATAAATAGAACCCTTGACTTCATGGCCGAGGAGAGGAGGATTTTTGAAATTCACGACGAAGTGCTGCCGAACTCAGGAGCCATCTTCATCCAAGAGGAACTGCTTCCCACGTTCATCCATCTCATAATCAAGGGAGTACTTTAGTTTTAGTCTTTCAAGTTCATCACATGCTTAAGTTCTTCCCTGGTTTTTCCTCAATCAAAGTATTGTCCCTCCTCTTTCTCCACATTTTTTCACTGTTCTCTAAGCATCCAAAGATCTTCCCCATCTTTTAAAAACGCCCAGAGGGGTTAAAAAAACAAAAACTCCCCGGTAATCCCCTCTCCTTTTGATGTCCTTAAGTTCTTTGAGAATTGATGTTATATTATTGAAAGGGCTAATTTGGGTTGTTTTGTTCTTGTCTTCCACATCTTTGGCAGGTTTACAGGTTCACCAGTACGAGGCCCAAGTCTTCTAGCCGGCTAGAAGAGTTGGAGTTAAAAGAATCTACACTTTGCTACTGCAGGTTATCTGACGGTCTGGTGCAGGCGCGTCATCTTCTCTTGGCGGTCTATCGGGTGGCCGTTACTTTCCAAGTAACACACAGGGTCCTGGCCGTTATTCCTAGCTGACCTGCAGGTTCTCTTTGGTTTTCTCTCCCGTGGGCGGGTGCTTCATCCACCTATTTCTAAGGTATTTACAGGTCTTTTGCTTGTTTTTACTTTGGTGGCGATCACATCTTTCTTTAGTTTTGGGCATTAGCTTTCTCATTCATCACATATCTCTTTTATTTTCTTGCTTGCTCCACCCCTTGCGGTGTGTTTTATTTACTCTTTTGCTCCACGCCCCGGCGTGTGTTTTCCCTTTTCTTTAGCGTAGTTTGAGCGAGATAGCATGCCCATGCTAGAGCTAGCTTTGATTGCCTAGGTTCATGATCACATGTTCATAGGTTAAGAGCGGATCTTTGATTACTTGCTTGTCATTTCATCAATCAAAACCCCCAAAGAAAAGATAGATAGGCAAAATAAAATCAACAATAGTGAAGGATTTTAGATGGGCTAGCCTGTCTTTCATCCGACACTATTTGATATAAATAGAACCCATTTGATGATTGTCAAAACCAACAAACCACAAGGCGATCAATCAATGGAATCATTTCATTAAGCCAAATCTCACAATGTATTTGCCAAATAGAGAGAGAATGAGAGACATGAACCAATCAAGTAATGTCAAATACCAAGTGCATTATTTTCATCATTTCATACCATTAGTTTAGTACAAGTACATTGATGCTTGAGAGAATGCAGGACGTCTAGACGAAAGGCAAACACAAATGCAAGACTGACTCACAAAATGAACCTCACAAATGAGCATACACACAAACATAGAGACACGCATGCATAATCTATATAGACTTGCACTTAACTACTTCTCCCCCTTTGGCATCATCAAAGAGGGGATGGGTTACAGAAAAGTGGACTCAAAAAGGAAACTGTAGGACCCAAAAATAATCACCAAACAGATGAACCAAAAGCTCCTTAGATGCCATCTGCAGCAGACGGAGGATCTTTGCCAGGTTGAGGGCCGTGGCCAGAATTGCTGAGATGATGGATGATGGAGTTGAGAAGGTCATCCTGGCCTACCATGTGGTGCTGGATACCGACGAGAGAACGGGAGGTAGTGTGGAAGGCTTCGTGAGTGTCTTCATGGCGAGTAGAGAGAGTGGCCATGTTCTGAGTGACGGTAGCCAAGGAGTTGGAGAAGGTAGCCAGCTGGCCGTCCATTGATTCATGTAAATTACCAATGGAGGCAAAGGATGTATCAATGTTACTACCCAAGGTAGACAGTTGCTCCCCAAAGGTATCCACCTTAGTTTCTATGCTAGTGAGCCGCCAATCAAAGCCCTCAAAGTCTGCCCAAGATGGATGTCCAGCACCCTGAGAAGAGGACTCCCCGTGAAAGAATTGTGATGGAGGCGGCACATCCGGATCTCCATAGTGAGGAGGAGGTGGAGGATGCTGTTCCTCCGCCTGAGCTGGAGGTGGGGGTGGCGCTGCAGCCTGCTGCTGGTGTTGTTCCTCCTGTTCCTCATCCTCAGATTCTGATTCTTCTCCATAGACCGGCACATTTCTGCGTAACTCACCATCTGGACCCTTATAGTAGCCAAAATCCATGAAGAGCTTAAGTGTATTATAGATATCATCTTGTCTCTCTGGAATAGACATTTCATCAGCCAGACTAATCCCAGCATAAATGAATACGCCAGTCAACTGTGATGCATATGGCAATGATCTCCTCAGTTGGGTATGGCAGGACCCAATCAAATCTTTCATGAGTTGGCCCATATTGACTAATATCCCATTTATAACATGATAGAACAAGAACTTGTGCACTTCAGTCACTTCATTTTTGCTGCCACCCTTGGGATAGATGAGGGTGGTGAACATATGATGCAATATTCGCTGTAACGGAGGAAAGTAGTTGGCATTTAAAGTGATCAAGTCACTGACACCACACACATACTCACAGCCAGTCATGGCAAGAAAAGTGTCCTCAACGGTGCCATGACCAAAAAGCATATCTGCACCCCTAGTTGAGACTCCTAGGGCGCTTTCAAATAAGGTCGGAGTAATTGTCATCTCAACCCCTTTAACCACAGTAAATAGACGGTCATTCCTCTTGACCATATTTCCATAAAATTGTTGGACAAGGCTGGGAAAGTATTGTTGGCACTCAAAATATGATTAACGACGATCAAGCCTTAAAGACGAATGACACGGCCCACCGAAGCACGGAAGCCAATGGATATCAACATATTGAAGCCCTCTCAAGCTGCGAGAGCCTCATGTCACCTTGTAGGAATGCCAGGGACTTCACCTCAGGAGAATCAAGATAAATTTACAACCAACCGGCAGTGCGACCAAGCCTACCCAATGAACCGGCATCGACTCCGTCATGCCGCATACACTACACCCGTTGTCCGACCAAGGACAACGGTCTACCCGGTGGCCCACAACCTTATGAAAGACTCCCCTGAGATGAAGGAATGCCCGTGGATCTTTAGAACGGAGGACCGGGGGCTCTATCGGTAGAAGATCCCAATTATCCGGCACGGGTACAGCTTCTTGCCAAGTTGGGTCCGTTAGTGGCCGAATGATCGCCCAGCCAGGGTAGAGCTAGCCTGGGTGTCATCCCACCCTTCGAGAAGTTTTGAACACAAGTCAGGCCGAGCTAGCAGCACGAATCATAGTGCCTAAGGCCGTGTCAACGGAAAACCCGCGTGTTCAAGACAAAGATACGCGAAGTGCCGAGGAAGCCTGTACGTCGTCCCGAGAGCTTCCGTCAAAGCTTCCCGTCAAGGTTTTGTAGGACTACGATGGGACGAAGGGTCACGGTGACTCCCGGAACCATCCCCGGGAGCCACCGTTTCACCCACGCCAAGCAAATGAAGTTAATACGGCGCGCTCGATCACCGGCGCCCATTTATCCGGCGCCCTCCCATTCCGGCACGCGAAAGGTCATGAAGGGCCCCTTATCCGGCGTGCCATTCTTCACGCCGGATTAATCTTTGAATCTGTTCCTATATATATTGCTACTTGGTTAAGCCGAGAAAAGAGAGAGGCGAATCGAATTAAGAGAGAGACCACTGGCGATTGCTCGAGGAAAAGAGAGAGCCTGAGAACCAATTAGAGCCAAGGTAGAGAGGGTTTCTTTCTTGGGAAGAAGGGTTTCCTCTGGAGAGCTTCTTCGCTGTTTCCGTCCTCTTCTCTTCTGCCGGAGTGCCTCGGAGCCAGATAAGGAGATACGATACCTTATTTTCTGGGAGGAGATTTAGGTGGGTTTCATGCTTTCCATCCGAGGTCTTCCTTCGTCTTTTTCCTTCCATTGTAATGTAAGGGGAAGGGTCGCTTGGGCAAAGAGGTGATGATATGAGCCTACCTTTCCCCCCCCTTCTCACCATCTTTTTATTTATGTTTTCTTTTACAAATCTCTCTCCAACTATGGAACGGTCCGTGCGACAATGCCGGCACCAGAGTTTTGTAATACGTGTATTGGCTTCCCGTTCACGGGACGAATAATATCAAGACACTCTGATGTGACACAAACTAGGACCTTTTTTTTTTTAGTCTACACCGGCCAAACAAAATCAAATTTGGTCGAATGCACATTCCCCCATAAGGGAAATATGTTCTCACTCCCCCAGACCGATCCTGAGACCAAAATTGTTTATTGATTATATGAAAGAATACATCTTCTCCGGGGCATACCCCTGTCCATATCTACATCCAAAAACCAAGAAAACATAGAGCCAATAGGCTAATTACAATTTCGTATAGTGGGCAATCTGCCCTTATCCAGCCTAAAAGCTCCCCTTGCCAATCTAGGGAGATCCCACACATTTGTAAAGATACTATTAGTGTGAGTAGAACATGCATAAGAAGCCAAAGCATCCGCAACTTGATTACCTTCTCTGTATGTATGTTGTACCGAGCAGCCACATTGGGATATTAAGTCCAAGATATCCTTCCACCAAGGTAGAACTAGCCAGCTAGGTGCCACTTTCCTTCGGATAGCAGAAACTAGAAGAGCACAATCAGAAAAAATTGCTCCCACATGGAGGCCTCCATTAACTACTAAAGACAACCCATCATGGAGAGCCCTATCTTCAGCTAAAATGCTACTGCCAACCCCATAGTTAAAGGCAAAACAAATATTCATATTACCATTATGGTCTCTAATACAACCACCACCCCCACATCTCCCCGGGTTTCTTTTAGATGCCCCATCCACATGCAAAGTAAACTGAGTGGGGGCTAAACTGCATAAAACTGTTATAGCCCGCTTGGTGTGGCTTTAGGGAATAGTCGGAAATCCACCAAAATATTCATCTGTTCGGCTGAGATCAGGGATGAAAAGGTCAGTTTGTCCAAGGCATAAGATATTGTAGCAATCACTTTTCTTTTGATGCTGTCTGCACTAGGTGCAATTCCTTCAAATTTTAAGGCACATCTGACCCTCCAAATCTCCCAAAGGATCAATATAGCAGCATACATTCCAGAGTAACTATAAGCTGACCGCAAGTTGGATCCAGTCAAGATGTTCCAGCATCGGATAGTTAGCTGATCACATAAATTGATATTGGCACTGAATAAAGGAGCAATCCAATTCCATAAATCTATTGCCATCTCACTCTTAAGGAAAACATGATTTAGATCCTCTTAAGATGGATATTTGCAGCAAACACATTTGGAAACCAGAGGAATACCACATTCAGCCAATCTACAGTCCACTGGTACTGCTCGATAAAGGAGCTTCCAAAAGAAAATAGCAGCCCTCGGAGCAATACTTGAGTGCGAAAGCTTAGCCCACAGATGTCTGAATATACTTGTCATCCTCAACAGATTGTAGGAAGACTTTACAGTAAACTCTCTTGTGGACGTACCAGTCCAAATACAGTAATCTGTCCCTCTGCTCAGACGAACATTAGAGAGCCAATTTGTGTTATTAAGGAAGGATCTGGCCGCATGATTGGAGTCTTGGAGAACCTCTCTGACTGTTATTCTTGGCATAGCCTGAATTCTACTGATTGGAACCTACTGGACTGTGTTAATAAGAGGCCCCTTCCCTGTCCAATTGTCTTTCCAGAAGTCAACTCCATTTCCATCACCAATCATCCATCTAGAATTGTTAATGTCACACAAGCGGACTCACTCGCGTTTGGCACACTCGGGTCCGTAGGTGGACCGGTAATGGGGTGAGGGTCTGAGGTTGGACCGGAGGTTCCCAAGGGTATGGCACACTCGGGTCCCCTAAGGGCAAGGGGTTGCCCAAATTCACGGGTGGTCAGCACGCCAAAGGCATGGGTTGAAGGGTCACTCTCACAACTCACCCGCGGTAGCCACTCAAATATAAGCAAATTCGGAACGGGCGCTCACTCACCGTCCGACGGAGTTAAGAAGCAATACTAATTAAGAAAGATTAACCAGCAAAGGGAGGGGGGGCCAGAAGCTCACCTGATCAGCGTGAAGATGCCGATCCCGGCCGGAGACGATGGCGAGCGGGGAGGCGTGGGTATGCACCTGCACGCCGCGCCGATGAAGCTTCAACCTGATTAAATCAAATTACATGCACTACGCCCCTTGCAAGGGGGTTGGCCTAGAGGTGGGGAATTAGATTACAACCAAAATATACCTCCACGCAGGGAGGGGCGCTCAGCCGGCCAGGCGGGGAGGGGAAAGACTAAAATAGAAGCTAAACGATGGAGGTTGCCGACTCTGCCCGTTCTCAGGAACCAGGGACAGACAGTTGAAGTTGACGCCGCTGAAGCCACTCCTGAATTTTTTTGGCAATGAGACCAGCTGGAGAATCTTCGTAGGTGACCCCGAAAGACGTCCAATTTTTTTGGAATTTCCTCGTTGACTGTGCTAGTCGGGGCAGAGGCGCAAACTGGTACCCTGAGTTCTGGTTCTGACTGTCTTAGCACCACTGCAGCTGGAATACGAAGACACTACGGACGCTCCAAAGCTCGGAATCAGGCGTGGTCGGAGTCTTTGGAACCATTGTTGAGTCCTCTTCGAAACGAGACCAACGGTGATGCCATAGGATGTCGGAGAAGATGGGGAGATCTCGAATAGTGGACAAGGGTCGGTTCTGTTCCAGAGAAGATAGAACTGCGCACTTGGAGGAGAAAATTGATAAATCTTAGCTCCGGATGCTGAACAGGATTCCACTTTTTTCCCTCAAAGTAGGCTCATTGTAGAAGCTCCCAGCTAAGTCCTGCTTCAAGATCATCAAGAGGAAGGCTGTGGCAGTCTCTGAACGTTGCTTCAGGTTGACTGTCAGGAGGAAGAAGTGCAGTCCGGTGAAGATGGCTCCTCCGGGCAGCTACGAACTCGGACAGGGACGAGACCACCACGGTTGCGAAGCTGACTTGACGTTCTTTCCAGCAATATAGAACTTGCCACTAGGTTCGTCGAGGAGATGACGGGACAGCCTCTGCAATCCGTAGCTTCTCTGCTTCCTCCGAACTGAGAACTGCATGTTGAAGATGATGGGGGGAAATGAGGTATATGGGAGGGGAAATGAGATGGATGTGTATGGGGGCAACCTCTAGCTGTGAGGGGGTCTAGGAGGGGGTGTTCCAAGGTTTGGGAAGGGGAGAATGGGGGCTGGAATGGGGTGTTTACAGTGGGTGAGAGAGGAGCTGCGAATTTGGGATGGTGGGTGAGAGGGAAAGGATATTTGAAAATGGGTTTAAGGGTGGGATTAATTTTTTTTATCTTGGGGATGGGAGGGGTTGTGTTGGGGAAGGGAAGGGGTGCTTGGGGAGTGGAGAATTCTCCCTTGGGAGATGAGAGGGTGCTTAGGGAAGGGGATTGGGTAGTTGGTGGTTGGGTGGTGGAGTATGGATTGGTGGGGGGTCTCTTGGGATTAGGGGTGGAGAAATGAGGGTTGGGGGTAGTTGGGAGGATGAATAATGAGGGGGAGAGAGAGGGTTGATGATGTGGAGGAGAGAGAGGGAGGGGAGGAGAGAGAGAGGGGGTGCCCTCCTCTTCTTGGAGAGAGAGAGTGAGAGAGAGAGAGAGGAGAGAGATAGGGGAGGGGAGCTTCTCACTCCACTCTATTGGCTTCTCACCACAAGAACAATTAGGTTGGACTAAATTCTATGATTTCATTCATTGATTGATTAACTTCAAATGGGGAGATGGGGGTCCTATATATAGGCAACCCACATTTTACAAAAAGTCCCTGACTCTAGACACAATGACAAATAACCAAGGGGTAGGGGGCGCCCATGGGCCTATCCCAATGGATTGGGCCCATTAGCTAGCCTAATCAACCTAATGACAAATATTTTAGGTAAATGACTCATTAACCTAGGTACATGACTCAAATAAAAGGAAAATTACAATGATATGACTCAAATAAAATAAAAAAATTACATGACTCGACTCAGAAAAATGTGACGGACAAAATGGAACCATGCCGTTGAACAATCGGAGCTGTGGAAAAATGGGAAGGACGAGAGATGCCCCCATCACACTCCCTAACCGATGGAATGCATGATGTTGTGTACCCCTCTCACTTTCCTCCTAGTCCGCATGATCAATCGTAGCTCCGTGTGACTGTTGGTTGAGTCCGGGTTCTCCGATGTTGGATACGCCCTGGGACTCCATGGGCTATATAAATGTCTCCCCCTCCCCGGGGCCTTCGTGCCAGCATGACGATTATGTTTTTCATCATCTGTTCTATGGGTGTGTGACTAGAGGCATACTTGTGTATACACCTCTGGTCGTCCCAATTAGAGGTTGACTCTTCAGCGACTCCCGACAATGTCCCCTACCCCTTTCTCTGCATAGCAAGTATAGGACTCCGTGAATGTTAATCTAATCTCGTGAGCACTAATATCCTAACTCTGTGAATGGCAATCTGTCAATACCAAATAACTCCTTTCCTCTCGTTTGTGGTTTGCAGTCATTGAACTATCCTAGTTCCGTTGGCTTTGTCCCAGTAATCCGGGGAGGGGGACATTCCCCACTGTTTCATAGAACCATCAATTGGCCAAAGGGGCTCCATCTGTGAATGATGGATGTTCCCTACGGGCCATAGGGCGAATATAAACAGGGGCTTCAGCCCAACAACTCAAATCCACAGCCCTTCGGGACCCTGTGGTGACTAAGGGATGCGTGCCCCTCGTTGGCTAGTCCTCGGCGCTTCTCTCCCTAATAGTCGTCCCTCTTTCTCGGACACAGTGCAGACTGGTCGCTCACCCCTCGTAGGCTAGCCCTCGGGTTTGCTGCTTCCTTCATTAGCTGCCTTATCTGCCTGTTTCAACCCACGGAGCCATGGTACCCCTTCTAGGCCAGTCCTCGGGGTTTCCTATCCGATTGGGATTTGCTGGCCGCCGTCGTGCTGTCTGGCTAGTTAGGGGCTTACTCCACATGTGAGTATGACCCCGTTTCTCCCCTGCAATCCTTCTAGGACGTGGGAGATGCTGCCCAATTTTTGGTAGAACTTCTTAATTAATAAGATTACCTCCGTGAATTGGCTTCAATAAAACACATGTTCTCAAGTAATAAACTCTAGTGCTCGAGTAAGAACCTCGCACTAGCTCATAACTTCGCTCCTGGAGAGCCCTGGACTCTAATTAAACAGGCAATCAGCCCAATTAATCTCAAAACCCTCAACAACATCTTAATAAACCAAAATAGTTTCAAAAATTCTTCAAAAATTAACTAAAATGGCACGGTCCTAACCCGGCGTGCCCTAATACTGCGCGGTACCCCCCTCGCGTCGGATTAACATTAGACTAATAACCTTTTCATTTCAATTGGCTCGTTCCTGGTGCGCCCTAAATCGGCGCGCCCCAAGGTCACCGCGCCGGTTTAATGTTTGTCAAGGCCGCGCCGGATTAAGGCTCTTTTACCTACATCTAGCAGCACTGGGGAAACCTATGCCTACGCGTGGTTGCACCGATTTTGAATTATTGCATTGTTTTAATCACTCACTCACCTTCGGAGCTATCTTCGCCTCCCACGGTCGAGATTAATAAACCCCAATCAGTAATAAACTAAATAAGAAAAGGGATGTTCAAGTCCGAACCATCTTATTACCATGCTTCTAGTGTTATATCTGTTAGCATCATGCTTTCATTATCATGCTTATGTTACGATTTCCGCCTCCTTTGGCGGAGATTAATAAATGTGATTGATCATCATTTATCTTCATAACTCTACTGCCATGCTTGTCATAATCATGAGCATCATGCATGCATGCTTGCATAGACCCTCGGGTATATCAAATGGCACTGACGGAAGTCCGGGTTACGCCCGACCGGAAGTCTTTGCTATGCGCGATGGGGGTCTTCGGACCTACGTCCTCCGCCACGTACCAAGGGTCTCCAACGCAATGAACCATGCCTCTCTTGCATGATAGATAAAAGCATCTCATGTGACCTCGTCATGTTCATGCTCTTGCATCTTGTTTCGGCCTCGAACGGCCCGCTATCTCGACAATTAATCAAAAGTTTTATCCCTTATGGGGGGTGTAATTAACGTCATAGCCTTTATGGTATGGCGGACTGCTGGTCCCGATCCGAATCTCACTCTCGCCCCCCAAGGGTCAGAATGAGTGCACAATAAACTTGTCACTCACGTGACTGGCATGCTTGCGTGATCAATTAACCAGTCGGTTATTTATTAATTAATTGGTTGATTGATTAACATAATAAAATACCCCTGGTAAAAATAAAACAATCAAACAAGTTTGGCACGCCCGGTGGGACCAGTGTCACCTTTCATCTCTTTGCCGAGATATGCAGGTCCCAAGGCCCTCCCAAAGATTGCTTATCGTTGCTTGTTTTGTGTTTGTAGGCATACAATGACAGCATCAAGACTTGTTGCCGTTACCTTCGGCCCCGCGATTATCGCCGGCCATGCTGAACATAGGTACCTGGCGGTGCCCACTGTCTTGGGGTCATTCCCTACTGCCGTAGGCTTCGCCAACTTTTTGGGGTTGGCCTTTGTTGACTTACTTCAAGTGGAGACCTCGAGCTTGCCGAGGAGACTATAAAGAAGGTCAAGGCCTTGAACGCTCGATGCTCTGTGGGCTCGATCAAGAGTCCGGTTCCGGTCGCCAGCTGCCTGGTGCACCACATCACCCATGGGGCCCGCCCCATTCCTACCAAGAATGCCGGAGGACGCCAGTGTAGAGGCTTCTGGTGGAATACTGCTCCTGTCACCGGATGTCTCTCTATATTCGGTAAATCCATGCTAATTGGTGGAGTTCACATCTTCCTAGATGGACGCGACGCTCAGGTGGTCCCGGATCAGGTCGTCCCCACCATACCGGTTCACAACTCCTATCAGGCCCTCTCTGGAAGAGAGCTGAGAAAGAAGAAGCCGGCCACCATGGCCGTGAGAAGCTGGCCCCTAGGCTGAAGAAATTCAAGCAGGTTTGGGTCCCTAAAAAGACCCAGCTCGCCTACTAGGTCACATCATTCCGTCATCGCCCTGCATGTGACAGAGTGGGAATGAAGAAGGAAAGGGGCCCAGCCCCAAGGAATGAAGAGACGGTTGTGGACTTTCCACGCCGTAAAGGCTTCAGGGCCTGCGCCCGGCAAGCCAACATCCCTATAGTGGGAAGAAGATTCTAGCAACTTGCCGGACAAGCCCGGCTTGCTTATATCCCTCCCGTGGGAGGTCAATAACTACCCCCAGTCCTACATCAGGGATTGAGGCAAGAAGAAATGACCAGCATGGTCAGGAATTACTTCAGGGGTCTAGGCAACCCCTCGCTGGGTCAACAACGGCTACTACAAGCAGCCGTGGCTGAAGAAGACTATTGCCCACCAATGGAAGTTGAAAAAGAAGAAGAAAGAAGGATGACGTCATCGTTCAACGACAATGGTTATGAAGATGGCTTCGATGCTGAAGCCGATGAGACCGCCCCTCGGCGGGAAGAACGAAAGTGAATCTCCATATTTGAGAGACTGACCTTCCCGGATCATGTAAGAAGGAAGGTTCAGAGATAAAGGAGAAGAATGTAGATCTTTACCTGTAACATGGCTAGCATATCTGGCCAATATGGAAGGCTTCCAAAAGATCCTCACGAGCTGGCTCGATTGGCCGGTAGGACAGGGCCGAACACTCGAAGGGTAGAAGCTGCAAGAGAACTGTTGGCAGCAACTAGGGGGGAGTAAGCCCTAGCCCACATCCAACAATGTGATGGAACTACTGTCCTGACCGCCAATGTGGTGACAGCGGAAGAAGAAGATGTCCTACTCGACATCTTGCTTGGGGGTGCATCCGGGGAGACAACAAAAGCTATTCCTAGTACTGCAGCTATGGATCCGACAGTACTAATGATACTACAAAGGTACCGCCAGGAGATAGAGCTGCTGAAGAAGCAACTAATGGAGAAGATAGAGCAGTCTTCAGCCTCCAACCATCCCGAAATACAGGGTGAATCATCACGGGGAGCCGTCAATCGGAGTGACCCCTCACCACATTATGTCGTACCCCAGCCGGCAAAACCAATCCTGGCAATGACTCAGCAACGCACACCACAACCGCTGTTGCCACTGGTGCTACCACAGGTGCACCAGACACCTCCATTAATGCATCCTCCTCTGCAGGCGACCACCCTGGTCACCCCCTACCTACAGCCGGCACACTTCTACCCAGAACCGGTTGATCCAACCATCATGAGCAAAATGATGGTGGAGAGAACGATCGAGCTGAGGCTCGCTGAAAGAACTGAAAGCGACTACGTCGCATTTGATGCATATAGGGTTCCATACCTGCCGCACCATGCTTCCAAGCGGCTCCCTCCCGGGATTAGCAAGCCGCCAAAATTCGACAAGTTCAACGGGAAGGGATCCCCAAAAGAACATGTCGCCTACTACATGACCGTCATGGGTGATCTGGCCGTCGACGAGTCATACTTGCTGAAATTTTTTGGGTCCTCGCTCACAGGGCTCGCTTTTGAATGGTACTCCAGCCTCCCGACAAGGTCGATCAGCGACTGGTTGGACATGTAGAGGAAGTTCAGAGAAAGATTCCATGTTACAGAGAGGGAGGTCACAGTGGCCGAACTCTACTCAACAAGATAGAGGGCAGATGAAACATCCCTTGATTATATCAAGAGGTGGAGGAACCTTGGAATGAGATGCAAGCGGCCCCCGCATTCGGAGGACGCTATACAAATATGCAAACAGAACCTCAGAAGAGAGGTCCTGGAAAAGATGATAGGAATGGAGATCCGGTCGTTCGACCGATTGAACAACATTGTGGCCGAGGTCGAGGCTTTCCTGTCCAGACCTACCCCTGCATCAACCAATGCTGCTACACAAAAAGTCAAGGCAGTAGAACGGCGCCAGGCGCCTAAAGAAGCAAATGCCCGTGACATTAAAGCATTTGAACAACAGAAGGACAAAGGCAAGAAGGCGGATGCCCCACAGCCTGCCAAAGCCGGAGATGGCAAAGAAGGTCCCTCACTACGGGATAAAATGAAGAAGGCCTATTCTTTTCCAAAGGATAAGACTAGAATTCTGTTCGATTGGGTAACCCAATATGACAAGGTCACATTACCTGAGCCGAAGAGGACGGAGGACCTGAGAGAAAAGATAGTCCAAGATTCTGCCCCTATCATCAGATGCTGGGGCACCCAATTGAAGACTGCTATGTCTTCAAAGATATTATTGAAGGCATGGTGAAGAATGATGAAATCGACCTGGGAGAGTACAGGGTCAACCCTCCACAACCTCATGAGGCTCCACTGAGGAGGGCCGCAGTCAATATGATCTCTGTGTACCAGGCACTGCCTGCGAAGATCTCTGAAGCCAGCACTCGGCGCACTTATGAACTCTGTTTCCTGGCGCCCGTAGAAGAACAACATGGATGGTTGCAAGTCCCTGCAAAGAGCAAGAAAAAGATTGCACCTCGCCCAACAGTGGGGGCACACATTCGTGGCATCACACCACGACCTACCCCTCCGGTGGCAGCATCTGTGTGGACCAATCCACCTGCAGTCATCAGGATACCTACACACAATCAGAGAAGACAGACTCCCTTGCCGACGGTCAAGGAGATTAGTTGAGAGGCCCGGAGGCTGTAGGAATACATAAATGGGCTAGATGAATATGTACAACCCGAATTAGAACCTTTACTAGTGCGGGATCCTGTCCCATGGCAAGAACTGGAGCAGTTGTCACTTAAGCAGGAGCAGCAAGCTGACACAGCAACCGAGAAGGATGGCAGCATGTTCTGGGGGTAGGCACCGGCTGAAGAAAAGAAGAAAAAGAAACAAAAGAAGAAAAGAAAGACCGCCAGGGTCAATAGAGAGCAGATTGTCCTGCAATACTCTCTCGGTTCTCTTCAACTTGCCTGGTGAAGAGGATGAGGAAGAAATATGCTTTGCACCCGCCACCGGGGCAGGCCAGGCCGAAGCAGCCTCTGCAGCACATGCAACCCATTCAGGCCAGAAATGGGGGTGCCAGCCGCCCGCTAACCATAACATCATATTCAGGGGAGAGCAACCCTACAAAATACCTCCCCCGGAGGTCAAAGGGGTCGAGATCCCTCCTCTGTAAGGCCTTTATAACCAGAGTGGGGGCAGCACTACCACCCCTTCCTTCTTGGAATTTCTGAAGATGTCCAAGGGAAAGCAGCCATGTCAGGATGTTGATCTTGCAATCAAGGATATCTACCCGCAGCCCCAGCAATCTTCCGAAGCACCGAATGCAGATAGAGCCTGTCCGGCGTTAGCCGATGAAGGGCAACAAGAATATGGCACCAAGCAGAAGGATGCAGAATCTGAGCCCAATAAGGCAGGATTGTCAGGGACCACAGTCCAAGACCCCTCCAACCCCAGATGGGCCGATGAAATGAAGCTGTCCAATGTCCGAGCAGGAAGCCGTGTAGTTAAATTGCTAAAAAAGCTCCCAGCATGATTTACTGTTTGGAAAATTCTCTCTCTAAGTGAAGTGACCCGACAGGCAATTATCAGTGCTTTGCAGAACCCCGCCCAATATGAAACCTTCTTGGCTGAAGCACTGCCAGAGGCCAGCATGACCTTCACTCAGGAAGACATGTTGCTCCCTACTATCAGCCACAATAGGCTGCTCTATATGATGGGGCATCTAAATGGAAAGGAGCTGAATAGGATTCTGGTCGACCCAGGCGCAGCTGTCAACATTCTGCCATACAGAATATACCAGAGGCACCACTTTAATGTACGCCTCAATAAATCCGGAGAGATGCGTATTGCCGGCTTCAACCAAAAGTGTAAAGTATCACTGGGAGTAGTAGAATTCACACTCACCCTGGCAGACTTTACCACAAAGGTGCAATTTCATGTCATCGACTCCCGCACCTCGTACAAGGCGCTGCTTGGCCGCCCCTAGCTGCATGAAAATATGGTGGTGCCGTCCACGCTCTACCAGTGCATCAAATACAGCCTCGAAGGGAAGGAGGAGAGGATATTTACTGATCTGCACCCATTCGAAGTGTCCGAGTGTGATGCGGGACGGGACCAAGGACACGACAAGCTCGCAATCGTCCCTTAACGAGGGAAGCGTCGGATGTGCGCGGTTGAGAAACCGGCTGTGAGCTAGGGTGGTTGGCTCTCACTTGTGCCCAGATCGGGTCACGGGACGGCTTCGCTCTCTCTCGCAGCAGTGATATTATAAATTGAAAGCGAGCTAGGTATCCCTACACATGCTCTCTAGCAGCGGCATATAAAGCATATAAAGAATTAAGCTAATGCCAAGTTAAGGGTGAAGGCGATACCTCCACGCTCTCGGCGTGGCGAAGATGGGACCCGGCCGCAACTCGTACCCCCGGGAACTTAATACATTATGGTTACAGCAATGCAATTAAGCCCACTCCACGCAGGGAGGTAAAGGGCGACACAAGTGGGCCCGGGAGGACCAGTTTCGGGTTGACGGGCGGTTCCGGACTGATGCTTCGACTTCACGCGTACTCGTGTTAGTGGGGGGGCCCACGTATTGACCGGAGGGGTCGTGTGGGGCCTGATGACTCCTCTGTTGTGGAGACACCTGGAAAGCGTTCCCCTGGGATGGCGAGCTGCTGGAACGACCGCCGGACGCCGGGCGGCCCTCGGACGATGCTCGCTGGGAACTCGGCCACGAACCTGAAAGTTCTGTTTGCAGGCGCGCGACTCGGAGAAAACTTCTGCTGCGATCAGCCCCGTCGTCGGAATATGACGAGATTAGCGCCGTTGGAAAGCTGACTCAGAATACTTCGACGCAGGGGTCTTCAAAAAAAATAATCAGATCTGTACTTCTGATTATTGAATTTACAATCTTGCTGAAATCTGGCCAGAACTGCAGGGGCAGGATCTATCTTCGATGAAGATCGACGTTGACTGGGGAGAAGACCTCCGAATCTGGAAATGACTTCTTCAGTAAAGTTGAAGGTCTCTGAGAGAGGAATCTGGGACTATTTTTGGTTTTTTGATTGGATAAGAAATGGATTTTCTGTGATGTTTTTACTAGACCTGGGTCAGATCTGGGAAACTGTGGGCAGACTGTTCTTGGGAACTTGGACGGTTTTTGTAAAATACTTGGAGGGTGAACCAAAAATTAAGAAAATTCCTGGTGGTAGAGGGATGTGGACAGAACTCCCAGTAAATTTGGGCGTCCCAACAAAAATCAAAAGATGGTTCGAATGGGGTAGACTCAGAGCTGATGAACAGTGAACAGAACCAGGACAGATCTGGAACTTGGACTTGGACGAAAATCAAAAAATAGCTAAAGGATGAATTTTGACGTGATTTTTTTTGTGGGGATAAGGATTCTAGAGGGGAACCAACCCTGAAATTTGGAGCTTCAGAAGATGAAGGGAGTGATAGCAGCAATTCGGAAAAGAGGAACCTATCCTGAGTGGACAGAACCACCGAAACTGTTGGCAACGACGCGTCGGCGGCGAGACGATGGCGGCGGCGATCACCGGAGCTTCTTCAGATGAGAGAGGGGATCAAGGGGGAGGGGAATTACACTCTAGAAGGGGGCTGGAGGTGGAGGAACCAGAGAGAGGGAGGGGAGGGGCGCAAACTCCGAAGGGGGGGGCAAATGACTATTTTCTCTTCATTAATTCATTCAATATGAAAAATACAACCTTATATAGGATGCCAACCAAACTCAACCTCAACCCTTGGATCTAGGGGTTTGGATTGAAGGGCTGGGATACAATGTGAATCACACATTTAATACATTAGTTTAATCTAATTTGACCATTCTTATTCAACCTTGGACTAAATCTATTCAAACACCACCTACCAAGCCTAATATGGCCAAAAGAGGGGGCGCCCCCTTCATGGGCCTCTCTTGGGCCTAGGCTGGTCCAAGGCCAGCCAACCCAATCCACTAACTCATGTCTAGACTTGGGCCTTCCAAGTCTTGGTGGTCCATGAGAGGGAGTGGCCTAATTGGGCCATAAATGACCAATATGGTCCATAAGAGTAGCATTTGGTCCAATATGAACTAGGCTTTCTAATGGACTCTACTAATGGCAATCTAACCTTGGACTTGACATAACAAATGGCCCATTGGCTTGATATAAGCCTTACAAGGAGCCCAAAAGAAAGAAATTACACAATTACAACTTCATACAAGCCATAACACACAAATACACTTCACCCGTGTATGGAAATCGCCTTTGATGCCCCATCAATTCTCCCCGGGTGGGAGGAACTCGACCCCGTCGAGTAGGGGTATGGCTGCGCGAGTACTACGGCGGATCCATCACCGTGCCAAGTAGCGCGGGTATGCTCCACTCCAAGTGATCGGCACCTGCTCATTCCATATATACTCGATATGCGAACTGCTATGGCTAAAGGTGGTCACTCCGAAGGGGCACTCTCAAAAGGAAGGAAACAGCTCGAAGACTCACTAGGAATCACCGCTGAGTCCCTATAGGTGACTGATCCGGGTATAGATGTAGAACCGATCCCATACTCATCAAGTGAGTCAACTCGCTTCACACTCATAAGAGAACGACAATGAGCTTACACAAGACACATGCAGACTCACCATGCACTGACACATGAATGAAAACCACGCAAACAATCGACTCAAAATCACCACACAAACAAACCACACAAAGAAAACACACCGACTCATGCACGACTCTAGACTAAGGTGGTAGCATCAAGCCCACTAGGTGGCGGTATCCTGGGCGGCCGAAGGGTCGCCCAGCTCTTCCCCCATGGCATAGTACTCATCGGCCAGTGCCTCATCGGCCTCGTAATCGACACACTCAAGCTCGGGAGGTGCGGATCCTCCAACACCTAAGGCTAGGGTGGTGCGAGCGGGACACTCACTGGCGATGTGGCCATACCCGTGACAGTGGAAACACTGTATTCGCGACCGACTACTCTCTCGTATAAAAGGGGCCTTACCCTTATCATCCCGTCGGGTAGGGGGTGTAGGCAGTAATGGGGGAGATGTAGGTGCTTTGGACAATAGTGGAGGGGGTGCCGGTGCCAGAGGACGGGCTATAGGAGCCAGGGAACGGGCAACGGGTGCCGGTGGTTGGGGTGGAAATAGATCCCGAGGTGGAGGAGGACGGGGCCGTGGAGCGAAGTGCTCCTGACGGGTGGACTCCTGAGGTCGAGCCATGGGAGGCCGCTGATGCGGGCCTATGGAGTGACGGGGCTCGGCACTACGGAGAGGGGTGGGGCCCAACCGATGGCTAGACTCGAACTCTCTCTCAAATTGCTCCATCTCGAGAGCAACCTGATATGCCTCTTCCAACGTCTTGGCATTGCGGCGGAAAAGCTCATACTGGTAGTGTGGCCGCAAACCACGTCGAAAGCGGGACACGGGCATGGTACTCTCCTCCGTGACACCACATCGTAGAAAGTACTCATCAAACTCCGCGATGTATTCAGAGACGGACCGGTCTCCCTGGCTAAGACTTTGCCATCTATCGATGAGTCGCTGGCGGTATGTGGGAGGAAGGTACTTTTGCCGAAGTTTATTCTTCATCTCGGCCCATGTGTCGATCGGGGGTTCTAGCCGCTGAAGTAGCAGGCTCTCCACATTCTTCCAATAAGTTTGTGCCTGCCCCATAAGTTTCATGGTGGCAAATCAGACCCTTCGACGCTCCGACATATCATACCATTCAAAATAACGGTCCATGCCAAACTCCCAATCTAGGTAGACTTTTGGATCCAAAGACCCGTAAAAAGCGGGAGGATCCGCTCGCACGGTCTTAAGGACCCGATCATCATCCTCATCTCGTTGTGGCTGAAAACCACGACGGCGTTGACCATACCCCTCGTAGGCATTGTCGGACCCATAGTCCTCGAGACCAAGGTCACGGTGTGGTAGTTGGGGAACCCGAGGAGGGGCGGGTGGAGGAACCAGTGGTGGCTGGTTTTGGGCCGCGGGAGCGGCCTGGACTTGGGCCCCCGCGGGAGGAGGTGCGGGTGGACCTTGGGCTGCCCCAGGAGGGTCCCCGTGTGACATCCTATCTAACCGCCCAACGAGGTCTTGGACTGACCTATCGGAGGTCTCCATGCGTCCCTCCATGGCCCTAAGGCGACCATCCATATTCTCGGAGAAGGTCCGAAAGTTAGCATCGGATTGGTCCAACCTAGCCATAATGGCCATCATCGCCTCTTGTAGGGAGTGGAAGTCTCCCGAGGTATCCCGTGGGTTGGCCATAGGTGGTGGTGGTGGGGGTGAGTACTGAGTATCCCGACGAGTGGGCATGCAAACACACCGACTAGAAGATGCCGACTAAAGCAAAACACACTGATGCAAAATGATGCGCCTAGACTGAACCTAAACGCGGTACGCGGCGGAGGTAATCGACCCGAAGGTCACTCGCGCAAGTGTGCGACCTTCTCGATAGGCGTAGCCTAACGTTCGGACAACACCTTTTGATATACCGAGTAAAGGGATGTAAATGCAAAAAGACACTTTTTTTGTGTTTTAGAAATATGATGATCCTAGACTCGACTTAAACGGACTAATGACTAGACGTAAAAGACACTCTTTTTTTTTTCTTTTTGATGCCCTAGACTCAACTTGCTCTGATACCAAATTGATGCGGGATGGGATCAAGGACACGACAAGCTCGCGATCGTCCCTTAACGAGGGAAGCGTCGGATGTGCGCGGTTGAGAAACCGGCTGTGAGCTAGGGTGGTCGGCTCTCACTTGTGCCCGGATCGGGTCACGGGATGGCTTCGCTCTCTCTCGCAGCAGTGATATTATAAATTGAAAGCGAGCTAGGTATCCCTACACATGCTCTCTAGCAGCGGCATATAAAGCATATAAAGAATTAAGCTAATGCCAAGTGTAAGGGTGAAGGCGATACCTCCACGCTCTCGGCGTGGCGAAGATGGGACCCGGCCGGAACTCGTATCCCCGGGAACTTAATACATTATGGTTACAGCAATGCAATTAAGCCCACTCCACGCAGGGAGGTAAAGGGTGACACAAGTGGGCCCGGGAGGACCAGTTTCGGGTTGACGGGCGGTTCCGGACGATGCTTCGGCTTCACGTGTACTCGTGTTAGTGGGGGGGCCCACGTATTGACCGGAGGGGTCGTGTGGGGCCTGATGACTCCTCTGTTGTGGAGACACCTGGAAAGTGTTCCCCTGGGATGGCGAGCTGCTGGAACGACCGCCGGACGCCGGGCGGCCCTCGGACGACGCTCGCTGGGAACTCGGCCACGAACCTGACAGTTCTGTTTACAGGCGCGCGACTCGGAGAAAATGGCTGCTGCAATCAGCCCCGTCGTCGGAATGTGACGAGATTAGCGCCGTTGGAAAGCTGACTCAGAATACTTCGACGCAGGGGTCTTCAAAAAAAATAATCAGATCTGTACTTCTGATTATTGAATTTACAATCTTGCTGAAATCTGGCCAGAACTGCAGGGGCAGGATCTATCTTCGATGAAGATCGACGTTGACCGGGGAGAAGACCTCCGAATCTTGAAATGACTTCTTCAGCAAAGTTGAAGGTCTCTGAGAGAGGAATCCGAGACTATTTTTGGTTTGTTGATTGGATAAGAAATGGATTTTCTGCGATGTTTTTACTAGACCTGGGTCGAATCTGGGAAACTGTGGGCAGACTATTCTTGGGAACTTGGACGGTTTTTGTAAAATACTTGGAAGGTGAACCAAAAATTAAGAAAATTCCTGGTGGTAGAGGGATGTGGACAGAACTCACAGTAAATTTGGGCGTCCAACAAAAATTAAAAGATGGTTCGAATGGGGTAGACTCAGAGCTGATGAACAGTGAACAGAACCAGGACAGATCTGGAACTTGGACTTGGACGAAAATCAAAAAATAGCTAAAGGATGAAATTTGACGTGATTTTTTTTGTGGGGATAAGGATTCTAGAGGGGAACCAACCCTGAAATTTTGAGCTTCAGAAGATGAAGGGAGTGATAGCAGCAATTCGGAGAAGAGGAACCTGTCCTGAGTGGACAGAACCACCGAAACCGTTGGCAACGACGCGTCGGCGGCGAGACGATGGCGGCGGCGATCACCGGAGCTTCTTCAGATGAGAGAGGGGATCAAGGGGGAGGGGAATTACACTCTAGAAGGGGGCTGGAGGTGGAGGAACCAGAGAGAGGGAGGGGAGGGGTGCAAACTCCAAAGGGGGGGCAAATGCCTATTTTCTCTTCATTAATTCATTCAATATGAAAAATACAACCTTATATAGGATGCCAACCAAACTCAACCTCAACCCTTGGATCTAGGGGTTTGGATTGAAGGGCTGGGATACAATGTGAATCACACATTTAATACATTAGTTTAATCTAATTTGACCATTCTTATTCAACCTTGGACTAAATCTATTCAAACACCACCTACCAAGCCTAATATGGCCAAAAGAGGGGGCGCCCCCTTCATGGGCCTCTCTTGGGCCTAGGCTGGTCCAAGGCCAGCCAACCCAATCCACTAACTCATGTCTAGACTTGGGCCTTCCAAGTCTTGGTGGTCCATGAGAGGGAGTGGCCCAATTGGGCCATAAATGACCAATATGGTCCATAAGGGTAGCATTTGGTCCAATATGAACTAGGCTTTCTAATGGACTCTACTAATGGCAGTCTAACCTTGGACTTGACATAACAGATGGCCCATTGGCTTGATATAAGCCTTACAAGGAGCCCAAAAGAAAGAAAATACACAATTACAACTTCATACAAGCCATAACACACAAATACACTTCACCCGTGTATGGAAATCGCCTTTGATGCCCCATCAGAGTGTCACCTGGCAGACGCTCATCTATATGCAGAATGGTCCCAAGGGACCCCTGAAGCCAAGACCCGTGCAGGGGCACCAAAAGGCACATCCGGCGACAAATGGTTCCCACCACCGCCGCGCGGATATGTCAAGCCCAAGGCGGTCTCTCATATTACCGTCACTGGAGACGTGGGCAGGCTAGCACCTCTCGCTATATACCCCAAAGCCAATGAAGCCAAGGTCGATCAGTGACACGACAATACAAGGGTCCCAGAGGGCCTTACCAAGCCAATCCCTGGCCTCGATAATGCAACTGTCGAGCCTTTCAAAGCCTTGGAGGTGGCGTAGATAGATGGCCCCAGGAGCTTGTTCTATACTGCTGAGGAGCTGGTAGGGACATCACCTCCCATGCCCACATTCACGGCTCGTCTCCTCGCCCCGGTTGCATCCGGCATGGTCTAGTTACTTATTTTGAGTCCTATGTAATTTTTTTCAAGTCATGTCATTGTATTTTCCCTTTTATTTGAGTCATGTCCCTAGGTCTTTTGTTTATTTCCCTAAGTTTGAGTGTCATTAGGTTGATTAGTTTGTTATTGGGCCCAAATCATTGGGCTAGGCCCAAGGGCGCCCCCTACCCCTTGATTATTTGTCATTGTTGCATGAGTCAGGGACATTTTGTAAAATGTGGGTTGCCTATATATAGGACCCCATTCCCCCCCATTTGGAATTAATGAATGAATGAAAGAATGCCATTTGAGAATTCAAATTTTATGAGTGCTTATGGAGTGAATCCATTTTTGGGTGAAAAGCCCTAGGGGAGAGAATCCCCACCCATCCCCCTCTCTCCCTCTATCTCTCTCTCCTACAAGGGAGGGCTGCGCCCTACCCTCTCTCTCCTCCACCTCACCTGCCACCTCAACCCCCATTCCTTTCCTTAGGAGCATTCATTACCCCTCCACCAAATCCCCAACAAATCTTGCCCTTCCCTAGAGGATCTTTGGCCATTCCAACATAATCTCCCACTCCCCAACACAATCTCTTCCCTTCCCCACACAATCTCCCACCCACCAAGGACAATTTGAATTTGAAATCTCCCTCCATTCCCCAGCCCAAGGGCGCCCCAAACCCCCCCTCCTATAGGTCTGGTCGCCCCTCCCCTTCCCTCCACTCCCATTCCATCTAGAGCATCATCCATCCTCCTCCACCCTTCCCTCTCCACCCACCTTGTGAAGAACCAGCAGAACCCTACGCCCTCCCCCTCTTTCTCCACCTCCATACTACCCCTAGCCTCCCTCCATACCTTTCCCACACTTTCCCCAACCATTCATCATCTCTCCTTCACCATTCACTTCTTCTTTATCTCCTTTCGTGGCCATTTGGGATCTACATCGGCGAACCAGTTCTCAATTGAAGACCTGCAGAAGAACAACAGCTTGCAGATGTGACCACGGCTTCCTCCGGATGTTTCTAAAGGCTCAAGAGGCACCGTTGGAAGTGTCTCCAAGTCGACTTCGTAACGGCGGTGGTCACATCACGTTCTGAGTTCGGGGCCTTTTGAGCAGTCTATCTTCCCTGACTGCGCATCTCCTCCCTGAAGAGCAACCTGAAGCTAACTCCTGAAGCTACCACGACTACTCTCTTAAAGATCTGGAAGAGAGGCTTGGCCGGGAGCTTCTTCGACAAGTCTACTTCCAAAATCAAGAAGCGAAGCTCTGTTTGGCACCGGGAATCAAGAGTTCTCATTTTCTTCCTCCTAGTGCACGGTTCTGCTTCCTATCAGTCTGCTCCGACCCCCTCTCATTGTCTGAGTTCTACCAATCTACTTTGACAACATTTGGCATCCTCGTTGGTCTTGTTTCGAAGAGGACTCATCTACGATTCTGACGATTCCAACAGCACCTGATTCTAAGCTCTGGAGCGCTTGTGGCAACCTCTTCTTCTTGCTGTTGTGAACCTAAAGCAGTCAGAACTGCATGTCTGCCTCCCAGTTTGAGCCTCTTCCCGACCACCCGCTAGTGACCAAAGAAATCAGCAAAATTCTGGCGTCATCCTGATCCAGCTACAAAGAATTTCCAACTTGTTTCGTCATCAACAAAAATCTGGAGTGATCGCAGTGTCAAGATAACCAACTGCCTGTCCTGAAGCGCAGAGAGTGGTCAGAATCGGCATCGGCTCCCTTTCTTTGCATCTAGCTCGATTTTCCCCCTCTTGCTTGGCCGGCTGAAGGCCCCTCTATCACGCCCCGAGCCTTTATTATAGCGGAAGACTAACTCGGGGAGCACGAACAGCCGGCATGGTAAGCCTCTTGCGAGCAAGAACGATCAGAGCGCAAAATAATCACACATAAAAGCAATTGCACCATAGTACTCAAACTCCAACTTTATTTCAAAATAATCAAGTACAAACACTAATTCAATTTCCATTATTCACTAGACTCAAGAAATAGGAAAATTACATAGACTCAATCTAAACAATTTAGACTTCCTAAGTCTTCACTCTCATCTTGACAATACTTTCATTCGCTCTTAGACCCGGTACTTGTATAACCCGAATCCGAATTCGAATCACTTTCATCTCCTGAAAAGATTAGAAATAGGTAATGAGCACACTTGCCCAGTAGGTATCTTCGCATCAACATGAAGGCACTATTAAAGTAATTAACAATTTAACTCTAAAGAATAAGGTAAAAATCATGCGAATGCGATCAATCATGCGATTAAACTAAAGTAACAAGATGATCATGTAAGTTAGAAATGAGAGCAAGTACGAACTAGCAAGAATGTTATAAGAACAAAATATTGGCCTTTCATGAACAAGAATGTATCGAGAATGTACTAGCAAGTCACATAATCATCACTCTAGTATCTTTTACTTATGAGCAAGTACTTCATGAATTTCTGTGGAATATCAAGCAAGAAAGTCATGTACAAGAATGTCATGTCGTGCCGTAGATTTTCACTTATTTATAGAGAAAGTACTCCCAGCACAATGTGACGCCAGTAGCATCATACCCCATGGTTTATAAAATAGTATGTTTCCGACAATCAGCCGAGGGGACTAGCATAGAGCCCTTGAACACAATCAGTGCTCGATCGCATCTTCAAGTATAAATCAAGTTACTTCCACGTATGTTAACAATAAAATATGGCCAAGAATGTAATAAGTTCAATAAGCTCATGATAACAATAATTCAATGAATGAATGCTTCAATAAGAATCATGAGAAATCAAGAATGACTTAAGCAAGGTTATGCTTATGGAAATAAATCGACAGCATAACGATACGTTCTTTATCTTCCATTCATTATATTAGGTTTCTTGATCAATATGATAAGTTCTAGATCATCAAGAGTCTATCTAGAACCTTGGAATATCAACCCTTGGTCAATCCTTGGGTTAAAATACTCAAGTAGTGTGACGGTCGTGTACTGGGCCGTTACATGATGTGACGCTCTAGTATTGGGCCGTTACATTGGTCTGGAATCAGAACTAAGAAATCAGATTATGGAATGTGACGGTCGTATATTGGGCCGTTACTTGTGCCTGACGGTCCAACATAGAGCCGTTACATTACTGATAACCAAAAATCATCGATAGTGTAATCTAATCAATGGGCTTTAATGGTACAACCAACTCGGTGTCCTAGTGGGAATCCTAGGCTCGCGGAGAATTACGGAGGCCTTGAAACAAGATTTCCTTGTCCATTGGAAGGAATATCTAATAGAGATGTCCTCATGTCCAAGAATAATGTTCCTATAGTGCAAAGTGAACTAATGGACAACATACCGGAATATGTGCCATATACTTAAAGAAATGACTCTATAGATAGGAATGAATGTGTAACATTATGAAACCAAGATAAAACGCTGTCAATACAACTTTGGAAAATCATGATAGAGTTTTAGCCAATGAAATTAGCATAACTTAAAATAACCTAAGACACATTAATCATGCAATTCGATTATGAATCAGTAACTAAACTTAATGTCATGATAATAGGTCCAAACTTAGCTATCTAAGCTTATTTATAAGTAAACTTAACTGGTTATTATTCTGCCTTGGGCTAACAGAACACAGGTGTCTGACGGTCTAGGATAGGTGTGTTACAGTGTGTGACGGTTTATCGAGGGGCTGTTACAGTGGTGTAACTCTCCTGCTAGGGTGCGTCAGAGACAATAGAACAAATAAAAGCATAGCAGGATGTGACGGTCTATCGTAAAGCTGCTACATGCATGTGACGGTCTCACGTTAGTGCATTAGAGAAGCTGCTGGTAGTAAACTAAAGTGAAGGTTTATGAAAACATAACATGCCTGGAAATCAACATATTACCACTGTCCTAGTCATGATAACGATGCATAGGCCAACTATATGCAACGGTTTAGTGAATAGACATGATAATATCTTTTAAATTTCCATTTAGGGCTAATAGATGCATGAATGTATAAAACTATGAAATCATGAAATTCTTAGTCTATAATGCATGAAATCAAGAACAATCAGAGGGCTTTTATTCCTAACAAGTTATTTTTGTAAATCATGAGATAATTTACCTCTTCTAGAACCTTAAAACTTCGAATTTGATGCTAGGTGCTACCCTTAGTCCCTTGTACTTCTTGTGATAAATCAGCAACTTCAATTTGCTATATTTCCTCAGCCTCTTGACCTAAGGATATGAAATTTTGAGGGTAAAAAGATGAAACTATTGGGAAGAAAAAGTTCTAAAGGATCATACTCTAATTACCTAGTTTAGTCATCCTAATCTCTGGATCATCAGGGGACTTGCGTTCAGATTCCTAGGTTGCTAAGGTTGAATCAGCAACTTTGGAAGCTTCTATCTCCTTGGTTGCTTGATCTCCTACCACGAAATTTGGAGAACCATTAGTCTAAAGTATACTAACCAAAAGCTTCTAAAGAACTTATCCGAATTTATGACTCCTTACCTTGATTCTTCACGAGCCAAAAGTAAGGGTCGCTCAGTTCAGAACTAGGTCCTATTTATAGGGTTTTGACTAGGGTTTGAATATTAGATCAATTCTAGAGTCCTTAATTTGCCAGAACCTAATCCCTAAGAGTCCTTAGCAATGTTATAAGCTTCCCTAAGTCGATCTCTTGTAGATATGATTTCAAAGTTCCAATCTTTTTACAATTTTCTCAGCTTACGAAATCTGCAGGATGTAACGGTCGTGTCTAGGTGCGTTACATGGCTGTGGCGGTCGCCCGATAGACCGTTACATGTAACGTATATAGAGTTTCAATTTGATAAAACTCTTTTATTCGTTTATCCATATAATTATCTTATATAATTAGTATTTATCCTTAAAATATGTGAATAAGCCAATTACCCTTCTAGAATATGGGCCAAACTTAATGGGCTTAGTCCATTAACCTTTTGGATAATAATTAGATAGGCTAAGTTAACTAATTAGCCTAGTTGAGCCTTATAATGACTTATTAATCTAATAATCCTTCATTAATTTATTTAGGCCTTTATAATTTCCAGAAAACTATTTTATAATTCAAAAATTATATATATAAATTTTGAGGTACTACACCCTCCCCCACTTAGAAGAATTTGGTCCCCAAATTCAATATATGGATTTTGGAGAGTGTACTTACAGTTAAAATAATTCTGGAAATCTTTTCCGCATGGTTGGTTCAGTTTCCAAGTTGCTTCATATGGCCATGTTTTCTTCCATTGAATCTTGACCATAGGAATAACTTTATTTCGTAGTTGACGCACTTCTCGTTCCAGAATCATTATTGGCGTTTGCTCGAATGTCATATCCTTCTGAATCTTCATATTGTCATAAGTGATAAGATGGTCAGGATCATATACATACTTCTTCAGCATAGAGACGTGAAATACGTCATGAACTCCTGCTAATTATGGAGGTAAAGCTAGTTTGTAAGCCACTTCACCAATCCGTTCAAGAATTTCAAATGGGCCAATGAATCTTGGAGTTAGCTTTCCTTTAATGCCAAATCTTCGAATATCACGACCTGGAGAAATCTTTAAATATACATGATCTCCTACTTGAAACTCCAAGTCACGTCTTCGATTGTCATCATAAGACTTTTGCCTATCTTGTGCCATCTTCATTCTTTCTTGAATGAGCTTGATCTTCTCGGTAGAATCCCTTATAAGGTCGGGGCCTAGAAATTACTTTTTCCCTATTTCATTCCAGCATATTGGTGATCGATAACTTTTTCCATATAAAGCTTCAAAAGGTGTCATTTGTATGCTAGCATGATAGCTATTGTTATATGCAAACTCTACTAGAGGCAAGTGATCATGCCAACTACCTCCAAAGTCGATAGCACAAGCCCTGAGCATATCTTCTACTACCTGATTTGTTCTTTCCGTTTGACCATCTGTTTGTGGATGAAAAGCTGTGCTGAAATTCAATCTAGTCCCTAGTGAATGTTGTAGACCCTTCCAGAATTGTGATGTGAATCGAGGATCCCTATCAGATATAATAGTGACGGGGACACCATGTAGTTTGACAATCTCCTTTATGTACAATGCTGCCAGGATATCCACAGACCATCGACTCTTTATTGGTATGAAGTGTGCGGATTTAGTCAATCGGTCTATGATTACCCATATTCCATCGTGTCCACCTCTGGTCTAGGGTAAACCCATAATAAAGTCCATCTCTATACTCTCCCATTTCCATTCGGGAATACTCAAGGGGTGTAATTTACCTGCGAGTCTAAAATGCTCTGCCTTTACTTGTTGGCAGGTGAGACAGCGAGATACGAAATCAGCTATTTCTCTCTTCATATTGGGCCACCAGAAATTTCTTTTGAGATCTTGATACATCTTTGTTCCTCCTGGATGAATTGTGTATTTGGAATTATGCGCTTCATCTAGGATTAGTTTCTTCGTAGCCTCATGATTTGGTACACATATTCGGCCCTTAAATAACAATCTTCCGTCATTGGAAATAGAAAAATCTGGCCTTTGTTCCATATTGGCTTTAATTTTCAGTAATATAGGATCATCATTTTGCAGCTTGACCAGATCTTCTATCAATGTAGGTTGAGCTCGGATATTAGCTATGAAACAATCTTCTTCCTTTATGTCAATATCTAAGTTCAACTGAGCAAATTGAGGAACAAGGTTAGTTACACTTATTATAAGACTTGATAGCATACCTATTGGTTTTCTGCTGAGTGCATCTGCTACAGCATTAGCCTTGCCAGGATGATATTGAATAGCAAAATCAAAGTCTTTGTGATATTCTAACCACCTCCTCTGCCTCATGTTAAGCTCCTTTTGAGAGAATAAATATTTCAGGCTTTTGTGGTCCGAGTAGACCGTGAACTTTTCTCCAAAAAGATAATGACGCCAAATTTTCAAGGCGAAAATAACTGCTGCTAATTCCAGATCATTTACGGGATAGTTTTCCTCGTGACGTTTCAATTGTCTTGAAGAATAATAGATTACTTTTCCATTCTACATGAGAACGCATCCTAAGTCAATGCCAGACGCATCCGTATACACTTCGAATCCACCACCCTCCATTGGTAGTGATAAAATAGGGGCTGTCGTAAGATGATTCTTAAGAGTTTGGAAACTCTTCTCACATTCCTCTGACTAGACAAAAGGATTTTCTTTTCTTGTAAGTCTAGTTAAAGGAACCATAATTTTTGAGAAGTCCTTAATGAATCTTCTATAATAACCAGCTAGACCCAGAAAGTTTCTTACTTCAGATACAGTCGTTGGCCGACTCCAATTCTTGACAGCTTCTACCATAGAAGGATCCACAACAATACCTTCTTTTGAAATAATGTGGCCTAGGAATGAGACTTCCTCGAGCCAGAATTCACATTTATTGAGTTTGGCATAAAGCTTGTGCTCTCTAAGTGTTTGTAAAGCTATTTTCAAATGTTGTTCATGTTCCTCTTTCGTCTTGGAATATATTAAGATGTCATCAATAAAGACGACGATGAACTGGTCCAGATATGGCTGGAAGACGTTGTTCATAAGTTGCATGAATGCTGCTGGGGCATTAGTTAACCCAAACGACATCACTACGAATTCATAGTGGCCATAACGACTTCGAAAAGCCGATTTATAAATGTCATCTTCTTTAATTCTAAGCTGATGATAACCTGATATGAGGTCAATCTTAGAGAAATATTCTGCTCCTGAAAGCTGATCGAAGAGCACATCAATACGCGGCAACGAATACTTATTTTAAATTGTGAGTTGATTCAGTCGCCGATAATCAATGCATAGCCTGAGAGAACCATCCTTCTTCTTGACAAATAGAACCGGCGCACCCCAAGGGGATGTGCTAGGTCTGATGAAGCCCTTGTCTAGTAGTTCCTGCAACTGCCTTTTCAATTCCTTAAGCTCCGTGGGGGACATCCTGTAAGGGGCTATAGAAACAGGTGCTGCTCCTGGAATGAGTTCAATGATGAAGTTCACTTCCCTCTCGGGTGGTAAACTGGGTAATTCGGATGGGAATACGTCAGGGAACTCATTTACAATATGAATGTCCGCTAAGATAATCTCCTTGGATTCGGTAACAATGACAGAAGCAAGAAAAGCTTCACATCCTCGCGAGATAAGTTTGCAAGCGTGAAGTGAGGATATGATAGTGGGGTGTTTCTTGTACTTGATGCCAAGAAAAGAGAATCTTGGAAGACCGGGCTTTCGAAAGAATATAATCCTATTTCGGCAATTGATATAAGCATCATGATCTACAAGCCAATCTACCCCTAAAATGGCATCATAACCTTTTATGTCAAGGGATACTAGGTTTGCGGGGAGATTATGACCTTCTACTATTGTCACGCCTCGAGAGCGGAAGATACCCAGAGACGCGTGACGAGTTTATATCAATCATGTCAATCAGAGTATTAGTGTATTCGACACCAAAATCAGAGATGAGCAAAAATAAAGATAACCCAATCCTTTATTCCTTCAGAAGAATATGTCTATTACAAACCCTTGAAGTACTATCTAAAATAAAGGGAAAATACAAGGTTGACTCAAGAAAATATGAAAAAGACTAGATAACACAGAAGAAGCTCTATCTCTTTCACTCTTGATTTTTCCCATCCGTTCGAGTTCCCTCATCGTCGGACTTACCTGAAAAGTAGGGAAACACTAAGTGAGCTAACGCTCGGTAGAAAATTATATCTCAAGAACTAGCAAGGGGTTTAAGTGATTACATCTTTCATGAATGTACTATAGTTATGCATGCTCGCATAAAACGACAAGATAGAGAAAGTGTATAACAATAAGATAGCGACGAGAACTAGTCATGAACTTTCAAGAACTTATATCAAAAGATATTAAGATATTCAAGCAAGTGTATTCATCATGTCATGTTGGAATTTGGCTATCACGTTCAAGCACGCAAGTATGCAATTACCCTTTTCCGGGTCACGCAAGTCATGTAATATCAAGTCAAGTACAAGTACAAGATTTGTGGAATGTTCAATCAAGCTAGTCATGCACTTCGGTATAATGCCAATACCGTGATCAATCAACTCTCATGGGCACAAGTACTTTCGGGTGCTCCTCCCAGGACCAGATCGGGCCCTATATGCGCAGGCATTAATCATGTATTTTAACATCCACTTTTGTGTATAGCCATTATGGAATTTCAAGAATAAAGCTTGTAGACATGTAGGATAAACTTGGATAGAATAGAGTCCAAAATATGATACTTGACATAGATACGCGATAATAACGGTACAATCACGATTATCGATAAAACTAGGTGGAATTGGTTCCCTAACTTGGGTACCATGACAAACAAGTATGGACATTCTTTATATAGAATTGAGATCCACAAGAACATCAAGTTTAATATAGAATTGGGGTTTACAAGAACATCATAACAATGTTGATATAGAGTTGGGGTTCACAAGAACATCATGACAATGTTGATATAGAATTGGGGTTTACAAGAACAGCATCAAATGGCATGATAACCTCATCCCATTAAGAGAATTCTCATGATACACACTTTGCATAACATGAGGGCCGGTATACCATGTTTCCATAGAGTGACATGGCAAAATAGTGTAATGGGTTTTTATGGTACAACCAGCTCAGTCGGCCTTGAGGGAATCCAAGGCTGTGAGGAGACTTACGGAGGTCTCTATGACTAACTCGCTAGTCCAAAGGAACGGAATGTCCAATGGAGAGCTTGTATGTCAATGAGAATTAGTGGGTAAACGATAAATCATCATGAATCGTGGGACTATGTTCACGGAACGGAATATAGTGCCGATTACATATATATATATATATATATATATATATATATATATATATATATATATGTATGTATATATAACCCTTCGGTTGACAGCAATCAGTGTAAAACAGTAATATAGAAAATAGTGACTTAAGCTAAGTCATTAATTATCCAATTAACGCCTTACTCAGGGGCGTTTATTCACAATTTGACGACTTATACATTAGTCATCCCTTCAATATTTCCATTCTACAGAAAATCAATATTCTAGAATTTTAACAAAAACGCGCCCTGGATAGGGGCGTTACTTTTCAATTAGCGCCCTGGTCTGGGGCGTCAGTTCAATAAGAGAAGACCTAGACAAGGTCGTGAATTTAGGAATTTACCAATTTTCAGATAATAAAATTTCAGGAAAGAGGGTACATGATCATGACAAGATAATTAACAGGGTTTCACAGGTATACTCATGCAACATATTATATTCATGGTTACATAGATATTAAATTTTAAACGTGGGTATTTATTAATTACATGTAATTGACGACTACTGGTAGGGCGTCAAAAGAATAATTAGCGCCCTAGTGTGGGTCGCTTATTTAAATTAGCGTCCTTGTCAAGAGCGTTGCTTTGAAAATTGCATAGAAACAGTTGAAACCACAATAAAACTATATGCATGGAGGATCGATGATATTATTAAAGATATTAAGCTAGTTTGGGCTACGTTCTTGAGAAAACCTACCTAATGTTGTGGATTGACTGATGAACTTTGATGAAGAAACGGTACTCTGTTACGAACAGAGTATGTTATTTTGTAGGATGGGAAGAACAAGTAGCAGTCTTGTCTTCAGTTCAGTAAGGAAGAAGGAAGACACGGTCTTCACGTCCCACTTGTAGGAAGAAGAATATGGTCGAGGAATAGTTTTCAGGCGTCTTCACACCACAGGCAACCTGTAGAGGAAGAGGAAGAAGATTATCAATAAGTTCTTCCTTTGGCACGAACAAATGTAGATGCTTGCCGTTTGAAGAACCCACTTCTTCAGTTGATTCAACAGAGTTACTGCAGGCTTCCTACAAATAAAAGAAGATGAAGAATAATTAACACTCTTCATGAAATCGAAAAGTAGAGATTCAAGAAGTGATGGAGGCATCACCCACGACTCCCTTTGGCTCGGGTCCACTTCTTCACATTCGGGAGCTAGTTGAGTTTGGGCCTCACTCTATTAAGGCCCCTTATCCATTTTGTAGTTTTCCTTTGAGTCATTTTGATGTATTTCCATTTTATTTGAGTCATTTCCCTAAGTCTAGCACTTATTTTCCTATGTTTGGTATCATCATGTTGTCTAATGTAAGCTATTGGGCCCCATTCGTTGGACTAGGCCCATTAGCACTCCCAACCCCCTTGGTTATTTGTAGTTGTTTATTTTGTCAGGGACTTATTGTAAAGAGTGGGTTGCCTATATATAGGACCCCACTCCCCTCATTTGAAGTTAATGAATGATTACATCCTTTTGAGTTAAACTTGCCATTTGAGTTCAAATTGGAGTGATTCCTCTAGTTTTTTGGGTGAGAGACCCTAGGGGAGAGATTCCCCACCCATTCCCCTCTTAATCTCTCTATTTCACCCCTCTTTCTCTCTCCTCCAACCCCAAATCCGAATTTCCTTCTCTCTCCTCCCTCCTCCCATCCACTTCCAACCTCCAACCACCTCCTTTAATGCCCTCCACTTCCCCATGGCCTCCATTACTCCACTCCCTAGTTCCTAGGTAGAAGTCTCCCCATTCCAACACCTTCCTCCACCTTCCAACCAAATCTACCTCATTCCAATGCAAGCACTCCACTTCCCAACATAATCACCCACCTTCCAAGACCTTTTGAATTTGAAATCCACCATTCCCTCCACTCACTTGTGCCCCCCTCACCTTCTCCTCTCACCCACCTTCCCCAAATTCGTAGCTCTTCCTCCTCCACCTGCTAGCACTTGCTTCCAGCCATTCTCCACCTCATTCCCCATCACCATTAGCTCTCTTCTCCACCCCACAAGAGCCCCCACTCTCCCTTAGGTCATTCCTACCATTTCCCTCCACCAAAGAAGCCATATCTCCCTCTCATTTCTTCTAGTAGGTTGGAGCTGTGCAGATCTGCAGAACAGCCCTTGTTGCAGCGTCAACCACGGATTCATCCTAGTTCTTCAGAAGGCGTGGCCTACCTTTCTGGAAAGGCCTTCCAGTCTACTTCGCAGGTGAGGTGGAATCAACACGATCGGAGCTCGGAGCTGCCAGATAGAGCCATTCTCCCAACAGTGCGCAGAGAGGTCTTCATCCTGGACCAGAGCGTGGAAGATCCTTCTGCCACGACAAACCCCAGCGGATTCAGGCTGAAGCCCCTTCATCAAAGTTCTTCCTCTACCGGTCATCTTTCAAGATCAAGAAACAGAACCCCGTTCGGCCACCGGAGGAAGAAGTTACGAATTTTCTCCCCCGATCTATCTAGTTCTGTTTTCTGCTGTCTACTCCGACCAGTAACCACTCTTCTGGGTGCCCCGGCCATCCTCGACCTCTGAATGCATCTCCGTCACCTCCTGCTGAAAGCTACCTCGACCACAAATATGATGCCGCTAGATTCGTGCTGATCGGAGCTCGGGAGGGTGCTCAGTCACTTCTGTAACTTGATGTTACAGTCCAGACAGTACCTGCGGCCAGACAGAGGAGGCTACTTCCTGTTGCTGGTGCAGCCACCTCCGACCGTCTGAGCTTCTCCAAAAATTCTGGAGTCCACCTCTTCCAGTCAGGAAGCTTCAGGAGCTGGTTTCGATCAATTTGGAGTCCGGACAAGCCCGGCATAGCTATCACAGCGACCCCCTGTCCAGAATTCCAGATTGAAGCTGCAACTTCCCTAGTTCTCATTTCTCTTCGTTTCGGTCCACCAACCCCTCCCCGCTTGGCCGGCTGAAGGCCCCACCCTGCGTGGTGGTAGTGTTTGAATGTATCATATTAACCCCTACCCCAAGATCCCCCCTCCTGCGAGAGGAGTAGTTTTGTAAGTGGTTTGGCAGGTCAAGCGACACCGCCGCGGCGTGTGGGGAACCACCGCCTCCCCGCTCGCCCTCGTCTCCGACCGGGACCGGTTTCTTCAAACCGGTCGAGTAAGTGTCTCTTCCTTGCTCACCTAGTGTAGCTCTCTCAATATTTGATTCATGCACCGCTGAATTCGTGAGGAGCGCCCGATCCTCAAGTCCATGACTTAGAGTGATCGCCGTGGGTTAGTGTGACCCGGTGCCCGAGTGCACTTTGTCGGCCCCAATCGAATTGGGCAACCAACCTTGGGGAATCAATTCTTGGCCTTGCTGGCCCTCTACCAGCAAGGGTCCATTCCCATAAGTCACCCTTGGTATCACATAGTCACCCCGGGAATAGAGTGCAACGAAGAGAGCGGTGGCCCATTAAGGCCCATTTGGATGCTTAGATGTGCTTGTTTGACTAAGTCCGAGGTTGTGTCACATCAAGTGGTATCAGAGCAAGTCCTTGACTTGTCTCTATCAAGTCTAAGTCCTAGGACCTTTGCATTGTGTGTCCAACCACTTTGGCCCTTTGTCTTGCATGTCCACCCGTAGTGGTACTAGCTACCAACCCGGTTCTTCATCTTCGATTCCAACCATGGATCCCAATCCTCACCAACTCAACCAAGATGTTCCTAGGGAGGAACCCCAAGAAAGGGTAGAGGCTGCCCTCACAACCATCCTTGCCCAACTAGAGTCCCTTACCAACCGAATTGCTCGGTTAGAAGACCAAGGGTACCACCCAAGGAACAATGAGCCTAGAATTCCCCCTCCACAAGATGAACCTCATAGGGAAGATCCTCACCCAAGAATCAATGAGCCAAGAGTCCCTCCACCACATGGTGATTATCATAGGAATGGTTTTCCCCAAAGGAACCAAGGCCCAAGAGTCCACCCTCCACATATAGAGCCTCATAGGGATGAGTTCCACCCAAGGAACAACGGCCCAAGAGCCCATCACCCACATGCTGAATTTTATAGGGATGAAATGGACTATGACCATTATTATGAGTATGAGATACCTCGCCCCCATCAAAACCATGACCGGCGTCCACGGGATGATCCGGATGACCCCCTTTTAAGGATGATCAAGGTAGAGGCCCCAAACTTTGACGGTTCACATGAACCTAGTGTTTACCTAGAATGGGAGACCGCCATGGACCAATACTTTGAATGGTACCCCATGTCCGACCAAAGAAGAGTTAGATTGGCTAAGATGCATCTCACTAAGTTGGCCAAAACTTATTGGCTAAATCAAGAGGGTCTAAGGCGGATTAGGAGGGATGAGCCTATTAACACTTGGGCGGATATGAAGAATCTACTTAGGAACAAATACCTTCCCCGAACCTACCACCAAATGCTCCTAGATGAATGGCAAAGCCTCACCCAAGAAGGAAAGACCGTGGTAGAGTACATTGAAAAATTTGACTCTTATCTTCTAAAGTGTGGAGTCCATGAGGATGCGGATGTCACCTTATCCCACTTTAGGAATGGGCTTCAAAGCCACATCAAGAGGGAACTATTCATGAGAGATGTTGATAACCTTGAGATAGCTTACCAAATTGCTAGAGATGTGGAAAGGTTTTCTAGGAGTTCCCGATTTATCCCTCCCCGACCCACCGACCCCAAAAACATGGGACCACGTCCCATTCCACCCACCCCCATGAGAGCTCCTAGCCCAAGTGGGAATGCCCCTTTAAGGTCCTACAACCCTCCCCCACCCATCACTCCAAACAAACCCGCTCCTAGTCACCCTCTTCCACGGAAGGATGACAACCCCAAAGGCCCAAGTGTAGGAGCCACCCTGGGAAGTGGGCGCCAACAATGCTATAAGTGTCATGGGTATGGTCATTTTGCGGGGCAATGTCCATCTAAGGGGCTATCTAGCTTGCTTATTGAGGAAGAAGTCCAACCCCAAAAGGAACAAGAAAATGTCATTGAGGAACATGAAGCCTTAATAGATTGGGAAGAGGAGTATGAAGCCCAATGTCTAGAGTCGGGTCTAGATCATTCCACTCCTTCAAACAACTCCCATCTAGGAGTCATTAGGTGCACTCTCACCCAACCTCAAGAAGAGGATTGGCGACGGACTTCAATTTTCCACACCTTTGTCAAGATAGAAAACCATGTGAGGAAAGTGATCTTGGATAGTGGTAGTTGTGTTAATGCCGTGTCACCCGACACCGTCAAGCTCCTTGGGCTTACTCTCACTCCCCACCCAAGTCCATACCGGGTCTCATGGATCAACAACAACTCCATCCCGGTCAACACCCAATGCCTAGTGCCTCTCACTTTCTCTTCCTACCATGGCCAAATATGGTGTGACGTCATACCTATGGAAGTGGGTAGCATCCTTTTAGGAAGACCTTGGCTCTATGATGTGGATGCCACCATTCTAGGAAGAAGCAACATATGCACCTTTGAGCATGAGGGTAAGACTATCCGTCTTAACCCTTCCCCACCTCGTCCCATGCCCAAGAGGGACACTCTCCCTCAAGGATCACACCCCACCACTCCACAAGTCTCGGGGAACTCCACCCCTCCAACTCAAGCCCTTATCCAAACCCCAAAACAAAGTAGAACCACGGGGTTGACCAAGGGTATTCATCTCATCACTAGGAGAGAGCTTGAAGAGGAAATTACTCAAGGGGTGCCTTTGTGTGCGGTTGTCATATGCTTAGGGGAACCTACCCCTTCTAATCCCCATCCCATAGAGATCCAACAACTATTGGAAGAATTTCATGATGTGTTCCCGGAAGAGCTCCCGGACCAACTCCCTCCCATGCGTGATGTGCAACACGCAATCGACCTAGTGCCGGGAGCCACCCTTCCAAACCTTCCTCATTATCGCCTCAATCCTACGGAACATGCCGAACTTAGGAGGCAAATAGAGGAGCTCATTAGGAAGGGCTTCATCCGCATTAGTAAGAGTCCATGTGCCGTCCCGGCCCTCCTTACCCCCAAGAAAGATGGATCGTGGCAGATGTGTGTGGATAGCCGGGCCATTAACAAGATTACCGTCAAGTATAGGTTCCCTATCCCTAGGCTTGATGACATGTTGGACATGCTAGCTGGAGCCACCATCTTCTCTAAGATAGATCTCAAGAGTGGTTACCACCAAGTTAGGATAAGGCCCGGGGATGAGTGGAAAACGGCCTTCAAGACCAAGGATGGTCTCTTTGAGTGGTTAGTCATGCCATTTGGGCTTTCTAATGCCCCAAGTACTTTCATGCGTCTTATGACGGAAGCACTTAGGCCTTTCATTGGGAACTTTCTAGTGGTATACTTTGATGATATTCTCATCTATAGCCACACCCATGAAGCCCACCTCGAACACCTTAGGAAAGTTTGCACCGTCCTCCGGCAAGAGAGCTTATTTGCCAACCTAAGAAAGTGTCATTTCATGACCACTACCATCACCTTCCTAGGATATGTGGTGTCAACCAAAGGAGTCTCCATGGACCCCGACAAGGTCCAAGCTATCATTGATTGGCCTGAACCCCACACCCTTCATGAGGTTAGAAGTTTCCATGGGTTGGCCACATTCTATAGGAGATTCATTCGGGGGTTTAGCACTATCACCGGCCCAATAACTGATTGTCTCAAAAAGGGAACCTTTGTTTGGACCAAAGCCGCCTCTAAAGCCTTCCTTGAGCTTAAGGAAAAGTTGACCCAAGCCCCGGTCCTATGTCTTCCCGATTTCTCTAAAGTTTTTGAGGTCACTTGTGATGCATCCGAGATTGGGATAGGAGGGATTCTTAGTCAAGAGGGACACCCGGTCGCCTACTTTAGTGAGAAGCTATGTGATGCTAGGACTAGATACTCCACCTATGACAAGGAGTTCTATGCCGTGGTCCAATCCCTCCGACATTGGAGACATTATTTGCTTCCCAAAGAGTTTGTCATCTTTTCCGACCATGAGGCACTCAAATACCTCAATTCCCAACAAAAGTTGAATGCCCGACATGCCCGATGGGTTGAGTTCATACAATCCTACACCTTTGTCATCAAACACAAGGCCGGGAGTGAGAATAAGGCCGCGGATGCCCTTAGTAGGAAGATATCCTTGTTATCCACTATCCAAGTGGAAGTGATTGGCTTTGACAAGGTCAAGGATGATTATCCTAGTTGCCCCGACTTTGGACAAATCTATGCCAACTTGACCACTCATTCTAGCAAGGAGCATGAAGGATTCATTTTAGAGGATGGGTTCCTCTTCAAGGGACCAAGGCTTTGCATTCCTCGGACATCTCTTCGAGACTTCTTGGTTTGGGAATTACATGCCGGTGGGTTAGCCGGTCATTTTGGGGTCCACAAGACCATTGCCTTAGTTGAGGGTCAATTTTATTGGCCAAGCCTCAAGAGGGATGTAGGTAAAATAGTGGGTCAATGTCGCACATGTGCTTCGGCCAAACAAGTAAAACAAAACACCGGCCTATACACCCCACTTCCCATTCCCGACCGCCCATGGCAAGATTTGAGCATGGACTTTGTGCTAGGTTTACCCAAGACCTCTAGGAAGCATGACTCCATCTATGTGGTGGTTGATAGATTTTCCAAAATGGCCCACTTCATCCCATGCTACAAAACCTCCGATGCCTCCCATATAGCCCGGTTATTCTTTGATGAGGTAGTCCGCCTCCATGGGCTACCCAAGACCATAGTCTCCGATAGGGATGTCAAATTCACTAGCTATTTTTGGAAGACTCTTTGGCACATGATGGGTACCCTCCTCAAATTCTCCACTGCCTACCACCCCCAAACGGATGGCCAAACTGAAGTGGTCAACCGGAGTCTAGGGAACCTCCTTAGGTGTCTCGTTGAGGATCGGCCCGGAAATTGGGATCTCATCTTACCACAGGCTGAGTTTGCATACAATAATTCCGTCAATAAGTCAATAGGGATGAGTCCATTTGAAGCAGTGCATGGGTACAAACCAAGAAAGCCATCCGATCTCATTCCCCTTCCTCAGCATGCTAGAGTGTCCATTTCTGCCGAGTCTTTTGCACAACATATTAGAGAGTTGCATGAGGAAATCCGCAAGCACATTGGCATGAAAAATGAGGCGTATAAAAGGTTGGCCGACTCTCACCGGCGTCACTTAGAGTTCCAAGTGGGTGACTTTGTGATGGTGAGGACGGAGAGGCTCTCCCCAGGAGCCAACTCCAAGTTGAGACCACGTGGGACTGGGCCCTTCCAGGTCTTGAGGCGTATTGGTGCGAATGCTTATGAATTAGATCTCCCCGAGGATTATGGGGTAAGTCCTACATTCAATGTCGCCGACTTAGTGTCTTACAAGGGCCCCACGGTGAGACCTAGTGAGGAGATCGAGCCCACTCCCTCCTTTGAGAGAGCACCCACCCGAGAGGAGAGTCCACTAGCCAAAAGAGCTCAGCGTGATCGCATTGAACAAATATTGGATGAGCAGGTCACTACCACCCGGAGCAAGGTCTATGAGCGCTATCTCGTCAGGTGGAAGGATCGGCCTCCGTTGGAAGACTCATGGGTAAGTCGGGAGGACCTACAGCGATTGGATCCAGATCTCCTCGAGCGGTACCTTAGCCGGATGGACCCTTACTCGACGGAGTCGAGCTCTTTGCGGCCCAGGGGATTTGATGGAGGCATCACCCACGACTCCCTTTGGCTCGGGTCCACTTCTTCACATTCGGGAGCTAGTTGAGTTTGGGCCTCACTCTATTAAGGCCCCTTATCCATTTTGTAGTTTTCCTTTGAGTCATTTTGATGTATTTCCATTTTATTTGAGTCATTTCCCTAAGTCTAGCACTTATTTTCCTATGTTTGGTATCATCATGTTGTCTAATGTAAGCTATTGGGCCCCATTCGTTGGACTAGGCCCATTAGCACTCCCAACCCCCTTGGTTATTTGTAGTTGTTTATTTTGTCAGGGACTTATTGTAAAGAGTGGGTTGCCTATATATAGGACCCCACTCCCCTCATTTGAAGTTAATGAATGATTACATCCTTTTGAGTTAAACTTGCCATTTGAGTTCAAATTGGAGTGATTCCTCTAGTTTTTTGGGTGAGAGACCTAGGGGAGAGATTCCCACCCATTCCCCTCTTAATCTCTCTATTTCACCCCTCTTTCTCTCTCCTCCAACCCCAAATCCGAATTTCCTTCTCTCTCCTCCCTCCTCCCATCCACTTCCAACCTCCAACCACCTCCTTTAATGCCCTCCACTTCCCCATGGCCTCCATTACTCCACTCCCTAGTTCCTAGGTAGAAGTCTCCCCATTCCAACACCTTCCTCCACCTTCCAACCAAATCTACCCCATTCCAATGCAAGCACTCCACTTCCCAACATAATCACCCACCTTCCAAGACCTTTTGAATTTGAAATCCACCCTTCCCTCCACTCACTTGTGCCCCCCTCACCTTCTCCTCTCACCCACCTTCCCCAAATTCGTAGCTCTTCCTCCTCCACCTGCTAGCACTTGCTTCCAGCCATTCTCCACCTCATTCCCCATCACCATTAGCTCCCTTCTCCACCCCACAAGAGCCCCCACTCTCCCTTAGGTCATTCCTACCATTTCCCTCCACCAAAGAAGCCATATCTCCCTCTCATTTCTTCTAGTAGGTTGGAGCTGTGCAGATCTGCAGAACAGCCCTTGTTGCAGTGTCAACCACGGATTCATCCTAGTTCTTCAGAAGGCGTGGCCTACCTTTCTGGAAAGGCCTTCCAGTCTACTTCGCAGGAGAGGTGGAATCAACATGATCGGAGCTCGGAGTTGCCAGATAGAGCCATTCTCCCAACAGTGCGCAGAGAGGTCTTCATCCTGGACCAGAGCGTGGAAGATCCTTTTGCCACGACAAACCCCAGCGGATTCAGGCTGAAGCCCCTTCATCACAGTTCTTCCTCTACCGGTCATCTTTCAAGATCAAGAAACAGAACCCCGTTCGGCCACCGGAGGAAGAAGTTACGAATTTTCTCCCCCGATCTATCTAGTTCTGTTTTCTGCTGTCTACTCCGACCAGTACCCACTCTTCTGGGTGCCCCGGCCATCCTCGACCTCTGAATGCATCTCCGTCACCTCTTGCTGAAAGCTACCTCGACCACGAAGATGATGCCACTGGTTTCGTGCTGATCGGAGCTCGGGAGGGCGCTCAGTCACTTCTGCAACTTGCTGTTACAGTCCAGACAGTACCTGCGGCCAGACAGAGGAGGCTACTTCCTGTTGCTGGTGCAGCCACCTCCGACCGTCTGAGCTTCCCCAAAAATTCTGGAGTCCACCTCTTCCAGTCAGGAAGCTTCAGGAGCTGGTTTCGATCAATTTGGAGTCCGGACAAGCCCGGCATAGCCATCACAGCGACCCCCTGTCCAGAATTCCAGATTGAAGCTGCAACTTCCCTAGTTCTCATTTCTCTTCGTTTCGGTCCACCAACCCCTCCCCGCTTGGCCGGCTGAAGGCCCCACCCTGCGTGGTGGTAGTGTTTGAATGTATCATATTAACCCCTACCCCAAGATCCCCCCTCCTGCGAGAGGAGTAGTTTTGTAAGTGGTTTGGCAGGTCAAGCGACACCGCCGCGGCGTGTGGGGAACCACCGCCTCCCCGCTCGCCCTCGTCTCCGATCGGGACCGGTTTCTTCAAACCGGTCGAGTAAGTGTCTCTTCCTTGCTCACCTAGTGTAGCTCTCTCAATATTTGATTCATGCACCGCTGAATTCGTGAGGAGCGCCCGATCCTCAAGTCCATGACTTAGAGTGATCGCCATGGGTTAGTGTGACCCGGTGCCCGAGTGCACTTTGTCGGCCCCAATCGAATTGGGCAACCAACCTTGAGGAATCAATTCTTGGCCTTGCTGGCCCTCTACCAGCAAGGGTCCATTCCCATAAGTCACCCTTGGTATCACATAGTCACCCCGGGAATAGAGTGCAACGAAGAGAGCGGTGGCCCATTAAGGCCCATTTGGATGCTTAGATGTGCTTGTTTGACTAAGTCCGAGGTTGTGTCACATCAAGAAGAACCTGATGTTCTTCACATACCTCAGAAGAACCGAACGCCAAAATAGCGAACAGATCGAATAGGTGGGTATTTATAAGATTTTGGGGATCCTAATAGGGTTAGAGTTGTATTGGAAGTAATACTTCCATGATAGAGTCCTTACCATATTCCACCTTCGACGTAGTTATCTAGAACTTGCCCTGGATAGACTCGTTGGTTGAACGAAACTCGATCTGAATTAACGTCTTAAGCGAGGGCGTTAATTTAAATTGATGCCTTGTCAAGCGTCGTTTCTTGTATAAAACGCGTCCATGTAAAGGGCATTACGTTTACTTGCCCCTTTTGGCCGTTTGGTAATTGACGCCTTGTTGTTTGGGCGTCCCTTTTTAATTAGCGCCTTATCTAGAGGCGTTTCTTAATGAAGTAGCACCTTGACCAAAGGCGTTATTTCCATTCTGTCTTATTTTTATGCGTTTAGGCTTTCATCATCTAATTATTTATCTTTTATTTTAATTTGATTTATTTAAAAATCTTATTTTTATCAGGGTTGCTACACCCTCCCCTACTTAAAAGAATTTGGTCCCCAAATTCAATAGTATATATATAAGTGGAGAGCGTAGAGTATATACCTTAAAATAATTCTGGAAATCGCTTCCTCATGGATTCCTCGGTCTCCCACGTAGCTTCATGTTCGGAGTTCTTATTCCATTGTACCTTAAGCATGGGAATAACCTTATTCCTTAGGGTACGTACTTCACGATCTAGTATCTTTATGGGCTTCTGTTCATATGTGAGATCCTTCTGGATAACTAAGTCTCCATGTTCAATAATATGTGATGGATCGTGTACATACTTCTTCAACATAGATATGTGGAATACATTATGCACATCAGACAATTGAGGAGGCAATGCGATGTGATAAGCAACCTCGCCAACTCGTTCCAGTATTTCAAAGGGTCCGATGAATCTTGGTGTAAGCTTGCCCTTAACACCAAATCTCCGTATGCCACGTCCAGGCGATATCTTGAGAAATACATGATCTCCAACTTGGAATTCAAGATCTCTCTTTCTCGTGTCGGCATAAGCCTTTTGCCTAGACTGAGCAACTCGCAGTCTTTCTCTAATCAATTGTATCTTCTCAGTGGTATCCCTTACCATGTCTGGACCTAATAGTTGTTTTTCTCCAACTTCGTCCCAGCATAAGGGTGATCGGCAACTCCTTCCGTATAAGGCTTCGAAAGGTGCCATTTGTATACTTGCCTAGTAGCTATTATTGTATGCAAATTCCACCAACGGCAAGTGATCATGCCAGCTTCCATTGAAATCCATGATGCAAGCTCTGAGCATATCTTCAACCACCTGATTAGTTCTCTGGGTCTGACCATCCGTTTGAGGATGAAAAGCTGTACTAAAGTTAAGCCTTGTTCCCAACGAATGTTGTAGTCCCTTCCAAAAATGAGAAGTAAAACGGGGATCTCTGTCAGACACGATTGAAATAGGAATACCATGTAATCTGACTATGTCCTTGATGTATAATGCAGCCAACACATCGACTGACCATTGGCTCTTGATTGGCAAGAAATGCGCCGATTTAGTCAATCGGTCAATAATAACCCATATTCCATCATGTCCTCCCTTTGATTTAGATAAACCCATGATGAAATCCATACCAATATCCTCCCACTTCCATTTAGGGATATCTAGAGGATGTAGTTTTCCAGTAGGCTTTTGGTGTTTCGCCTTGACCTGTTGGCAAGTGAGACAACGTGATACATAGTCTGCTATTTCCCTTTTCATGTTGGGCCACCAAAAATTTCTTTTCACATCTTGGTACATTTTGGCAGATCCAGGATGAATCGTGTACCTTGATCTATGAGCTTCATCTAAGATCTTCTTCTTTATCTCGGGACAATCCGGTATGCAAGTTCTATTCCTGAACATTAATCTTCCTTCACAAGTTATTTGGAAATCAGATTGTCCTTCCAGTTTACCTTTGATCTCTACTAATATTGGGTCATTATCTTGAAGCGCTCGTATTTCAGATAATAGGTCTGGATGAATGCTTATATGAGATAATGTGACACATTGAAAGTCTGTGTCCATGCTTATATTGAGTTCAGAGAATTGCTCCAGCAATTTCCATTCTTGAATCATACAATTGGCTAACAGTGCTCTCGGCTTTCGACTAAGGGCATCTGCTACATGGTTACCCTTTCCGGGATGATATTGTATATTGAAGTCGAAGTCCTTGAGATATTCTAGCCAACGCCGTTGCCTCATATTTAGTTCCTTTTGAGAGAAAAGATACTTGAGACTCTTGTGATCGGAGTATACAGTAAACTACACTCCATATAGATAATATCTCCAGATCTTTAGTGCAAATACTACCGCGGCTAATTCTAAGTCATGGACGGGGTAGTTCTCTTCATGCTTCTTTAATTGACGAGAAGAGTAAGCTATAACCTTTCCTTGTTGCATTAGAACACATCCGAGGCCAATGCCAGAAGCATCAGTGTATACCTCGAATTTCTCTCCTTCCATTGGTAAAGCTAAGACAGGAGCTGTAGTAAGATGATCCTTGAGAGTTTGGAAGCTTCTTTCACACTCCTCACTCCATTCTTAACGGATCTCCTTGCGAGTTAACCTCGTAAGTGGTATGGCGATCTTAGAGAAATCTTTGATGAATCGCCTGTAATAGCCAGTAAGACCTAAGAAACTTCGGATCTCGCTAGCATTAGTTGGTCTTTCCCAATTTCTTACAGCTTCAACTTTTGATGGATCTACTGATAAGCCATCCTTTGATATAACATGTCCGAGAAAAGTCACTTCCTCAAGCCAGAATTCACACTTGCTGAGTTTTACGTATAATTGGTTTGCCCTTAATATTTGTAATGCAATCCTTAAATGCTCCTCATGCTCTTCCTTGGTCTCGGAATAAATCAATATATCATCGATAAAGACCACCACGAATTGATCCAAATAAGGCCTGAATATACTATTCATTAACTGCATAAAGGCAGCATGGGCATTCGTTAGTCCGAAAGGCATAACAACAAATTCATAATGGTCGTACCTGCTTCTGAATGTAGTCTTATGAATGTCCTCATCCTTGATTCTTAACTGATGATATCCCGACCTAAGATCAATTTTGGAAAAGTACTTGGATCCTGAAATTTGATCAAACAACTCATCGATTCTCGACAGTGGATACTTATTCTTGATAGTGAGATGATTCAATTGTCGATAGTCGATGCATAACCTCATGGATCCATCTTTCTTCTTTACAAATAATACAGGCGCTCCCCAGGGGGAAGTACTCGGTCTAATGAATCCTTTCTTAAGAAGTTCCATTAATTGCTCCTTTAACTCCTTGAGTTCAGCAGGGGACATTCTATAAGGTGCCTTAGAAACAGGTCCAGCACCAGGGACTAAGTCGATGGTGAAGGCCACTTCTCTTTGTGGGGGTAATCCAGGCAAATCTTCCGGAAACACATCCAGAAATTCTTGCACAACTGGGATATCTTCTATCTTAGTTTCCTTAGCCTCCTTAATCATGATGAATGCAAGGAAAGATACACATCCTTTCCTGATGAGCTTGCTAGCTCGGAGAGCCGAAATAAGAGGGGTTTTGCTTCGCCTCTTGGGGCTAGTAAAGATCAGTTCTGGAAATTCTTCAAAAGTAACCTTGCTATTGCGGCAATCGACCGTTGCCTGATATTTAGATAACCAATCCGCTCCTAGTACGACATCATACTCCTTTAGATCTAAACATATAAGATCAATAGGGAGATTCTTACCATGAACCAATACTTCACAGTTCTGGTAATGGTGTGTAATATCAGTCTCGTTTCCTAGAGGAGTAGACAAGACTAATTTTATCCATTCCGGTTCTAGGGGTAACGGATCAGCGAACTTCTTGGAAACAATTGAATGTGAAGCACCAGTATCAATTAAGACATATGCAGACTTGGAACAAACTTTTAGTGTACCTTCTACTAGTCCGCCTTCTTCTTCTTGTTCGGTCTCCTTAATTGCGTGAAGATGAGCATTCTTGGTTACTGGGTGCTTACCGTCCCCGGCTTGATCATTAAGTAATGGGCAATCGGGAATCCGATGATCACGGCTCCCACAACGGAGACATGCTCCTAGTTTCCTCCAGCATTCTTCGGCTTTATGACCAGCCTTGTCACAGTGCTTGCACACTATATTTGGTGGGGTAGTGGTGATGGAGAAGGGCTTGGTCTTCTTAAACTTCTGATCTTGTGAGGAAGTACCTCCATTGCTAGGCCTCTTCTTGAAGTTGGGTTTAAAGGAACCCAAACTTGTAACTTGTTCTTTCTTGTCCTTCCCACGGATTCTATCAGATAGTTCAGTGGCGTCTTCTAATAGCTGAGCTCGGTGCACAATTTCCGAGTAGACCAGGATATCCATTGGCGCCAGCTGTGTGATATATTGGGGCCTTAGCCCATTTAGGAACCTCCTAGCTTTCATCTTCTCGGTGCTAACTAAGTGCTTAGCATACCGAGATAATCTAGAAAATTGGGCCTCGTACTCGGCCACTGTCAAGGACCGTTGCTTCAGTGCGGCAAATTCGGTAGCTTTCTTTTCTTGGACTCGGTCCGAAAAATATTTAGCGTTGAAATGTTCAACGAATTCTTCCCAAGTAACTTGGTCTTGATTTAAAGTAGCTTCTATTGATTCCCACCAGCCTCGGGCATCCCTTTCCAACTGAAAGGTAGCTAATAAGACTTTATCTTGATCTGTGCACTGCATAACACGGAATGTACGTTCCGTCTCCCTGACCCAGTGCTCTGCGTCGTCCGGATCAGTAGAACCCGTGAATTTAGGCGGGTTCATGTTTTTAAAGACTTGGTGGAGACTTCCGGCTCGTTGTGCACCTCCCTGTGCTACTTGTTGCAGCACCTGAGTCATGCCTTGAAGTGTACGCTGCATGTTGCGCCACTGAGCACGTTCCGCAGCCATCGTCCTACAATTACAATAACTAGATCAATACGTGATCTCATTTAGAAGCTAGCATTTCTATGTTAACTTTAACCCTTGGTTCTACCCAATCTCACCGGTTAAAGGTTAAACCTATCCTTGGACTTGGGTTTTCCTAGGAATTGAATACCCTAGGCTCTGATACCACAAAAACTATCACGCCCCGAGAGCGGAAGATACCCAGAGACGCGTGACGAGTTTATATCAATCATGTCAATCAGAGTATTAGTGTATTCGACACCAAAATCAGAGATGCGCAAAAATAAAGATAACCCAATCCTTTATTCCTTCAAAAGAATATGTCTATTACAAACCCTTGAAGTACTATCTAAAATAAAGGAAAAATACAAGGTTGACTCAAGAAAATATGAAAAAGACTAGATAACACGGAAGAAGCTCTATCTCTTTCACTCTTGATTTTCCCCATCCGTTCGAGTTCCCTCATCGTCGGACTTACCTGAAAAGTAGGGAAACACTAAGTGAGCTAACGCTCAGTAGGAAATTATATCTCAAGAACTAGCAAGGGGTTTAAGTGATTACATCTTTCATGAATGCACTATAGCTATGCATGCTCGCATAAAACGACAAGATAGAGAGAGTGTATAACAATAAGATAGCGACGAGAACTAGTCATGAACTTTCAAGAACTTACATCAAAAGATATTAAGATATTCAAGCAAGTGTATTCATCATGTCATGTTGGAATTTGGCTATCACGTTCAAGCACGCAAGTATGCAATTACCCTTTTCCGGGTCACGCAAGTCATGTAATATCAAGTCAAGTACAAGTACAAGATTTGTAGAATGTTCAATCAAGCTAGTCATGCACTTCGGTATAATGCCAATACCGTGATCAATCAACTCCCATGGGCACAAGTACTTTCGGGTGCTCCTCCCAGGACCAGATCGGGCCCTATATGCGCAGGCATTAATCATGTATTTTAACATCCACTTTTGTGTATAGCCATTATGGAATTTCAAGAATAAAGCTTGTAGACATGTAGGATAAACTTGGATAGAATAGAGTCCAAAATATGATACTTGACATAGATAGGCGATAATAACGGTATAATCACGATTATCGATAAAACTAGGTGGAATTGGTTCCCTAACTTAGGTACCATGACAAACAAGTATGGACATTCTTTATATAGAATTGAGGTCTACAAGAACATCAAGTTTAATATAGAATTGGGGTTTACAAGAACATCATAACAATGTTGATATAGAGTTGGGGTTCACAAGAACATCATGACAATGTTGATATAGAATTGGGGTTTACAAGAACAGCATCAAATGGCATGATAACCTCATCCCATTAAGAGAATTCTCATGATACACACTTTGCATAACATGAGGGCCGGTATACCATGTTTCCATAGAGTGACATGGCAAAATAGTGTAATGGGTTTTTATGGTACAACCAGCTCAGTCGGCCTTGAGGGAATCCAAGGCTGCGAGGAGACTTACGGAGGTCTCTATGACTAACTCGCTAGTCCAAAGGAACGGAATGTCCAATGGAGAGCTTGTATGTCAATGAGAATTAGTGGGTAAACGATAAATCATCATGAATCGTGGGACTATATTCACGGAGCGGAATATAGTGCCGATTACATATATATATATATAAAACCCTTCGGTTGACAGCAATCAGTGTAAAACAGTAATACAGAAAATAGCGACTTAAGTTAAGTCATTAATTATCCAATTAACGCCTTACTCAGGAGCGTTTATTCACAATTTGACGACTTATACATTAGTCGTCCCTTCAATATATCTATTCTAGAGAAAATCAATATTCTGGAATTTTAACAAAAACGTGCCCTGGACAGGGGCGTTACTTTTCAATTAGCGCCCTGGTCTGGGGCGTCAGTTCAATAAGAGATGACCTAGACAAGGTCGTGAATTCAGGAATTTACCAATTTTCATATAATAAAATTTTAGGAAAGAGGGTACATGATCATGACAAGATAATTAACAGGGTTTCACAGGTATACTCATGCAACATATTATATTCATGGTTACATAGATATTAAATTTTAAACGTGGGTATTTATTAATTACATGTAATTGACGACTGCTGCCAGGGCGTCAAAAGAATAATTAGCGCCCTAGTGTGGGTCGCTTATTTAAATTAGCATCCTTGTCAAGGGTGTTGCTTTGAAAATTGCATAGAAACAGTTGAAACCACAATAAAACTATATGCATGGAGGATCAATGATATTATTAAAGATATTAAGCTAGTTTGGGCTACGTTCTTGAGAAAACCTACCCGATGTTGTGGATTGACTGATGAACTTTGATGAAGAAACGATACTCTGTTACGAACAGAGTATGTTATTTTGTAGGATGGGAAGAACAAGTAGCAATCTTGTCTTCAGTTCAGTAAGGAGGAAGGAAGACACGGTCTTCACGTCCCACTTGTAGGAAGAAGAATATGGTCGAGGAATAGTTTTCAGGCGTCTTCACACCATAGGCAACCTGTAGAGGAAGAGGAAGAAAGTTATCAATAAGTTCTTCCTTTGGCACGAACAGATGTAGATGCTTGCCGTTTGAAGAACCCACTTCTTCAGTTGATTCAACAGAGTTACTGCAGGCTTCCTACAAATAAAAGAAGATGAAGATTAATTAACACTCTTCATGAAATCGAAAAGCAGAGATTCAAGAAGAACCTGCTGTTCTTTACATACCTCAGAAGAACCGAACGCCAAAATAGCGAACAGATCGAATAGGTGGGTATTTATAGGATTTTGGGGATCCTAATAGGGTTAGAGTTGTATTGGAAGTAATACTTCCATGATAGAGTCCTTACCATATTCCACCTTTGACGTAGTTATCTAGAACTTGCCCTGGATAGACTCGTGGGTCGAACGAAACTCGATCTGAATTAACATCTTAAGCGAGGGCGTTAATTTAAATTGACGCCTTGTCAAGCGTCGTTTCTTGTATAAAACGCGTCCATGTAAAGGGCGTTATGTTTACTTGCCCCTTTTGGCCGTTTGGTAATTGACGCCTTGTTGTTTGGGCGTCCCTTTTTAATTAGCGCCTTATCTAGAGGCATTTCTTAATGAAGTAGCGCCTTGACCAAAGGCGTTATTTCCATTCTGTCTTATTTTTATGCGTTTAGGCTTATCTTTTATTTTAATTTGATTTATTTAAAAATTTTATTTTTATCAGGGTTGCTACACACTTCGCTATCAGGATAATAGTCGGTAAGCTTTGTTCCAGAACCTAGGGGTGTGGAAATATCAAGATCTGAAGGTAAGGGAACTGATGCGATTAGTAATGTTTTAGCAAAAGTAGTGGAGATAAAAGAATGAGAGGCACCCGTATCAAATAGCACAAATGCAGGATGAGAATAAATTTGAGGAGTACCTGAGGGAAAAATAACAACTCATTATTTCTCGTGGAATTGGGAGAAATAATCTTAAAGCTAATTAATTATCTTATCCCAGGCTCTACGCAATTCTCACACGGGTATGGAATTTCTTCCTTAGTTCATAGGTAGGGGTCCTTAAACCTTGGACTTATCCTTTGACATGATTTATCTTCCTAAGTCATGAGACTTAGGCTCTGATACCAACTTAACTGTCACGCCCCGAGCCTTTATTATAGCGGAAGACTAACTCGGGGAGCGCGAACAGCCGGCATGGTAAGCCTCTTGCGAGCAAGAACGATCAGAGCGCAAGACAATCACACATAAATGCAATTACACAATATTACTCAAACTCCAACTTTATTTCAAAATAATCAAGTACAACCACTAATTCAATTTCCATTATGCACTAGACTCAAAAAATAGGAAAATTACATAGACTCAATCTAAACAATTTAGACTTCCTAAGTCTTCACTCTCATCTTGACAATACTTTCATTCGCTCTCGGACCCGCTACTTGTATAACCCAAATCCGAATTCGAATCACTTTCATCTCTTGAAAAGATTGGAAATAGGTAATGAGCACACTTGCCCAGTAGGTATCTTCGCATCAACATAAAGACACTATTAAAGTAATTAACAATTTAGCTCTAAAGAATAAGGTAAAAATCATGCGAATACGATCAATCATGCGATTAAACCAAAGTAACAAGATGATCATGTAAGTTAGAAATGAGAGCAAGTACGAACTAGCAAGAATGTTATAGGAACAAGATATTGGCCTTTCATGAACAAGAATGTATCGAGAATGTACTAGCAAGTCACATAATCATCACTCTAGTATCTTTTACTTATGAGCAAGTACTTCGTGAATTTCTGTGGAATATCAAGCAAGTCATGTACAAGAATGTCATGCCGTGCCGTAGATTTTCACTTATTTATAGAGAAAGTACTCCCAGCGCAATGCGACGCCAGTAGCATCATACCCCATGATTTATAAAATAGTATGTTTCTGACAATCAGCCGAGGGGACTAGCATAGAGCCCTTAAACACAATCAGTGCTCGATCGCATCTTCAAGTATAAATCAAGTTACTTCCACGCATGTTAACAATAAAATATGGCCAAGAATGTAATAAGTTCAATAAGCTCATGATAACAATAATTCAATGAATGAATGCTTCAATAAGAATCATGAGAAATCAAGAATGACTTAAGAAAGATTATGCTTATGGAAATAAATCAGCAGCATAACGATACGTTCTTTATCTTCCATTCATTATATTAGGTTTCTTGATCAATATGATAAGTTCTAGATCATCAAGAGTCTATCTAGAACCTTGGAATATCAACCCTTGGTCAATCCTTGGGTTAAAATACTCAAGTAGTGTGACGGTCGTGTACTGGGCCGTTACATGATGTGACGCTCTAGTATTGGGCCGTTACATTAGTCTGGAATCAGAACTAAGAAATCGGATTGTGGAATGTGACGGTCGTATATTGGGCCTTTACTTGTGCCTGACGGTCCAACATAGAGCCGTTACATTACTGATAACCAAAAATTATTGATAGTGTAATCTAATCAATGGTATTTAATGGTACAACCAACTCGGCGTCCTAGTGGGAATCTCAGGCTCGCAGAGAATTACGGAGGCCTTGAAACAAGATTTTCTAGTCCATTGGAAGGAATATCCAATAGAGAGGTCCTCATGTCTAAGAATAATGTTCCTATAGTGCAAAGTGAACTAGTGGACAACATACCGGAATATGTGCCATATACTTAAAGAAATGACTCTATAGATAGGAAAGAATATGTAACATTATGAAACCAAGATAAAACTCTGTCAATACAACTTTGAAAAATCATGCTTTAGAATACAAAACTATAGAGTTTTAGCCAATGAAATTAGCATAACTTAAAATAACCTAAGACACATTAATCATGCAATTCGATTATGAACCAGTAAATAAACTTAAAGTCATGATAATAGGTCCAAACTTAGCTATCTAAGCTTATTTATAAGTAAACTTAACTGGTTATTATTCTACCTTGGGCTGACAGAACACAGGTGTCTGACGGTCTAGGATAGGTGGGTTACCGTGTGTGATAGTTTATCGAGGGGCCGTTACAGTGGTGTAACGCTCCTGCTAGGGTGCGTCAGAGACAATAGAACAAATAAAAGCATAACAGGATGTAACGGTCTATCGTAGGGCCGTTACATGCATGTGATGGTCTCACGTTAGTGCGTCAGAGAACCTGCTGGTAGTAAACTAAAGTGAAGGCTTATGAAAACATAACATGCCTGGAAATCAACATATTACCACTGTCCTAGTCATGATAACGATGCATAGACCAACTATATGTAAGGGTTTAGTGAATAGACAGGATAATATCTTTTAAATTTTCATTTACGGCTAAGAGATGCATGAATGTATAAAACTATGAAATCATGAAATTCTTAGTTTATAATGCATGAAATCAAGCACAATCAGGGAGATTTTATTCCTAACAAGTTGTTTTTGCCAATCATGAGATAACCTACCTCTTCTAGAACCTTAAAACTTTGAATTTGATGCTAGGTGCTACCCTTAGTCCCATGTACTTCTTGTGATAAATCAGCAACTTCAATCTGCTCTATTTCCTCAGCCTCTTGACCTAAGGATGTGAAATTTTAAGGGTAAGAAGATGAAATTATTGGGAACAAAAAGTTCTAAAGGATTGTACTCTAATTACCTCGTTTAGTCGTCATAATCTCTGGATCTTCAGGGGACTTGCGTTCAGATTCCTGGGTTGCTAAGGTTGAATCAGCAACTTTGGAAGCTTCTATCTCCTTGGTTGCTTGATCTCCTAGCATGAAATTTGGAGAACCATTAGTCTAAAGTATACTAACCAAAAGCTTCTAAAGAACTTACCCGAATTTATGACTCCTTACCTTGATTCTTCACGAGCCAAAAGTAAGGGTCGCTCAGTTTAAAACTAGGTCCTATTTATAGGGTTTTGACTAGGGTTTGAAGATTAGATCAATTCTAGAGTCCTTAATTTGCCTGAACCTAATCCCTAAGAGTCCTTAGAAATGTTATAAGCTTCCCTAACTCGATCTCTTGTAGATAGGATTTCAAAGTTTCAATCTTTTTGCAATTTCCTCACCTTACGGAATCGGCAGGATGTAACGGTCGTGTCTAGGTGCGTTACATGGCTGTGGCGGTCGCTCGATAAACCGTTACATGTAACGTATATAGCATTTTAATTTGATAAAACTCTTTTATTCGTTTATCCATATAATTATCTTATATAATTAGTATTTATCCTTAAAATACGTGAATAAGCTAATTACCATTCTAGAATATGGGCCAAACTTAATGGGCTTAGTCCATTAACCTTTTGGATAATAATTAGATAGGCTAGGTTAACTAATTAGCATAGTTGAGCCTTATAATGACTTATTAATCTAATAATCCTTCATTAATTTATTTAGGCCTTTATAATTTCCAGAAAACTATTTTATAATTCAAAAATTATACATATAAATTCTGGGGTACTACACCCTCCCTGTGTGGATGTAGTTTTGGATGTATTAACAGTTAACCCCCACCCCAAGATCCCCCTCTTGTGAGAGGCGTAGTATTGTAAGTGCTTAAACAGGGCAAGCTACCCCGGCGTGACGTGTGAGGAACCCACGCTTCCCCGCTCGCCCACGTCTCCGAGCGGGACCGGTTTCTTCAAACCGGTCGAGTAAGTGCTCCAACCTAGCTCTAATTTCATGCTTGGTCTTTCAATATTAGTTCATAGCTCCGCTGGCCGTGAGAGTGAGTGCTCTGTCCCTCAAGCCCCGTTGCTTTGAGTGATCACCATGGGGAAGAGTGTAACCGGTGCCCTCGGCACTTCATCGACCCCATTGAATTGGGCCTCCATACCCTTGGGAGCAAACCTTGGCCTTGCTGGCCCTCTACCAGCAAGGGCCCAGCCCTCACATCCTTCACTCGGCATCGCCAAGTTACCCCTAGTTTGGGTGAGAGTCGGGTGAGTGGCCGTCATAATCGGTCCATCTTGAATGCAAATTGTGATTGCTTGTTAAGTCCTAGGTTGTGTCACATCAATTGGTATCAGAGCAAGTTTTAAACTTGTCTCTACGAGTCTAGTCCATGTGCACACTTGCATTAGAGTCCTCGACGAACCGTCTCATGTATTGTCCACCTCCCCTTGACATTGAGTCTACGGACCAAAAGGCCCCACTTCCCATCATATCCCAAGCATACCTACCTAATGGGAGCCCCACAGAAATTGACTTCATTGACATGGTAGAGGATAATTGGGTATCCCCCGATATCGTAGCCACCCTCTCCACGATTGGACAAATTGTGCACAACGGAGACCAAGTCTTCGTTGAATTCCATAAATGGTTCGGGAAGACCAAATACTTTGATGGAGCATGGTGTCAAATTGGTACTTTAGAGGGCCCTTGCCTAATCCTAGGGAAACACTAGCTTGCTGAACGGAATGCCACCTTCAACCCATTGCGTTGGACTTGCCTAGTTCATCCCACACATCTCCCGGGAGCCTATAGTTTCAACAACCTTGTGTTCCCTCACCCACCGAAGCCCCGTACCTGGCTACCATGCCCTCTCAACCCACTTCAAAGAATGAACGAGGTCATGAGTGAACATGAGGTGACCACGGCCCACAAGACCAAATCCTCAGGATTGAACACCAACCCAAAGCCTTTCCCCACCTTTAAAGAAATCCATACTCATATCAATAAGGAGGAAGGACATCAACTCATCCCCATCCAAATAAACCCATACCCCCCCAAGCCTCTCAATGTCACCCAAAAGGTGGTGACCATGGGCGAACTCATCATCAAATGGCTCAAGCAAAAACTCATCCCTCATGCCTTGTACTTACAAACCTCAACCATGGAGCACCCTTTCCAATTAGTACCCATTAACTCCTATCGCACCACATTCCAATCCTACTTAGAGGTAGAGACTTGGGAAGATCTTCTTAAGGGCTTAGAGTGGCAACTTGAGCTGACTAGCGTGTTGGCCCTGGCAACCGATCAACCTAAGTGCCTTGACTTATGTCACCTATGTGTTGGGTCCATCACCTCAATTTGCACCATTAGTTGCTACACTAGCAACCTTCTTATAGTCCTTCCCACAACTGATGAGCCCGACTCCATTCTTAAATTGGAGTTCCTTATATCGGAAAGAAAGCCAAATCAATCCCTTATGGCCGACCCACTCACCAAAGACTTCGACCCACTTATTTCACTAAAGGTGGATGATCCACCACCATTTAAGGACCTTGAGGACATAGAACTCCTCTCCCTTGGTAACCCTTTCCATGACCCATTTGACCCCTTCCTATGGGAGCCTAGATCCCTATGTGATCCACCACCCTTACCCACCGCCCACCTTTTCCTACCCCGATCCACCATGAGTGACCCAACCGCCTTATCCACCACCCACTTTTCCCTACCTCAACCCACCGTGATTGACCCAATCCACCCCATCCTAGACCCGGGTTACACTATGAGGGCCATGACTTTGGGCAATATACACCTAGGGATCGAGGAAGTGCCCCACTTCATGATATCCATCTTTTTAGACCCCTTTGACCCATTCCAATGGAAGTCCAAAAGCCCACACATAGGGGACATCTTTGGCACAAGAGTGCATAAGTCTTGGCGTACAACACCACTTGGCATGATTCATAAGTCGGGTCCACTCGTTCATATCACCCACATGTCAAGTAGGATGCATGATTGGTCCATATTCGGGTGTAATGGTCCTCCTTCACTCATCATGAGTCGTAGGCATGACAGGAGTATTCATGAATGTCCGGGTCCCCGGCATTTGTCACCCCATGCATGACCGGATCACCTATGGATGCCCCGGTCCTCCCCATTCCATCAAAGTCTTCTTGGCGTTAAAGGATGATTGGTCTACTTTTGGTTGCCCAGGTCCACCCATCACCCCTAGAGTGTCTACATTCACAAAATTGCATGAAGAGCTTCGCAAGCACATCAGCAAGGAAAATGAGATTTAGAAAAGGCAGGCTGACTCCCATCGATGTCACCAAGAATTTCACGTGGGTAACTTTGTGATGATGAGGATGGAGAGGCTCTCCCCGAGACTCATCTCCAAATTGAGGTCTCGTAGGGCTGGCCCCTTCCAAATTTTGAGATGCATTGGCACTAGTTCCTATGAGTTAGATCTTTCCGAGGAGTACGAAGTGAGCCCCACATTCAACGTGGCCGACGTAGTGTCATATAAGGGTCCCACGGTGGTACCCAGTGAGGATATTGAGCCCACACCCCTCATTGAGAGAGCACCCACCCGTGAGAAGAGTCCACTAGCCAGGAGAGCCCAGCGTGAGAAAATTGAGCAAATATTGGATGAACAGGTCACTACCACCAGGAGCAAGGTGACTGAGCACTATCTCGTCAGGTGGATGGATCGGTCTCCTTTGGAAGACTTGCGGGCGGTATCGCTTCTACACCGTCCGAGGAGGGAAGGACTCTTACTCGACGGAGTTGAGTTCTCCGCACCCCGGGAGTATGATGGGGACATCACCTCCCATGCCCACATTCACGGCTCGTCTCCACGCCCCGGTTGCATCCGGCATGGTCTAGTTACTTATTTTGAGTCCTATGTAATTTTTTTCAAGTCATATCATTGTATTTTCCCTTTTATTTGAGTCATGTCCCTAGGTATTTTGTTTATTTCCCTAAGTTTGAGTGTCATTAGGTTGATTAGTTTGTTATTGGGTCCAATTCATTGGGCTAGGCCCAAGGGCGCCCCCTACCCCTTGGTTATTTGTCATTATTGCATGAGTCAGGGACTTTTTGTAAAATATGGGTTGCCTATATATAGGACCCCATTCCCCCCCATTTGGAATTAATGAATGAATGAATGAATGCCATTTGAGAATTCAAATTTTATGAGTGCTTATGGAGTGAATCCATTTTTGGGTGAGAAGCCCTAGGGGAGAGAATCCCCACCCATCCCCCCCTCTCTCTCTATCTCTCTCTCCTACAAGGCAGGGCTGCGCCCTACCCTCTCTCTCCTCCACCTCACCTGCCACCTCATCCCCCATTCCCTTCCCTAGGAGCATTCATTACCCCTCCACCAAATCCCCAACAAATCTTGCCCTTCCCTAGAGGATCTTTGGCCATTCCAACACAATCTCCCACTCCCCAACACAATCTCTTCCCTTCCCCACACAATCTCCCACCCCCCAAGGATAATTTGAATTTGAAATCTTACTCCATTCCCCAGCCCAAGGGCGCCCCAAACCCCCCCTCCTATAGGTCTGGTCGCCCCTCCCCTTCCCTCCACTCCCATTCCATCTAGAGCATCCTCCATCCTCCTCCACCCTTCCCTCTCCACCCACCTTGTTAAGAACCCGTTGAACCCTGCACCCTCCCCCTCTTTCTCCACCTCCATACTACCCCTAGCCTCCTTCCATACCTCCCCCACACTTTCCCCCACCATTCATCATCTCCTCTTCACCATTCACTTCTTCTTTATCTCCTTTCGTGGCCATTTGGGATCTACATCGGCGAACCAGTTCTCAGATGAAGACCTGCAGAAGAAAAGCAGCTTGCAGAGGTGACCACGGATTCCTCAGGACGTGCCTAAAGGCTCAAGAGGCACCGTTGGAAGCGTCTCCCAGTCGACTTTGCAACGGCGGTGGTCTCATCACGTTCTGAGTTTGGGGCCGTCGTGAGCAGTCGATCTTCCCGACTGCGCATCTCCTCCCTGAAGAGCAACCTGAAGCTGACTCTTGAAGCTACCACGACCACTCTCTTGAAGATCTGGTGGCGAGGCTTGGCAGGGAGCTTCTTCGACAAGTCTACTTCCATAATCAAGAAGCGGAGCTCTTTTTGGCACCCGGAATCAAGAGTTCTCATTTTCTTCCTCCTGGTGCGCGGTTCTACTTCCTATCAGTCTACTCCGACCCCCCCTCATTGTCTGAATTATACCAGTCTACTCCGACAACATTTGGCATCTCCGTTGGTCTTTTTTTGAAGAGGACTCATCAACGGTTCTGACGACTCCAGCGGCACCTGATTCTGAGCTCTGGAGCGCTCGTGGCAACCTCTTCTTCCTGCTGTTGTGAACCTGAAGCAGTCAGAACTGCAGGTCTGCCTCCCTGTTTGAGCCTCTGCCTGACCACCCACCAGCGACCAAAGAAATCATCAAAATTCTTGCGTCATCCTGATCTAGATACAAAGAATTTCTAACTGGTTTCGTCATCAAAAAAAATCTGGAGTGGCCGCAGTGTCAAGATAACCAACTGCCTATCCTGAAGCGTAGAGAGTGGTCAGAATCGGCATCCTCGCTCCCTTTCTTTGCTTCTAGCTCGATTTTCCCCCTCTTGCTTGGCCGGCTGAAGGCCCCTCCCTGTGTGGAGGTAGTTTTGGATGTATTAACAGTTAACCCCCACCCCAAGATCCCCCTCCTTTGAGAGGCGTAGTGTTGTAAGTGTTTAAACAGGGCAAGCTACCCCGGCGCGGCGTGTGGGGAACCCATGCTTCCCCGCTCGCCCACGTCTCTGAGCGGGACCGGTTTCTACCGGTCGAGTAAGTGCTCCAACCTAGCTCTAATTTCGTGCTTGGTCTTTCAATATTAGTTCATAGCTCCGCTGGCCGTGAGAGTGAGTGCTCGGTCCCTCAAGCCCCGTTGCTTTGAGTGATCACCGTGGGGAAGAGTGTAACCGGTGCCATCGGCACTTCGTCGGCCCTATTGAATTGGGCCTCCATACCCTTGGGAGCAAACCTTGGCCTTGCTGGCCCTCTACCAGCAAGGGCCCAGCCCTCACATCCTCCACTTGGCATCGCCAAGTTACCCCAGGTTTGGGTGAGAGTCGGGTGAGTGGCCGCCATAATTGGTCCGTCTTGAATGCAAATTGTGCTTGCTTGTTAAGTCCTAGGTTGTGTCACATCAGGAGCACCCTACCCGGGAAGACAATGATTATCGTCTGCTCGAAGGCATAAGGAATCTGCTAGCTCCCGTTCATGGTCTGGCATTCACGACGAGTCGGATGGCCAGGATGTTCCAGAAGCAGCACATCCCCTCCAACTAGTCGCACAATGACAAAGAAGCATTCCAGAAGATGTGGTATCCCGCAAGTCTGGACAAAGAAATGAGACGTGTTTCTCAGCATCCAGGGTTGGGCTTCACCCTTGAAGAATATTACTATAGTGGGCGCTATGAGGTGGATACCGTCTCCACTTTCTATCCCGCCGAGAACAACTCTCTGGGGGCAACTTTTGATGAATACCTAGCAGAAGCTGAATATGCTGAACCGGCTCGATCAAGAGACCCAGAAATAGAGACCATGGCTCCTTGCCGATGCTGGGAGCAAGTCTATCCTAAAGAAGCGACCTTCAAGCCAGATTTGACACGGCCAGCAGTAGCGAAGCCGAAGATGTTGAAGAAATAGGGACATCTCCCCCGGGCGGGTCTCCACTAATGATGATTCCAACACCTCTCGTGCCGACCGGAGAGACTTCTGTCGAAGTCGAGCAAGAGATGCATGCTGTTGAAAAGAAAAGTGCCACCCCTACTGAGGACACGGCGACCCAAAAGGGGGATGAAGCTGTTAATTCACCCCTCGAAGCTGCAACGGCAATGGATTCGCTGATGAAACAGTTCACACAGCCGCTTCTTGCCGAGGTGGAGATCCTTGCTGAAGTTCAAATAGAACCAAATGAAGAGATCGAAGTCCTTGACCTTAAAGATGATATTCCATACTTCATCGACCATCAGCCGGCACCCCCGGAAATAGAAGATGGAGGCCAAGCCACGGTCGATGAGCTGATAGAAATCAACCTGGGAGATGAGGACGACCATAGGCCGACCTTCCTCAGCGCCCAATTATCTGCTGAAGAACAGAAGCTGTACATCTAGCTATTGCAAGAATACCGGGATTGCTTTGCCTGGACCTACAAGGAAATGCCAGGGCTGAGCCCTGCAGTCTCACAACAAGAGCTAGCAATCAGCCCCGAAGCCAAACCGGTGAAGCAACCGCCGCGGCGCATGAGGCTAGAGCTCATTACTCAAATATGCAAAGAGGTGGACAAGCTCATTGATGTGGGTTTCATCGAAGAAAATCAATATACCACGTGGCTGGCCAATATTGTGCACGTGAAGAAGAAGAATGGACAGATCCGGATATGTGTTGACTTCCGAGATTTGAATAAAGCTTGCCCCAAGGATGATTTTCCAGTGCCAATAACGGAGGTCATGATAGATGCAACAACCGGCCACGAGGCCCTATCATTCATGGATGGGTCGTCCGGCTATAACCAGATATGGATCGCGGAACATGACCAGATCTACACTGCCTTCCGAACTCCGAAGGGCATTTACCACTACAAGAGGATGCCGTTTGGATTGAAGAACGCCGGTGCCACCTATCAGCGGGCGATGACTAGAATATTTGATGAGCTGCTCTACCATAAGGTCAAATGCTACATAGATGACCTGGTAGTCAAAACCAGAAAGAAAGAAGACCATCTACAGGACCTCTGAGTAGTCTTTCAGAGGCTAAGGCAGTATGAATTGAAAATGAACCCTATGAAGTGTGCGTTCGGAGTATCAAGCGGGAATTTCTTGGGTTTCATTGTCAGATAACGGGGAATTGAAATAGACCCCGCAAAGATTAAAGCAATTCAAGAATTACCTTCACCAAGGAACTTCTTCGAGCTGAGATCTCTTCAAGGCCGCCTGGCTTACATCCGGCGGTTCATATCCAATTTTTTGGGGCGATGCCAGCCCTTTCACAAGCTGATGATGAAAGATGTTCCCTTTTATTGGGACGAAGATTGCCAGACAGCCTTTGACAAGCTCAAAGACTATATGAAGACTCCTCCAGTGCTGGGCACACCGGTGAAAGGACGGCCACTGGTTTTGTACATCGCAGCCACATATAACTCCCTGGGGGCAATGCTAGCCCAGAACAATGAAGAAGGGAAAGAATAAGCCCTCTACTACCTCAGTCAAAGATTGGTTAGAAGTGAGGATAAATACACCCACATTGAGAATATCTGCTTGGCACTGGTCTTCGCCGTCAAGAAACTCCGACACTACATGCTGTCACATGAGATTAAACTGATCTCCAAAGCGGATCCGCTAAAATATATCATGTCCCAACCGGCACTCAAAGGTCATTTGGGCAAATTGGCGGTGATCCTTATGGAGTTTGATATCTCCTACATACCGCAAAAGGTCATCAAAGGCCAAGCTTTCACGGACTTCTTTGCTGAGCATCCAGTACCTGAAGACTACCCGCTGGAACCAGAGCTTCCTGAAGATGAAACCCTAGTGGTCGGCCAGGTGCAGCCCTCTCTATGGTAGCTATATTTTGACGGCGCTTCTAGAATCGACACCTCAGCTACTGGGTCAGCCAGAGTCAGAGCGGGGGCAGGCATAGTCCTAAAGTCTCCCGAAGGAGAAGTCATATATACATCTTGCTCAATAAACAAGCCATGCACAAACAATGAAGCAGAATATGAAGCCCTCATAATCGGGTTACAGATTGCTCTGTCTATGGAGATCCAGATGTTGGAGGCATTCGGAGATTCCATACTAGTCATAAAATAGTTGGAAGGAGAGTTTGATGTGCGGAAGAAAGAACTCCTCCCTTACCATCAACTGGCCCTCCACCTGATGGCGCGATTCTATCTCATCAAAATCAAGCATATTAACCCAGGACAGAATGCTCAAGTAGATGCCCTCGCAAAGCTGGCTAGTTCTTTGGCAGTCCCACTAGACACAAGCCTAAATATAGCCGTAATCAACCGTCAACAGGTCCCTAGTATGACGGAGGTTCTGTCTGATGAACAAGAAAAATGAAGCGGTGACTGTAGAAGAAGTTCAGCAGCCCGATTAGCGGGAGCACCTTCTGCGTTGGTTCTGGCACCAATAGCTCCCGAAAGAAAAAGAACAAAGAATGAAGCTCCTAAAGATCAAAGGCTCTTATGAGATGAGAAGCGGAACCTTGTTCCGAATAATGGCCGATGCTAGAAGGAAAGTTCTGCTCCGTTGCTTGTCTTCGGCAGAAGCTGGGCAGCTAATGCAAGAAGTCCATGGAGGGTCAGCTGGAGCACACCAGACCAGGCCGAAGATGGAAATTGAAATAAAGAAATTGGGCTATTATTGGCCCTCCATGTTTGATGATTGTTGCAAGTTCGCTAAAGCTTGCCAAAAATGTCAAGAGCACGCCAACGTGTCCAGGAGACCGCCGGTGCCGCTACACCCCACCCTACCAAGTTGGCCGTTTGCCCAATGGGGCACGGACGTGGTAGGGCCACTGCCAGCATCCTCATCAGGGTGTAGATATATATTAGCATCCACAGATTACTTCTCCTGATGGGTGGAAGCCGTTGCGCTAAGAGATGTAACGGGAGAATTGGTCGCAAGATTCTTCTAGCAGAATATAATATTCCGGTTTGGGGTTCCCAGCCGAATTATCTCTGATAATGGCAGCCATTTCAGAAACCAGAGGGTTTATCGGCTAGCTGATAAATACAAGATTGATTGGAGGACTTCGTCCCCTTACAACCCTCAAGCCAATGGGCTCGCAGAAGCCTTCAATAAAACATTATGCACACTGCTGGCAAAGACTATCAAGTCTAGTAAAAAGGACTGGGAAGAAAAGATGTACGAAGCACTTTGGGCCTATCGTACGGTTTACAAAACCCCAATCGGCTGTTCGCCATTCTCCCTCGTATACGGGTCAGAGGCTGTGGTGCCGATTGAATTGGAGGTCCCCTTGCTGCGAGTTGCCATCCAGCATGGTTTGGTTAGCGGAGAACAGACCAATATAGAAACAAGATTGGAAGAGCTTGCCGAGCTCGAAGGAAAGCATCTCCGTGTGCAACAAAATATTCAACTCTACCAAGCTCGCATGGCCCGTTCTTTCGACAGGCTGGTCAAGGGTCGAGAGTTCAAGAAGGGTGACCTAGTGATGGTCAAAAGAAGAGAAGTGATGGCCTCCAATCCCAAAGGGAAATTGGTTGAAAACTGGGTTGGACCATACGTCGTCCGTCGAGTATATGAAGGGAGTGCATATGTCCTTGTTGATCACAAAGGAGTCATCCTGTTCTCTCCCCTTAATGGAAAACATTTGAAGCTGTATCACACTGCTCAACCGGCATTCTCAGAATGACCAAGACCTGCCTTTGTCTAGCGGCACTCCGCCCTAGCTAAGTTCTACCTACCTTAGTCTAGTGGCACTCCGCCCTAGCTAAGTTCTACCTACTTTAGTCTAGTGGCACTCTGCCCTAGCTAAGTTCTACCTACCTTGGTCTAGTGACATTCTACCCTAGCCGAGCTCTACCTACCTTAGTCTAGTGGCACTCTGCCCTAGCTAAGTTCTACCTACCTTAGTCTAGTGGCATTCCGCCCTGACTAAGTTCTACACACCTTGGTTTAAGGGCATTCCGCCCAGGCCGAGCTCTACCTACCTTAGTCTAGTGGCATTCCACCCTGACTAAGTTCCACTCACCTTGGTCTAGTGGCATTCCGCCCTGGCCGAGCTCTTCCTACCTTGGTCTAGGGGCATCCCACCCTGGCCGAGTTCCACCTGCCTTAGTCTAGTGGCACTCTGCCCTAGCTAAGTTCTACCTACCTTAGTCTAGTGTCACTCTGCCCTAGCTAAGTTCTACCTACCTTGGTCTAGTTACATTCCACCTTGGCCGAGCTCTACCTACCTTAGTCTCGTGGCATTCCGCCCTGGCCAAGCTCTACCTACCTTAGTCTGGTGGCACTCTGCCCTAGCTAAGTTCTACCTACCTTAGTCTAGTGGCATTCTGCCCTGACTAAGTTCTACCCACCTTGGTCTAGTGGCATTCCACCTTGGCCGAGCTCTTCCTACCTTGGTCTAGCGGCATCCCGCCCTAGCAGAGTTCCACTTACCTTAGTCTAGTGTCACTCCGCCCTAGCTAAGTCCTACCTACCTTAGTCTAGTGGCACTCGGTCCTAGCTAAGCTCTTCCTACCTTGGTCTAGTGGCATTCCGTCCTTGCCGAGCTCTGCCCACCTTGGTCTAGTGGCACTTCGCCCTGGCCAAGCTCCCAAAAGATATATATGTATATATATATATGTATATATATATAATGCATATATATAATAGCATACAATACAACATTGCCATTACGGACCTTACGTCCGAATCGGCACAAAATGTATCCTTTGCATTAGCATTTCCTTCTTGCTAACGAATAAACCCCTTTTTCGACTTAAGACTTCGTGTCCTAGCCGACTCTTCTACAATATCACCATTACGGGTCTTACGACCGAATCGGCACAAAATCTATCCTTTGCGTTAGCATTTCCTTCTTGCCGATGAATAAACCCCTTTTCGGCGCAAGACTTCGTGTCCTAGCCGACTCTTCTACAATATTGCCATTACGGGCCTTACGCCCGAATCGGCACAAATCTATCCCTTGCGTTAGCATTTCATCCTTGCTAATGAATAAACCCTTTCTCGGTGCAAGACCTCGTGTCCTAGTCGACCTTCGCTCAACATCACCATTACGGACCTTACGTCCGAATTGGCTAAAGCTCCCCCTTTGCGCTGGCATTGTTCCTCTGCCAACGAATAAATCGCCTTCACTGGCACGAGGCCCTGTGCCTCAGTCGGTAGCTATCTGACATCACCAAGGGGTCAAATATCGCATGTTGACCTCTCAACATCCTCCTGTTATGTAAAAAAAAAGAGCAAGGAAAAATGGGGCTTAAAATAGAGGTGCCCCGCCGGCCTTGTTTCTACATTTGGACAAAGGCAAGAATGGCTATAACCCGGCTGTGGCGAAAACCCGAAAGGGCGCCGCAGGCAAAATCGGGTACCCCGCCACGTGAAAACCCGAAAGGGCGCGTGGGCAAAAGCAAGAGGGGGCTGGCGTCGGTGAAAACCTGAAAGGGCGCTTAAGTCAGTAATGTGGTAACTTAAAGTTCCTCTTCACCCCCATCCCAATGAAACCTTGGAAAGCGTGATCACCCCAGACCCTACCAGAGATCTTTTCCTCAATATCCTTTCGACCCTTGCCATCATCGACAACACTGGTCGACCTTTTCCCTTAACCAGGACCTTCCGTCCTCGTAAACAAATAAACCTATCTCTTGCTTTGGCATTTAGCCAATGTCGATGAATAAACCTGTGACCGACTCTTGTCATCACTGACAGGATCAGTCGACCTTTTCCCCTTAACTTGGACCTTACGCCCTCGTTAATGAACCTATCCTTTGCTACGGCGTTCATCCAATGCCAATGGACGAGGAACTCTCGGCCCTTGCCATCATCGGCAAGACCAGTAGGTATTCCTTTAACTTGGACCTTCCGTCCTTGTTAATGAATCTATTCTTGCTTCGACATTCAACTAGTGTCGACGAACAACCCTGTACTCGACCCTCGCCATCATCGACAAGGCTAGTCGACGTCTAGTTAGCCCGGACTTCCTCATCCATTGCTAACAAACGAGCCCACGTTCATCCCGGATTCATTCTGTGAATCAAACAAGAAGAGTGAGTCAAAAAAAAGAGAAGAAGAAAAGAGAGAAAAGAAAAATGAGGCTTAAAATAGAGGTGCCTCACGGGACTTGTTCCTACATCAGGATAAGGGTAAAAAATGGCTATAACCTGGCTGTGGCGAAAACCGGAAAGGGCGCCGCAGGCAAAATTGGGAACCCTGCCACGTGAAAACCCGAAAGGGCGCCTGGGTAAAAGCAAGAGGGGGTTGGCTTCGGCGAAAACCCGAAAGGGCGCTTAAGTCAATAAAGTGACGTTTTAAAGTTCTTAGCCTCCTTATGACCCCTGTCATCATCGACAGGACCGGTCGATATCCTCGTGACCCTCGTCACCATCGGCGAGATCGGTCAACTTCCTTGTGACCCTCGTCACCATCGGTGAGATCAGTCAACTTTCTTTACGTCCCTTGTCACCATCGGCAAGATCGGTCAACTTCCTTTCGACCCTTGTCATCATCGGCAAGATCGGTCGACCTCCTTCTGACCCCTGTCATCATCGGCAGGACCAGTCGATATATTTTCGACCCTTATCATCATCGGCAAGATCGGTCAACCTACTTTTGACCCTTGTCACCATCGGCAAGATCGGTCGACCTCCTTGCGACCCTTGTCATCATCGGCAAGATCGATCGACCTCCTTCGACCCCTGTCATCATCGACAAGACCAGTCGATATCCTCGTGACCCTTGTCACCATCGACAAGATCGGTCAACTTCCTTTCGACCCTTGTCATCATCGGTAAGATCGGTCGACCTACTTTTTACCCTTGTCACCATCGGCAAGATCGGTCAACCTCCTTGCGACCCTTGCCATCATCGGCAAGATCGGTCGACCTCCTTCGACCCCTGTCATCATCGACAGGACCGATCGATATCCTCGTGACCCTTGTCACCATCGGCAAGATCGGTCAACTTCCTTTCGACCCTTGTCATCATCGGAAAGATCGGCCGACCTCCTTCTGACCCCTATCATCATCGGTAGGACCGGTCGATATCTTTTCGACACTTGTCACCATCAGTAAGACCAGTCGACCTCATCTTGACCCTCGTCACCATCGGTGAGATAGGTCAACTTCTTTGCGGCCCTTGTCACCATTGGTAAGATCGGTCAACTTCCTTTCTGGTGCAGACACCCGAGCAGTTGAGCGGCGCGACACGCCGAGCCACCGGTACCGCACACGGAGCACGACTCGAGCCACCTCAGCGTCCATCTGGCTCGGAGACAGCCTGGAGACTCCGCCTTGAGCCTCCCCATTTATCATATTTAGTTAAACTTTATTTGTGTGTAATTTGTGTTTATTTCATTGTATTCAGTTCGCTATTTTGATTGTAAGAGGGGCTTATGTATAATTTGGACCCCGTGGACCCCACGGGCCCCCCAGGCCCCATCCCATTGATCCACCTCAGCCCATGGGCCCCATGTGGGGTCAGTCAACATGTCAAATGGAGGCATCTAAAAGTTTGAATGGTAAAAGGCACATGGGAGACAAGTGGACTTCAAAGTCCAAGGTGGCTACCAACTTGTCCCCCCCTTGCCACCATAGTCAATAGGCCGCCCCCCTCCCCTTATTTTTTATTTATTTGTGTGTGTGTGTGTCACATGCCATCCTAGCCCTTCATCTCCCACCCCTGGATCCTACGGTTGTGGATGGATGTGAGATGTAACCTATTTAAGCTTTTATTTTCCATTTTGGAAGAATTAATGCCATTTGAATCAAACAAAGTTCAAGAGCAAGGGCTAGTGCGCCCCCTGATAGGGTGCTAGGCCCGGATACAGAGGGGGGTGAATGTATCCCTCTAAAAATTATAGCCCAAATTAAAACACTAAACGCTCAGATATGCAGAATAAAAACTAATGAGCTTTCCAAGAGAAGATGATGATCAAACAATTGATCAACCAGTTGGACTGCAACAATGCAGCCACCTGATCACACCAGATTCACAAGCAGAGCTAATCAACCCAAGCACACTTAGCAGAAGACAATACTCAGAGATTACTCCCAATTAACACAACTAACCAAGCATGCACAACCTGTGAAGGGGAGATAGAAGGCAAGGAACAAACGCACAAAGCACAGTCACTTGCACAGGAGATTTTTTAGGTGGTTCGGTCACTAAGACCTACATCCACCCCTCACTCCCAACAGGAGTGAGGCTTCCACTAGCACAAGCTAGTAACCTGCAGACTCAGTCTGCAAACACACGCTGCCAAACAGCTTGACCAGGGGAACATCCTCCCCTCTTCCTCCCAACCGGAGGGAACACCAGTGACACCCAGTCACCAGCAACCAGAGACCCAAGTCTCTCTTCCTCCAACCCAGAGGGTACACCTGGACCTGCTACCAGCAAGACCAGAACCGGAGGGCTAGCCTCCCTTCTCCTGACCCACCAGGAGGAACCCGATTCCCAGCGGGGCAATCGGAAGAACAAGAATAACCAAATGAAAAAGAAAAAATAAGAAACGGAAAATACACAGCAATCGGAAGGCTGTAAATGAAGAACAAGAACGTAGCTCTCAAAGGAGCAGATCTGGCTTGGATTTAATCCAGACGCCAGAGGACAAATCTTCAATAGCTTCTTCCTTCTTCTCCACGAACTCTCTCTCTCCCTATCTCTCTTTCTTTCTCCTCTGCTCTCCTTTTCTCTCATGCTATTCTCTCCTTCTTCTCTGCAACCCTTTTTCTTCTGCCGGCTCACTCTTCTTCTATTTCTTCTTCTTCTCTTTTTCTTCCTCTTTTCTTTTTCTGGATCGAAGGGCTTTTTCGCTCTCCAGGCTTCTTCTTCGATCAGTCTTCTACAGAGGATGAAGACTCGTATAAATAGCATCAGCAGCAGCACACTGGGTGAGTGTGGCTTCCACGTTTCCTGCCCTAGAAGTTCGGACCACGTGGCAGCATCCTGGTTCACGAGCCAGGCACCTCGGATCACGTGCCCGTCAATTCAACGACATTTGACCAGCAGGATTCAAGTCTGCTGCGTTGACTCCATCAGCCTGCAGCGTTGACGCATCTGTGATCCAGTGATCAAGTCTTCAACAGATGGGCGTGCTGCGTCGACGCTATCAGCATGTTGCAGTGACGCATTGGTGTTCCAGCATCTGAACTTAGATGGCTTCAGCCCTCTCACGTTTCGTGTGGAGTGCGTTGACGCATTGTGCAACTGCGTCCACCCTCTTGTCACCTTGTCGATCCATCAACCTGCTGCGTCGACGCCACTTGATGAATGCGTTGACGCACCAGAGTAATCCTGTAAGCTCCTTTCCTGATTGTTTGAACTACTGCGTCCACGCCACTTGATCAAGGCGTTGACGCATTGTGTGTTCCAGCAAGCAAATAGCCTAGCCTTTTTAACTGCTGCGTCGATGCTTCCACTGCTGTGTTGACGCGTTGGTGTATTTTTGCAACTAATAGTTCAGCTTGTTTGCATGCTGCGTGGACGCTAAGAACTCCAGTGTTAACCTTCTAAACTGTCTCCGAGCTAGATGCCTATCAGGCTTAATGGCTGCGTCGACGCTGTCTAGCAATGGCGTTGACGCACAGAGTAATCCAGGAGCTTCTTTCTTGATTGTTTGCACTGCTGTGTCCACGTGTCAGTATTTCAGCCTCTTGGATCACGTGCCAAGTCTTGATGGCCTGAATCATCTGCAGACAGATAGAGGAAAATGAACTTAGTTCAGACGAATGTATATACTTAAGCAGAGCTGCCAGTGTATAGACTTGGCAAAGTGAAGTCCAGTGTATAGACTTCAGTTAAGTTCAAGCCTCTAACAAATGAATGTATAGGGTTGAAGACCTAACAATCGTGGGTATAGACTCAAGGTTTAACAACCGAATGTAGAGTTGAAGCCTGACAACCCAATGTGTAGACTTGAAGCTTGAAGCGATGTACAGACTTGATGTTGATCAAAAGACCTTTGGACATCAGCCCAAGGCGTCAACGCTTCCATCGTGCAGCGTCGCCTCAGCTCCTCAAGCGAGATGCTCACGCCCTTGGCAACTGGCCAATGCGTCAACGCATCCAGTGTCAGCGTCGACGCAGTGAACAAGACAGAAAGCGAAAGACGCACAATTGCGTCTACGCAGTCAGCCAAGTGCGTCAACGCACTAAAAGCACAGAACCCATGAGGACAGACAGGCTGTACAGACTTTGATGCTCAAAGACGATTGTATAGACTTGGAGGATGCTATGCAATGTATAGACATCCAATGAATGAGGACTTGTATAAACCTGATGAATGAACTGAGGGGTCGACCCATTGAACAGGCTAACATAACCCAACCAGTTAAATGCAGATTCAAATAGATGATGACTTATAGTGTTTGCTATCATCAAAATCACAGGGACACAACAATCTCCCCCTTTTTGATGATGGCAACACTATGAGTCATACTGACTTGATCAAAAACATTTCTCCCCCTTTGACTTCAGCAAAAAGGTATGGGGTTGAAGAGGAAAGAATAAGACTGTATAAAAAGAGTGAATTAAAAGCTCCCCCATTTGACTAATATGCCCATTTTACTTTAGCAGAACGAATAATCCAGAGATGTCATATGAGACACTTAACATAGTTCAGCAGATGAGGACAACACAATATCAGAAGCAATTAAATCAATTCTCCCCCTTTGTTAAACAACTTATGCAGTGATGCATATGCAACAAATACTCCCCCTTTGACATGGTAGAAGATATAGAGCTAATGCAGACAAACAACATGATCAGACAATCTAGCACACTGTCCCCTTATGCAAATAGTCTCTCAAACAGACCAGAGAATCTTGCCCTTATGATCTATGATGCAAGAGAGATCCACAAGGATGAACTCTGGTTATCCAAAAAACTGCAAGTACACAAGGTAAACTTAGAGAAGTGCTTCTCAAAAATGACAACCAGTCTAATACCACTGAATCAAGACACAGTGATAAAGAGCCATAGGATGAGCAGATTCAACAGTTAGTGAAAATTGAGATATTAAACTTTTCAGCAAGATACTAACTTCATAGAACAGAATTTTTAAGTTCTGGAGTCCTCCATTATAAAAGCTTGTGAAACCTTGATTTTCAGATATGGTTTAAGAATGATGTAAACAAGTTTTTCAAAAAGAATTGTACTCATATCTGAACCAGCTCTTAATAAAAAGGAACTACAAGCTCATATAAAATTCTAGTTCAACCAATTTCCATCTTACTTAGTTTACTTTCCATGACAGTTTTAGGAGATACATGAGAGAATGCAACAGAATTTTACATTGTTCTTTCAGAATTTGATTTACACTTGTTCAATTTTCTTTTTAAATGAACAATTTTGGTTTATCAACACCTTTTGACATGGGGAGACACCTTGATCAGAGGCCCGAAACCCCAGTTTCTCAGTGTGACAACTGTATTGCTTCTCCCATTTTGGAGAACAGAGGTAGCATTGGAAGTATCTTTGGCATGAGGAGACACCTTGATCAGAGGCCAGAATCCCCAGTTACTCAATACAACAATGCCATTGCTCTGCCAAATTTCATAGTATTTTCAATCATCTCTTTAAGCAGAGTTAACCATGATACTTCATGACACAATCCTTTGGACAGGTTTCTCAGTAGCCACAGTTATTGCTCTGTCCATGATTCAGAACAAGTACACTATATATCTCAGACAACGTAGACAAGGATATCAACTTTTCAGATGTCAGAAGCTCTTACATGAATTTACATGAAGCAGACAGTTAAAGTTTATTAAGAGATTGAATCAGATATTTCCAAGTTCCTTGTGTCCAAACAGAAGTACATAAGACTTAAACCAATTCCAGTTAATAAATGTTCTTAAGCATGTATAATGGAAGGTTTCTCATTAAAGATGTTTTAACTTTCATGAAGTAGTATTCAGACTGAAGATTTACTTCATATCTCAGCTTAGTAATTCAAGTGAGCTGACTGATATTTCAACAAACAGCATAGATTCTGAGAGATTTCAGTAAGGAATCTGCCCTTGAGCAAAGAAGTTCAGAATTGACTGGATTGAAGTGAAGCTCTCCTTCAGCAGATTTAGGAGAGGCAGACAGATCTGAATAAGGTATAAATTCAGATTATAAATACTTTAAAAACAGTCAAGAGAGATCATTTGATGTTGAAATCACTGGTAACACAGATATGACATGATGAATCAGATAGGTGGACAGGTAGAGTTCAGAGAAAGACAGCTGAAGAGATTAAGAATTCTCCCCCTGTCTATATGCAATGTATCACCCCACTTTTTTTTTTTTTCAAAATGAGTGATATGCTATGCATTTACTCCCCTTATCTAAAAACACAGAATCAACCTATATGACATGAAGACAATGCATGAGACTAGACAAACTCCCCCTTACAAAGTGCATGATAGTGCATCAGATTTTTCAATGGCAGCATATGGAAATTCAGTCTATCATTAAATATGCAAATCATGTAGGAAGAGAGTTTAGAAAATTAAATCTAACAATGCAGATGGTGAGTTGATATGCAAAGACGGATTTAACATGCTGTGCAGTTATTCTAAGAACAAGAAGTGCAGAGAATTTACCTTAATAGGGCTTTATCAACTTTGGTGCCTTGGTTTATTTCCCCCTTTTTATTCTTCAGCATCCAAGGCACACCTGCCGCAAAATAGTTATTTTGTTCTTGCAGGAACCCAAACAGTCTTGGGTCCTGTGTTAGCCTTAACAAGAGTTCTAGGCATATTTTGTGCACGAAGGTCATCAAGTCTCATTAATTTGCAGTTGGACATAGAATGCCCATACTCACCACAGTAATAACATGATGCAGCCATTTGAGGACACTTCCTATGCACATCATTATTAACTTGGAACCTATGTGCCTGTTCATGAAATTTTCTATTTACATGCCAACAGTTTCCAACTGTATGGCCATGCCTCAAGCAGTGAGAGCAAACAATCGAATTTCTCATTTTAGTATGTGAATCAACATGATATGACTGTGATATTTTCTTGTTCTTAGCACACCAACATTGTGAAGCAGTATGTCCTATTTTACCACAGTTGAAACAATGACTCTTTTTCTTCAGATGGGCATGCTTCTTAGCATGAGAATTCTTAGCTTTCATATCATCTTGTTTCATTAAATCACATTCATGCATGACATGACCATTTATCTGACAATAAAAACATTTAACAGCTTTCCTTTTAACAGAAATACTTTTGGCCTGAGATTTTTCAGCATGCAAAGCTTTCAAGACATGAGCATGCAAGTGTAAATGAGAGGTATGATTGTCATGCACAATTTTAGCAGAGTTATTCATGGATGAGGGAGTTTTATCCTTTTTCAAATTTTCACCCTTTTTCAGAAGTTGACTTTGAACCTCAATTCCTTGAGCAGTGGATTTAGAAGCTGATGAAGTTGAGCATGAACCCACTGAATTCTGATTTGAGTTTTTAATTTTCCTTTTATTCAGATCTGGATTTTTGTCACTTAGGGTGTCAGTCATTTTCTCTTTCCCTTTGATTGTTTTTGATAGGGAGGCAAGTTCAGATTGCATGGAGGATATTTTCAATTCAGATTTTGTTAACTCTTCCTCACAAACGACAATCTGTCTCTGCAAGGCAACATTCATGTTTTTCAATGACTCATTCTTTTCTCTTAAGGATTTGATTGAATTCTTTTGGAAGTTATCATCAAACTTAATTTCTTTAATCAAATCCTCTAAGACAGTGCGTTGCTTGCATGAATCTTCTTTTTGAACACTTTTTCCTTTTTCAATGATTAACCATTGCTTTTCCATCACATTGTTCAAGACCATCAATTTTTTATTTTGATCTTTTAGCCTTTCATTTAGACTTTTCAGGATCTCATTCTCCCGAGTTAACTTCAATTCAATGTTCACTTCTTTTTCTTTCAAAGCTGATTTTTCTCTTTCTACCGTTAGCCATCTTTCAGAGAAAACAGTGTTAAGGACCATTAGCTTTTTATTTTGTTCCTTCAGATGGATGTTTTCTTCAATCAGCTTATCTTTTGATTTATCAATTTCCTTTTTCTGAGTCAGCAGAGAATCATTTTCTTCTTTCAAGGAAGTGATTAAGTTTTTCTGTACATTATTATCAGAATGTAATTCTTCAATCAATTCCTTCAATTTAGATTTTAGATTTTCATTTTCAGCCTTTGGACTTGTGATTTCAGCATTTTTCTCTTTTCTTAATTTTCTCTTTTCTGATTTGACTCTTTCATATTTATCTAGAAGATGCTCATGCATGGCAACTAACTCATCATGGCTAATATCCTCGGTCTCAGAGATTACCTAGGATGAGGACTCATCTGATTGATCACTCCTTCTTGCCATGAGACATTCTTCTTCCTGTTCCACATGTATTGCAGTCACTCTATCAAAAATTTCCTTTGCAGTGCTACAATCTGAGATAAGAGAAAAATCGTCAGAATCAATTGCAGCCTTCATTAGATTTAGAGCTCTCACATTATCATCATTTTTCATCTTGTGATCATAAGTCCACTTAGACTTATCCTTAGGAATTTTATATGGACCGTGAGATATAACCTTCCACAGTTGGGGATTAATAGAGTTAACAAACTTGCACATTCGATATAGCCAGAAATTAATATGTGAACCACTGAATAGCGGAGGATGAGCCATTAACACAGATCAAAACTAATTCAAGGCAGTGAATTTAAACCAATAAACCAAGTCTTACAAAAATGCACCGAATGACAGCAAGATCGGATCTGCAGGTCGCTGGACCTTCTATGCAGACACCGCTCTGATACCAATTGATAGGGTGCTAGGCCCGGATACAGAGGGGGGTGAATGTATCTCTCTAAAAATTATAGCCCAAATTAAAACACTAAACGCTCAGATATGCAGAATAAAAACTAATGAGCTTTCCAAGAGAAGATGATGATCAAACAATTGATCAACCAGTTGGACTGCAACAATGCAGCCACCTGATCACACCAGATTCGCAAGCAGAGCTAATCAACCCAAGCACACTTAGCAGAAGACAATACTCAGAGATTACTCCCAATTAACACAACTAACCAAGCATGCACAACCTGTGAAGGGGAGATAGAAGGCAAGGAACAAACGCACAAAGCACAGTCACTTGCACAGGAGATTTTTTAGGTGGTTCGGTCACCAAGACCTACATCCACCCCTCACTCCCAACTGGAGTGAGGCTTCCACTAGCACAAGCTAGTAACCTGCAGACTCAGTCTGTAAACACACGCTGCCAAACAGCTTGACCAGGGGAACATCCTCCCCTCTTCCTCCCAACCGGAGGGAACACCAGTGACACCCAGTCACCAACAACCAGAGACCCAAGTCTCTCTTCCTCCAACCCAGAGGGTACACCTGGACCTGCTACCAGCAAGACCAGAACCAGAGGGCTAGCCTCCCTTCTCCTGACCCACTAGGAGGAACCCGATTCCCAGCGGGGCAATCGGAAGAACAAGAATAACCAAATGAAAAAGAAAAAATAAGAAACAGAAAATACACAGCAATCGGAAGGCTGTAAATGAAGAACAAGAATGTAGCTCTCAAAGGAGCAGATCTGGCTTGGATTTAATCCAGACGCCAGAGGACAAATCTTCAATAGCTTCTTCCTTCTTCTCCACGAACTCTCTCTCTCCCTATCTCTCTTTCTTTCTCCTCTGCTCTCCTTTTCTCTCACACTATTCTCTCCTTCTTCTCTGCAACCCTTTTTCTTCTGCCGGCTCACTCTTCTTCTATTTCTTCTTCTTCTCTTTTTCTTCCTCTTTTCTTTTTCTGGATCGAAGGGCTTTTTCGCTCTCCAGGCTTCTTCTTCGATCAGTCTTCTACAGAGGATGAAGACTCGTATAAATAGCATCAGCAGCAGCACACTGGGTGAGTGTGGCTTCCACGTTTCCTGCCCTAGAAGTTCGGACCACGTGGCAGCATCCTGGTTCACGAGCCAGGCACCTCGGATCATGTGCCCGTCAATTCAACGACATTTGACCAGCAGGATTCAAGTCTGCTGCGTTGACTCCATCAGCCTACAGCGTTGACACATCTATGATCCAGTGATCAAGTCTTCAACAGATGGGCGTGCTGCGTCGACGCTATCAGCATGTTGCGGTGACGCATTGGTGTTCCAGCATCTGAACTTAGATGACTTCAGCCCTCTCACGTTTCCTGTGGAGTGCGTTGACGCATTGTGCAACTGCGTCCACCCTCTGGTCACCTTGTCGATCCATCAACCTGCTGCGTCGACGCCACTTGATGAATGCGTTGACGCACCAGAGTAATCCTGTAAGCTCCTTTCCTGATTCTTTGAACTACTGCGTCCACGCCACTTGATCGAGGCGTTGACGCATTGTGTGTTCCAGCAAGCAAACAGCCTAGCCTTTTTAACTGCTGCGTCAACGCTTCCACTGCTGTGTTGACGCGTTGGTGTATTTTTGCAACTAATAGTTCAGCTTGTTTGCATGCTGCGTGGACGCTAAGAACTCCAGCGTTAACATTCTAAACTGTCTCCGAGCTAGATGCCTATCAGGCTGAATGGCTGCGTCGACGCTGTCTAGCAATGGCGTTGACGCACAGAGTAATCCAGGAGCTTCTTTCTTGATTGTTTGAACTGCTGTGTCCACGTGTCAGTATTTCAGCCTCTTGGATCACGTGCCAAGTCTTGATGGCCTGAATCATCTGCAGACAGATAGAGGAAAATGAACTTAGTTCAGACGAATGTATATACTTAAGCAGAGCTGCCAGTGTATAGACTTGGTAAAGTGAAGTCCAGTGTATAGACTTCAGTTAAGTTCAGGCCTCTAACAAATGAATGTATAGGGTTGAAGACCTAACAATCGTGGGTATAGACTCAAGGTTTAACAACCGAATGTAGAGTTGAAGCCTGACAACCCAATGTGTAGACTTGAAGCTTGAAGCGATGTACAGACTTGATGTTGATCAAAAGACCTTTGGACATCAGCCCAAGGCGTCAACGCTTCCATCGTGCAGCGTCGACTCAGCTCCTCAAGCGAGATGCTCACGCCCTTGGCAACTGGCCAATGTGTCAACGCATCCAGTGTCAGCGTCGACGCAGTGAACAAGACAGAAAGCGAAAGACGCACAATTGCGTCTACGCAGTCAGCCAAGTGCGTCAACGCACTAAAAGCACAGAACCCATGAGGACAGACAGGCTGTACAGACTTTGATGCTCAAAGACGATTGTATAGACTTGGAGGATGCTGTGCAATGTATAGACATCCAATGAATGAGGACTTGTATAAACCTGATGAATGAACTGAGGGGTCGACCCATTGAACAGGCTAACATAACCCAACCAGTTAAATGCAGATTCAAATAGATGATGACTTATAGTGTTTACTATCATCAAAATCACAGGGACACAACACCCCCCTCCTCTCTCCTCCCTCTCCCCGTTGAAGCTGTGAAGGCTTCTATTCTGAGGTGTGACGCCTCGTGTATCGGTTCTGACGATCGCCGCCGCCGCCACGAGCCGCCACCGCATCGCCATCAACGGAGTTCTGCCTGCGTAGTACCATAGCAGCTTGTTCACAATTCACAGGTCTTCCCCAAGCTCATTTGGCTACCAAATTTGGAGGAGTTGTTCCTGGTATGTTCCTCTCCACCGAAAAAAATCAGGGCAGCATTCAGATCACGTTTCCTATTTTCTGATTTTCATCCACTCTTCTATTTTGGTTCTGCCAGAGTTCTGTCCAGGTTCACCTCCGCCCTGCGTTTCATGTCTTAGATCCACTTTTTGATTTCTGTTAGTTCACCCATCTTTACTGGGGGTTCCATCCATCCACCCCTTCATCCACAATTTTTCTCAATTTTTGATTCTCCCATCTCATATTTTCTAAAAAATCGTTCTCAGACCCATCTACAGTTCTGTCCACCTGTTCCCAGATCCGACCACCAGTCGCCCCAAAAATCATAACAAATCGGAGCCACCTCCAAATCAAATTATCAAAATATTCCCAGCTCCGTGGTTTGATTCCCTACAACTTCTAAGAAGAGCTCAAGAGCTGAATCGGAGGTTTACTAGGCGGTCAATGGTGGTTCTCAGACAAGTGCCCTGCATATCTGAGATTTCGGTTACTGTACAATAGGGACTTGTAAATTAAATAAAGTTCTGATCCAACCAGATCCAGCAGATCTCTCTGGGTCTAGATTGAAGCATTTGAAGAGATATTTCCAACGATAGCTCATGCGTCCCGATCCGACGTCGGGATTGACCGCAGCGGCCGTTTTCGCCGGAGCGCGCGCCGGAAAACAGAAATCAAAATCCGTGGGCAGCTAGTTCATCAATTGGGAATCGGGGCCGATCGACCCCCGACCGGTGTTTCCGGCCGACCGTCGTCCGTGGAGGTGCGCCACTAGGGTCTTCATCACTGTGGGACCCACCCCCGCAGATCCGGAGGACAGCGCCGTCTGTGGGCCCCACGGGTCCGTAAAACCCGCCGTTCGGAAAGCACGAAAATGCGGAGTTCGGCACCGCCGGGCGACATCAAGATGCTGCCCGTCAACCCGAGTTGCGTGATTTTCGGACCCCACATGTGACCTTTTACCTCCCTGCGTGGAGTCGGTCGACTTAGTGTATTGCTGTAATAATTGTTAACCGGGAGTCCGTAATTCGGCCGAGGTTGTCTTCGCCACGCCGGGTGCGTGGAGGTAATGGTCCGAACCTCTTGGCGTTCATTTGCTTAGCTAGTATATTGTCTTTTGCCACTGTCGAGAGTGTAGGTACTAGACCGTGTGTCCATGTCACCGCTATGAGAGTGAGAGTGACCCGTCCCGCGACTCGATCCGAGTCCGGAAGTTGAGTCGGACTACCCTTGACCTCCGCCGGTTCCTTAACCGTGCACGGTCCGTGCTTTCTCTCGCTTGGGACGACGAGTGAGCTTCCACTTCTGTTAGCGACGTTTCGCCACTAGGAGCTCATAGTGTCGGGCTTAGTGTCTCCCTGGTGTGTGTTGCTGGTCGTGTCTTCATCTAGATTCCGAGAGTGGCACCTTATAGTGTCGTCTCCCGCGTCCGTCCCGCATCAGTTTGGTATCAGGGAGAGTCGAGTCTAGGGAAGTCGTTGCATATGTCTTGCATAGTATAAGTCGAGTCTAGGATCATCATTTCAAAATAACAACAAAAAAGTGTTTTCAAATTGCATTTCACCCAATAGCTCGGTATATTAAAAGGCATTGCCCGAACATTAGGTTATGCCTATCGGGAGGGTAGCGTACTTGCGCGAGTGATCTTCGGATCGCTTATCTCCGCCTCGTACCTGATATTGGTTAGGTCTAAGTGCATCATCTAGTGAGTGTTTGCATTAGTCGGTGTCTTCTAGGTCGTGCGTCTTTGCATGCCCACCCGTCGAGGTACCCAATACTCGCCACCACCACCTATGGCGGACTCCCGAGCCCGTAGCTCCGATGAGTCCTCGATGGCCGAGATGTTCCGAGCTATTATGGAACGTCTTGACACGCGTATGGATGGCCTTAGTACGCGTATGGATGGCATATGAACGCGTCTAGAAGGGCGGATGAAAGCCCTCGAGGATCGGGCCGAGAGTTCGGATCAGTCCATCCAGGGCTTAGTTGGGAGGATTGCCATCCTAGAGAGGGGCCCAGTAGCGGCGCAACCCGCGCCGACGAATGGCCAACAAGAGCCGGTGCAGCAACCCGCTGTGCCAAGGGCTCAAGTGGAGAATGTTGGGGTTCAACAGGTGCATGTGGTGGATGATTATGCATCTGATAATGATCAAGGGGGTAACGGTCGTCGTCATCAACGACGGAATCGTGATGACGAGGATGACGACCGCATTCTTAGGGGTGTACGTGCGGACCCTCCCACTTTTAGCAGGTCCTTGGACCCTAGGGTGTATTTAGATTGGGAGGCCGGCATGGACCGGTACTTCGAGTGGTTTGAGATGACGAACCACCGAAGAATCCGATACGCAAAGATGAAGCTGCAAGGGCAGGCCCAAACTTATTAGATCAATGTGGAGAGCCTGCTCAACCAGCGACGTCAACCCCAGATCGGTACTTGGGATGATATGAAAACCAAGTTGAGGGAGAAGTACCTTCCCGCCTCATATCACCAACGTCTCATAGACAAGTGGCAAAGCATCTCCCAAGGGAACCGATCCGTGACCGAGTACACCGCCGAGTTCGATGAGTATTACTTACGGTGTGGGGTCACGGAAGAGAGCATTATGACTATATCCCGCTTTCCAAGAGGTTTCTGGCCCAATTATCAATATGAACTCTTTCGCCGCAATGCAACCACTTTGGAGCAGGCATATCAGATAGCTCTCGAATTGGAGCAATTTGAGGCCGAGTTCGAGTCACCCCATCGGTTGGGCTCTTTTCCCCTTCGTAGTGTCGAGCCCCGTGGCTCATCTGGCACGTATCCGAGGGCCCCCATGGCTCGACCTCAGGAGCCCACTCGTCCCGAGCCATTTGCTCCTAGGCCTCGTCCTCCACCCCCGAGGGACCTTCCTCGTCCCCAGCATCTTACAACCCCACCCATAGCCCGTCCACCGGCACCCGCACCTCCTACACGTCCTTTGTTACCTACGCCTCCTATCCGTCGGGAGGATAAAGGTAAAGGACCTATGATTGGGGAGCCTAGTGGATCACGGCAGTAGTGTTATCGTTGCAATGGGTTTGGCCATTTCGCCAACCAGTGTCCCACCTGCCCATCTCTTCACATTGGGGACACACAAGCCGATGATACCACCCCTACGGGCCTCGAGTTAGTGAACTATGAGGCCGATGAAGAGCTAGCTGACGAGTACTATGAGATGGGAGGTGAGGCCCAGGATGCCCAGCATTCGGACGATACCCACGTGGGGGTCGTCAGATGTATCCTCACCCAGCCACAGGTCAGTGATGACTGGCGACGGACTACTATCCTTCATGTATTCTATAGGCTGGGAAAGCAAATTTGCAAGGTGGTCATCGATAGCGGGAGTTGTATCAATGCAATCTCCACGAACGCTGTCACTCGTCTTGGTCTCACACCCGTAGACCACCCTTGCCCCTATCAGGTATCATGGGTGGATACCACTTCCATTTCGGTCAGGCTGCGGTGCTTGGTCCCGCTGCAGCTCCACTCCTACCATGACGAGATCTGGTGTGATGTTCTCCCCATGGAAGTGGGCAGTATCATTCTTGGTAGGCCGTGGTTATTCGACCGGGATGCCACGCTCCATGGCCGGTCGAACACCTGTACCTTCGACCACGCTGGCCAGCGGGTCACCCTCCAACCCGTTCGGCCCAGGAGCCCATCAGTCAGGGGTCCTACTGGCCCTAGTACTCCGAAGCCTTCCGTTCCCGGGCCTAGTACCCCATCCCCAGCTAGGGCTATGACCTTTACCTCTGGCCTAGGAGAGCCCTCGATGAGGAGATTGATGATGATTAGCTCTCGGGAGATGGAGCAGGAGCTTAGTCAGGGCTGTCCGGTGTTTGCCATTACGGTCTGAGAGGTGGAGCGGGACTCCGAGGGTGAGCTCCCACCCGAGGTTGTTCCCATTCTGCAGGAGTATGCTGATGTCTTTCCCGATGAGCTTCCCGAGGGACTCCCACCTATGCGGGATATTCAGCATGCCATCGACCTTGTTCCGGGCTCTTCTTTGCCCAACCTTCCTCATTATCGCATGAGTCCCACGGTTCATGCTGAGCTTAAACGGCAGGTCGATGAGTTAGTGCAGAGAGGGTCTGTTCGGGACAGCATGAGTCCATGTGCTATACCCGCGTTACTCGCCCCGAAGAAGGATGGCACGTTGAGAATGTGCATTGATAGTCGTGCCATCAACAAGATCACCGTGAAGTACAAGTTCCCTATTCCCCGCCTTGATGACATGCTGGACATGATGGCATGTGCCACTATCTTTTCGAAGATCGATCTTAAGAGTGGCTACCATCAGGTGAGGATTAGGCCAGGTGATGAGTGGAAGACCACATTTAAGACCAAGGACGGTCTATATGAGTGGTTGGTCATGCATTTTTGGTTGACCAATGCCCCTAGCACTTTCATGCGGCTCATGACTCAGGTCCTTCGACCTTTCATTGGAGTCTTTGTAGTGGTGTATTTTGATGATATCCTTATCTATAGCCGCACCACAGGGGACCACTTAGACCACCTTCGGCAGGTCTGTCTACTTCTTTGGCGAGAGCAGCTGTTTGCGAACCCACAGAAGTGTGCCTTCATGACACCTCAGCTTACCTTCTTGGGTTTTATCGTGTCTAGTACTGGGGTCTCCGCCGATCCGGAGAAGGTCCGGGCCGTTGTTGAGTGGCCGGAACCCCGTAGGGTTCATGATGTCCGCAGCTTTCATGGCCTTGCGACGTTCTACCGTCGCTTCATCCGCGGATTTAGCTCTGTCACCGCCCCGATCACTGATTGCGTCCGGAAGGGCACATTTGTATGGACGAAGGCCGCATCTGCCGCCTTCAAGGACATCAAGGAGCGCATGATCCAGACACCTATCCTTCGACTGCCTGATTTCTCGAAGGTGTTTGAGGTCTCTTGTGATGCGTCGGGCGTTGGAATTGGAGGAGTTTTGAGTCAGGAGTCCCACCCGATCGCATATTTCAGCGAGAAGCTGAATGACGCGAAACTGCGATATTCCACGTATGATAAAGAATTCTATGCAGTTGTTCAGGCTCTTAGGCATTGGAGGCACTATCTTTTACATCAGGAGTTTGTCGTATACTCCGATCACGAGGCATTGAGGTACCTCCATTCCCAAAAGAAGCTTAACTCGCGTCACAGTCGTTGGGTCAAGTATCTCCAACAGTTCACCTTTGTGCTTAAACATAAGGCTGGAGTGGAGAACAAGGTGGCTGATGCCTTGAGTCGGCGAGCATGTTTACTTACCACCATGAGTGCCGAGGTCATAGGGTTAGAGAAGATGAAGGAGGCCTATGTTGATTGTCCTGACTTCGGGCAGATTTTTACCACTCTCCAGGCCGGACCCTCGAGAGACCTTGATGAGTATGTGCTTCAGGAGGGTTACCTCTTTCGAGGTAGCAGGCTATATGTTCCCCGAACTTCGGTTCAAGATTTCTTAGTGTGGGAACTACATGCGGGAGGTCTAGCCGGCCACTTTGGTCGGAACAAGACTATTGAGGCAGTGGAGCATCGATTTTATTGGCCGAGCTTGAAGCGCGATGTCGCTAACATCGTGGCTCAGTGCCGTACATGTGCTACGGCCAAGATGAAGAAGCAAAGCTCGGGCCTTTATACGCCTCTTCCCGTGCCTGATGTCCCGTGGCAGGATGTTAGCATGGACTTTATTTTGGGACTGCCACGTACCTCCAGGAAGCATGATTCGGTCTATGTGGTGGTTGACCGTTTCTCGAAGATGGCCCTCTTTATCCCTTGCTCGAAGACTTCGGATGCTTCTAGGGTAGCCCGCCTATTTCTTACTCATGTGGTGTGCAAGTTCGGGTTGCCTCGCACTATAGTGTATGACCGTGATGTTAGATTCACTTCCTACTTTTGGAAGACACTATGGCATATGATGGGTACTCACCTCAAGTTTTCCACTGCATATCATCCCCAGACAGACGGTCAGACCGAGGTGGTCAATAGGAGTCTGGGAGATCTTTTGAGGTGTCTAGTTAAGGACCGCATTGGGGATTGGGATCTCATTTTACCCATGGCTGAGTTTGCATACAATGATTCGGTGAATAGGTCTACCGACATGAGTCCATTTGAGATTGTCACAGGTCGTAGGCCTAGGAAACCCATTGACCTTGTCCCCATGCCTATCCATACTAGAGTGTCGGAGTCGACCGAGTCGTTTGGTAGGCATGTTAGGAGTTTGCATGACGACATCCGTCGTCACATTGAGGCCAGCAATGCACAGTACAAGGAGTTAGCCGATGCCCATCGACACCACCGAGAGTTCCACGAGGGCGAATACGTCATGATCAGGGTAAGACCTGAACGGTTTCCCTCTGGAACCGTTAAGAAGTTGCAAGCTCGCGGAGCCGGTCCATTCAGAGTGTTGAAACGCGTTGGATCCAATGCGTACGTTGTGGACTTACCCGAGGAGTATGGTATAAGCTCTACCTTCAATGTATCGAATCTTGTTGCATATAAGGACCCAGCAGTGATCCCTAGTGAGCCTTTTGAGCCATCTCCTCCCCTTGAGAGTGATCCCACACCTGAGTGTCCACTTCCACCTCCAGCCCTCTTTTCACGGCAGCGTGAGCATATAGATCGTATACTGGACGAGCAAGTGACAGTTACCAGGAGTGGATCTTACCCGCGCTACCTAGTGCGATGGAGAGGACGGCCCGCTACTGAGGACACATGGATCACACATGAAGAGTTGTAGCGGATTGATCCGGATCTTCTGGAGCGATACAGGAGCGATGCAGACCCTTACTCGACAGGGTCGAGTTTCTCCCACCCGGGGAGAATTGGTGCGGACACCCGAGCAGTTGAGCGGCGCGACACGCCGAGCCACCGGTATCACACACGGAGCACGACTCGAGCCACCTCAGCGTCCATCTGGCTCGGAGACAGCCTGGAGACTCCGCCTTGAGCCTCCCCATTTATCATATTTAGTTAAACTTTATTTGTGTGTAATTTGTGTTTATTTCATTGTATTCGGTTTGCTATTTTGATTGTAAGAGGGGCTTATTTACAATTTGGACCCCGTGGACCCCACGGGCCCCCCAGGCCCCATCCCATTGATCCACCTCAGCCCATGGGCCCCATGTGGGGTCAGTCAACATGTGAAATGGAGGCATCTAGAAGTTTGAATGGTAAAAGGCACATGGGAGACAAGTGGACTTCAAAGTCCAAGGTGGCTACCAACTTGTCCCCCCCTTGCCACCATAGTCAATAGGCCGCCCCCCTCCCCTTATTTTTTATTTATTTTTGTGTGTGTGTGTCACATGCCATCCCAGCCCTTCATCTCCCACCCCTGGATCCTACGGTTGTGGATGGATGTGAGATGTAACCTATTTAAGCTTGTATTTTCCATTTTGGAAGAATTAATGCCATTTGAATCAAACAAATTCCAAGAGCAAGGGCTGGTGCGCCCCCCTCCTCTCTCCTCCCTCTCCCACTTGAAGCTGTGAAGGCTTCCATTCTGAGGTGTGACGCCTCGTGTATCGGTTACGACGATCGCCGCCGCCGCCACGAGCCGCCACCGCATCGCCATCGCCATCAACGGAGTTCTGCCTGCGCAGTACCACAGCAGCTTGTTCAAAATTCACAGGTCTTCCCCGAGCTCATTTGGCTACCAAATTTGGAGGAGTTGTTCCTGGGATTTCCTCTCCACCCACAAAAATCAGGCCAGCATTCAGATCACGTTTCCTATTTTCTAATTTTCGTCCACTCTTCCATTTCGGTTCTGCGAGAGTTCTGTCCAGGTTCACCTCTGCCCTGAGTTTCACATCTTAGATCCACTTTTTGATTTCTGTTAGTTCGCCCAATTTTACTGGGGGTTCCATCCATCCACCCCTTCATCCACAATTTTTCTCCATTTTTGATTCGCCCATCTCATATTTTCTAAAAAATCGTTCTCAGACCCATCTACAGTTCTGTCCACCTGTTCCCAGATCCGACCACTAGTTACCCCAAAAATCATAACAAATCGGAGCCACCTCCAAATCAAATTATCAAAATAGTCCCAGCTCCGTGGTTTGATTCCCTACAACTTCTAAGAAGAGCTCAAGAGCTGAATCGGAGGTTTACTAGGCGGTCAGTTGTGGTTCTTAGACAAGTGCCTTGCAGATCTGAGATTTCGGTTACTGTACAACAGGGACTTGTAAATTCAATAAAGTTGTGATCCGACCAGATCCAGTAGATCTCTCTGGGTCTAGATTGAAGCATTTGAAGAGAGCTTTCCAACGATAGCTCATGCGTCCCGATCCAACGTCGGGATTGACCGCAGCAGCCATTTTCGCTGGAGCGCGCGCCGAAAAACAGAAATCAAAATCCGTGGGCAGCTAGTTCATCAATTGGGAATCGGGGCCGATCGACCCCCGACCGGTGTTTTCGGCCGACCGCCGTCCGTGGAGGCGCGCCACCAGGGGTCTCCATCACTGTGGGACCCACCCCCACAGATCCGGAGGACAGCGCTGTCTGTGGGTCCCACGGGTCCGTAAAACCCGCCGTTCGGAAAGCACGAAAACGTGGAGTTCGGCACCGCCGGGCGACATCAAGATGCTGCCCGTCAACCCGAGTTGCATGATTCATGGACCCCACATCTGACCTTTTGCCTCCCTTCGTGGAGTGGGTCGACTTAGTGTATTGCTGTAATAATTGTTAACTGGGAGTCCGTAATTCGGCCGGGGTTATCTTCGCCACGCCGGGTGCGTGGAGGTAATGGTCCGAACCTCTTGGCGTTCATTTGCTTAACTAGTATATGGTCTTTTGCCACTGCCGAGAGTGTAGGTACTAGCCCGTGTGTCCATGTCACCACTGTGAGAGTGAGAGTGACCCGTCCCGCGACTCGATCCGAGTCCGGAAGTTGAGTCGGACTACCCTTGACCTCCGCCGGTTCCTTAACCGCGCACGGTCCGCGCTTTCCCTCGCTTGGGACGACGAGTGAGCTGCCACTTCTGTTAGCGACCTTTCGCCACTAGGAGCTCGTAGTGTCGGGCTTAGTGTCTCCCTGGTGTGTGTTGCTGGTCGTGTCTTCATCTAGATTCCGAGAGTGGCACCTTATAGTGTCGTCTCCCGCGTCCGTCCCGCATCACTTTCGACCCTTGTCATCATCGGGAAGATCGGTCAACCTCCTTCTGACCCATGTCATCATCGACAGGACCGGTCGATATCTTTGCGGCCCTAGTCATCATCGGCAAGATCGGTCGACCTACTTTTGACCCTTGTCACCATCGACAAGATCGGTCAACCTCCTTGCGACCCTTATCATCATCGACAAGACCAGTCGACCTCCTTTTGACCCTCGTCACAATCGGCGAGATCGGTCAACCTCCATGTGACCCTTGTCACCTTCGGCGAGACCGGTCAACCTCTTTATGACCCTTGTCATCATCGGCAAGACCGGTCGACATCCTCTTAACCTAGACTATTTTTCCTCATCAACCAAAAAGCTGCCTTTGCTTCGACATGTAACCCATGCCGATGAATAAACCCTACCTTCAGTTCCCGTCACCATCGACGAGTCTGGTTGATAAGCCTTCTGACCGTATTCCCCGGTCTTAGGAGGCCTCTACACCCTTGTCATCTAGACTTTCGGCCAACATTAGCCATAGTTTGGCCCCGAGGATAGTTACGACGCGGTGGAGCGAACACCTCACCCCTTTGCTGAAAGCGTGAGCGCTCTCCTGCCCTAGTAACTTGCATACTCGGACTAAGCTAACGGGCGAATAAAAAGAGTACAAAGTAAAAAGAGGATGAAGTCATGATTTCACGGCAAACAAAGATGTTTCATTCCTATGAAGTAGCAAGATACATGTTACTCGGGGCATACCCTAGGGTACATAAAGTCCACCAAAACAAAAGGGCAAACGGAAGAGACTACTGTAGCGGGCGTCGGAAGATGTCCTCCAGCTCTAAAATACCCAAGGAAGGGTGGCGGGTCAGCTCTTGCAGTCGAGACTCGGCGGCCCCCAGCTGTGATAATTTCTCCTCAAGTGAAGCGGCTTGTCCTTCAGCCATTTCAGCTTCCTCTACACTCTGGGCTTCCAAACGCTCAGTCTCTTGAAGCTCGGCCTCGGCCCTGGAAAGTTCAGCTTGCAGTTCTGCTATCCGGGCCACAAGGAAAGTTTGGCGCCGTGAAGAGGTGCTCGCTGTATCTCTCATCTAAACTGCAGTCCCTCTCAAAGAGGCAAGAGCAGTTCGACACTCAGCCCGCTCCAATTTTATGGCCGTCAGTTGATCAGTTACCTCCCGGCCTAGAAATTCTCTTCTATTCACATATTTAAACAGTAGTATTACCCGTGGCGTCCAGTTGTCCATGGGGCAGCCAAAAGCTAGAAGCGAGCGGGACAGGTGCTCCACCAAGCCCCTCAGCTGTACATAAGTCAAATCTCGGCTGGCTGTTATAGTCTGCTGAAGGGTCCCTAAGAATTACCACACTAGGTCGCTGGATGATTGAAGACCAAGTGGTGACGTCTCGGGGAGCTCGAAGTCTACTCTGCTATCCACGGCGGCCCAAATATTGTCACTCGTCTCAGAAGATGATGACGGCATGATCTGCAAGGCGCTCGCACTGGAACCAACTCCAGCAGCTGATGCAACAGACAAGGTCTCGATGACAGCAACCTCCTTGCCAGCTTCTTGAGGTGGAGCTGCACTGGGAACATCGATAGCCGAGGATACCTGATCCTCACCCCCAACTTGGCTGACCTCCATATGGCCAGTTTCAGTAATAAGAGCCAAGGCCCCGGAAGCCCCAGTTTCTTCTTCAACAATTTCTCCCGCTTCTATCTCGGGAGGGCCGCCTTTCTCTAGGACCAACTGTCATTCGGCTTCAAGTGGCTGAGGTTCCATGACTACTGCCGATTTGTCAGTCCCCGCAATTACCCCAGGTCCTTCTGGACCCACTGTTGCCACATAGTCTTTGGAGTATCGCAGAGCGATAGGTCGCAAGACTGGCGGGAAGGTTGGGTGACCCGCGCCTAATGCCGGGAGAGGTATCTGCAACGTAATGGTTGGCAGTACCACCTCAGTCTGCACCAGAAATATATGCATCAAGCAGTTGATATGAAAAGAAGGGAAGAGCAGTAAGTGCAAATGGTAAGGGATTTCTCACCTCATCTGGCACTAAGCTCAAACCTCCAAGGGAGGCCTCTGTGGCTCCAGCCCCTTCACTTACGAGTGATCCCAACAGCCCAGGGCCACTCCATGTCAGCCGGGGTGGGCTGAAGGTTGTATAATCACTTTCATAAGCCGAAGACGCCCCAACATCCTCGGTCTCCATATCAACTAGTGGGAACTCCTCATCACTAGAGCCGCCACCATAATCGACTTGCTCGGAAGAGGAAGAGTCCTCTGCCCGTTTCGAACGCTCCACCAACGGAGCAGATGTCTTGCTAATAGGGACATCACCCTCAACAAGGACTTCCTCAATCGGCTCTACACTGGGAGCGTCAGTTGAATGGATCTCAGGGGCAGGCTCACCTCCTGAAACGGCTTGCTCCCCAGCAGCAGCAGCTTCCTCCACGGCCCTGACTTCAGGAAGTAATGTCGGTTGTATTTCAACTGAGATTTGAAGTAAGAAGTAATCAAGCCAACTGAAGACATGACGGCTCGCGGAGTCCCCATGAACAAATTGCAAATTACCTTCTATTTCCTGCCTGGGCATCGGGGAAGGTAGATCTCTCTCCACAGGAGCTGCGGGGACTTCCCCTGCCCCTTCTCCAGTCACGGTGCCTGCTATCGCTTCTAGTCCAACGACCGCAGCAATCGTGCTGGCAACTGCAAAGAAGGATTAGCCATGGCGGCTAGAATGAGCAAATAAACTATAGAAGAATGAAGAGCTTACCTTCAGCTTCAGGGCCCTGTGTGCGAGAAGCCTCAAACTCTTCAAAGATACAACCTGAGGAAGGACGATTGTTGGTTCCTTTTCTATAGCCTTCCTCCTGCGTGCCCGTGTCACTTGGGTCACTACCGCTTTGGCCTTGCCAACAGCCTCCCTTAACTTGGATCTGGTTCACTTTCGCGAGTCACTAGGAGGCAATGGTGTCGCGGTTGGGGCCGACTCGGGAGTCTCAAAATATGTCAGCTTCTGAGCTTTTATTATTAGCTCCATAAAGTGCCGAGTCTCCTCTAAAGTGAGTCGGACTACATACGCATGAAGGTGAGAATGACACATGCTGCAACGAAGAAAGGAAACTGGCCGAAGGGCCGGAATAAAGAAATAGAACATACCTGCTGGCCCCGTATAAAAAGGGAAAAGAGGCCAATAAAACAGCGATGGCACTTTGTCTCTCGAAGCTGCCTCATGAATAAGCCAACACAAGTCTCCTATCTTCTCACTCTGATCGGCCAGCAACGCCAAGTCTATGTGGCCGCGAGAATATAGGTGGTAATACAAGCTCAGATGGTCCAGTCCCCATCCATCAACATACTTGAATGAAATATGAAGGGGTCGGTCCAGAATAGCTTCGCTCAGGCCACCCACTGAGAGCCCATGGGAACGAAGAAGTGCAAACAACCAAGGGGTGTGATCATACAAGACATCCCGCCTATCTTCCCTACGGATGAAAGTCTGATAAGGATGCAATCTATCAACCTCGGGATGCCAGTCGACTACGACCGAGATAGGCTTCTCCACCGGCAGAGGGAGTTAATCACCCGTTCGTTGCTTACCCGACATAATCCCCGAAGCATCTTCACGTAGTCATCCCTGCCGATTGCAGGCAGCTTCGGATCGACTTTGGACGAACGACTCTTCACAGCCTTCCAGGCTTCCAGATAAGCCCTCACCTCTACGTTGGTCCAAGACTTCAGCTTCTTCAAGTAAGAAGGTTCGATGTCAAGGCCTGGCTCCGGCTGGGAGTCCAAAAATCTGTGCTCCGCAACGGCCCAACATTCTCGGCAAGAGCTCCTGTAAAATCACGTCCGCGCATTCCACCACTTGATATATTCGGGGGTGACGCGGGGAAATGAGCAGGGGTTGGCACCCTGAATGAAACATCCTCTCGGCGGTGGAGGTAGTCCCACCATATTTGGGCATCGTCGTTGGATACTTGCCCAGCCCTATGCCTGTTTGGCAATGCAAATTACGAAGAAGAAAAAGGAATGTGCTGATCGTAGCCGAAATTTTGGCTGAAGCGGAATGGATAATATGGCTCCAGCCACAGAATGCCACTCTTATGAAATACAAGGACGCTTGGTATAATAGCCAGCACCCAGTCAACCAGTTCTTGTTCCAGGACGGGCCTTGTGCACTTGGCCCCGGAGATTGGATGGATATATTCTTCGGTCTCAAAAAGCTTGCACTGCCTTGTCCTATTCACCAGCGGGCTTGAATGAGCAGCTAAGCTCCAAAAGTGAAGAACCCCAGGTGAATCCATGGGAATCCGGGTCAGCTTGCCCCGAATGGCGAAGAGCTGCTCCGCTATTGATGCCGGTTCAGCACTTGCGAATTCTATCATCCGCAGAATAAGATGAGCTGACTACAACGCCTGAGGAGCAGCCTTTGAGAACAGGGTGCATACCTAAGCATTGAAGAAATGTAACGGACCAACCGTCCACAAATTCTTGGGGAGATGTGTCTTGTACAGATCTCCCAGCATCTTGAAGATGAGGCACAGAGCCACCGGGCAAAGGGACAGCTTTGTGCCCCAAGCCATGAGACAAGCGGGATAGATGGCTTTCGCTCTGATCACGCTCTCGTCGCCTTGCGGGAGAGCGAAAGAACAGATCCAATAGGTCAAATACGTATCACAGTGGGTGACGACGTCAACACCAGTGGGGTTCGGGTCCTCCCTTTGCCGTCCCCTCGAAGACGATGATGCGGCGGCCTATCGCCGGACCCTCTTCTTCCTCTTCGGAGCCATCGGCGCTACTGCGGGGAAGTCCTCATACTTCTTCTTCCTTCCGAAGAAATGTTGAAGCCAAGGGCCCATCCACACTCTCCACTTCTCGCCCGGCTTTCAATCCTCCCTCATGTCGTACGACGAGCGGCAGAGTGTGCGATACGCCTTCATCAGATAACGATAGGCGTAACCGGCCAAATACCGACCCTCACCGTCGGTCTGATCTTTCAGCCAATCGGGCCAGCAAACTTCCTCGTACGGCTCTCCGTCGATGGGTAAACCACTGAGCTATGAGAGGCTCTATAGATCCAAAGAAGTTTCTCCTTCCGAAGTATAAAAAGTGTTGTACTCGGGGCAGAATACTTCGATCATGCCGCATCATAGGCCTCGGGATATGGGATAGCGGTACCTTGAGGTGTACACGCTGTGATATATGCCAGCCCTGGTCAAGATGGGAGCGTGGTGCTGCAGCACATAGTCTGTGAAGTCCACCGCTGCAGGTCTGAATGCGTGGGCATCGGTGGCCCTCAGCTCGACAAACCACCCCACAGATATCTGATGCTTAAAGCGGACCGCCAGGTAGTCCAACAGAAAGGATTCCTCTCTATACCCCCATTTCAACGGGGAAAGAAACAAGCCAAAGATCGGCTTCTCCCGGTCTACACGGCCTGCGGAATCACTCCACCGAGCAGGCACAAATTCAGGGGCCCTAGCCAGCAGCCCATCCTCTGGAGCCAGATCTTGCAGTCCAAGCACAGCGCTCCATTTCCTAACTTCCCCAAGAAGATAAATAGGCCTTCCCCGCACCACAAAGTCTGTCAAACTGTCCCTCTCCACTAGCAAGCTTGCTCGGCTTTGCGAACAAGGAATATATCTCTCTTCCCCTGAAGATTGAAGCGCCTAAGGAAGGACATCAGATGTTTATCCTAGGGATGATCCCTCCTGACAGCGCCTTCCCAGTCATAATGAAAAGAGTCACCCCCGAGGATGAGGAGATGGCTAGTGTTCACAGTGTCGGTCTCCGAATCCGAGGACTCTGCGACTACGGCAAGCTGATCGTGCCCCCGATCTAGGGAATGAACATCCTCCTATGTCACCACAGCATGTGAGGCAGAAGAGGAAGAGCCAGATGCCATTTTAGCTGCAAAAGGCACATCAAAGAATAAGCAAGGTCAGAAAATAGTTGATCAAGACAAATTTCTAACAAAATTTCGGCAGAGTCTCCCCAGCACGGGAGATTGCCAAAGAGAAGCGGGAACACGTCCACTAAGGGAACGGTCCCTAAACATAGCCATCGGCATTACACTGAGGCCAAACGGGACACCCAGGGGAATAGCCTCGAGGGCAAGCCCTACTAGAAGCCTCCCGTGGCCCAAACAATGGGTTTTAAAACCAGAATAAACAACACCCTCACTCACCCACTCGAAGGGGACGGCCATGGTCGCTCCCAACTCACTCGGCGCCGAAGCTGGAGAGGGGAAGAGCAGGAAGAGAGAGGAAGCTACTGTGCGAATGAGGAGGAATGAAGAAAAAAATCAAGAAGAAAAATATATATAGGGGAGGCCTCCCCTTGGCTAATCCGGCGCGCTATTTAGCGCACCGAATTAGCATCCTTCGAATAAAAGGCATGCCGGAATTAATCGCGCCGGATTAGCTTCTTCCAAGCACCAAAGGGCGCGCTGGATTAAGACTCCAATGCCCAGGGGCGCGCCGGATTAACTTCCAATTCCCGCAGGCGAGCCGGATTAAACCTTGCGCCGTATTAACATTCAAACCGCGTCGGATTAGCATCTGCGGCGGATTAAGGGCCGTTCCGAGCTTCCGTCAATCGAAGAGGAGATCAATCCGGGTGAAGGTCATCCATCGGTCTTGCTACACTCGTGCCTCGCTCACAACACCCACGGCTGGGGGGCATTTGTTGGCACTCAAAATATGATTAACGGCGATCAAGCCTCAAAGACGAATGACACGGCCCACCGAAGCACGAAAGCCGATGGATATCAACATATTGAAGCCCTCTCAAGCTGCCAGAGACTCAGGTCACCTTGTATGAACGCTGGGGACTTCACCTCAGGAGAATCGAGATGAATTCAAAACCAACCGACAGTGCGACCAAGCCTGCCCAATGAACCGGCATCGACTCCGTCATGCCGCAAACACTACACCCGTTGTCCGACCAAGGACAACGGTCTACCCGGTGGCCCGCCACCTTATGAAAGACTCCCCTGAGATGAAAGAATGCCTGTGGCTCTTCAGAATGGAGGACCGAGGGCTCTGTCGGTAGAAGATCCCGTTTACCAGGCACGGGTACGGCTTCTCGCCAAGTTGGGTCCGTTAGTGGCCGAATGATCGCCCAGCCAGGGCGGAGCTAGCCCGGGTGTCATCCCACCCTTCGAGAAGTTTTGAACACAAGTCAGGTCGAGCTAGCAGCATGAATCATAGTGCCGAAGGCCGTGTCAACGGAAAACCCGCTTGTTCAAGACAAAGATACGCGAAGTGCCGAGGAAGGCTGTACGTCGTCCCGAGAGATTCCGTCAAAGCTTCCCGTCAAGGTTTTGCAGGACTGCGACGGGACGAAGGGTCACTGTGACTCCCGGAATCATCCCCGGGACCCACCGTTTGACCGACACCAAGCAAATGAAGTTAATACGGCGCGCTCGATCACCGGCGCCCCCTTATCCGGTGCCCTCCCATTCCGACGCGCGAAAGGTTGTGAAGGGCCCCTTATCCGGCGTGCCATTCTTCACGCCGGATTAAGCTTTGAATCTATTCCTATATATATTGCTACTAGGTTCGGCTGAGAAAAGAGAGAGGCGAATCGAATTAAGAGAGAGACCACTGGTAATTGCTCGAGGAAAAGAGAGAGCCTGAGAACCAATTAGAGCCAAGGGAGAGAGGGTTTCTTTTATGGGAAGAAGGGTTTCCTCCGGAGAGCTTCTTTGCCGCTGCCGTCCTCTTCTTTTCTGCCGGAGTGCCTCGGAGCCGGAGAAGGAGATACGATACCCTATTTACTGGGAGGAGATTTAGGTGGGTTTCGTGCTTTCCATCCGAGGTCTTCCTTCGTCTTTTTCCTTCCATTGTAATGTAAGGGGAAGGGTCGCTTAAGCAAAGGGGCGATGATATGAGCCTACCTTTCCCCCCCTTCTTACCATCTTTTTATTTATGTTTTCTTCTGCAAATCTCTCTCCAACTATCGAACGGTCCATGCGACAACGCCGGCACCGAGTTTTGTAATATGTGTATTGGTTTCCCATTCACGGGATGAATGATATCAAGACACTCCCTAACCAATGGAATGCATGATGTTGTGTACCCCTCTCACTTTCCTCTCAGTCCGCATGATCAATCGTAGCTCCGTGTGACTGTTGGTTGAGTTCGGGTTCTCTGATGTTGGATACGCCCTGGGACACCATGGGCTATATAAATGTCTCCCCCTCCCCGGGGCCTTCGTGCCAGCATGCCGATTATGTTTTGCATCATCTGTTCTGTGGGAGTGTGACTAGAGGCATACTTGTGTATGCACCTCTGGCCGTCCCAATTAGAGGTTGACTCTTCAGCGACTCCCGACAATATTCCCTGCCCCTTTCTCTGCACAGCAAGTATATGACTTCGTGAATGTTAATCTAATCTCGTAAGCACTAATATCTTAACTCTGTGAATGGCAATATGTCAATACCGAATATCTCCTTTCCTCTCGTTTGTAGTTTGCAGTCACTGAACTATCCTAGTTCCGTTGGCTTTGTCCTAGTAATCCGGGGAGGGGGACATTCCCCACTGTTTCATATAACCGTCAATTGGCCAAAGGGGCTCCATATGTGAATGATGGATGTTCCTTATGGGCCATAGGGTGAATATCAACAAGGGCTTCAGCCCAACAACTCAAATCCACAGCCCTTCGAGACCCTGTGGTGACTAAGGGATGCGTGCCCCTCGTAGGCTAGTCCTCGGGGCTTCTCTCCCTAACAGTCGTCCCTCTTTCTCAGACACAGTGCAGACTATAGGTCGCTCACCCCTCGTAGGCTAGCCCTCAGGGTTGCTGCTTCCTTCATTAGCTGCCTTATCCGTCTGTATCAACCCACGGAGCCATGGTACCCCTTCTAGGCCAGTCCTCGGGGTTTCCTATCCGATTGGGATTTGCTGGCCGCCGTCGTGCTGTCCGACTAGTTAGGGGCTTACTCCACACGTGAGTATGACCCCGTTTCTCCCCTGCAATCCTTCAAGGACGGGGGAGATGCTACCCAATTTTCGGCAGAACTTCTTAATTAATAAGATTACCTCCGTGAATTGGCTTCAATAAAACACATGTTCTCAAGTAATAAACTCTAGTGCTCGAGTATGAACCTCGCACTAGCTCATAACTTTGCTCCTGGAGAGCCCTGGACTCTAATTAAATAGGCAATCAGCCCAATTAATCTCAAAACCCTCAACAATATTTTAATAAAATGAAATAGTTTCAAAAATTCTTCAAAAATTAACTAAAATGGCGCGGTCCTAACCCGGCGCACCCTAATACGGCGCGGTACCCCCCCCTCCCCGGATTAACATTAGACTCATAACTTTTTGATTTCAATTGACTCATTCCTGACGCGCCCTAAACAGGCGCGCCCCAAGGTCACCGCGCCGGTTTAATGTTTGTCATGGCTGCGCCGGATTAAGGCACTTTTACCTACATCTGGCCGCACCGGAGAAACCTATCCCTACGCGTGGGTTCACCGATTTTGAATTATTGCATTGTTTTAATCACTCACTTTCCTTCGGAGCGATCTTCGCCTCCCACGGTCGAGATTAATAAACCCCAATCAGTAATAAACTAAATAAGAAAAGGGTTGTTCAAGTCTGAACCATCTTATTACCATGCTTCTACTGTTATATCTGTTAGCATCATGCTTTCGTTATCATGCTTATGTTACGATTTCCACCTCCTTTGGTGGAGATTAATAAATGTGATTGATCATCGTTTATCTTCATAACTCTACTGCCATGCTTGTCATAATCATGAGCATCATGCATGCATGCTTGCATAGACCCTCGGGTATATCAAATGGCACTGACGGAAGTCTGGGTTACGCCCGACCAGAAGTCTTTGCTATGCACGATGTGGGTCTTCGGACCTACGTCCTCCTTGTTGAACATGTGTGCAACATGATTAATTTTATGGTTTTGATGATGTCTGTCTCTGTAGTCATTAATGAACTATACCTGCATTTGATAGTGTTAATATTCATACATTTCAGGTCATTATACTTCAAGTGCAAAAGATCAAGAATGACACACAAATCTAGGCAGCTAGATACACAGATATCAAGGCATATGACAATATTGGAGGCACGAAAATCTAGCATGTTTCAAGCATAGAAATCAAGCTGAATAGCATCACACATAAGGTCATTGCATATTCGTCATATGGTCAGTGCATATCTTGCCTTATGGATGGTTCAAGGTCGGTGCAACTTCTGGATAGCAAGCCACAAGATAATCCAAGGAATGGAGTGGAGTTGGCAAAAGTGAAAGCTCAGTGATTGTGCCCTCGCACGCGGATCGACCTGCACGGTCAGGTCGCGTTGGTCAAGGGGGCAGCGCCCCTTGCGGGGGTTTTCGGGGGCGGAGCCTATTGTGCCCATGTGATCATTTCAGTCTTCCTGTGGTTTAGGTCATTTGACATCGTCTTGTGGTCATTTGAGTTATTGGATATTCTTGGTTTTGATAATAGCTAAACACTATAAGTCATTATTGTTTTAACTCTCATATGACTGACATACGTGATGTTTTATTCATGATAGATATGCCAATGAATTGCCAAGGAATGAAGTGGAGATGGCAAATGTGAAAGCTCAATGTTGCGCCCTCGCACGCGGATCGACCTGCACGGTCAGGTCGCGAGGATCGACCTGCCCGGTCAGGTCGCGGGGGTCAAGGGGGCAGCGCCCCTTGAGGGGGTTTCTGGGGGCGGAGCCCTCGGAACAAAATTTTGATTATAGGAGCGATATAATCAACAGAAATCTTCAAGACTATCAAAGGTGATGCCACAGACATGAACGGGCTACTAAAGGAGTCAAGCGATGGAGCTAAAGCAGTTAACGGACCGACACGGGAAAGCCCGGGGTCTGCCCAGCTGGCGGTCGACTGCCAGCACAAGGGCGGTCGACCGCCCTAGCCAGCAACCCCCAGATTGTAACTCTTTTAGTAGTGGTCGACCGCCAGCCCAGTAGCGGTCAACCAAAATTTCCAGGAACCGCCCGTTTACAGGTTTCTCAGTAGCGGTCGACCGCCAGAAGCTGCAGGTCGACCGCCAGTCCCGAGCCTTCAATGTTGACTTTATTTTCCACTTCGAGAAGAGCCTCTTTCCTTGTATTTGTTTAACCCCAAAGTCACCAAATCTTCCATAGATTGTGGATCTGGTCTGGGGGATGTCTAAGGACCATTCAAAGGTTATACAACACATGCAAGAGGGTTAGAAACCGTAGTTGATCATTTGTGAATCCAAGGGAGAGCAAAGGAGGCTACAAGGGTGAGAGGAGTTCGAGTACTGTAGCCATGAACAGTACTCCAGGAAGAAGTTCTTCATCAAATCCTCAAGTGATTCAAGTTACTTGAAGAGGAGATCAAGCCCAAGCCAAGAGAAGATAAAGCTGCATCCTTTATCCTCTTCATCATCTCAAGGGTGATCTAAACTGCATCCTCAAACCTCTTCATCAACTCAAGAAGATCAAAAGGAAGATCCAAGCTACATCCATAGTCTTCCTCATCAACTAGAATAGATTCAAGGAAGATCATCTCTCAAGGAAGAAGACACCATCGAAGCATCAGATTCAAGCTCCTACAACTCAGACAAGATCTTTCTACTTTGAGCATATTCTATATCTTGTTTGAGTGATTTTGTATTTGTTCACTTTTCATTTTTTCCAAACAATTGAAACTGAAGATCGTCCCTACCGGTGGTTAGTAGGAAGGCAATCGAAAGTTGTCCGATCTGCGGTGTTGACGTCCCTACCGGTGGTTAGTAGGAAGGCAATCGGTGGTCTTTCCGACTTACGGTTCAGTGCGTGGCACTAGTGGAGCCTCACCGGATTTGGTGAGGGGTGGACATAGGATTGGGGATTCAGTCCGAACCACCTTAAAATCCTTTGTGTTGTGGTTTGTTTATGTGATTGCTTCGTTCTAGATGCATGCTTAGGTTCAATCTCTTTATTACGTAATCATCTTGCTAAGCAAATCGTTGTGTCCTTCGTTAAGCTAGTTATATTCCGCTGTAATTTATTTTATCTAGCTATATAGAGGGTTGCATTAGAAGAAGAGGGGCAGATCTATTCACCCCTCCCCTCTAGATCCACTGTCTACTACTCAACAGAGCCCCCGGAACAAAATTTTGATTATAGGAGCAATATAATCAATAGAAATATTCAAGATAGTCAAGGTTGATGCTACAGACATGAACGGACAGCTAAAGAACTTAAGCGTCAGGGCTAAAGAAGTTAACGGACCGACCCGGGAAAACCCGGGTTCTGCCCAGTTGGCGGTCGACCGCCAGCCCAGGGGCGGTCGACCGCCCCAGCCAGCAACCCACCGTCTGCAGTTCTTTCTATGGCGGTCGACCGCCAGCCTAGTAGCGATCGACCGAAAATCCCAGGGAACATCCGTCTACAGCGTTTCTCAGTAGCGGTCGACCGCTAGAAGCCACAAGTCGACCGCCAGCCCCGAGCCATCAATGTTGACTTTATTTTTCCACTTAGAGAAGGGCCATTCCCCATGGATTTCTTTAATCTAAAATTCACCTAATCACCCACAAAATGTGGATCTGGTCTGGGATGTGTTTATTGACCATCCAAAGAGATATAAAACCAACACAAGAGGGTTAGAAACCCGAGTTGATCATTTGGAGAAAAGAGAGATGAAGAGAGGCTAGAGGAGCTCCAAGAAAGAAGAGGTACTATAGCCGTGAACAGTATTCCGTGCAGAAGTTCTACATCTAATCTAAGGGATTCAAGCTTACATCTGAAGTCCTCAATCTCCAAGGAAGAAGAGAAGCAAGCAAGCTCACAAAGGAGATCAACAGGAAGATCAAAGCTACATCCAAACCACTTCATCAACTCAAGGGAAGATCAAAGCTACATCCAAACCTCTTCATCAACTCAAGGGAAGATCAAAGCTACATCCTGTATCTTCTCCATCGACTCAAAGGAATCAAAGGAAGATCAAAGCAACAGATTCAAGATCCAACAATCTCAGACAAGATCTAGTTCATTCTAGCATATCTTCATATCCTGTTTGAGCATTTTCATCTTGTTCTATTTTCATTTCATCAATCTATTGAAACTGAAGATCGTCCCTATCGGTGGTTAGTAGGAAGGCAATCGGAAGTTCTCCGATCTGCGGTATAGCCGTCCCTGCCGGCTTTGTGTGTAGGAAGACAGAAAGAGGGTTTTCTCTGTTCTGTGGTTTGGGGCGTGTCCCTGGTCAAGCTATGAGTCAGCAGGAAAGCCTCACCGGGTTTTGGTGAGGGGTAGATGTAGGCTGCGGGGTTGCAACCGAACCACCTTAAAAATCCCTATGTTGTGGGTTGTTCATCGTATGCGATTGCTCTATATCTTCTATCCCCATTCACAAGTTCGTGTGCTTCCATACTTGGTTATCTTGTTTACACACTCAAGCACTCATATTTGCACTTTCGGTTTTATCTGTGGTTTAATTGAGCTTAGCACTTTGACTGCATCCCTTGGGCGGCCTGCTGCACCCTTGCACACAGGCACCAAGGTGAAAGTTTTACTAAGTGTTTCTCTTGCTTAGACTAGCATGCACCTTGGTTGATCACCACTACATTCAAACACATATGCACTTTGAGTGATCAACATAGCACACACACATGCACGGTTGTTGCAAGCTATTTCATGCTCTAGTGTTATGCTTTATGATCCCTGCACTACAAGGCTTGTATCTCTCAAAGATCACAAATGTGCTTAAAGAAGAGTTGACGCTTCATCGCTTGTAATCCAAGTCTTTTCATTTGAGCCACTCTACTTAATTCCGCTGTGCATTGTGCCTAAGTGATTCATTCACTTTATAGGAGTGGTTCATGCTTCCGATAGCTAAGAGTTTTTAAATAGGCCAAAGCTTTTGATAGGATCTATTCAACCCCCCCTTCTAGATCCGTTTGCACCTCGCGGGACCCAACACTCCGCCACGTACCAAGGGTCTCCAACGTAATGAACCATGCCTCTCTTGCATGATAGATAAAAGCATCTCATGTGACCTCGTCATGTTCATGCTCTTGCATCTTGTTTCAGCCTCGAACGGCCCGCTATCTCGGTAATTAATCAAAGGTTTTTTCCTTTATGGGGGATGTAATTAACGTCATAGCCTTTATGGTATGGCGGACTGTTGGTCCCAACCCGAATCTCACTCTCGCCCCACAAGGGTTAGAATAAGCGCACAATCAACTTGTCACTCACGTGACTCGCACGCCCGCGCGATCAACTAACCAGTCGGTTATTTATTAATTAACTGGTTGATTGATAGACATAATAAAATACCCCTGGTATAAATAAAACAATCAAAGAAGTATCTATTATACCGTGTGACAAAATCAACCCAACCATGTTGTATTTCAAAAACTACACATAAATATGAAAGATTTTCATTCACCTTGTTGAAATCAACAAGACGGGGGTGCAGTATTGGCCGTGGGGGTAGCCATTGTGCACGTGGAGGTGCAAGACCCCGTTGACGTGGAGGAGCCGGGCCCTAACCTCTCCGGGCACTGGATTCCCCCTGGACAGAATGCCGAGAGCTTCGACGAGGCACCATCCTAGACTTAAAAATCACTGTGGAAACCCTTGAGTCGCGAACCTCTTCCCTCGGGAGTGGATGGAGACCAGATGACACACCAAGAGATGGAGAAAGAACCATCTCCACAAGCAGGAGCCCAGGGAGTGGCCGCAAGGTCGCACAAGCCGCGGTGGAAATGTCGTCCCGAGACGGTGATGAACATGCCAGATTTTGTGCGGATGGAAGAAAGAAGAGGTATTAGGACTTGAGGGAGAGGTTTTAGGGTGTTTTAGGGTTGGAGAAGGAATGGGAGAGTGAATGGGTGTGAGAGAATGAGGAAATAGGGTTTGAAGTCCCCCTTTAAAAGGGGTTCCGTTGAGGGTCAGACGGTCTGGTTCGCCATATTCGATCGACCAGACGCGGTTGGCGGTCGACCGGAATGGTCGACCTTGCCCTAATTTCCCTTTTTTTTATAACTCTTTCAACCCTTTTCTTTCCTTTTTTTTATATATATGATAACTCCTTCAACCCTTTTCTTCCTTTTTTTTAAAAAAAAACTTCACTTGCCCCCTTTCTTGTGTAGAGAAGAGAAGGAATGGTTGATGCTTCTGAGACGACTGCTTTAGGAGCTTTTCTGAAACACCCCTCAGAAAGTGCCTTAGATCCCGAGATCACTGGGTCCACGCTTATTTAATCAAGGAGTATGCGGCCATAGAAAAATTTCAAGGGGGGCTATATGTATAAATACATTCAAGCATGCAATGGTATATATATATATATATATATATATATATATATATATATATATATACAAGTTATTGGTGATAACCACATAGAGTATGCATGGGAATCTACCCTTTATGCAAATGAGTTTCTACAAGTGCAACTCTTAACCTAAATGCGGACCTAGTTATGTATGCTTTCACCCTTGCACATACCAAGTTTCCTTCTTATTTTATTGAATTGTTCAAGGTTTTGGGGTTTTGTGAAGATATCAGCTAACTGATTGTGTGTGTCAATGAAATTCAATTCAAAGACCCATTTTCCAACATGATCCCTCAGAAAATGATGCCGAATGTGAATATGCTTTGTCCTAGAATGTTGTACAAGATTTTTAGACAAGCTGATTGCACTGGTGTTATCACATAAGATTGGAACACATTTCATTTCAACATCCAAATCAAGCAATTAATTTTTGCTCTAGAGTACTTGGGCTCCACAACTTCCGGCGGCTACATATTCAGCCTCGGCTGTTGAGAGAGCTACCGAATATTATTTCTTGGAGGCCCATGAAACTAGGCACCCTCTGAGAAACTGATAGTACCCACTAGTACTCTTGCGATCTACAATACATGCAGCATAATTCGCATCGGTATATGCAATCAAATCAAATAAACTATCGATGAGAAACCACAAGCCAAAATCTAATGTGCCAATTAAGTATCAAAAAATATGTTTAACAGTCAATAAATGAGATTCTTTAGGACATGACTGAAATTGAGCACATAGACATACGCTGAATTGAATGTCAGGACGGCATGCTGTGAGATACAGTAGTGATCCGGTCATACCTCGAAACAGTGTGGGATCTACTGTTTTACCATTTTCATCATTATCTAACTTCATGGTTGTGGCCATCGGAGTTGACAGGGGTTTTGCTTCTACCATCCCATATTTCTTTAACAGCTCCAATGTGTACTTAGCTTGATTTATAAAAGTCTTCAAACGTTTGCTACACCTGCAATCCAAGAAAAAAATGTAAGTTCACCCATTAAGCTCATGTCAAATTCTCCTTGCATTATTTCTGTAAATTCATCACATAAGGCATTATTAGTAGCTCCAAAAAGTATATCATCAACATACACTTGAACCACTAATATGTCTTTACCTGATTTTCACATGAAGAGTGCTTGGTCAACCTTACCTCTTTTGAAACCATTTTAAATTAAGAATGAAGTGAGCCTTTTATACCAGGCCCTTGGTGCTTCCTTTAATCCATACAAGACCTTCTGCAGCTTGTACACATGTTGTGGATGTTTTGGGTCTTCAAAACATGGAGGTTGTTCTAAAAAAATATCCTCTTTGATGTACCCGTTAAGAAAAGCAGATTTAACATCCATCTGAAATACTTTGAAGCTGAGAGAGCAAGCAAAGGACAATAGAATTTGGACTACTTCTAATCGAGCAACTGGTGCTAAAGACTCATCAAAATCAATGCCCATCTCTTGACTATACCCTTTGGCTACAAGCCGGGCCTTGTTCCTAACAACCAATCCCGTGTCATTTAGTTTATTTCTGAAAACCCAACGGGTTCCAATTACAAGATGATTCTTGGGACGAGGCACGAGAGACCACACTTCGTTCCTTTCGAACTGCTGTAGCTCTTCATGCATAGCCTGAATCCAGGATTCATTTTGAATAGCTTCATGAACATCCTTAGGCTCTTCTTGTGAGATTAAGGCCATCAAATCCTCTTATTCCACTTGCCTTAGTGAAGATCTAGTTCTTACCCCATCTTCAGGATTACCTATGATGTTTTCAGCGGAATGATCTTTAAAGAACGTGGAGGAACTTGGCAAGTCGAGGTGTTGCACTTGCTATTCTTGAAGTGTCGCAATTGATGGATCTTCATCCTTTTCATCGTTGCTGGAAGTTTCTTCCGTTGGTTCATCCTCATCTTTAGATGATCTAGCATCAGTTGGATGTTTAGGAGCTTCATCTGCATCCAAGGTAGAAGAAATTTGATTTGTTAGTTTTAATTCAGATTCATCAAAAATAACATGAGGACTTTCTTCAACAACCAAAGTCCTTTTATTAAATAATCTGTAAGCTCTAGACTTTAATGCATAACCTAGGAAGATTCATTTGTCACTCTTTTCATCAAACTTACATGGGTTAGACTTACCGTTATTCAGGATGAAGCATGGGCATCCAAAGGGTTTAAGATAGGAAATATTTGGTTTCTTACCCTTATAGAGCTCATATGGGGTTTTCTTCAAAATGGGCGTTACCATTGCCCCGTTAATGATGTAGCATGTTGTATTTACCACCTCAGCCCAAAAATATTTGGGTAGGGAGTTCTCACTTAACATGGTCCGTGCCATATCTATCAAGGTTCTATTTTTCCTCTCTACTACTCCATTTTGTTGAGGCGTCCTGGGTGATGAGAAGTTGTGCGTATATCCTTGCTCCTGGCAAAAACTGTTGAATTCATGATTTTCAAACTCACCACCATGACCACTTTGAATTGTGGTGATGAGGTATCCTTTATCATTTTGGATTTTTCTACAAAACACTTGAAACTCCATCAAGGAATCACTTTTATTGGCTAAAAATAACACCCATGTAAATCTAGAGTAATCATCAACAATTATAAATCTATAAGATTTTCCTCCTACGCTGGATGTCCTAGTCGGACCAAAAAGATCAAGGTGCAACAGTTCTAACGGCCGAGCGGTAGAAACAATAATCTTATTTTTGAAAGATATGCGTGTTTGCTTGCCTTTTGTGCAAGCCTCACAGATTTTATCACTTTCAAATTTTAACTTTGGCAAGCCATTCACCAAGTCATGTCTAGATAATTTGGAGATTACTCCAAAACTAGCATGACCTAGTCTTCGGTGCCATTGCCAAGCATTATCATGGTTGTTTGCTACCAAGAACACATTATCACCGGAAACATCATGAAGATCAATAGTATACACATTGTTATTCCTCTTGCCGATGAACCTGATTTCATTTGAGCTTTTATTCATGACGAGACGATGTGATTCATCAAAGATAATCTTAAAACTTTTGTTCCACAATTGGCTTATGCTCAAAAGATTATGATTCAATCCTTTTACCAAAAGTACATTTTCAATCAGGGTTTTATAATTCTTAGCTATGTTGTCAATTCTAATTCTTTTACCTTTGTCCTTTCCACCAAAGACAATCGAGCCTCCGTCCTTATCTTGCAGAGTAGAGAACACCTTCTTATCCCCTGTCATATGTCTTGAGTAATCGCTGTCTAGGTACCATTTGCTCTCCCTGGCTTCAAGGCATATCTGCAAGAAATGAAATTCTCATCCAATTGATTTTGGTACCCAAACTAATTTTGGTCCATGAGAGTTAGTCCAATTCTACATATATCTTTTCCGGGTCCAAGCATCATGATTTCTTTGTGTGTTTTGTCTGAACCAACAATTAGCAATCACATGACCAAATCTATCATGATGAAAGCAATTAACATTTGAAAATCTTCTTTGGTATTTATGTGGTTTAGATTGAACATGTATTTGCTTAGTGTGTGAGCATGATGCACAGTTATTTTTCTTATCATGAACAAAGGAAGTTGTGATCTTATTTTCAAAAGATTTTTTGTTATGGGGAATGTACCCCAAACCTTCTTTTTGGAAGTTAACCTTAACTCCCAACAAGTTATCTAATTTTTTTTGGCCTTTGACAAACCTTGATAAGGTGGACTGTAGTTCAGCCACCTCTTCATTCAAGCTTACATTCTTCTTTTCAAGTTATGAATTTGTGGATTTCAGAACTTCTTCTTCATTTTTCAATTTTTCAAAACTCTTTTCCATTTCAGAGATTTTACACACCAATTCAACTTTAGTTTTCTCAATATCTGAAATTATTTGAAGCAAGCTTTCTTTTTCTTCTGTTGATTCAAACCATTCTTGTTCGAGTTTTTCAAATTTAACAGAAGAGTCCTCATGAGTTCAATCTTCAAGTTTTTTTTTGAGGGATTTATTCTCAAATCTGATTTTCTTATATTTTGTATACAACTTTTCATATTCAGACTCACATTGTTCATTTGAAATAAAATCAGGATCAGAATTTACCTTGACTGAGTCATCCTCATGTGCCATGAGGCACAGGCTTTCCACGAGCTGTTCTAGCTCCTCTTTGGACTGGTCGTCCTCTTCGTCGCTCCATGTGGCGACCATAGCTTAATTTTATCTTTCCAAATTTTTCTTTCTTGAACTTTTTTTTTAGATCTGGGCACTCTCCTCTCATGTGTCCGGGCTTCTTGCATTCATGGTAAATAACAGTATTAGGCCTGCTCGGCTCACCCTTGGTTTGAAAGAGCTTCATTTGCCCCTTTCTGAAATTTCCTTAGAAATTCTTCTTTCTTCTCAAAAATTTCTTCACTTGGTGGGTCTGTATAGCCAAGTCTTCTTCTTCATTACTCCCTTCGCTGGACTCCTCTTCTTGGGAGTCGTCATAAGACTAGTTGGCTTTCAAGCCCACGATTTTCTTCTTTTTGGATTCCTCCTCCGCAGTTCTTTTGATATTTATCTCATAGGTCATGAGTGACCCTTTGAGCTCATCCAGGGAGAGTATGGACAGATTCTCGAATCCTCAATGACTGTGGCTTTTGTGTGTCAGGCAGGTGGAAGAGATCTTAACACCTTCCTCACGAGCTTGGAGTTTGTGTAATCCTTTCCAAGACTCTTGCGACCATTAGTGATCTCAGTCGGTCTTGCGAACATCTCAGAAATGATTTCTTCGGGTTTCATTTTGAATAGCTCGTAATCTTTGACGAGAAGGTTGGCTTTGGTCTCCTTGACCTCAGAGGTTCCTTCATAGATGAGCCGCAGCTTGTCCCACATCTCCTTCGCTGAACTGCACATGGATACAGGAGAAAATTTGTTAGGATGAATAGCACATTGCATAATGTTCTTAGCATTAAAGTTTACTATGGATTTTGTAATATCCTCAGGGTTCCACTCATCTTCATTTTTGGAAAGCTCATATGGGCCCTTGTCCACCACCCTCCAGATCTTGTACTCTTGGGCTCTCATAAAAACATGCATTCTATTTTTCCCATAGGAGTAATTCGAGCCATCAAAGTATGGAGGACGGTGGATTGAGTAACCCTCAGGCATCATTCCCTTGTTGGCCATTGATCTGGATCTTACTCTCGACCGTTAGATCTGAAGAATATAGAGCCTTAGCTCTGATACCAATTGAAGTCTCGCGATCAATGACACCCAAGAGGGGGGGTGAATTGGGTAATTACAAAATTTAACAAAACCTTAGCCGATTTAAACAAGTGTGAAGAATAGCAACAAAGAAGTTCAGATCTATATAGAAACTATTAGATCTAACAAAATCTATCACACACAATGGGTCCTTGGTACCGTGGCGGAGATGTGAATCCAAAGATTCTACTCACGCAAAGTGTTATCTTCCTGACAAGGTTTGCCTTGTCTATCCGAACCCACCTTTTAATATACCAGAGATCTGATGTGAAGATGATAAGTTGTGCTAGATCTAACTCAAGAGATACAAATGATCTAATCTACGTGTGTGCTTGCACAGAATGGAGATAGGAGAAAAGGATCAAACCACACAAGAGACAATGAATTTTAGGTGGTTTGGATGCAACAACGATAACCTACGTTCACCCCTCACAAACTGTGAGGATTCACACATTATCTTGTAAGGGATTACAAGATCTGAACATACACATACATGTAGGGAGATAGAAACTCCCATGAAGGTGTAAACACACCGAAGCACGCACAAATCTAACAGAAATCAAACACACACACACGGATCTGACAAGATCCACACACACACAAATGTTTAGAGATTACAAAAAGCACACTCTTGAAGCTCAGGGAATATGAAAGAAGAAACACAAAAGAAAAACTCTGATTTAAGCTCCCCCTGAGTAGATGATGTAGATTTTGGATGAAGCTTGATTCTCCACTTGATTTGGGGTTGATTGACTTCAGATTGATCTTGAAAAGCTTGGAGATGGATGAAGAATTCCTGGATGAAGCACTATTCATGGAGCTACAGTAGCAGCCTTCTTTCTCTCCTTAATAACCTCCTTGATCTCCCTTGACTGATTAGGGTTTCTTTTCCTTAAGAGGTGTTTTTATAACACTTCAATGGTCAAGGACAGGCCAAGACACAGATCCACAATTCAAGGGATGTCTAGAGACTTTTGGGATTAAAAAATCCTTGATGGATGCTTTCACCTCATGAAGAAAACAAAGTCAAAGAAAGGGGCTTCGAAGGGTTCGGTCGACCGGATACGGCTGAGTGGTCGACCAAACTTTTACAGGTTGGAAGCTTTGAGCGCTGGGAGAATCGGCCGACCGGTCCTTGGCTAGCGGTTGACCGAACTCTGTAAATTTACAGAGTTTTAAATGTTGGGAAATTAGGTCGACCGCTCTTGCTGGCCAGGTCGACCGAACTCTGAAAAACCTGCAAAAATAACATTGTTAGCGCATGAATCATATCCTTATACAATATACTATGAGACCACATTTTGTTCCATTCAATTTGATTTGGTTTTGAATTATTCTGGGCTTCTTTGAAACACGATCCTTTTGAGCAAATTCTTGTGATAAAAAAAAACTTTGAGATCCTATATGAGCACTTACATATGTAAGAAAGGATGTACTTGAAAACATTTTCCATACCAGGGTTTTGTTATCATCAAAATCATTTGGAGAGACTCAATAATCTCCCCCTTTTTGATGATGATAAAACTCTATGCTATTAGGTGCATTGGCATTCTTTTTAGGTGAATGGGGTACTAGCAAAACAATGCACTCAATCCACGCAAGGATCCATGTGATTCTTGTACGAGGCAGAGTTTACACTCACGCATAGTGAAGAATTTTAGATGGGCTAGCCTGTCTTTCATCCAACACTATTTGATATACATAGAACCCATTTTATGATTGTCAAAACCAACAAACCACAAGGCGATCAATCCATGGAATCATTTCATTGAGCCAAAACCCACAATGTGTTTGCCAAATAGAGAGGGAATGAGAGACATGAACCAATCAAGTAATGTCAAATACCAAGTGCATTCTTTTCATCATTTCATACCATTAGTTCAGTACAAGTACATTGATGCTTGAGAGAATGCAGGATGTCTAGACGCAAGGCAAACACAAATGCAAGACTGACTCACAAAATGAACCTCACAAATGAGCATACACACAAACATAGAGACACACATGCATAAGCTATATAGACTTGCACTTAACTACTTCTCCCCCTTTGGCATCATCAAAGAAGGGATTGGTTACAGAAAAGTGGACTCAAAAAGGAAACTGTAGGACCCAAAAACAATCACCAAACAGATGAACCAGAAGCTTCTTAGATGCCATCTGCAGGAGACGGAGGATCTTTGCCAGGTTGAGGGCCGTGGCCAGAATTGCTGAGATGATGGATGATGGAGTTGAGAAGGTCATCTTGGCTTAGCATGTGGTGTTGGATACCGACGAGAGAACGGGAGGTAGTGTGGAAGGCTTTGCGAGTGTCTTCATGTCGAGTTGAGAGAGTGGCCATGTTCTGAGTGACGGTAGCCAAGGAGTTGGAGAAGGTAGCCAACTGGCCGTGCATTGATTCAAGTAAATTACCAATGGAGGCAAAGCATGTATCAATGTTACTCCCAAAGGTAGACAGTTGCTCCCCAAAGGTATCCACCTTAGTTTCTATGCTAGTGAGCCGCCTATCAAAGCCCTCAAAGTCTGCCCAAGATGGTTGTCCAGCACCTTGAGAAGAGGACTCCTCGTGAAAGAATTATGATGGAGGCGGCACATCCAGATCTGCATAGTGAGGAGGAGGTGGAGGAGGTTGTTCCTCCGCCCGAGCTGGAGGTGGGGGTGGTGCTACAGCCTGCTGCTGGTGTTGTTCCTCCTGTTCCTCATCCTCAGATTCTGATTCTTCTCCGTAGACTGGCACATTTCTGCGTAACTCACCATCTGGACCCTTATAGTAGCCAAAATCCGTGAAGAGCTTGCGTGTACTATAGATATCATCCTGTCTCACTGGAATAGACATCTCATCGGCCAAACTAATCTGATGGGGGCATCCCTTGCCCCTTCACAATTTTTATGGGCTCAGATTGTTCGTCGGTAAGCGCCATTGTGTTAGTCATGTGTTTTTGAGTCTAGTCATGTAATTTTCATATTTTCTTTGAGTCATAAACTATGTAATTTTCCCTTTATTTGTGTCATGTACCTAGGTTAGTGAGTCATTTTCCTAAGTTAGTTGTCATATGGTTGGTTTGATAAGCTAATGGGCCCAACTAATGGGCTAGGCCCAGGGGCGCCCCTCCCTTGGACTGCTTTGGTCATTAGTTAGTTTGTCAGGGTCACTATGGTCATATGAAAAGTATGGAGTCTATAAATAGGCCCCCACTCCTCTCATATGTAACAACCTTTTATGTTCAATTTAAATCAAGTGAGTTTTAGTGTCTCATTGGAGTGGATTCTTCAAATATCTCTCTCTCTCTCTAAGGGGTGGATTCCCCTCTCTCTTTCTCTCTCTTCTCTCTCTCTCCAAGAGGAGGGGAGCCCCTTTCTCTCTCCTCCCCTCCCTCTCTCTCCTCCACATCATCAACCCTTCCCCTCCCCTCATTACTCATCCTCCCAACTACCCCAACCCTCATTACTCCACCCCTAGTCCCAAGAGACCCTCCACCACTCCATACTCCACCACCCAACCACCAACCACCAACTACCCAATCCCCTTCCCTAAGCACCCTCTCATCTTCCAAGGGAGAACTCCCCACTTCCCAAGCACCCCTTCCATTCCCCAACACAACCATTCCCATCCCCAAAGCCCCATTAACCGGGTTAGTCAATTTTCAAACCTTAGAGAGAGAACTCTCCTTCCCTCTCCCCCACCCATCCCAAATTCGTAGCTCCTCCTCCCACCACCTGTTAGACCCCCTTCCAGACCCCATTCTTCCCCTCCCACACCTTGGAACACCCCCTCCTAGACCCCCTCACAGCCAGGGTTCTCCCCACACTCATCCACCCCCATTTCCCCTCCCATATACCCCATTTCCCCCCCATCATCTCCAACCTACAGTTCTCAGTTCGCAGGCAGCAGAGGAGCGCCCAATTGCAGAGGCTGCCACATCTCCACCTAGAAGCTTCAGAGGGCATACCAAATACCGGTGGAATCTTCGTCCAGTCTACTTCGGAACGGTGGTGGTCCCATCTCTTTCTGAGCTCATGGTCGCCCAGGGGAGCCGTTCTTCCCCGACTGCGCACTTCCTCCCTGAAGAGCATCCTGAAGCTGACTCCTGAAGCTACCACGACCACTCTCTTGACGATCTGGGGGCGAGGCTTGGACGGGAGCTTCTTCGACAAGTCTACTTCCATAATCAAGAAGCGGAGCTCTGTTTTGCGCCCGGAATCAAGAGTTCTCATTTTCTTCCTCCGGGTGTGCGGTTCTGCTTTCTGACAGTCTGCTCCGACACCCCCTCATTATTCGAGCTCTACCGGTCTACTCCGACAATGTTTGGCATCCCCGTTGGTCTCTCTTCGAAGAGGACTCACCGAAGGTTCCAAAGACTCCAGCGGTGCCTGATTCTGAGCTCTGGAGCGCTTGTGGCAATCTCTTCTTCCTACAGTTGTGAACCTGAAGTAGTCAGAACTGAAGACCTGCCACCCTGTTCGAGCTTCGGCCTCGACCAGCACTTGTGACCAGAGTAATCATCAAAATTCAGGCGTCATCCTGATCCATCTACGAAGAAATTCCAACTAGTTTCACTATCAACAAAAATATGGAGTGGCCGCAGCGCCAAGATAATCAACTGCCTATCTAGAAGGGCAGAGAGTGGTCAGAATCGGCATCGGCTCCCTTTCTTTGCTTCTAGCTCAATTTTTCCCCTCTTGCTTGGCCGACTGAAGGCCCCTCCCTGTGTGGAGGTAGTGTTTGGGTGTAGTCATTGGCTTCCCTTCCCCAAGATCCCCCCCTTGCATGGGGCGTAGTGCATGTAATCTGAAATTTCAGGTTTGAAGCTTCATCGACGTGGCGTGCAGGTTCATACCCTCGCCTCCCCGCTCGCCCCCGTCTCCGGCCAGGGTCGGCGTCTTCACGCCGACCAAGTGAGCCTCGGTCCCCCTCTTGGTTGGTTTAAATTCCTTGCTTAGCATAGTATTATCATTATTGCTTCGTCGGACGGAGAGTGAGAGCTCGGCCCATAATTGCTATTGATGTGAGTGATCATCGCGGGTGAGTTGTGAGTGATCCCCTACATCCCACACCCTGGGTGTGCTGGCCGCCCGTGAGTTGGGCATCCCTGTCCCATTTGGGGTTCTCCCCAAGCTAGCCAACCATTGGAGCATCAAGGTCCCACCTCGGACCCTCTCTATCATCGCCGAGTCGCCTACGGGCACTAGTGTGCGCCACGCGAGTGAGCTCGCTAGAGTAAGTCACCGCTCAAAGATACTTGCTTGCAATTGTAGGTCCAAGGGCATTCGGTATTGTGGCCATCACCCCAAGGTAGTGTCACATCATAATCCCAGCATAAATGAATATGCCAGTCAACTGTGATGCATATGGAAATGATCTCCTCAGTTGGGTACGGCAGGACCCAATCAAATCTTTCATGAGTGGGCCCATATTGACTAATATCCCATTTATAACATGATAGAACAAGAACTTGTGCACTTCGGTCACTTCATTTCTGCTGCCACCCTTGGGATAGATGAGGGTGGTGAACATATGATGCAATATTTGCTGTAACGGAGGAAAGTAGTTGGCATTTAAAGTGATCAAGTCACTGACACCACACACATACTCACAACCAAGCATGGCAAGAAAAGTGTCCTCAATGGTGCCATGACCAAAAGGCATATATGCACCCCTAGCTGAGACTCCTAGGGCGTTTTCAAATAAGGTCGGAGTAATTGTAATCTCAACCCCTTTAACTATAGTAAATAGATGGTCATTCCTCTCGATCAGATTTCCATAAAATTGTTGGACAAGGCTGGAATAGTATCTATTTTACCGTGTGACAAAATCAACCCAACCATCTTGTATTTCAAAAACTGCACATAAATCTGGAAGATTTTCATTCACCTCGTTGAAATCAACAAGACGGGGGTGCAGTATTGGCCGTGGGGGCAGCCGCTGTGCACGTGGAGGTGCAGGAGCCCATTGACATGGAGGAGCCGGGGCCTGACCTCTCCGGGCACTGGATTCCCCCTGGATAGAACGCCAAGAGCTTCAACGAGGCGCCATCCTAGACTTAAAAATCACTGTGGAAACCCTTGAGTCGTGAACCTCTTCCCTCGGGAGTGGATGGAAACCAGACGACACACCAAGAGATGGTGGAAGAACCGTCTCTACAAGCAGGAGCTCAGGGCGTGGCTGCAAGGTTGCACAAGCCGCGGTGGAAATGTCATCCCGAGACGGTGACGAACACGCTGGATTTTGTGCAGATGGAAGAAAGAGGAGGTATTAGGACTTGAGAGAGAGGTTTTGGGGTGTTTTAGGGTTGGAGAAGGAATGGGAGAGTGAATGGGTGTGAGAGAATGAGGAAATAGGGTTTGAAGTCCCCCTTTAAAAGGGGTTCAGTTGAGGGTCAAACGGTCCGGTTCGCCGTATTCGGTCGACCGGATGCAGTTGGCGGTCGACCGGAATGGTCGACCTTGCCCTAATTTCCCTTTTTTTGATAACACTTTCAACCCTTTTCTTTCCGTTTTTTATATATGATAACTCCTTCAACCCTTTTCTTCCTTTTTTTTTAAAAAAAACTTCATTTGCCCCCTTTCTTGTGTATAGAAGAGAAGGAATGGTTGATGCTTTTGAGACGACTGCTTTAGGAGCTTTTCCGAAACTCCCCTCAGAAAGTGCCTTAGATCCTGAGATCACTGGGTCCACGCTTATTTAATCAAGGAGTATGCGGCCTTAGAAAAATTTCAAGGAGGGATGTATGTATAAATACATTCAACCATGCAATGGTATATATATATACACACAAGTTGTTGGTGATAACCACATCGAGTATGCATGGGAATCTACCCTCTATGCAAATGAGTTTCTACAAGTGCAAGTCTTAACCTAAATGTGGACCTAGTTATGTATGCTTTCACCCTTGCACATACCAAGTTCCCTTCTTATTTTACTGAATTGTTCCTGGTTTAGGGGTTTTGTGAAGATATCGGCTAACTGATTGTGTGTGTCAATGAAATTCAATTCAAAGACCCCTTTTCCTACATGATCCCTCAGAAAATTATGTCGAATGTCAATATGCTTTGTCCTAGAATGTTGTACAAGATTTTTAGACAAGCTGATTGCACTTGTGTTATCACATAAGATTGGAACACATTTCATTTCAACATCCAAATCAAGCAATTAATTTTTAATCCAGAGTACTTGGGCTCCACAACTTCCGGCGGCTACATATTCAGCCTCAACCGTTGAGAGAGATACTGAATGTTGTTTCTTGGAGGCCCCTGAAACTAGGCACCCTCTGAGAAACTGACAGTACCCACTAGTACTCTTGCGATCTACAATACATCCATCATAATCTACATCGCTATATGCAATCAAATCAAATAAACTACCGATGGGAAACCACAAGCCAAAATCTAATGTGCCAATTAAGTATCGAAAAATCCGTGTAATAGCCAATAAATGAGATTCTTTATGACATGACTGAAAATGAGCACATAGACATACGCTGAATTGAATGTCAGGACGGCATGCTGTGAGATACAGTAGTGATCCGATCATACCTCGAAATAGTGTAGGATCTACTATTTTACCATTTTCATCTTTGTCTAACTTCGTGGTTGTGGCCATCGGAGGTGACAGGGGTTTTGCTTCTGCCATCCCATATTTCTTTAACAGCTCCAATGTGTACTTAGCTTGATTTATAAAAATGCCTTCAGAGTTTGCTTCACCTGTAATCCAAGAAAAAATGTAAGTTCACCCATTAAGCTCATCTCAAATTCTCCTTGCATTATTTCTGTAAATTCATCACATAAGGCATTATTAGTAGCTCCAAAAATTATATCATCAACATACACTTGAACCACTAATATGTCTTTACCTGATTTCTCGTGAAGAGTGTTTGGTCAACCTTACCTCTTTTACAACCATTTTCAATTAAGAATGAAGTGAGCCTTTCATACCAGGCCCTTGGTGCTTGCTTTAATCCGTACAAGGCCTTCTGCAGCTTGTACACATGTTGTGGATGTTTTGGGTCTTCAAAACCTGGAGGTTGTTCTACAAAAACATCCATGATGCGGGACGGACAGCGAACCTGGGACTCTAGCTCGCGGACATCCCTATGCGATGGAAACGCGAGATCTGCGTGGTTGAGAAACTGACAATGAGTCGGGTAGTCAACTCTCTTTCATGCCCGGACCGGGGCACGGGTCGGGTTTCGCTCTCTCTCTCTCACAGTGGTGATAAAAAATATCGGGCTAGATTAACCTATCACTCATGCAGCGGCAATAGAATACATACGAAATAAGCAAAATGCGAAGAGAGGAGCGGACACGATACCTCCATGCTACCGGGCGTGGGGAAGACGGTCCTGGCCGAAATTCGTACTCCTGGAACAGTAAATAATTAAATTACAGCAATGAATATTACTGTCCACTCCACGCAGGGAGGTAAAGGGCTACAATGTGGGACCCATGTGTAGCGGGTTCGGGTTGATGGGCAGCGATTTGGGTAGCTCTGACGATAACGCATGCCAACAAACATGGGGCCCACGTCCTGGTCGGAGGGCCGATCAGGTTGAGAGTGGTACCGCTGCAGTGGGGACTCCTGGAGGGATGACCCCTAGGAAGGGATCGCACAGGTTAGCCTCGTGGAAAGCGAGGCGGCCCGACTGGGAACGATGAAGCTTGCTGTCCACGAACCTGTTATGCAATTTCAGGGTTGCGCGATCCGGCAAAAACAACTGCTGCGATCAGCACAGACATCAGATCGACGCGAAACTGGCACCGTTGCGAAGCTAACTCGGGGGTCTTCAACCATCTATTGTTACAGGAATTTTAATCTCTCTATATGCTCCGTGGCTGAATTTACAATAGACTGGCTCATAGAACCAGAGCTGACGGGGCAGAAAGTGGATCTGCCTGAGAACTCGGTTTGACCTGGGGCTAGACGATGGATCTTGGTGCTGGAAATTTTATGGTTGATAGAGGGGGATGTGAGGATGACACACAAATACTTTGGGATTTTTTGAAACATGGTTTAAGAGGTCAAAGGGATTTTATGGTGGACATGGGTCGGATCTGGACTGCACAGGATAGAACAGAAATGGGATTTTGTAGAGATTTTTATGTGAGGAAAAAGAACTCCTAAATTCGTGAAATTTTTTTGGAATGGTGGCTTGATGGACAGAACTTTCAATCCAAATTTCAGCTCGTTCTGAAATTGGGAAGGGGATCAAACATGGGAAGAACTAGGCTGCTGGAACACAGATCTGCACAAGAGGCAGAAAGAGTGAATTGGGAAAAATGGCAAAAGAAAATGAAATGACCTGAATTTTTTTGTGGAGGATGGGGTGGACGTGGGGAACTCACCCTCAAAATCTCAGATCGATCTGATTTGGGGATTAGGAGAAAAAATTTTGACACTGGGCGGCTATCCAGGGTTGGATAGAACTCTGGCGGGTTGGCGGTGGCGGTGCGACGGCGGCTCAAACGGAGGCGGCGGCGGAGCTTCACACTCAGAGATGATATACCACTTGGAATCCACCAAGTTTTGTAGGGAATCCACCCTAGAAACCACAGTAATCCAGCTGCTAGAGAGGAGAGAGAGAGGGGGTGCCCAAGGCTTGCTCTTGGCAAAAATGTACTAATCTTTCATTAATTCTTCATTAACTCCTCAAATGACACTATACACCTCATTATATAGAACATGGCAAGGGGTAGGGGTGCTGGGAAATTACATGGGAGAAAGGGGAGGGAGAAGGGGTGTGCACCTTGACCAAGGGGAGAGGGGGGGGACCAAGGGGGGACAAGAGCTACCCACCTTTGAATATTAAAGGGAGGGGAGTCAAGGGTGGTAGGTGGCTGCCTCCCCCTTGGACCAAGGAGGGGGGGCACCCCCTTCTACTAGCCACCTTAGCCCACCTTCCTTTAACCCCATTCACACATAGCCACTAAACCCCGTAACTTGTTCACATTAAACCCCTTTGCCCATTTAAGGCCCACAGGCCCATTAATTCTAGCCCCTTATCTAGCCTAGCCCATTTGACCTATAATAACACGATTGTCCAACATGGACTACAATAGGGCCCAACATGGCCTAAAAATGTGAAATAAAAAAGATGGCCCGGCTGATGCATCCACGTCCTCCGCGAGCTAAGCGGGCCCCAGTGTGTCTTCGTCTACCGACGTGTATTGCAGCGTGTGTCCGCACCAATCATCTTTGATGTACTTGTTAAGAAAAGCAGATTTAACATCCATCTGAAATAATTTGAAGTCGAGAGAGCAAGCAAATGATAATAGAATCTAGACTGCTTCTAATCAAGCAACCAGTGCAAAAGACTCATCAAAATCAATGCCCATCTCCTGGCTATACCCTTCGGCTACAAGCCGGGCCTTGTTCCTAACAACCAATCCCGTGTCATTTAGTTTATTTCTGAAAACCCAACGGGTTTCAATTACGGGATGATTCTTGGGACGAGGCACGAGAGACCACACTTCGTTCCTTTCGAACTGTTGTAGCTCTTCATGCATAGCCTGAATCCAGGATTCATTTTGAAGAGCTTCATGAACATCCTTAGGCTCTTCTTGTGAGATTAAAGCCATCAAATCCTCTTCTTCCACTTGCCTTAGTGAAGATTTAGTTCTTACCCCATCTTCATGATTACCTATGATGTTTTCAGCGGGGGGATCTTTTAAGAACGTGGAGGAACTTGGCAAGTTGAGGTGTTGTACTTGCTGTTCTTGAAGTGTCTCAATTGATGGATCTTCATCCTTTTCATCCTTGCTGGAAGTTCCTTCTGTTGGTTCATCCTTAGCTTTAGATGATCCAGCATCAGTTGGATGTTTAGGAGCTTCATCTGCATCCAAGGTAGAAGAAATTTGATTTGTTAGTTTTAATTCAGATTCATCAAAAATAACATGAGGACTTTCTTCAACAATGAAAGTCCTTTTATTAAATAATCTGTAAGCTCTAGAGTTTAATGCATAACCTTGAAAGATTCCTTTGTCACTCTTTTCATCAAACTTACCTGGGTTAGACTTACCATTATTCAGGATGAAGCATGGGCATCCAAAGGGTTTAAAATAGGAAATATTTGGTTTCTTACCCTTGTAGAGCTCATATGGGGTTTTCTTTAAAATGGGCCTTACCATTGCCCTGTTGATGATGTAGCATGCAGTATGTACCCAAAAATATTTGGGTAGGGAGTTCTCACTTAACATGGTATGTGCCATATCTATCAAGGTTCTATTTTTCCTCTCCACTATTGCATTTTGTTGAGGCGTCTTGGGTGATGAGAAGTTGTGCGTATATCCTTGCTCCTGGCAAAAACCGCTGAATTCATGATTTTCAAACTCACCACCATGATCACTTTGAATTGTGGTGATGAGGTATCCTTTATCATTTTGGATTTTCTTGCAAAACACTTGAAACCCCATCAAGGCATCACTTTTATTGGCTAAAAATAACACCCATGTAAATCTAGAGTAATCATCAACAATTACAAATCCATAAGATTTTCCTCCTACGCTGGATGTACTAGTCGGACCAAAAAGATCAAGGTGCAGCAAAACTAAAGGCCGAGCGGTAGAAATAATGCTCTTATTTTTGAAAGATATGCGTGTTTACTTGCCTTTTGTGCAAGCCTCACCGATTTTATCACTTTCAAATTTTAACTTTGACAAGCCATTCACCAAGTCATGTCTAGAAAATTTGGAGATTACTTCAAAACTAGCATGACCTATTCTTTGGTGCCATAGCCAAGCATTATCATGGTTGTTTGCTACCAAGCACACATCATCATCAGAAACATCATCAAGATCAATAGTATACACATTATTATTCCTCTTGCCGATGAACCTGATTTCATTTGAGCTTTTATTCATGATGAGACAATGTGATTCATCAAAGATAATCTTAAAACCTTTGTCACACAATTGGCTTATGCTCGAAAGATTATGATTAAATCCTTTTATCAAAAGTACATTTTCAATCAGGGTTTCAAATTCTTACCTATGTTGCCAATTCCAATTATTTTACCTTTGTCCTTTCCACCAAAGGCAACCGAGCCTCCATCCTTATCTTGCAGAGTAGAGAACACCTTCTTGTCCCCTGTCATATGCCTTGAGCAACCTCTGTCCAAGTACCATTTGCTCCACCCAGCTTCAAGGCATATCTGTAAGAAACAAAATTCTCATCCAATTGATTTTGGTAACCAAACTAATTTGGGTCCACGAGAGTTAGTCCAATTCTGCATATATCTTTTCCTGGTCCAAGCAACATGATTTCTTTGTGTGTTTTGCTTGAACCAACAATTAGCAATAACATGACCAAATCTATCACAATGAAAGTAATTGTCATTTGAAAATCTTCTTTGGTATTTCTGTGGTTTAGATTGAACATGTATTTGCTTAGTGTGTGAGCATGATGCACAGTTATCGTTCTTATCATGAACAAAGGAAGTTGTGATCTTATTTTCAAAAGATTTTTTGTTATGGGGAATGTACCCCAAACCTTCTTTTTGGAAGTTAACCTTAACTCCCAACAAGTTATCTACGTTTTTTTTACCTTTGACAAACCAAGATAAGGTGGACTGCAGTTCAGCCACCTCTTCATTCAAGCTTACATTCTTCTTTTCAAGTTTTGAATTCGTGGATTTCAGAATTTCTTCTTCATTTTTTAATTTTTCAAAACTCTTTTCCATTTCAGACATTTTACACACCAATTCAACTTTATTTTTCTCAATATCTGAAATTATTTGAAGCAAGCTTTCTTTTTCTTCTGTTAATTCAAACCATTCTTGTTCGAGTTTTTCAAACTCAACAGAAGAGTCCTCATGAGTTAAATCTTCATGTTTCTTTTTGAGGGATTTATTCTCAGATCTGATTTTCTTATATTTTGTATACAACTTTTCATATTCTGACTCCCATTGTTCATTTGAAATAAAATCAGGATAAGAATTTACCTCGACTAAGTCATCCTCATGTGCCATGAGGCACAGGCTTTCTACTAGCTATTCTAGCTCCTCTTCGAACTCCTCGTCCTCTTCGTCGCTCCATGTGGCAACCATAGCTTTTGGCTTTCTAAAATTTTCATTCTTGAACTTTTTTTCCAGATTTGGGCACTCTCCTCTCATGTGCACGGGCTTTTTGCATTCATAGCAAATAACATTATTAGGCTTGCTCGGCTCACCCTTGGTTTGAAAGAGCTTCCTTTGCCCCTTTCTAAAATTTCCTTGGAAATTCTTCTTTCTTCTCAAAAATTTCGTCACTTGGTGGGTCAGCATGGCCAAGTCTTCTTCTTCATTACTCCCTTCGCTGGACTCCTCTTCTTGGGAGTCGTCATAAGACTGGTTGGCTTTCAAACCCACGATTTTCTTCTTTTTGGATTCCTCCTCCGCAGTTCTTTTGATGTTTATCTCATAGGTCATGAGTGACCCTATGAGCTCATCCATGAGAGTATGGATAGATTCTTCGAATCCTCAATGACTGTGGCTTTTGTGTGCCAGGCAGGTGGAAGAGATCTTAACACCTTCCTCACGAGCTCAGAGTTTGTGTAATCCTTTCCAAGACTCTTGAGACCATTAGTGATCTCAGTCAGTCTTGCGAACATCTCAGAGATGGTTTCTTTGGGTTTCATTTTGAATAGCTCGTAATCTCTGACGAGAAGGTTGGCTTTGGTCTCCTTGACCTCGGAGGTTTCTTCATAGATGAGCTGCAGCTTGTCCCACATCTCCTTCACTGAAATGCACATGGATACAAGAGAAAATTCGTTAGGATGAATAGCACATTGCATAATGTTCTTAGCATTAAAGTTTACTGTGGATTTTTTAATATCCTTAGGGTTTCACTCGTCTTCATTTTTGGAAAGCTCATATGGGACCTTGTCCACCACCCTCCAAATCTCGCACTCTTGGGCTCTCTGAAAAACATGCATTCTATTTTTCCAATAGGAGTAATTCGAGCTGTCAAAGTATGGAGGACGGTGGATTGAGTGACCCTCATGCATCATTCCCTTGTTGGCCATTGATGTGGATCTTACTCTTGACCGTTAGATCTGAAGAATATAGAGCCTTAACTCTGATACCAATTGAAGTCCCGCGATCAATGACACCCAAGAGGGAGGGTGAATTGGGTAATTACAAAATTTAACAAAACCTTAGCTGATTTAAACAAGTGTGAAGAATAGCAACAAAGAAGTTCAGATCTATATAGAAACTATTGGATCTAACAAAATCTATCACACACAATGGATCCTTGGTACCGTGGCGGAGATGTGAATCTGAAGATTCTACTCACGCAAAGTGTTATCTTCCTGACAAGGTTTGTCTTGTCTATCCGAACCCACCTTTTAATATACCAGAGATCTGATGTGAAGATGATAAGTTGTGCTAGATCTAACTCAAGAGATACAAATGATCTAATCTACGTGTGTGATTGCACATAATGGAGATAGGAGAAAAGGATCAAACCACACAAGAGACAACGATTTTTAGGTGGTTCAGATGCAACAATGGCAACCTATGTCCACCCTTCACAAACTGTGAGGATTCACACACTATCTTGTAAGGGATTACAAGATTTGAACACACACACACACATAGGGAGATAGAAACTCCCACGAAGGTTTAAACACACCGAAGCACACGTAAATCTGATAGAAATCAAACACACACACACATGGATCTGACAATATCTACACACACACAAATGTTTAGAGATTACAAAAAGCACACTCTTGAAGCTCAGGGAATATGGAAGAATAAACACAAAAGAAAAACTCTGATTTAAGCTCCCCCTGAGTGGATGATGCAGATTTTGGATGAAGCATGAATCTCCACTTGATTTGGGGTTGATTGGCTTCAGATTGATCTTGAAAAGCTTGGAGATGTATGAAGAATTCTTGGATGAAGCACTATTCATGGAGCTACAGTAGCAGCCTTCTTTCTCTCCTTAATAGCCTCTTTTATCTCCCTTGAGTGATTAGGGTTTCTTTTCCCTAAGACGTGTTTTTATAACACTTTAATGGTCAAGAACAGGCCAAGACACATATCCACAATTCCACGGATGTCTGGAGACTTTTGGGATTAAAAAATCCTTGATGGATTCTTTCACCTCGTGAAGAAAACAAAGTCAAAGAAAGGGGCTTCGAAGGGTTCGGTGGACCGGATAGGGCTGGGCGGTCGACCTAACTTTTACAGGTTGGAAGCTTTGAGCGCTGAAAGAATCGGTCGACCGGTCCTTGGCTGGCGGTCGACCGAACTCTGTAAATTTATAGAGTTTTGAATGCTGGGAAATTAGGTCGACCGCTCCTGCTGGCCAGGTCGATCAAACTCTGAAAAACCTCCAAAAATAACATTGTTAGCCTATAAATAATATCCTTATACAATATACTGTGAGACCACATTTTGTTCCATTCAATTTGAGTTGGTTTTGAATTATTCTGGGCTTCTTTGAAACACGATCCTTTTGAGCAAATTCTTGTGATAAAAAAAACCTTTGAGATCCTATATGAGCACTTACATCTGTAAGAAAGGATGTACTTGAAAATGTTTGCCATACAGGGGTTTTGTTATCATCAAAATCAGCTGAAGAGACTCAACATGGCCGCCCAGGGTCCCAAACGGCCAAAGGTTGGGCCGTTCTGATCTTTGTCCCATTTCTGAAGCCCATTGTCTGGGCGGCCAGGGGAGTGGCCACCCATGCCCTCTGTCTTGCCCAGGGTGGGCGGCCATGGGGTTGGCCACCCAACTCCCTTCAGCCCGGGTGTCGTTGCGTCCAGAGTTTCGGTACCCGAGGTGTCCATGGGAGTTGGGGCTTCGCGTGATGTGTGTCCACGTGATTTTTGAGGATCTGTCAAGTCTGGATGGGTGGTGTGGGCCATCCAAGTGTGTGGCTTTGTAGCATGTGCAGTCAGTTCTATGTTGGGCTTTCCGTGTCGACTGTCCCCGTGAGAGTTTCGTGATCGCGGAAGGTATTCCGCGTGAGGGCTGTGATCGCGGCCAGTTATCTTTGTAGGAGTTGCGGACCGTGGTTCTTGTGTTCCAGTCCTCTGCCTTAGGTGGTTTTCCCGTAGTCGGTGGTGTCGGTCCGAGGTCCCCTGTGGTTCTTGTGTTCCAATCCTCTACCTTAGGTGGTTTTCCCGTAGCCGGTGGTGTCGGTCCGAGGTCCCCTGTGGTTCAGGCACGTGTGTACGAGTGTCCTCGGGTTTCCCTCGAGATTGTGGAGGGTGGTTTCTCATGAGAGCGTGGAGGTTTGAGCCCTGTTGTTTCTCTACTTAGAGGGCTTGTCATGACTGGACCGGGCGAGACCGCCTGTTTGTACGACGCTCTTGTGGAGGCGTGACCGCCTTAGCGTTTGTGTACCTTGGTTAGGCCAAGAGTACGTTGCTGATGGTCATGGTGGAGCGTACCCTATGTCAGGTAGTTGGACACGGCCATACTATTAGGTGCAGAGGTGCGGATCCTAGGCCGTCCGAGGGTGTGGTGTGTGTGTGTGTGTCTCCTCTACTCCTCCCGAGATCGGGTGTGAGTAGTGTCCGTGCATATGAGGCCTTGGCACAGTATCAGTCGTCAGTGGACGCATCTGGCCATGTTGTGTTGTCTTGAGTGGTAGAACCTATGCTGTGATGGTAGAGGTACCGACAGGATTGTCATGGCCCTTCCGACAAACGGTTGGTGTCGCCCTGTGTGTTGGGCGTGGTTCTTTCACTGGTTCTGTTGTGTCCCTGTAGTTTTGATGATGTCTAACATCATTAGTCATTGACTTTCTGAGGTTTTAAAGCTATCCAAAACCATGAGTCATTGTCTTTCTAATGACACTTTGATATTTTCAAGGCAGTTCAAGCAAAAGGCTCAAATGAATAGAAAGAAATCAAGTGCACTAAAATTGAGGCAATTGGTTGCATAGAAAATAAGCCAAGTTGGATTGGGAAGCAACGACAAATCTAGCAGCAAATCAAGCAAGGCTGAAGAGCACATTAAAAATAGTTTTCATAAGGGCAGTGTCGACACTATGTTCCTAGGAGGGCGACCTTAGACCCTTCCAGAGAGCGTTGTAAATGTTCCTTCACATGGCTATGTCGACCTCATTACATCAGCAGGTCGACACCATGATCCCTCCAGAAAGCGTTAAAGATAGGATTCCTTAATGGAGTGTCAACACTATAGTTACAGTAGGTCGACACCATGGGCTTCCAAAGACTATTATATGGGTTGTTTCTTAAGACAGGTCGACTCTAAATTTATAGCAGGTCGACCTCAGACATCCTCCAGAAAGCACTATATTGGTAGTTTTATTAAGAAGTGTCGACACTTCCTTTACAGGAGGTCGACACTATGGTTCTCCAGAAGCACTTTAAGCTGCCTTCCGTCAAACGTGTCTGGTCATCCATGGAATAAAAATATGAACCGCAAATCCCTAAAAACACGGATCTCAAGGTCTAGAAGTAGGTTCAAGGTCTGACAAATGTCTCAGCCATCATCACCATATCTGAATGACTTTTTGGTGGTAGCTGTGACAAAGTTCAAATATGGCAAATGTCATACCACCTTCTTTTGGCAGCCAATGGGATATGATCCTAGAAAGGTACACCAAGTAGAGAATTGACCGGAGGCAATGAGGAAGCAGTCTGCAAGATGTTGTCCACAAGGATCATTAAATGCTCAGATTTGGAACAAAAGGAAAGTCTTATTGTATATTTCCTCTGAACAATCAAAAGAAAGCAAGTGTGAAAACACCTTTTTCACTCAAGCTGAAAGAATTAGTGGACAATTTTTGGGTGGGAAATTTTCCTCTCTGGAGCAGTCAAGAAAGGACACGCACCTCCATGTATTGGGTGTGCTGCAGGGGCCAAAAGGTAGACAAGAAAAGGAGGTAGCTAGAAGATAAGAAGAAGCAACTACTACCTGGTGAAGCAAGCTATGGCCAGAAGAATAGGAGAGCTGCTGCTGCTGCTAGAGAGGCCGGTGCCCCTGAACAAGGATGTAGCAACCCTGACAATTATAGGAAGAAAATTCCTAAAATAAATTAAAAATAAGGAAATTTGTGAAAAACAAATAAATAAGTCAAAGACCCAACCCACACACAAATAAACAACCTATGTACATATGGGCTTTACGCAGAAGGGAACCCAAATGGGCAAGAACCAAGCCAAAAAGGGAACAACGCCCTTAATTAAGGCGCCATTTCAAGAAAACGCCCCTTTGAATGGGCGCTATTTTCCTGAGGATAAAATATAGAAACCCAATTATAGTGTTTCATTCTAACTGGGATAGTGGCTGCCGTTCGGGAAGGTTTAGCTCAATTGGGATTCGTACGTGGAATTTTAATCGCGTTAGGATTCTAAACCCGTTAGGTTCTTTTTTCTCCATAAATATATCCCTCCAAAACCTTGCAGAGGTTATTGCCTCTGGGTTTTCTGCAGCGTCGTCAACCTCTGCCGCCGTGAAGAACTACTTCTTCCTCTGGCGACTGTACGTGAAGAAGGGCATCCTCCACTTCTTGAACCTCTGCTGCAAGAAGAAGACAAGCTGCTTCTTCTTCTTTTTCCTTTCTTCTTCACGAACGGGCCTCTGCTAGTTTTCCTCTGCTGCCTTTCTACCAATGAGCTAGGAGAAGAATTTGTTCTCCTTCCTGCGTGGTCTTGCTGCGACTAAGAGAAGAAGCTGTCGTTCTTCTTACCATTGCTGCGAGCTGCTGCTGCTCTTATTATTTTCTCCTTCATCCGTGCTATCACAACGAAAGATCTTCTCCCTACTGTGCAGTTGTTGCAGTTGCCGATTGATAATTACTGATGTTGCTCTTATTTTCTTCTCTGATTCTTCACGTTCTATCATCCATCGATCAGAATCAACCCACAAGGTAGGTGTTCTCAAGTTCTAAGCCAAATCCTGTAAACACTAAGCCCCATGCATGCATATAGATCATTAGATATCAGTAGAATGACTTGCAATTTTTGTATCGGGTTCATTTTTCATTTCTGCATATAACAGTAGAATAGCGACCCATCCTTGGGTGCTATTAAGATTCAACGACTTCATGAACGGTCGTTACTCTCTTTGATATTCAAGAATTACCCATGTTTAAAATTTAATAACCATGTAACCAGATGTCAAAATTAATGCATGATCATAGTTCTGGAATCCTGCTATTTTTCTCTTCATGACCATATATTCACTTCTGCATAACTTTATTTATTTAGAAAGTGCTATTGTTCATGTTATAAACACACTGGAATGAAACAACGACTGAAGCCAAGACTCCATTCAATATAGTGCCCCTGACCTGGGCGCTATATTCTGAAATGAAGACTCTACCAAGGGCGCCATTTCCTCTGTGTAGAAATTCTACAGAAATTAATATATATATATAAATGTGTAGCAACACCTCAATGAGCAGGCGCTATTTAATGAAATGGAGGCACCTCCTATGGCGCCATTTACCTGATTCCAATTGTTCTCTCAAGTTTTTCTGTGACCCATACCGAGGGTTCTAATGGCACTATATCTCAGTCCGTAGATGTAGTCCCACATTTTCATGTTGTTTCACGCTTACCCCACTAATTCTCGGTGATGATTGAGCCCTCCGCGGGATATTCCTTCCTTCAGACTGGTGATTTCATCATAGAGACCTCCATAAGTCTTCTCGTAGCCTTGGATTCCCTCAAGGCCGATTGAGCAGGTTGTACCCTAAAAACCTATTAAACAGTCTTTTGTCACGTCACTCTAAAGAAATGTGATGCTTAGCCCTCTTAGAGTGCTATTTCTAGCCTCTTTGGGCAGTCTGTTCTATGCCAGTAATGGGCGAAACTAACCTAGGCGCCAGAAGGAATTGGCGACCATTCACGTGCCGTTATTTCTCTGATATAGCGACTTGAGCCTGGGCGCTATTTTCATCCAGATGTACTATTCACAGGAATAGGCGACTGCTTGAGTGGGCGCTATTTCTGTAAATCGTGGCGATTGTATGGATGACATTTTCCCAGATTTACGTTATGTCTCGATTTTCATGAAGATTTAATTGTGAGTCATTCTTATTTCAAATTCAACCCTTGAAATCTTCCATTCGTGGAATCAATCTTATCATCCTTTGGAACTCCATATTGGCTATAACTCTAGTGGATGTCTAAAATACATGACTCAATGCTTGCACATATAGGGCCCGATCTAGTCCTGGGAGGAGCACCCGAAATTACTTATGCCCATGGGAGCTATTATTGATCACAATGTGGTATTACACCGAAGTGCATGACTTGCTAGATTGATATTCCACGACTTGTACTTGTACTTGACTTGACATGACTTGCGTGGCCCGAAACAGGTATTTACTTGTTTGATAACATGATAGCCAATTCACTTGACATGACGTGATATGTTTACATGCTTGACCATCTTTTATAGTCTACATGGAATCTTGAAATCTTTCTAGTTCATTATATTATCTCTTTCTATACTCTTTATCTAGTGTCGTTTTATGCGTACATGCATAGCTATACTTGCATTCATGCAACATGTAATTTACTGAAAGCAAGCTAGTACTTGACATATAATTCCTACTGAGAATTCGCTCATCTAGCGTTTTCCCCTATTTTTTAGGTAATTCCGATGACGAAGCTCATTCGGCCGGGGATGGACAAGAGTGAAGAGCTTAGAGCCAACCAGTTTTAAAAGTGTCCATCTATCAGTGTCTTTTCAAATTCTTGAGTCAATTATTATAATCTTCCTTTTATTGAGTCAGAATTATCCTTTAATACTTTTCATCAAGGCTATGAAATAGAATTTCCTTCATAGTTATTATGAATAAAGAACTTGGTTATCTCTACTTTTGCGTACTCTGTCTATGTGTCGAATATACTTATGCTCTTATTGACATGATTGATATAAAGTCATCATGTATACTGGGTTCCTTCCGCGCTCGGGGCGTGACAGTTTTTATGGTATCAGAACCTAGGATATTCAATTCCTAGGAAACCAAGTCAAAGGATAGGTTTTTACCTTTACCCGGTGAGATTGGGTAGAACCATAGGTTAAGTTAATTTAGGGACTTAAACTCTTCGTTAAACATATACTAAAATAGTTATTAGAATCTTGTAGGATCATGGCCGCAGAACGTGCTCAGTGGCGCGTCATGCAGCGAACCATCCAAGGTCTCACTTGTTAGGATCAAGTGGTATGCTCTTATACCAACTGATAGAATGCTATAACCGATCTAGAGGAGGGTGAATAGATCAGACACCCAATTAAGACCAACAACAACAGCTCCAAGTGCGGAATTAAAACAAGCTGCTGTTGGACGACAGAAGGACAAACAACACAATCAATGGAAGCCGACCTAACAGATCTAGATCAAGATGGTCCTAAGCATTCGTCTACTACGGATCGAAGAAATAAATAGGATGCACACAAACCACACAGCAATCGCATAGTAGACAGAGATTTTTAAGGTGGTTCGATCTCAAACCCGAGATCAACGTCCACCCCACACTTCAAACCGGAATGTGGCTTCTACTGCTGATGCACAGCTTCGCTGATCCACAGCTTTGGGGTCAAAACCCTACACACCACTGGGCGTTACAGCTTATGCCATCCAGAGGAATCCTCTTCTGCAAACCGCTGGGGACTTACAGCTTTACCCGACCAGAGGAATCCACCTCTGCAAACCGCTGAGTTTCACAGCTTGCTCCGCTGACACACAGCTTGAAAACGTAGTTTCAGAAATAAAAAAATAAAGCAAACGAAGAAACAAAAGAACCCACTAGGGGAATGTAGCTCAACACTGAGCAATTTCAGCTCCGGTTCTGAACCGAGAGATTGAGGAACAAACACTCACATTATTCTCTCAGACATCTCTCTTTCAGCTCTCTCCTTCTCTTCTTCTCTCTTTCGTCTTTTTCTATTCTCTCTGGATCGTGCAAGCTCTCTCTGCTTCTGCTCTTTCGAAGTATGTTCACGATCGCCCTTCTCCTGAGGAAGAAGCTTCTATTTATAGAGCAGTAGAAGGATAGGGCGTGTGGTCATCACAACTCCCACCCAAACACCTTCGTCACGTGGCGGCATCTCAGCATAGCTGCTTTCTACGTGTCACGATCCTGGCGCTTTCTTCAATCTTGGATCACGTGCCCTTCTTAGTCTTTACGAAAAGGCACCTATCAAGGCATCAGATATAATGTCATATTTAGACAATTATATGATATAAAAAGGAGATTGCACAGAATAGAGATTTTGATGCACTGACTCAATTGTGGTGTTTACATACACATGCACAGACTCAATCATCTCTTCAAAAGCAGATGCACAGACATGGTTTCAACACAAGACCTACGGATGCATCGACTGAGTGTGTGCAATGGGCAAGTATTGCACTGACCTGATGACTTGCAACAGAAGACGTTGTACAGACTTAGCATGCCCCGTGCCTGAGCTTGCACGGACTTATTCACACAGAATGCTTGACTTGCACAGACTTAATGTGTAAAAGGAGAATGCATGATCTTCTATGCACCGAGTTACCTAAGACATATTGCACCGACTCTAAGTGCCTAGTGCAGAGGTTGCACCGACTCGGTGGCGTGCATCGAGAAGAATTGCACCGACTTAGTCGTGTGCATCAGCGAGGATTGCACAGACTCAATGCAAAATTAACCATGTGTTGCACCGACTCTATTAAAAGCACAGACTAAGATGCACACACCATTGATATGATTATCTGACAATGAATGCATCAAAATACTTACACCATCGTATATAGAAATAAAGTCAACTAAGTCACACACCACTGTTGCTAATCATCAAAACAACTATTGTCAATCATCAAACCATTTCATCACAAAGCAGTGCACGAACTGCTTAACAACCCAGAGGAGTCCCAACAATCTCCCCCTTTTTGATGATGGCAACCCATAGAATGAATACAATGAGATGATGTATTTTGATGAGACATGAATGATAATCAAGTGTCATGAATGCAACTACACAAGATGCATAGACTTACTCCCTGAGTGAATCCTTTGAATTTTCCCTTGAATATCTGACTCCTACCCCTTGAACATAGACTCTCCCCTTGAATATCTGAATGCAAACACACATTCTCCCCCTTTGCCATCAGCAAATAAGGAGGAAGGAGGAGGAATGAATCGAGCAAATGGAGTAGAAACAACATTCTATGTGACAGTTTAGAATGTGAGCAAATTATGGGGCAAGCCTTAAGTCATATGAATCGAGCAATGGGCTTTCTTGATTAAAGTCATGTTTAACAGTTATAGACGGTAAAATGAATTCACTGACTTTCTAAAATAGGGTTATATATTCCATTTATAGCAATGAACCGGAGTCACATAACCATAAAAGTCTAGGTCGAGACAACACCCTACTTATTTCAGAGAGAGTGAATAGCAAGGAGAGTCACTTGAATTTGTAGTGAGGTTAAACAAATGACATGCAATGACTTTTAGTTTTCCAAGGGTTACAACAATTTTCTTTCATGAGTTTCAAAATTTTGAACTTATTGAACAGTCACGTGTCATTTATGCCGTTGACATTAGGTGTATACCTTGATTAGAGGCTGATACGCCCAGTTACTAAGCATAAGCCACTATATCTGTCTCTGATCAAAAGCTACATGGATAGTTTACACTTTTGACATTAAGGGTACACCTTGATCAGAGGCCAGTACCCCTAGTTGTTATGGTGCTAGGTCCGAATACAGAGGGGGGGTGAATGTATCCCTCAAGAAATTATGCCCAAATTAAAGAACTAAAGCTCAGATATGCGGAATAAAAACTAATGTAAAAACTAATGAGCTTTCCAAGATAAGATGATAATTCAACAAATGATCAAACAGTTGGACTGCAACAATGCAGCCACCTGATCACACCAGAAACAGTAGGCATAGCTAAACAAACCAACCACACTTAGCAGAAATTAATGCTCAAGATATACTTCTAAGAGAGCACAACTAACCAAGCATTCACAACCTGTGAGAGGTGGTAGGTGATATGGAGCAAACGTACACAGTAATTCGCTCAATAAAAGACTGGGACACTATCAAATGCAAGATAGACAATCTGAAGAACAAATTGAATTTTCTTTTAAACCAATGAGCAAATATATATGAGGCTCACCTAAATAAGCAACTAGCAGAAGAATGCAATCAACTCTCAGCACGGATAGAAACAAGAATGCATAAAGCAATCTGTGAAGGGGGTAGAAGATAAGGAACAAGCGCACAAGCCCAATCACACAGCATAGAAGATTTTTAGGTGGTTCGGTCACCAAGACCTACATCCACCCCTCACTCCCAACAGGAGTGAGGCTTCCACTAGCACAAGCTAGTAACCTGCAGACTCAGTCTGCGAACACACGCTGCCAAACAGCTTGACCAGGGGAACATCCTCCCCTCTTCCTCCGAACCGGAGGGAACACCAGTGACACCCAGTCACCAGCAACCAGAGACCCAAGTCTCTCTTCCTCCAACCCGGAGGGTACACCTGGACCTGCTACCAGCAAGACCAGAACCGGTGGGCTAGCCTCCCTTCTCCTGACCCACCAGGAGGAACCCGACCTCAGTCCAGAGGATCGGAAGAACAAGGATAACCAAATGAAAAAGGAAAAAACAAAAACACGAAATGAAAATAACTTCAGCAAACAGAAAGCTGAAAAACAAAATGCACAATGTGGCTCTCAACGGAGCTGACTGGCCTGGATCTGATCCAGGGTCCAGTAGGAACAGATCTCCCTCGATCTCACTCTCTTTCTTCACTCTCTCTCTTTCTTTTTCTTCTCTGCTGCACTTCTCTTCTTCTCTCGATCTCTGTTCTCCTTTTCTCTCTTTCTCTTTTTCTTTTCTTCTGCTGGATCGTGGAAGCTCTCTCTTCCTTTTCCCTTTCTTCTCTCAGCTTCTGCTGGATCGAAGAGCTTTCTGCTCTGCTGTTACTCTTTCTGCCTCCAGGCTTCTTCTTCGATCAGTCTTCTACAGAGGATGAAGACTCATATATATAGCATCAGCAGGCACACTGGGCGCGTGTGGCTTCCACATTTCCTGCCCTAGAAATTCGGACCACGTGGCAGCATCCTGCCCCTTTTTCCCATCGGATCACGTGCCCCCTCATCAGTACGCTCAGCAACTGGAGTCAGGTGGCGTTAACGCACTTGCTTCAAGGAGTTGACACAGCCTTCAAAGACATTCTACCAGCAAAACTCAAGTCTGCTGCGTTGACGCTTCCAACATGCTGCGTTGACGCATGGAACTGCAGCGTCTGAACTTAGATGGCTTCAGCCCTCTCACGTTTCGTGTGGAGTGCGTTGACGCATTGTGCAACTGCGTCCACCCTCTGGTCACCTTGTCGATCCATCAACCTGCTGCGTCGACGCCACTTGATGAATGCGTTGACGCACCAGAGTAATCCAGTAAACTCCTTTCTTGATTGTTTGAACTACTGCGTCCACGCCACTTGATCAAGGCGTTGACGCTTCGGTGTGTTCCAGCAAGCAAACAGCCTAGCCTTTTTAACTACTGCGTCGACGCTGCTCCACTGCTGCGTTGACGCATTGGAATATTTCTGACAAGGCCTCTGCTTCTTGAGTGGCTGATTTGACGTAGCCTTTGCGTAGAGTTGACGCTGTGAAGAGTATCCGTGGATGCATCTTCACTGGTGCGTGGACGCCTTAAGCTCCCAGCGTCGACCCTGTTCCAGACTTGCCCAATGTGTTGACTTCAATAAGGAGGCAGTGGCTGAAATGCAAATGGTTGCTTAGTTGACGCTGCAGCCCAATGAGTTGACGCTGCAACGTATACACTTTACGTTCAACTGATGCTGTGTAGACTTGAAGTTAGACAAACCAGCCAATCAGTGTTCTGATGGGTCGACGCATCAGCAAGAGTGGGTCGACCCACTACTGTTCATACTAACTAAGCAGAGTGTAGCAATGAATGCTTTATGCATCAGTTAACATGACTAAACATCAAAAAATGTTAACTAAAGTGAGCAGCAAGATGACTGAACATTTGATAGACTGAGTTATGAACAGAAAATAACTGAATAACAGCATGATGACTCACACATCAGGATGACTCACAGTGATGAACTCAATTCAAAAACCAATCATCAAAACTACCATTAAAACCATCATCAAAACCACAGGGGCACAACAATCTCCCCCTTTTTGATGATGGCAACACTACACAGTGAGTCAATCTGATGACTCAAACTATTCTCCCCCTTTGACTTCATCAAAAAGAAAAATAGTTTGAGAAATTAAAGCGTGAAAAAAAATCAGTCAATTCCTCCCCCTTGCAAGAACATGATTCTCCCCCTTTAAGAGTTTCAGCAAAAACATGAGTTAGAGATGATCAAAAGAACCCAGCATGCAATGATTGAATGAAAATCTCCCCCTTTTCGGCAAACAATCTCCCTCATTTGGTATAACCAAGATGAACCATGGGAAGGGTAAATGCAAAAATACAGATGCAACAAGAAATGCAATACTTCCCCCTAAGTATATAAATTCAAGGATAGAAATGATATGAACATGATTCAGTATGACAAGGAATGCTCCTCTTGAATAGATGCCAATTGATATGCAAGTGATGCATGACATGGAATCTCCGCCTCAATAAGTGGAATCTTATGAGATGAATGAGAAGGAGACCACAGGGGCACACAAGGACAAGTTCAGGTCAATGAGCAGAAGAGGTTCAATTAGCAGATTTCTAAAGAGGCTTCAACTACAAGAATTTCAGTCAGATTTTCAAGGGAATGTCATTCTCATAGATCCAAATCAGAATATTTCAAAGTCTCCCATTATAAGGGCTTATGAATGAGCTTTAATGAACAGCATGGTTTAAACATGATGTATGCAGAGTTTATCAATAAAATTCTGTATTGATATCTAAAATCATGGTTTAATAAAAATGAACCAAGCCCTCATATTTATCTTGATTATCCTCCCTTCATCTTACACAATCAAATTTATTGACTTCTTTCAGAATTACATGCACTAGTATTGAGATTAAGCGATTATGAAGTCGTATGTTTTTGTCTAGGGTTGTAGCAATTTGATTTTAGCATCAATATTCAGATATTGAGATATGTTCAACAATTTTTCATGCTACAAATTTTACGAGCAGTCTAGTTCAGTGCACACTTTGTAACTAGAGGATATACCTTGATCAGAGGCCAATATCCCTAAGCACTTAGTGTGACTAACTGTCATGCTATATATGAACATACATAGCACTTACACATCATGATACACTGCAAATCATTTCTTGATGAGTGAGTTGTATTTCTCAGTGTGCATGCCACTGCTCTGTCTGATTTTTAATGAATTATATGCAGAGTTAACTAAGGCACCTCATGACACAGTCCTTTGGACATGTGTTTCTCAGTGACCAAGGTCATTTCTCTGACAATTACTTTACCCTTTAGAAAATTCAGAAACATTCATTTGCTTCAAAACAATATTAATCTCATGTACTTAACCAAACAAAGTCATGTATTCAAAAGTGCAGATTTCAGAAGTTTTTGCAAGATACAGCATGAAACAGTTGGTTAAGATTTATTAAACATGATTCAGATATGTTAAGAGATTTTAAAGTTAAACTCCATGAATACATTAAGCTTAAACCACATGAGTTATTTCAGACATTCATAAAAGTGTATAATAGAAGATTTCTAGTTCAAGATTTTTCAGATTTATGATCGAGATAGCCTATTGAAATCTTCATGAAGGACTGAAATAATTCTGATACCAAATGATACCAATTGTTACCAATTGATAGGAGAGATTTTGAAGCTCAATGATTTCAAAAATATGCTCAAGGTTTGGTCAAATAGAATCAATGAAAGGGATATGCACACAAGGCAAGATATCAGGAGGTCAGGCAAGTTCCAGGATGTTCAAAGTTAACATGCAATGAACTCTGACATAAATGTATGCACATGACTACCTTCATGCAATGTATTGACTCCCCCTGACAACATGATGCAGGTCACACTTCAGAACTCAAGAAACCTTCCTTCATACTCAAGATTGAATGGATCTTCACTACAAGATGAAATTCTGGAGGTGAAGGCAACAAGGTTTGTGAGAAGTGATGAGATATGAGCTACACGAGCATTTCAACAAGAGAGAGAGATGAGTGAGGACCTAACTTCAGTGCCGATGAACCTTCTTAAAACATTCAACCAAGTTCAGCAACTGTATTTCAGACAAATCTGTTAGTGCGTTGACTCACTCTAATGACTACGTTAACGCACTCAACCAACCAGTGTAGTATTCTGTCTTTTGATACCAAGTGTTGACTTTGAGCTGGGGCTGCGTTAACTCAATCCATCCTCAGCGTCAACCCACTCATGCAGCTAAACTTGCTTCACAACCGGTTTTTCAAGGAAAACAGCCTGAAGCGTCGACCCCAACTTCATACAGCGTTGACCCATTTATTCAATCAGCAGCTTCATCTCAGTGTATCGATCAACATTTAAGCAGAGATCTCCAACCCAAGCTAACTCCCCCTTAGAATATGCATGAAGTCAAGCTCCCCCTTACAGAGCGCATGATATGCAATTCAACATACAAGAAGTTTGACATATCATTCATCATGGCATTTGTGTGCAATGCATTTGGAAATAAACTCAATCATTTTCATGAGCATTTCAGATTTTTCCAATTAGTTTCAGTTAGACAATGCGCAAAAGAATTATCATGATATGTAGTGCATTCAGATCACACAAATCATAATACAAAATTTTCAGAATTTACCTGAATGGGGCTTTATCATCTTGGGTGTCTTGGTTTACTTTACCCCTTTTATTTCAGTCCCAAGGCACACCTGCATAGCAATGTTATTTTGCACAAACAGGTACCCAAGAAGTCTTGGGTCCTGACATGACAGTATTACTCCTAGCAGGTTTTCTGAACAGATTTTTCGCATGTTTATCATCAAATTCCATCAGATAGTAATTATTTATGGAATGACCAAGCTGACCACAGTAGTGGCATGATGCAGCAGTTCTGAAGTTTATTTTATGCACATTCCTATGAGCAGGAGTTCTAAGTGCATATGCATGAACATGTTTATTACCAGAATTAAAATTCTGTTTACCAGAATCATCCAGCCAGCAATCAGCCGCTCTATGACCTGGCTTCCCACAGTTAAAACATGCAAGTTTTTCAAAATGTTTTGCAGGGAATTTAAAAACATGGGAGTTAACATGATTCTTCTGAATATGCCAACAGTCCTTGACTCTGTGGCCATGTTTTCCACATTCAAAACATGAAGAATTCATTCTGTCAAGATTCTTATAGAATGCATGTCTTTTTACAGGGATTATAGCAGTTCTGGAGTTAACTATTCTTCCCTTAGCATGCCAACAATTTGCAGCAATATGGCCCAATTTGTTACAATGGAAGCAATGAAGTTTCTTTTTCAGATATGCATGATTCCTATCATGAAGCTCTTTAGCATTCAAATCATCTTGCTTCTTTAATCTACAATCATGCATATAGTGGCCAATTCTATGATAGTAATAGCATTGAATTCTCTTATTTTGATCATGAGAAGGTTTCTTTGATTTAGAATTCCTAGCATGAATTCTATCTGATTTCAGTTCATCCTCTCTCATGACAATGCAAACATCCATCTCATGGCCAGATTTACCACAGTAGAAACATTTCACATTCTTTCTTTTAACATGAGACAGTTTGGCCTGAGAAATTTCAGCATACAAATTTTTATTATGTTTTGCTTTCTTTTATTTTTCTATCTGATTCGCAGGCAGACATGAAGGAGAAGCTGAAGTGCTAGCTAACTTAGAGCTACGCACAAAGGTTGTATACATTCTTTTTCTCTCTTCCTATTTACTGCCTCCATCAGAGACTTTCTTCTTAGAGGCAGCCTTTGAATTTTCTTTATTTTTAAATGACTCAGACAGAGAATTGTTCAATTCAGTGATTTCATTTTTGAGAGAGGAAATGAGAATTTCAGAATCTATGATCTTTTCATTAAGTAAGACATTAATGGCTTTGTAGCTATCAATCTCTTCTATTAATGCAGTCACTCTCTCACGTTCATTTTCAATTGAACTTTTCCCTCTTTCAAGCATTAAGAGTCTCTCAAACATAGCAAAATTAAGCAGCTTCAGTTCTTCATTCTCCTTTCTAGTTTGTTCATTCTGAACTAATTCATTAGTTAAGATTTGATCATTTCCTAATGAATTCAGCTTATCTTCAAGTTCAGAAATCTTGTCTGTGAGTTCATTATTTTTGTTTTTCAGCACAGAAATGTGTTCTTTATGCTTGTCAAGTTCAGCTTGATTTTCTTGTTGGAGCCTTTTAGCCTTTTCATTTTCAAGCTTCAGTTGATTCATTTCTGAGCCTGTATTTCCAGCTTCTTCCAATTGCTTCTTATAGTTCTGAATATCAATCAGATAAGCATCATGAGATTGATTCAATTTTGAGCAATTTTCACATGATAAATCAGAACAATTTTGATCAATCTTTTTCTTTAGTCTTTTATTTTCAGATTTTACTGTTCTATATGTTTCATACAGTTCAGCATACATTTCCTTTAAATCATCAAAAGTCATTTTGTCAGAATCAGATTCAGAATTTACCTGGTCTTCTTCTTCATTGCTTGAAGTGCTTCCTCTTGCCGTTAGACATTTCTGGTTCTCATGAAATGTGATCACTGAATCCCAGATTTCCTTCGCAGTCCTACATGTAAGAATAGAGGAAATGACATTAGCATCTACAGCATTCTTCAGAATGTCCCGAACTCTTATATTCTCACTATTCAGTTGTTTATCCTTCTGGGACCATTTATTCTTCTCTCGAGGCAAAACATGTGGACCATATTCAACAAGAACCCACAGTTTTGGATATATAGAGTTTATAAAACCACATAGACTGCGTGACCATTTCTTGAAGTTAGAACCATCAAAAACTGCAGGTGATGCCATTATAAAGCAATCGAATAGACTCAGATCAATGAGCTAGAAAGCAATATCAGAAGAATGCACCACACTGGAACTGTAAAGCATGAAATCAAATCAGCAGGATCCTCTGCAGATCGTTGGATCTGGAAGTCAGAGACCGCTCTGATACCAATTGTTATGGTGCTAGGCCCGGATACAGAGGGGGGGGGGTGAATGTATCCCTCTAGAAATTATGCCCAAATTAAAAAACTAAAGCTCAGATATGTGGAATAAAAACTAATGAGCTTTCCAAGATAAGATGATAATTCAACAAATGATCAAACAGTTGGACTGCAACAATGCAGCCACCTGATCACACCAGAAACAGCAGGCATAGCTAAACAAACCAACCACACTTAGCAGAAATTAATGCTCAAGATATATTTCTAAGAGAGCAAAACTAACCAAGCATTCACAACCTGTGAGAGGTGGTAGGTGATATGGAGCAAACGTACATAGCAATTCACTCAATAAAAGACTGGGACACTATCAAATGCAAGATAGACAGTCTGAAGAACAAATTGAATTTTCTTTTAAACCAATGAGCAAATATATATGAGGCTCACCTAAATAAGCAACTAGCAGAAGAATGCAATCAACTCTCAGCACGGATAGAAACAAGAATGCATAAAGCAATCTGTGAAGGGGGTAGAAGATAAGGAACAAGCGCACAAGCCCAATCACACAGCACATAAGATTTTTAGGTGGTTCGGTCACCAAGACCTACATCCACCCCTCACTCCCAACAGGAGTGAGGCTTCCACTAGCACAAGCTAGTAACCTGCAGACTCAATCTGCGAACACACGCTGCCAAATAGCTTGACCAGGGGAACATCCTCCCCTCTTCCTCCCAACCGGAGGGAACACCAGTGACACCCAGTCACCAGCAACCAGAGACCCAAGTCTCTCTTCCTCCAACCCGGAGGGTACACCTGGACCTGCTACCAGCAAGACCAGAACCGGAGGGCTAGCCTCCCTTCTCCTGACCCACCAGGAGAAACCCGACCTCAGTCCAGAGGATCGGAAGAACAAGGATAACCAAATGAAAAAGGAAAAAAAAAAACACGAAATGAAAATAACTTTAGCAAACCGAAAGCTGAGAAACATATTGCACAATGTGGCTCTCAACGGAGCTGACTGGCCTGGATCTGATCCAGGGTCCAGTAGGAACAGATCTCCCTCGATCTCACTCTCTTTCTTCACTCTCTCTCTTTCTCTTTCTTCTCTGCTGCACTTCTCTTCTTCTCTCGATCTCTGTTCTCCTTTTCTCTCTTTCTCTTTTTCTTTTCTTCTGCTGGATCGTGGAAGCTCTCTCTTCCTTTTCCCTTTCTTCTCTCAGCTTCTGCTGGATCGAAGAGCTTTCTGCTCTGCTGTTACTCTTTCTGCCTCCAGGCTTCTTCTTCGATCAGTCTTCTATAGAGGATGAAGACTCATATATATAGCATCAGCAGGCACACTAGGCGCGTGTGGCTTCCACATTTCCTGCCCTAGAAATTCGGACCACGTGGCAGCATCCTGCCCCCTTTTCCCATCGGATCACGTGCCCCCTCATCAGTACGCTCAGCAACTGGAGTGAGGTGGCGTTAACGCACTTGCTTCAAGGAGTTGACGCAGCCTTCAAAGACATTCTACCAGCAAAACTCAAGTCTACTGCGTTGACGCTTCCAACATGCTGCGTTGACGCATGGAGCTGCAGCGTCTGAACTTAGATGGCTTCAGCCCTCTCACGTTTCGTGTGGAGTGCGTTGACGCATTGTGCAACTGCGTCCACCCTCTGGTCACCTTGTCGATCCATCAACCTGCTGCATCGACGCCACTTGATGGATGCGTTGACGCACCAGAGTAATCCAGTAAGCTCCTTTCTTGATTGTTTGAACTACTGCGTCCACGCCACTTGATCAAGGCGTTGACGCTTCGGTGTGTTCCAGCAAGCAAACTGCCTAGCCTTTTTAACTGCTGCGTCGACGCTGCTCCACTGCTGCGTTGACGCATTGGAATATTTCTGACAAGGCCTCTGCTTCTTGAGTGGCTGAGTTGACGCAGCCTTTGCGTAGAGTTGACGCTGTGAAGAGTATCCGTGGATGCATCTTCACTGGTGCGTGGACGCCTTAAGCTCCCAGCGTCGACCCTGTTCCAGACTTGCCCAATGTGTTGACTTCAACAAGGAGGCAGTGGCTGAAATGCAAACGGTTGCTTAGTTGACGCTGCAGCCCAATGAGTTGACGTTGCAACGTATACACTTTACGTTCAACTGATGCTGTGTAGACTTGAAGTTAGACAAACCAGCCAATCAGTGTTCTGATGGGTCGACGCATCAACAAGAGTGGGTCGACCCACTACTGTTCATACTAACTAAGCAGAGTGTAGCAATGAATGCTTTATGCATCAGTTTACATGACTGAACATCAAAAAATGTTAACTAAACTGAGCAGCAAGATGACTGAACATTTGATAGACTGAGTTATGAACAGAAAATAACTGAATAACATCATGATGACTCACACATCAGGATGACTCACAGTGATTAACTCAATTCAAAAACCAATCATCAAAACCACCATTAAAACCATCATCAAAACCACAGGGGCACAACACTAGTTACTCAGTGAAACCTCTCCTATAAATTTGACCACATGAGCAGAGTTAACCTGAGTCACTTCATGACTTAAGGTACTCTCCATTTCTTTGATGGAGACCTCAGTTTCTTAGTGTAACTCAGTCATTGCTCTGCCACTTTGTTCATTTCTTTTTCTTTAATGATCTTAATTTTGCTGCCCTTATAACTTTTAGGAGTGCCTTGTTTAAGAACAATACAGACTTTAGTTTTCAAACCTTAGACTTCACTAAATCTGTCATGTTCAGATACTGTGAAGACCTGTTTTATTATAGCCATGAGATAGAGGTTAAGAGCTATAAATATTTTCTATCACCTTGTTTTCTGAAGACAGTCTTTTGAACTCTACAGCCTATTAAAGTTAAACCTTCAGTTCATTCAATTGAGCACATGTGATTCTTAGAGCAGAAGAGTTGTAATAATTGCAGCTCACGACAATGAACCAATTACTAGACTGTTGTCCATTCTTAGTAAAAGGAGTGGACATAGAAGTGCAGAATCAACTTAAGAATTTTCAAAGGAAGTAGTTCCTGGCAAAATCAATTTGTACCAAGGACATAAAAGATTCCACATGGTGGGACTTTTGAGACAGAGGAGAGAGTAGAAGGAGTTGAACTCAGTTCAGATGTTGCTATCCTCCCCCTGACATCAAGATGCATTCACTTAGATATCCAACAGGCAAACTTTGCATCGACTTTATCCTTCACAAGCAATGCAATGCACTGACCTTATCATGCAGTTTGAATAAAAGATGCACCGACCATCATGCTACAACCTTACATTACGCATCAATAGTATGCAAGACATGCATCGACATTAGCGTGCGAAATGTAGACAATGCACTGACTTATATGTATGTGCGGTATGGACATGCACTGACCTACATGTGACTAGAATGTAATATACATAGACTTAAAGACATACAATGACTTATGCTTCATGTAAAGTATGCAATGACCAGAGTGCTTACACATTGCATAGGCTAGGTGCAATACGTGCATCAAGACTCTGTGCAACTCATACACAACCACCAGAAAACGTCTGTGCAAGACATCAAACAACCGATTACTCAAGAATCTTCTTTATTCAACTTTTTAAGGAACAAGTTGACACAATCACCTCAGAACATATCAACACACAGCTCAAGAATGAATTTTATTCATCACTTTCTTGCTAAAATTTACATAGCCCCAATTCTCGTCTTAGATATTTAAATCTTTCCTTTCCAAGGGGTTTAGTAAAGATGTCAGCAGTCTGTTTTTCAGTTTCAACAAATATTAATTCAATTTTATTTTTACTTACAGCATCTCTAAGAAAGTGGTGTTTTATTTCAATGTGCTTAGTCGTAGAGTGATGAACATGATTTTTAGTTAGGCAAATATCACTAGTATTATCACATAAAATTGGAATGCATCCCAATTTTATCTGATAATCTGAAAGCTGGTGCTTGATCCATAGTACCTGAGTTGCACAATTTCCTGCAGCAACATATTCTACCTCTGCAGTGGATAATGCAACTGTGTGTTTCTTCTTAAAAGCCCAGGATACTAGGCAGCCACCTAGGAATTGGCAATGCCCACTAGTGCTTTTCCTATCTATCCGACACCCAGCATAATCTGCATCAGTGTATGCCAGAAGCTCTAGCTCACACCTAGCAGGGTACCAAAGTCCAAGTTCTTGAGTGCCTGATAAATACCTAAAGATCCTTTTCACTGCTATAAGGTGAGACTCCTTAGGACTAGCCTGAAATCTGGCACATAAACACACTACAAACTGTATATCAGGCCTAGATACAGTAAGATATAAAAGGGATCCGATCATACCTCGATATAGCTTTTGGTCCACTGTATTACCTTTGGAGTCTTCATCAAGACTTGTTGAAGTACCCATTGGTGCTGCAATTTCCTTGAGGTTTTCAAATTTGAACTTCTTCAGCAGATCCCTTATGTACTTAGACTAGGTGATAAATGTTCCATCTTTTGTTTGAGTCACCTGTAGTCCAAGAAACAATTTTAGCTCACCCATTGAGCTCATCTCAAATTCTTGTGTCATTAGTTTGGAAAATTCCTTACACAATTTGGGATTAGTTGACCCAAACATAATGTCATCCACATAAATCTGAACAAGGAAGATATCTGGATGACTTACCTTGGTGAACAATGTTTGGTCAACCTTACCTCTTGTGAACTTCTTCTCGGTAAGGAATTTGCTGAGTCTGTCATACCAAGCTCTAGGGGCTTGCTTCAAGCCATAAAGAGCTTTATTTAACTTATAAATATGATTAGGAAAATCTAAGCATTCAAAGCCAGGAGGTTGTCTCACAAAGACATCATCTTTTATTTCCCCATTGAGAAAAGCAGATTTAACGTCCATCTACTGGAGAGTTATTCCTAATGAGCATGCATAGGCCAAAAGCATTCTAATTGCTTCTAACCTGACTACAGGGCAAATGACTCTTCAAAGTCAATTCCGAATTCTTGATTGTACCCCTGAGCAATAAGTCTAGCTTTATTTTTAACTACATTACCTAGCTCATCAGTTTTATTCCTAAAAACTCATTTTATTCCAATGACAGTCCCATGATCAGGAGGTGGGGCCAGATGCCACACCTTGTTCCTGTCAAACTGATTAAGCTCTTCGTGCATGGCATTGATCCAATGCACATCTTTGAGAGCACTATCAATGGTTTTAGGTTCAACATGAGAAACTAATGCACATGCATTTAATTCATTTTGAGCTCTAATGAAACCTCTAGTCCTAGGGGGTTCATGCAAGTCACCAATGATGTTTTCAATAAGATGATCTCTTAAAAATCTGACATTTATAACTTGGTTACCTTAACCTTCATTTACCTCCTCCTGAACAACATGCTCCTCTGCATTGCCTTCTTCAGCTTCTTCTTCTTGGTCTGATTGATCTTCAGGTTTTTCTTTCTTGAGAATTTCTCCGTCATCTTCTTTCCTGCATTGACCAACCTCATAGTTATTTAGGGACTCATCAAAGACAATATGTGGAGATTCCTCAACAGTTTTAGAATTAAGGTTGTACACTCTATATGCTCTAGAGTTTTCAGAATATCCAAGGAAGATTCATGGATCACTTTTAGGTTCAAATTTATCAAGATCTTTTTTATCATTAACATGAATGAAGCATTTACACCCAAAGACCTTGAAATAAGCAATTGAAGGCTTCTTACCTTTTAAAATCTCATAAGGAGTTTTCTGAGTGAAAGGCCTTACCATGGCTCTGTTGATTACATGGCATGCAGTATTAACTACCTCTGCCGAAAATTTTCTTGGTAAGCCACCTTCAACAAGTAGTGTACGGGCCATCTCCACAAGTGTCCGATTCCTTCTCTCTACTATTCCATTCTGCTCAGGTGTTCTTAGGGAGGAGAACCGATGAGTAATCCCATTGTCCCTGCAAAAGTTTTCAAATTGTGAGTTTTCAAACTCACCTCCATGATCAGACAAAATATTTTTAATCAAATTTTTATTTTTCTGTTTGATATTTAAATAGAACTCCTGAAATTCAGTAAAAGCATCATTCTTGTGAGTGATGAAAAAGACCCAAGTATACCTAGAGAAGTCATCAACTAGGACATATCCATATCTCCTACCTGACAAGCTGACTGATCGTGTGGGTCCAAATAGATCCATATGTATCAACTCATAAGGTTTGAGAGACATGTTTTCAGTTCTTGATTTAAATGACTTTCTGGTCTGCTTGGACTGTGTACACGCATCACACACCCTATTTTCTTTCTTAAAAGATATTTCAGGGAGTCCTCCTACCATGCTGTGTTTATTCAATTTGTGCAAGACAGTGTAGCTAGCATGGCCTAACCTACGATGCCACAGAAAAGCTAAGTCCTCTTTATTAGCAGTGAGGCATAGGTTAGAGTGTGCAATATCATCTAGATTTACCATGTAATTATTATTCATTCTTTTTTCAGAGAATTTAACCACATCAGAATCAGGTTCAAAAATTTTACAGCTAAGTGCATCAAATACTACCTTGTGCCCTTTATCACAAAGCTGGCTGATACTTAGAAGATTATATGCTAATCCATCCACCAGCAAGACTTCATCAATGCAACAGGTAGTGCACTTACCTACTTTACCTGATCCGATGATTTTACCCTTAGTGTTTCCTCCGAAGGTGACAAGGCCTCCATTCTTCTCTGTCAGCAAGCAAAATTTATCCTTGTCCCCTGTCATATGCCTGGAGCAGCCACTATCCAGGTACCACATGTTGTGCTTGGCTGCCAGGCATACCTGTAATCATAGTCACGGAGAAAATTTTGGAACCCAAAACTATTTGGGCTCCGAAGCAGAAATAGAATAATTCATACATGACAACAAGATTTTTGGGATCCATGCTTATTTGAGAGCTGGTTGATTGGTGGATTTTTTGACATTTTTTCTATTATTTCTCTTCTTCTCAGCATTGGCAGGCTGAAGTTTTCTTAACTTGTTATTTGTCCTGCCATCATTGTTCCTTGCAATTTGATTATTTTTGTGCCAGTGCCTAGGCCAATGAGCATTCAGGAAATAGTGGCCAACGTTGGTCCTTAGCTGACTGTAGGTGGTTTGTTTCCTATAAGCCCATATTCTAGACTACCCAACCCAGTTTCTAGCCTGAGGTCTGTATGTCTGTGTGGTACATGACTGATATCTAGACCTCCCTTTGTTGACACCCGTTTTAGCCCACAAGTTGAGTCATTTCTCTTATTCATTATTTTTGATGTCCCGAATTAGCCATTGTTTTGGAGCTTCCTTGGATGGATTTTGAGCCAATTTTTATTGTTCCATATCCTTTATGTCTTGGAGATCATGATTTCCTAGAGCCCTAGAGCTTATCTTATCAAATTCTGGCTTCCAAGTCAACTTACAGCCCATTTAGGCTGGCTTCCCTCAAGTAATCAGCTCTCTTCCGTTGTGCAGTCCTGAAAGTGGTCCTTTTTAATCCCCTTCTGTTCCTCTTTTCAAAAAGTTGTCTTCACCAAATTTGTTCAACTTTCAAAGATCTACAATTTCTTCTTCTACGCCGTTTGTCGATTCTGCCCCGCTATTCGCATTTTTTCGGCGTGATGTGTTGTTCACCTATGTCTCAAAATTTTCCTCTCTGTTCCAGCCCCATTTTCTTCCTCTTCTGTTCCTTTCCTCAACTTGCTTTCTTTATCAAAGTTGTTACTCTCTCAGTTATCTAAAATTTCTTCTTCTACCACTTTCACTAGTTCTGCCGTGTTTGAGAGATACGCTTCAATTTCAAAAGTCACGCGTAGTCTATCCAGAATTTTCCTTCATCGGTGTGAGGGTCTAGTGTAGGTGCGTCAGAGCACATGTAGCGGTCTATCGTAAGACCGTCAGAGCACTGTGACGGTCCTATACTAGACCGTCACATTCAAACTTGTCCGAAATCATCCCGTTCGACCCCCAGAGTGTGACGGACCTACCCTAGGCCGTTACATAACTCTGACGGTCCTACGATAGACCGTTACACACAGTAGAGAGTCCAATTTATGCTGGACTCTGCCCCGAAAACTACGTGGCGAGTCTATCTTACAGAGCCCATAACTTCTTCAATTCTTATCCAAATTGATCCCCATTTTTTCCTACTTCTAGCCCTTTGTATTATCTTGAATTTGGTTAATAGAAATAAACATTTCATTAGCTATATCTCTTGAGATCTGGGTCACAAGATCGGGATTTAAGCATCCTAGTATAACTAAAACTATGATTTCCAGTACGACGGGGCTACCTTCCAAGAGCCATATCTTCTCGAATCCTCCTCCGAATTGATCCCCGTTTGTTCCTATCTCTTTTCCTTAGTATTATCTCGAGTTTGATCCAAAGAGCTCGATTTATCTTAGACTATATCTCTGGGAATCGAGATAAGAAGATGGGGCTTTCTTGTAAAACTCTATAAAAATTGCCCAGTTCGCAGTCGCGACGGGGGGGCTCTTTCTTGGTTCGGGGCGAAGCCATGCTGTAATTCCAACTCACAACTTCGACCCTGGCTTGAAGAGGGAAGTATTGACTTTCCATTGCATCCTTTTGGGCTTGATTTCATGATCTATATTCTTAGTTCTCTTCCTCTTAAAATCATAAATCATCATAATATTCGGCACTTTTCTGCTACATATGCACTTTTGTACGTTTTGCGTCAACGTTTTCTCTCTATTCTCTCAATCAAATCTCGTGATTTCAAATCCTATGCATGCACAACACACCCACCTATTATTTCCACCCTTCCACAGGGGTTAAAAACCTCCCCTCGGTGAGTTTGTCCTCAATTTCTACCTCTATTTTATCACTGCGGGATTGATGCTACACATGCATGTTCTAATGGGTTTTTTATCCTTATTTTGGCTTTATTTTGCAAGAGAGCACGAATACAATATGAGGCCATCTTCCTCTAGCCGGCTGGAAGAAGAGGAGGTTTGAATCCACAAGTTCCCCACACCCCATTTCAAGTGCGATCAAGTCTTTAAGTTCCAAGGTACACGGCGCCGTTCTTTACACTTCTTCATCCTTTGGCGTTGTTGGAACCTTGGTGGTGATCACGGTTAGTATTTCTCATCCTTTCATCCCCCTTGTCTTTGATTCACATGTTTATGCACGTATGTATTTAAAGGGGGCGAGATAGGAATCTAATTAAAAAAAGTCTACAGTTTTTTGGCGATCACGGTGGGACACCAATGCCCATCACGTTTGTTTAAATGCTCTTTTGTAAGTTGGGTGTGTGCATGTGCATGCTTAGGTCATATTTTATCCATTCTTCCATTGTTTGGGGCGTTTTAAGGGCTCAGGTAGTGTGACGGTCCTATAGTAGACCGCCACATGCATGTAACGGTCATTTGATAGACCGTTACAGCTTTTGGCAGTCCTGCGTGCATGCTCACAGGGCCGTGTTCATCGGGATATAACTTTTGATCCCGATGTCCAATTGCACTGATTTTTCTTCCGTTGGATAGCCCTTTGTATTGTCTTTTCATACTTATATCATTTGCATCATTTGGTTAACATTTGCATATTCTAATATTGTCCAACTTTTTGAGTTTTATGCATAAGTTCTACAGGCAGGCTAAGGGATAGGTTCACAGGTACATCTTTACTCAGTGATTTGACTGCCTTCTCGGTGTCTGATTGCACTGATTTTTGTTCCATTGGATAGTCATTTGTACTGTCTTTCCATCCATAGCTTATATGCATCATTTGGGTCTCATTTGCATAGTTAAAAATTATCATCATTTTAGCATTTTGTTCATAAAATCTGCATGTGGTCTGCACACAGGTTCACGGGGGCAACTTTGCTCAGTGATTTGATTAACCTCCCGGGGTCAGATTGATCTGTTATTGGGCCCATTGTGCAGACCTTTGTATTGTCTTTCCATCCATATAATATTTGTCTTAGTTGGATCAAATTTGCACAGTTTAATCTAGTCTTGATTTTCTAGTTTTAAGCTAGAATTTGCATGCACTCCGGTGCACATAGGGCCATACACTGCATATCATAGTTGCATTTCCTACCTTGGTAAGTGATCCTCTAGCCTTCATATTCATTGGAGTCGACTAGGTGATCTTATCCGGGACCTCCATAAGTCCCCGCGAGCTGTGGATTCCCACACGGACACCGGGCCGGTTGTACCTTTCCACCCTTTAAGCTTGCATTTGCATAAGTGAGAGGGAGTTAACCTTAGTCAACCCAAAGTTTAGACCTTATTCCCATAGGATTCCAATCTTGAGGGAATTATTATTAATTCAAATCATTAAAAGGTCTATTAAAATCCCTAAAATATTTTCATCATATCAACTTGTTTGATTTGGGTGAAAACTCTCACATTGCATTGTTTCTGTTGTTTGGGCTTGTCCAAGCCCATTAGTGGTGATTTGTGTTGCATCCACATCTTTCGTCATTGTTAGGCCCACTTAGGTTACCCCATTTTGTGTGTCCATTGTCTAGTCCATTGTCCCGTGGTCCGTTGTCCATTCGTCTTTACGTTAGTGGGTCAGTCCCCTCTTTTCCTCGAGCCCATTAAGCCATTGCTTCCCCACTTATATTCTCTTTGATATCCTTGTATTAGGTCTCCATTTGCCCTCATGGAGTATCATTCCAACCCCTTGTATCATCCTTGTTCCTATTCTTCTTCCTATTCCCGCGTGGAATCCTCTTCCCACGTGGGCCCATCTTCTCGTGGTCCCTCTATCACTCCGAGAAATAGGCTAATCTCATGGCCCATCTTTCAAGTCTCGTTCACCAAATGGACCCGGCCCAGGCCCAACGTCTTATTGCATCTCATCTTCATGGGCCTCCACCTCTTAATGGGCCTTCTTCTCTCATTAATGGGCCTCATCATCTTAACGAGCCCTATTCTCCTAATGGGCCTTATTTTTCTAATGGGACTCATTCTTCTTCTCCTTATGCTGCCAGCCCAATGGGTCCTTATGCTCATGCTTCTTCCAGGCCCATATATCCTTCCCTTCCCGGAATGGGCCCTTCTTCTTCTCAGCCTGGATCCTCTTATCCGGCCCATTATCATCATACTGGTCTGAATTCACATCCTCTTGCTCAAGCTGACCCATATTCTTCTCGATCTCTCCCTACCCAAGAGATGATTGTTCGTATGAGTGTCTGCCATGTGTACCGAGAAGCTAACCGAGTTGCAGACTCCTTAGCCTCTCTTGATTGCTCCACCAAGGCTAATTTTGTGGCCCTCACGAAAGCGGATTTGCCTAGAGTTTGTGTTGGGCCACTTCTGACTGATCAGATGGGCGTAGTGTCCATTCGAACTGTGTAGTATTGAGTCGTGCCATTCATGTTGGTCCTGTAGGGGTATGCGCCGAAGAGGTTGTAATATTTTCCTACAGTTATTCTTTAATAAAAACAACCTCCTAGTGGTATCTTTTCACCTCTAGGCAGGTCTTTAAAGAAAAAAAAGAGAGATGATTGTTCAAACCCAACGCCAACTTGATGAGCTTCAACATCAGATCGATCCTAAATCCTCTTTAAGTGTTCCGTTTACTTTCCAAGGTCTTTGGCTTCCACCTCCATCACAAATTCCCACATATCGCCGTTATAGTGGAGTCGGTGACCCGTATGTGCACTTGAAGGAGTTTGTTTATGAGTCGGCCCAATTTCGACATGACCAACACTTGATGGCTTATCTATTTGGTCTGTCATTGGAAGGCCCAGCTCGGGATTGGTTCTTCTCTCTTCCGCAAGAGCAAGTTGTGAGTTTTCATGCCGTTCTAGAAAAGTTTATTCAACAGTATCAAGACCAAGTTGGGCCCAAGTACTCTATTGTGGATCTGGCCCATGAGATGATGAAGCCCGAAGAGGAGTTCTCTACCTTTGCCGATCGTTGGCGTCGCCTTGCCGCGCAGGTCCCAGGGCACATTCCAGAGGGAGAGCAAATCAAGATGCTGATATTTAATGCCGCGCCCGAGTACCGCTTTATCTTAGCCCTCAACGACATTATCTCTTGGCAACAACTTTACAACCGAGCCCGCTTCATTCGCCAACAAATCCAAGATTCCCTTGACCTCGAGTCTCCACCATCCACTTCCACATATCAACATTCACCCTCCACGTGCCAACTCTACCCTCCCATGAGTCAGTTCTCCATGAGTCAGCCTTCCGCCACATATCCCTCCACGAGCCAACCCCCCGCCTATACATACCTATACGCTTCCGCATATCAACCTTCCATGAGTCAGCCTCCTGGCGTCCGCATACCCGTCTCCGTTTCCACCCCCGGTCAAGGTCACACCACATCCCGAGCAGGTGGATGTCGTCTACATACCTCCCTACTCCATTCCACATATGCCTTCACCAAATCCCACCTCCGCCAGCCACACTCCATTGCCTATGCAACCTCCACTTCCATCTCCACAACCTTCTCCACCACCTCATACCCCTCGGCATCCGCCTTGCCCGAAGCGGGCTCCTTGTCCTCCGTTGCCGGAGTGCTTTACCGACATTTTTAGGGCTTTGATGGCCGCTCACGTATTGCCACTCTCTCCGGCTGTGCCTTGCCAACCCGCGGTCGGGAATATGCTTCAATATTGTGATTTTCACCGTCAGCAGGGGCATTTGGTTGAGGATTGTCCCGAGTTCCGAGAGTATGTTTATGACCTGGAAGATAAAAAAAGGATTGATTGGGCCGCCATACATAAAGTTGTTTTAGATCTCCACAGCAACCAGCAGCAACAAGAAGCACTGCCCAAGCAGCCGTCTCCATCTCTACAAGATCGGGGCACCCCAGTGATTCTTCGTCTAGCGTTAAACCCGCTCCATCACCTACTACCTCGCCTACTCTGTTACCTTCGCTATCTCCTATCCAATCTCCGTAACCTCCCCAAACCCAAGCCTCTGCTCAGGCTAGTGCCACCTCCCCTTCTTCTACTTCTTACACCACTACTTCCACCCCCAATGTCATTCGGCGCGTTGTGTCGATACGTCGACGGTGGGTGTCACAACCCCCCTTTTCACCCTTGCCATGTCCACTACCTCCATCGACCAAATCACCATCTCCACCATCCGCTCAATCGCCTGCACCGTCTCCACCACCCTCACCATTGTCTAAACCTCCATCACCCCCGCCATCACCTTTGACCAAGCCTGAGCAAATTTAACCTTTGCCGCCCTCACCCGAGCAAGTCATACATCCACCCTTACCTTTGCCTCCACCTAAACACACCATACCCATTGAAACCCCCGCATCTTCTGAACCTACTCCTATCCCCATTCTTCCACCTATTTCCACCCCACGGAGTGGGTGTGCGTTACCCATGGTGCCCCTTGGGTCTAATCCCCATGGAGATAGTAAGCCAAGTCAGGATGATTCGGTGCCGGCCATGCATTTCAAGATCCAAGACTTCATTTGCCGGATGCCGATCCGCATCCTGGTCCCTGGTTATTTTGGGGATGTTGACCCTACACTCCTAGTGAAGACGGTTGACAAGAAGAGTTCCCTTGAGTTGATGCCAGTTTCTTCCCGAGCAAGGCCGGTGGCAATCTCTTTGCTCGCCGGAGAGTTCACCGTTGATGCTATTATTTCTCTTCACTCTATTGCCATTCAGATGACAGGCCAAGAAGGGTTCTCTACTCGTGTTGTGCTAACGTATACGGCCGCCAAGCAGATTATGGATTCTATGTTGAAGGGGCAATTGGCCGTATCTTCTACACTTTTCGGGGATATTCTGCACTTGTTACACAATCTTCCTCGGTTTATTAGCAAGCCGGCCATGTCAACACCGTGTATTACTCTCCCTCAGCTTCACCCGTCTCTTCTAGCAAGGAAGTTACGCTTCAAGTCTGATTGCCGAGTGGAGCTGCCAAATCTCATGCTACTTGTGCCAAGTAACAAGACTCCATGGTTTTATGATATTCAACATTATGAGGAGTTAGTTGTTCAAGAATGTCTGTCTACTATTGCTAGCGCCGGGTGTCTAGGGGCAACTGTCCCGATGAAGCTGCATATTCATAGCCGGGTCAGGTCCTCTGCCAGATGGGCCCGTTATTTAAGGAGACACTACAAAATAAGAGGCCTGAAGGTCCAACCCCGCGCCAGGCGGGTCCATTACAAGTCAATTTCTGCTAAGAAGAGGCGGCGGCGCAGGTTCAAGAGCTATCAATTGTGCATTCAGGGGTCCACCTCTTCCTCCCTTTCTTTTCATTCATCATTCCTTCTACTCAATTCCCACCCTTGGGTGGTGTACCTTCCTCCATCTGATCCTATCTCCATCATTTTCTTCTCCTTTCGTAGGTCCGTGCATCCCCATTCCTCTCCCTTTTCCCCGGATCCTCCATATTTTCCCTCCTCTCACAATTCTAGGCCTCGACCTATGTCTTTTCATCCCGATCTTGAGACATCTCCCAGCTCTTCTCCTCCAGTATCTCCGGGTTCCGTCTCTAGTTCTCTTTCCCCGACCCTATCGGGTGTCTCTGATTCTCCTTCTCCGACCTTGTCTGATGATTCTCGTCCCTCTTCTCCGACCACGTCGGATGATTCTTCTTCTTATCTTTCTACTCATTCTTCCTCACCCTTTCAGGGTCATTGCCCTTTTTTATGCTATTTTCGAGGCTTTAGTCCACCTTGATCTCAGCTAATCTGGTTTATGCTGTATCTGGTTCCTTGTTATCAGGGCCTCAGTGCCTTGACGAGGGAGTTCTAGCCCTCGTCTCTCTTCCTTTTTATCCCTTCTTCGTCCAGTATGATGTCTGCCACTCCTCTGTGTCGAGGAATCCAATCCTTTGCTCTCCTTTCATCCTTTTTCTTGACAAGCAAGGAATACAAAGCAACTCGCGCTCCTCAAAGCTCGATGATCGAGATCGCTTCAGGATGCCGGTTTCTACGCCATGGATTTGCAAAGGTATCTTTTATTCTGTGCAAGAATATGTTATCATTGCTATTACTCTATTATTTCTGCACATGGTTATAATGCTATTCCTCAACATGGTTAAGTGGCTTTTAGAAATTTACTTAGTTCATTTAAAATGAGTTTGCTTCTGCAGCATTCTTAGGTTGGTGATAGCTCCGCGTTGGGAGTTTAGTTTCTTTCCCCGATCGTCGAGGGTGACCTTTGAGTATGGGTTTTTCACACACTTCACGGCAAGCCATAGCTGATCTCTCTGAGTAACACCGTTGCTGCTTTGGCCATACTTTGGGTATGCACAAAGGCCCTTTTCTTTTCTCTGCTCGGCCAAGTGCAGAGGCAACAGATTGATGGATGAGATGACCGACCTAGGCGCTCCCTAATACGGGAGAGGTCTCAAATAGGGGCAATCTTGACCCTCAAAAATGAGCTTTCATGTAAAATCTAGCCAACAAGGGCTGTCAAAAATAAATGGACGAATAAATATGTAAAATTATGAATCAAAGGTATGGCAAGAGTGGCAGTAAAGTTCCCCGCGGGATGCCATGAGCCCGGTCGCATGCATGCCTGATAAATATGGGTTTCAAAATCAAAGACATAAAGCCCCGGCGTAACAGACCTATCTCTTTGAAGGGTGGTGCCCTGGAAAAAATTCAAGTCCTGATGTCTCCCATCCTGCATAAAGCTTGTCTCTAATTTTTCTTCTATTTCTCCCTCTTAGGCTGGGTTGTATCCCGGGTATGGCCTTAGTAGGGGCACCGTTCTTTAGAGGCAGTTGGTTGTGGTAAGCCACCCTCACATGCACGCCCTGCTCAAGGGAAGTCTTTAATGAGAGGGGAGGGACGGCGATCCCTAGCCAGTAGTTCGAGCATGTCTTTGGGTGCTGTGGATTGCTATTTTAAAAATCCAAAAAAAAATGAGATATTATGAAAAATCTAAAAAAAATGAGATATTGTCAAAAATCCAAAAAAATGAGATTCCAAAAAATGAAAAAAAAAAACAAAAAAATCAAATATTTTTAAAATCCAAAAAAATCAAGAAAATTGAAAAATCTAAAGATGTTTATCTTTTACATTTTATTTTGAGGACAGATGCGTAATCTGTTTGCTAAGTGTGCAGGTTGCAGGTACTCAAGCTTTCCTTGCTCCATATTTTTTTCTATCTGTCTCCTGTTCATCTTCTGATATGTTCCCTTCTTCAACCATATCTCTCGATCTATTCTGAAACTTGTGTCCTTCCCAGCTTTTGTTTGCAATGATCATATTTCTATGAGAGGACTTTACCTAACGATTATGAACCTGGCGGTTCTGCTTCATTCTGATCTTGAGTTTTGATTGAAGGGCGCATTTGTTTATGTCATTTGTCCCACCGTGTCCTTGTCTTGCCGTGTCTATGTCCCACCGTGTTGTCCCACACATGTTATTTTATTCTTCACCACGTGTTGTTAGTTGTCTTGCATATGTTATTAGTTCACCCCTCTATATCTCGTGTGTTGTCCCAATCGTGTGGTCATCCCTCATGTTCTTGTCCCAACCGTGTGTGGTCTCACTGCATTGTTGTCATGTCCCCCACTTTCATCTTACATACGTGTCGTTTGTTCATGTCATTGCATATGTGATTGTTCGTCTTGTTGCGTTATTTTCTATTCGTTTGATTGTTATGTGTCGTTCAGTTGAGCGTTATCTTATCGTCGTTATGTTCATGCTTGTTTATCATGTTCATTCATATTGTTGTTGTCTTATTTGAAAACTCATAAAAATCTTGAAAATCAGAAAATCTAAAAAAGATGCCGTTTCGCTTGGCAGGTAAGTCAGGTATGGCTCTCGATCCCTTCTCATTGTTGCATTACTATATGGTATCTACATTATTATAGTCTCTCAAGGACCGACTGGTTTGCCGTGTGTTCTGAGATCTGATGTTCCCCTTTAACAAAAATGATGATGATCTAGGAGCATACGGTTAATCGTTGGATAGGCCGCTCAGTTGAGTCAGGTGGGGGACGATAGCCTCTGTCTCGCACGTCGTGGTTGCAAGAAGACTCTTGACCCTGTCCTGACTCGGTCTAGCAATATTATCATTGAGTACTTTCTATTTTATCTTTTTTGCATTCATTTTAATGATTTCTTTATTTTAGCCCAGCATGCATCATGTCATTTTTTTAGCATTCATGCCTCGTGATCCGTTCAAGGATTTCTCCTCAGTAATGGTTGATTGCACTTAAGCTCTCTTGGATAAGAGATTCTTCATTCCACTCTGAATTTGAATGTTTTCTCTGATCTTGCCGCTCGGTCTATTTGGCCAGCGTGATTCCAGTCTGGATTTTATCTCGGTCTTATTCTCCTTTCCAGCTCGTACACTGTGTTCTTTCCGATCCCCTCATTGTCCGTGGATTATGTCCCCGATGAGGTTGGTCGTGTTTCCATTCCTCCCTTAGTTAGTTCTCCAGACATGTCTCATCCTTGTCAATCATTCCTTGTGGTTAGTTCGGCATTTTTGGGAAAATTTCTGTCACTTGTTGGTTGTGACGGGTGTCATTTTGCCTCGATGCCCGCTTTTCAGTTCTCTCCGCTTCATCTCCGCTTCATCTCTATTTCACGTCGCTATCGCTTTCGCTCCATCTCCTTTCCATTTTACCTCCGCGTCACTTTCGCTCGTTCCCTTGCAAAGCGGACATCAAGGAGGGGCATCTGTTGACACCCGTTTCAGCCCACAAGTTGAGTCATTTCTCTTATTCATCATTTTTAATGTCCCGAATTAGCCAGTGTTTTAGAGCTTTCTTGGATGGATTTTGAGCCAATTTTTATTGTTCCATATCCTTTAAGTCTTGGAGATCATGATTTCCTAGAGCCCTGGAGCTTATCTTATCAAATTCTGGCTTCCAAGTCAACTTACGGCCCATTTAGGCTGGCTTCCCTCAAGTAATCGGCTCTCTTCTGCTGCGCAGTCCTGAAAGTGATCCTTTTTCATCCCCTTATGTTCCTCTTTTCAAAAAGTTGTCTTCACTAAAGTTGTTCAACTTTCAAAGATCTATTGTTTCTTCTTCTACGCCGTTCGCCGGTTCTGCTCCGTTTGTGAGCTATTCGCATTTTTCCGGCGTGCTGTGCTGTTCACCTATGTCTCAAAATTTTTCTCTCTGTTCTAGCCCCATTTTCTCCCTCTTCTGATCTTTTTCTCAACTTTATTTCTTTATAAAAGTTGTTCCTCTCTCAATTATCTACAATTTCTTCTTCTACCACTTTCACTAGTTCTGCCGTGTTTGAGAGATACGCTTCAATTTCCAAAGTCACGCGCAGTCTGTCCAGAATTTTTCTTCATCGGTGTGAAGGTCTAGTGTAGGTGCGTTAGAGCACATGTCGCGGTCTATCGTAAGACCGTCAGAGCATTGTGACGGTTCTATACTAGACCGTCACAGTCAAACTTATCCGAAATTGTCCCGTTCGACCCCCAGAGTGTGACGGACCTACCCTAGGCCGTTACATAACTCTGACGGTCCTACGATAGACCGTTACACACAGCAGAGAGTCCAATTTATGCTGGACTCTGCCCCGAAAACTGCGCGACGAGTCTATCTTGCAGAGCCCATAACTTCTTCAATTATTATCCAAATTGATCCCCATTTTTTCCTACTTCTAGCCCTTTGTATTATCTTGAATTTGGTTCATAGAAATCAATTTTTCATTGTCTATATCTCTCGGGATCTGGGTCACAAGATCGGATTTAAGCATCCTAGTACAACTAAAACTCTGATTTCCAGTACGACATGGCTACCTTCCAAGAGCCATATCTTCTCGAATCCTCCTCCGAATTGATCCCCGTTTGTTCCTATCTCTTTTCCTTAGTATTATCTCGAGTTTGATCCAAAGAACTCGATTTATCTTAGACTATATCTCCGGGAATCGTGATAAGAAGATGGGGTTTTCTTATAAAACTCTATAAAAATTGCCCAGTTTTTTTTTTTTTAAAGGCAATACCTGTCAGGCCGGAGGAAGTGGACCGTTCATCCCTATGAGAAGGGAAGGGACGCTCCACCTCCAACTGCCATCGAGGGAACTTTTATATATGAGAGGAAAGTACAAAAGCGAGCTAATGCCGCAAAGAGGGGCACCCTATCTTATCAAGATGATAGGGACCCTTAACAGAAGTTGGGAGCTCGGCCCAACTTGAGCAACCACAAGAGAGTCGGATTCAACTTCCACATCAAGGAGTCCTCGTTGAAGACAAAGAGAGAGGCCGTCACGGAGAGCAAGGGCTTCGGCTTCAAGACTGGAGGTGACATTGTGGTAGGGTGCAGCAAGAGCAACAACAAGTCGGCCAAGAGAGTCCCGAAGAACAGCTCCTCCACCGGCGGCACCAACATCACGCTTGAACGCGCCATCAACATTAAGTTTCAGCCTGCCCGGGTGAGGTGGCAGCCATCGAACGATCCTTGGGAGACCTTGCTGCACCAGTCTAGGAGAGACCCCCCAAGAGCTTAGCCACTGACACTGAGCAAAGTTGACGGGTCGTCCCCTAAACCGGTGAAGAACAGCAAGAGAGCGGACATCAAGCATGACTCTCCCAAGGATATGACGAGAGTTCATGGGCTGGTCATCAAACCTTGCACGGTTCCGGCTGAACCAAATCTCCCACAGAGCAGCCAAGAAGATGCAACGAGATAAACTTTCAGCCACCGATTGGAGCTGAAGACTGCCAAGATAACCAAAGATAGTAGTGTTGACCGAAGTGGTTCTAGGATAGATAAACTGGAGAAAATCGGACAGGGCGCCCCACACCTCCTTGGCTGTGCGGCTGAGGAAGAACAAGTGCATACAACCTTCCGTCCGAGGGGAGGGGCAGCAAGCACATTTGGAGCAAAGAGGAATCCCACAGCTTGAAATAATATCGTCGGCAGGTACACATCCAAGGAGAAGCCGCCAAGCATGCACAGACCACTTGACAGGAATAACATGGTCCCAAAGAGCACTCCACGGCTGGGCTCGATGGAGAGTGGCAACAGGAGCAAGCATCAGGCGCACACTCTTGGAGGAGAATTGGCCATTGGAAGATGGGGTCCACAGCCATAAGTCTTGCTGTCCCGTAGAGGCAAAAGCTTGCTGTAGCAAGATTGGAGGGCAATAACTAGAAGCAGTCAAGAAAGTGTAACCCGCGGGTGATGAAATTGCTTGTTTGACTGAGCACATTTTATCACTCATGGCAGCCCATATATGAGGTGGCAGGAAGGAGTTCAAGGCAGCCCCACCTGTCCATTTGTCCAACCAAAAAGAAGCATGTGCGTCCATGGGAGATATGAGGACACGATGGTGAGCATAAATGGTGGTGGCAGCTTGCTGCCACAGGACCCTGTCCGCAGCAATTGAATGACTGAAGGTGGCAATGGAATAGTGTTCCAATTTAAAGTGTTTAGCCGAAAAGAACTTGGCCCACAGTGATGTAGTAGATATGGCTTCCCATAATAGCTTGGTGCGCATGGCAATTTGCATGTCATAGAGATTGAGGACACCCAAGCCTCCACAGTTAGTGGGCCGGGAAATGGTTGCCCAAGATTTCCAATGTTTCTTTGGCTAGCCTTCATAGGAGCCCCAAAAGAAATTAGCGAGGAGCTTGTGGAATGCTTTGAAGATGGACTTCGGGATCGCCGTTGATGACAAGGTGTATATAGGCATAGTAGAGAGCACGTGACGAATGAGAATGATTCGCCCTCCCAAAGAAAGGAATCCAGTCTTCCATGCCTGCAGTTTAGCCGCCGTCTTGGATAGAATATAGGAAAAATACACCGGCTTGTGACGGCCCGAGAATAGGGGGACCCCCAAGTAGGTGAACGGGAGGTTAGCCTTGACGAACCCCGTGATGTCTTCAATGGATCGCCTGAGAGAAACAGGAGAATTCTGTGCAATAATAAAGTTACTTTTGGAAGTGTTGATAAGTTGACCGGAAGCCACCTCGTATTTATTGAGAAAGGCAAATAACCGACGTAGATGCCGAACGGAACCATTGGAGAAAACGAGGGTGTCATCAGCACATAACAAGTGGGAGATGGTGGGGCATCTCCTCAGGGTGAAGAAGTTCCCACTGCGGCTTGTATAGAACAACGAGGTCAGCCCACGGCTAAGAGCCTCCTCTGCCAAAATAAAGAGAGCGGGAGCAATAGGGTCACCTTGACGGAGGCCTCTTGTGGATTTGAAGAAACCATGAGAGCTCCCATTAAAGAGGACCGAAAACCAACAATTAGTAATAAGAGGTTCAATGAGGGATATAACAGAGAGATCAAACCCAAATTTATGAAGAACCGTGAATAAGAAATCCCATTCCATCCGGTCATAAGCCTTGGCCATGTCGAGCTTGAATATGACATTTCTTCCTCAGCCTTTATGCCCTAAGTGTTGCACCATATCACGAGCCAAGGAGATGTTTTGAACAATAGACCGGCCTTTCATAAATGCACCTTGTTCCTCGGAGATCAAAATAGGAAGAAGACCGGCCAACCGGTCGCTAAGAACACGTGAGATAACTTTGTAACTGAAGTTACAAAGACTAATAGGACGGAAGTCTGCACAAAATTTTGGTGCGTCCACCTTGGGAATTAGTGCAATAAGAGAGCAAGTAAAAGAGCGTGGGAGAGGGTGGCCACAGAAAAAGGCTTGGACAGCAGCCACACCATCATTGCCCATGAAACCCCAACAAGCACGAAAAAAGTGGCCGGTGAACCCATCAGGGCCCGGAGCACTATCCGGGGACATGTCAAAGACTACATTTTTTATCTCGTCAGCAGAAGGCACCGCCCGGAGCATGGTGTTGTGTACTTCTCCCAAGACCGGTGGGACTGCAGCTAGAATATCCGGGTGTAAAAAGTGTGGACTGGAATTGAATGCCGAGGAAAAATGGGACACTATCAAATCTGCCATAGAAGCCTCCTGGTCCACAATAGAGCCATCTTCACCATGAAGAGATGAAATGGTAGCACGTCGTCGATGAGATAAAGCATAAGCATGGAAAAATTTGGTGTTACGATCACCTTCTTTTAGCCATTTGATTCTGGATTTTTCCCTCCAGAACATTTCTTCTTGAGTAAGAACTCGATCAAGACCATCCCTGGCGTTGAAGTAGGTTTCCCTGTGAGCTTCGGAAGGGTCATGATCAAAGTCATCTTGGGCTGCAGAGAAGATATCTTCAACTGTCTTGACATTGGCAAATACATTTTTGAAGACTCGAATATTCCAATCCTTGTAGAAAGCCTTCATATGCTTAAGCTTGAGAGCAAAGGCCAATAAGGGTAGGGATGCCGTTGGGGCAGCAGCCCAAGCAACTTGAGAGGCTTCAAAGAAATTCGTGTGCGTAGTCCACATATGATGAAAGTTGAACCTCGACGGCCGTCGCTCAGGGGGGGGGGAGGAAACCGAGAGTAGAAGAGGTCTGTGGTCACTACAGGCACGGGAGAGGTGTTGCACAGAGAGAGCGGGCCCAGATATAGCCCAAAGACCATTGAACAGGACCCGATCTAATCTGGCCCAAATGCCATTACCTGACTGGCCATTGTACCAAGTAAAGTTACCACCAAGAAATCCGGCGTCCTCCAATCCTGCAGCAGAGACACAAGCCTGGAAGTCTGCCATGGACAAAGAGAAGGCCCGCTTTCCGCCCCTTTTTTCAGAAGGATGCAAAATACTATTGAAGTCCCCGCCAACGATCCACGGTTGGTCACACGAAGAGGAGAAATCCACAAGGTGATCCCATAGAATTCGGCGGTCAGGGATGGTGCAGCAGGCATGAACAACGGACAAGTAGAGGGGGTTGTCCAGCACCGAGCTAACAGTAAGGGTAAGTAGTTGCTCCGAACTAGAAACCCCAGAGATGTGAATCGGGTCTTGCCAGAAAATCCATAACCGACCTTTGGGGGAGTAGTTCGCAACACAGTGGGCCATGCATAATTTAACTCTGTATTTCTCCAGCAGTGAAGATTGAAGCTTGGGCTCAATAACTGCCACCAATTTAATATCATGTGCCTTGATGAGCAATTTCAGGCGGCTAAGGGATTGACTGTTAGCCAATCCACGGATGTTCCAAAAGAGCATCTTCATGGAGGTTGGGTGTTGGAGCATCCTGCCGAGGCTCCCTTGCGAGAGCCCTGTCTGGTCCGAACGCCCAGTACTTCGTCCGGAGCGTCCAGGTTCTTACCCACAAAGTGCAGATGGGCAGCATGAATGTCTTGAACTGTAGAGACCGGTTCTAACCCTGGAACAGTGAGCACTTGAGTGATTGGGCGTGGGAAAGAGAAGGAGGACCCACTGTCGTTGGATGAAGAAGAGTCCCCATCATCCGCTGGATTGCCGTCTACAGCAGTCGAAGGGTTGAGGGTGGGCTCGTCGTCGCAGGAAGCTGGAGTACAAGTATCAGACATCAAGGAAGAGCATCCCTCAACTCTCTCAGCCGCAGTGTCAGCGGTGGAGGCCGACGAGGTGGGCTGGTAAGGGGAGACCGGTGCATCAACAAACCCAGGGGCTGGGGGCCCGTCCGGAGGCACATCAGGGGGATGGCCCAGGCCATGAAAAGCATGTTGGCATAACCGTGGCCGGAGCATCAAAGGGTCCGGCGCAAGGGCCACGGGGGCGACTTGAGCAGGGACGGGATCATCCGCAACAGGGGATGGGCAGAGATGATCAGCCGAGGAAGCATCAACACCCACCACGGGGAGAGAGGTCTGAGCACGGACAAGCGCGTGGACAAGAGGCTGCCCACAGCTCACATCAGAGTGAGGAGGATGTGTAGTAGCAGTGATGGCACAAGAAGAGTGGCCTTGGGCATCAACGGCGGCAGGAGTGAGGCCGTCGGAGGGAGATGAAGGCCGAGCGCCAGGGGTCGTGGTGGTGCGACCTCCACTGACCGGCCTAGGGGCAGCAGCCGCCGAAGGGACATCAGAGGCCTTTTTGCATTTGGCAGGAAGATGCCCTAGGCGCTTGCAGGAAGAACAGTAGTGTGGGGGATTCCTATAATGAATGGGTTGCCAGTAAGTGTTGGAGCCATAGTTGATGAGCACTCGCGAAGGGAGTGGTTTGGAGACGTCCAACTGCACACAAACACAAGCAGCTAGAGATCGTGTAAGACACTTAGTGTTTTGGTCGATTTGCAAGGGGGGGCCGATGCTACCCGCAATGGAGAGCAGCATTTCTTCATGGTAAAAGTTGACGGGAAGATCTGGCAACTCCAGCCAGACAGGGACCAGTGGTGAATTAGCCGTTCTGGAGAAATCTAGTGTCCATTTGAAGAAATAGAAAGGTTTGCCTTGAATGTACAAGGTTTCCTTAAGCAGCACCTGCAGGTAGTCTTGCTGAGTTTGGAAGCGCAGAAGAAGGTGCCTTGGGTCCAACGAGCTAATGACGATGTCCTTGTTGAACCTGAACCTCTGTGCAAGATGGTATCGGATGGCTTCGAAGGGCGGCCGACCTCAAGCGGTGCGTGCGATGATGGCGAACTGTAGGGCTTCACAAGACTGCTGGACCTCGTCATTGGAGAAAAATGCTGCCGGTTCTCCAGAGTCAGAGAACGCCAGCGCATGAACTGCCATGTTGAGCTTGGGCAGGCCAACCGATTTGCTGACGACTTGTGCAAATGATGGGAACGGCGCGGAGGTAGAACCTCCGGCGATGGTGGCACCCGGGGCGCGAGCCCAAGGAAACGTAGAAGGACCTGGTTTGGTGGGCGGTGCAGCACTCCTCCCTGCCACTGTCTTGGCCAGCGACGAAGGCGGAGGTGCAGGGGCACCCGCAACGGCAGCCGGAGAGGCTACGGTGGTGGCTGCATCTGAGGAGGGGGGGACCGTGGCCTCACTGCGATTAGGGGGAGTGGTGGGGAGGGAACAGGCCTCATCCGAAGAAGGCTTAGAGGTGGCCATGGGAGAGAGGCTGGGAGTGGCCAAGAACAGAGTACCGTGAGGGGGCACTGTCCCATCTTGAACAGTGCTCGAAATCTGTGAGTGATCCGTAGCAAGCGAGCATGGAGCTTCCGCCAAGGGGGGAAGAGGAGCAGGGCCAAGGAGGCCAATGTTGATCACAGCACCGCCAACCGCGGCGGAGGTCAAGGGGGTGGGGACGACCAAACCAGTAAGGCTCTGAGGTTGGCGGCCAGGCCCAAGAGGAACAGAGACCAGGGGGGCGGCCGGCCGCAACCACAGCCTCCAGCCCACCGGAAGACGATGCGAGGTTGGACGAAGCATCACCTCCCGGGAAGGTGGACGGAGAAGGGACCGCAGGGCAGGGGGCGAGGCCTGCCGCGAACCAGATGTGGGAAGCACGTCTAAATCCGTACCAACGTGGCTAAGTGGAAGAGGCTCCGTGCAGTCGGAGGGGAACGAGAGGGGCGCAGGGACGCCGTCAGATTGCAAAAGCGAGGTAGAGGCGTTGCCGAGGTCGGGGCCTTGCCGGCGGGAGGCCTCCTTGGCCTTCCCGCGACCGGCCATGGCCGGGCTCGCGGGTGGGAAACCCAGCTGCAGAACAGAAAGGGGGGGAAACGGGATGGAGGAGAGAGAAAGACAAACCTTCTATAAAAACTGCCAAGTTCACAGTCGCGACGGGGGGGCTCTTTCTTGGTTCGGGGCGAAGCCATGCTGTAAATCCAACTCACAACTTCGACCCTGACTTGAAGAGGGAAGTATTGGCTTTTCATTGCATCCTTTTGGGCTTGATTTCATGATCTATATTCTTAGTTCTCTTCCTCTTAAAATCACAAATCATCATAATATTCTGCACTTTTCTGCTACATATGCACTTTTGTACATTTTGCATCAACGTTTTCTCTCTATTCTCTCAATCAAATCTCGTGATTTCAAATCCTATGCATGCACAACACACCCACCTATTATTTCCACCCTTCCACAGGGGTTAAAAACCTCCCCCTGGTGAGTTTGCCCTCAATTTCTACCCCTATTTTATCACTGCGGGATTGATGCTACACATGCATGTTCTAATGGGTTTTTTGTCCTTATTTTGGCTTTATTTTACAGGAGAGCATGAATACAACGTGAGGCCCTCTTCCTCTAGCCGGCTGGAAGGAGAGGAGGTTTGAATCCACAAGTTCCCCGCACCCCGTTTCAAGCGCGATCAAGTCTTTAAGTTCCAAGGTACACGGCGCCGTTCTTTACACTTCTTCATCCTTTGGCATTGTTGGAACCTTGGTGGTGATCACGGTTAGTATTTCTCATCCTTTCATCACCCTTGTCTTTGATTCACATGTTTATGCACGTATGTATTTAAAGGGGGCGAGATAGGAATCTAATTAAAACAAATCAACACCCTTGAGCTCTATTCCATCCAGACTTATAGAATTGTTGTGGCTCCACATGATGGTAGGTCTGGACTCTGGGCTGGTGGAAATGGCTCGATTGAGTTCTGGCAGAAGTGTTTCTACCTTGCACCCTAGACTCACTTGACTTCTTCATGGGTGAGGGTTGAGTCTTCCTCTGAACTGCTGGCGGTGACTTGTTAACCCTAGCCTGGGGTTTTGGTGTGCGCGAAGGTTGACCCCTAATCTGAACTCTACCCTGAGAAGTAGGACATTATGTACTATCATGGCTAAACTCACCCATTTTCTGCTTGCCCTTGTCCTTAGCACTGGGCAATTTTGAATCAACAACTTTAACAGTAGACTTTACATTTCTCATCTTGATGAGGGATCCTTTTTCCTTCTCAGCAACAAATGAAATTGTTTTCAAAGCAAAACTCCCTTTAGCTGTGGGGTTATACCCGAGGCATTCTCTTCTGAAATTTACTTTTGACCCTAAGAGTGCATTCAAATTATCAGATCCTTGGGTCATGTTTTCGATAATTTTCTTTTTATCTTCATTCTCTTTTTCTAGGTGATCAATTGAATTTTTTAGTTCATGGTTAACACCTAGTACAACTTCATATTTCTCATTAACAATTTTCATTTCATTTTCATAATTTTGCAATTTTAATTTTAATTCGTCAATCACATTTTTTAGATTATCATTTTCTCTTCTAGAATTTATCAATGTATGCTTAACATTATCAACTTCAGCACATGAATTTTTTAACATGTCATTTTCAGATTGCAAGCAGGCAAGTTTATCAGACATAGTTTTGTCATTCATAAGAGAATTTACTTTCTTCTTCAAATGCCTGTTCTCTTTTCTGATATCATCTACCTTATCTAGCAAATCTTCGTAAGCATCTTCCCAATCTGAAATAGTGTAATGCTCAAAAGGAGATGATACCTCATCGGAGTCTTCCACTTCATTTTCATCATTTCTGGCCATCAGACAGATGGGCTTTTCTTCGTCTTCACTTTCTGATGTGCTGCTCAAGGTCCCCTTGTCCTCATCGCTCCATGTGCTCACCATTGCTCTTCCTTTGGGAGCTTTCTTCTTGGCTTTCTCTTTCAGCTTCTGGAGCTCTGGACAATCGGCCTTCATATGACCGGCCTTCCTGCAATGGTAACAGACATTAGTGTCAATTTTCTTGGCAGAATTAGATTTGTACCTATTGTATCTCCTCCCGCCATATTGTCTTCGGTTGAAATTTCTTCCTTCCTTCCTGAGAAATCTTCTGAACTCTCTGGTCAGCATTGCTATCTGATCTCCTTCAATTTCTGATCCAGAGAGACTCTGATCACTAGACGATCCATTGTGGCTGGATCGATTGGAATGACTGTTGCTTGCCTTCAGAGCGATAGGCTGCTTCTTTTTCTCGAGCTCCTCTGTCTTTGGCAGAATCATTTCATAAGTCATCAATGAGCCTATCAGCTCGTCCACTTTGGTGTTCTGGAGATCCCTCGACTCCTCAATAACTGTCGCTTTTGTATGCCATACTAGAGTCAGGGATCGTAGTATATTTCTCACGATTTCATAATCAGAATAGTTTTTCCTCAGATTTCTAAGACCATTAGTTATGAGGGTAAGACGCGCATACATCTCAGTGATGGTCTCGCTGGGCTTCATCCTGAAGGCTTCATACTCTGAAACTAGTAAATTAGCCTTGGTCTCCCTCACCTGAGAGTTCCCTCGTAGATAACCTCCAGCTTATCCCACATCTCTTTCGTTGTGGCACACGAAGAGACTCTTGCAAATTCAGTGGGATGTAGAGCACACTGTATGGCATTGATGGCACTCCAGTTGAGAGTAGATTTCCTGATCTCCTCTCTCGTCCATATATCCTCATTAGGATGCAGCTCGAATGGTCCTTTACTGACCACCTTCCAAATTTCATAGTCTTTCGCCCTTAGAAAAACTTGCATACGGTTCTTCCAGTATGCGTAGTTCGACCCATCAAAGTATGGGGGCTTCGTGGTGAAATGTCCTTCAGCCGTCATCCCTCTTGCATCCATGGCCGTTTCTCTTCAGGACGTTGATCCCTGCAGAAGAGTTAGGCTCTGATACCAAGTGTTAGGATCAAGTGGTTAGCTCTGATACCAACTGATAGGATGCTATAACCGATCTAGAGGGGGGGATGAATAGATCAGACATCCAATTAAGACCAACAACAACAGCTCCAAGTGCGGAATTAAAACAAGCTACTGTTGGATGACAGAAGGACAAACAACACAATCAATAGAAGCCGACCTAACAAATCTAGATCAAGACAGTCCTAAGCATTCATCTACTACGGATCGAAGAAATAAACAGGATGCACACAAACCACACAGCAATCACACAGTAGACAGAGATTTTTAAGGTGGTTCGATCTCAAACCCGAGATCTACATCCACCCCACACTCCAAACCGGAATGTGGCTTCTACTGCTGATGCACAGCTTCGCTGATCCACAGCTTTGGGGTCAAAACCCTACACACCGCTGGGCGTTACAGCTTATGCCGTCTAGAGGAATCCTCCTCTGCAAACCACTGGGGACATACAGCTTTACCCGGCCAGAGGAATCCACCTCTGCAAACCGCTGAGCTTCACAGCTTGCTCCGCTGACACACAGCTTGAAAACGTAGTTTCTGAAATGAAAAAATAAAGCAAACGAAGAAACAAAAGAACCCACTAGGGGAATGTAGCTCAACACCGAGCAATTTTAGCTCCGGTTCTGAACCGAGAGACTGAGGAACAAACACTCACAGTATTCTCTCAGACATCTCTCTTTCAGCTCTCTCCTTCTCTTCTTCTCTCTTTCTTCTTTTTCTCTTCTCTCTGGATCGTGCAAGCTCTCTCTGCTTCTGCTATTTCGAAGTATGTTCACGATCGCCCTTCTCCTGAAGAAGAAGCCTCCTATTTATAGAGCAGTAGAAGGATAGGGTGTGTGCTCACCACAATTCCCGCCCAAACACCTTCGTCACGTGGCGGCATCTCAGCATAGCTGCTTTCCACGTGTCACGATCCTGGCACTTTCTTCAATCTTGGATCACGTGCCCTTCTTAGTCTTTACGAAAAGGCACCTATCAAGGCATCAGATATAATGTCATATTCAGACAATTATACGATATAAAAAGGAGATTGCACAGAATAGAGATTTTGATGCACGGACTCAATTGTGGTGTTTACATACACATGCACAGACTCAATCATCTTTTCAAAAGCAGATGCACAGACATGGTTTCAACACAAGACCTACAGATACATCGGCTGAGTGTGTGCAATGGGCAAGTTTTGCACTGACCTGTTGACTTGCCACAGAAGACGTTGTACAGACTTAGCATGCCCCGTGCCTGAGCTTGCACGGACTTATTCACACAGAATGCTTGACTTGCACAGACTTAATGTGTAAAAGGAGAATGCATGATCTTCTATGCACCGAGTTACCTAAGACATATTGCACCGACTCTAAGTGCCTGGTGCAGAGGTTGCACCGACTCGGTGGCGTGCATCAAGAAGAATTGCTCCGACTTAGTAGTGTGCATCAGCGATGATTGCACAGACTCAATACAAAATTAACCATGTGTTGCACCGACTCTATTCAAAGCACAGACTAAGATGCACACACCATTGATATGATTATCTGACATATGAATGCATCAAAATACTTACACCATTGTATATAGAAATAAATTCAACTAAGTTACACACCACTGTTGCTAATCATCAAAACAACTATTGTCAATCATCAAACCATTTCATCACAAAGCAGTGCACGAACTACTTAACAACCTAGAGGAGTCCCAACATCACTCAGGCGTTACAACAAGTAGCGCAAGAAGGAGCTAATCGTGGAGCGGGAGATCTCCACCGGAGTTTCCGCAATATGAACCCTCCCAATTTCATTGGTTCGACCGACCCTGACGATGCCGAACATTGGATCAGGGAGATTGAACGGATATTCCGTGTTATGTAATGCACGGATGAAGAGAGGGTGTTACTAGCAACATTTCAGTTGGAGAGGGACGCCCATTTCTGGTGGGAGTCTGTAGAAGCTACCATAACACAAGATCATGTTACATGGGCGGAGTTCATTGAGTATTTTAATAACACGTACTTTTTCGACTGTGTACAAGAGAAGAAGGCTGCCGAATTCGCCACACTCAAACAACGAACCTTATTGGTGGCCGAGTATGAGGCCCAATTCTCTAGATCATCCAGGTATGCAAGGCACTTGGTGAGTACCAAGATGATGAAAGCGAGAAGATTCCTTAATGGGCTCAGGTCCCCGTACATTACACAACTCGCACCGATGGACATTCAGGTCTATTCGAAGATAGTACGAAGAGCCTAGCTATTAGAAGATGCCACGGAGCTATCCGAAAGAATCCGTGGGAAGGATAAGAAGGAGCATGTTACCAGCTCTGGTACATTTAAGCCAACCTTCAACAAGAAGAGGACTAGTAACGGAGGAGATTTTTCCCAAGAGAGGAAGCCTAAGAAGAATCACAAGCCTTTCTCCATCATTGCCACACCTTCCAAAGAGGTGTGCAAGCATTGCGACAAGGCCGGCCATAAGGCCGAGGAATGCTGGAGAAGACTAAGAGCTTGCGTCAGATGCGGGAGCCATGATCATCGGATTCCCGACTGCCCATTACTTAATGATCAAACCGAGACGAGAAGCACCCGGTGAAGAAACAAGCACGTCTCCAAGCTCTTCAGGAGGCGGAACAAGATGAGGGTGGACAGGTGAAAGGTACACTAAAGATTTGTTCCAAGTCTGCACATGTCTTGTTTGATACCGGTGCATCACATTCCTTTGTTTCCAAGAAATTTTCTGATCCATTACCCTTGGAACCCGAATGGATAGACCTAGTAATCTCAACCCCTCTCGGAAACGAGTCTGAACTCTCACACCATTATTTAAATTGTGAAGTCATGGTGAAAGGGAAAAATCTACCAGCAGATTTAATATGCCTAGACCTAAAAGGTTATGATGTTATACTAGGAGCTGATTGGCTATCTACATATAAGGCAGTTATTGATTGCTGTAATGGCAAGGTTACTTTTAAGGGGTTCCCGGAACTTGTTTACACTAGCCCTAAGAGTCAGAACAAGTCGCCTCTTATTTCGGCCCTCCGAGCTAGTAAGTTAATAAGGAAAGGGTGTGTATCTTTCCTTACTTTCGTCACCACAAAAGAGACTAAGGGGTCCAAGATAGAAGACATTCCCATGGTTTGGGAGTTTCCTGACGTGTTTCTAGAGGAATTGTCGGGATTACCCCCACAAAGAGAAGTGGCCTTCACCATCGACCTTGTCCCTGGTGCTGGCCCAGTTTCTAAGGCACCTTATAGGATGTCCCCCGCTGAGCTTAAGGAATTAAAAGAGCAATTGATAGAACTTTTGAAAAAGGGATTTATCAGACCAAGCACTTCCCCGTGGGGAGCGCTCGTATTATTCGTAAAGAAGAAGGATGGATCAATGAGACTATGCATCGACTATCGGCAGTTGAATCACCTCACTATCAAAAACAAGTATCCACTGCCAAGGATTGATGAGTTATTTGATCAGATATCTGGATCTAAGTACTTCTCAAAGATTGATCTCAGGTCAGGATATCACCAACAGAGGATTAAGGATGGGGACATTTATAAGACCGCGTTCAAGAGCAGGTATGGGCAATACGAATTTGTTGTTATGCCTTTTGGACTAACAAATGCCCCTACAGCCTTTATGCAGTTAATGAATAGTATATTCAGACCTCATCTGGATCAATTTGTTGTAGTCTTCATTGATGACATATTAATTTATTGAAAGACCAAGGAAGAACATGAAGAGTATTTGAGGATTTCATTACAGATATTGAGGACAAATCAGTTATATGCAAAGCTCATTAAATGTGATTTCTGGCTCGAGGAAGTATCTTTCTTAGGCCATGTGATCTCGAAGGATGGGATTTCTGTTGACCCGTCAAAAGTCGAGGCCATAAAGAGTTGGGAAAGGCCGACCAATGCTACCAAGATCCGTAGTTTCTTGGGTCTAGCCGGTTACTATAGACGGTTCATCAAGGACTTCTCCAAAATCGCCGTTCCACTTACTAGGCTGACCGGTAAGGAAATTCCCTATAAGTGGGATGAAGAATGCGAGAAGAGTTTCCAAGCCTTGAAAGATCATCTCCCCTCAGCCCCGGTCTTGGCATTACCTACTGAAGGGGTGAAATTCGAGGTATATACCGATGCGTCTGGCAATTGCCTTGGATGTGTGATAATGCAGCAAGGGAGAGTCATTGCATACTCATCCCGACAACTGAAGAAGCATGAAGAGAACTACCCAGTCCATGACCTAGAATTGGCTGCGGTAGTGTTTGCATTAAAAATCTAGAGATATTACCTCTACAGAGCGCAATTTACCGTGTACTCCGATCATAAGAGCCTCAAATATCTCTTTTCTCAGAAAGAATTAAATATGAGACAAAGGCGATGGCTGGAGTTTCTCAAGGACTTCGACTTCACTATACAATATCACCCTGGAAAGGGTAATCCTGTAGCTGATGCCCTCAGTCGAAAGCCAAGAGCTTTGCTAGCCAACTGTATGATTCAAGAGTGGAAGTTGTTGGAGCAATTCTCTAAACTCAACATACGTATGGACAAAGAGAACAAGTGTATTACTCTATCCCACATAAGGATACAACCGGATCTACTCTCCGAAATACAAGAACTCCAAGACAATGATCCAGTACTAGTAGAAATCAAGAGTAAAATGGAAGAGCGACCCGATTTCAAGATAGCATCAGATGGGAGATTATTATTTCGAGAAAGAACTTGTATACAAGATTGTCCAGAATTAAAGAAGAAAATTTTAGATGAAGCTCACAGATCAAGGTACACGATTCATCCCAGATCTACCAAGATGTACCAAGACTTGAAACAGACTTTTTGGTGGCCCAACATGAAAAGAGAGGTAGCAGACTTTGTATCTCACTGTCTCACCTGCCAACAGGTTAAGGCGGAACACTAGAGTCCTACCGGTAAGCTACATCCTCTAGATATTCCCAAGTGGAAGTGGGAGGATATCGGTATGGACTTTATAATGGGTCTGTCTAAATCTAAAGGAGGACATGATGGAATATGGGTCATCGTAGACCGATTGACCAAGGCGGCACATTTCTTGCCAATCAAGAGCCGGTGGTCAGTCGACGTTCTTGCTTTCTTATACATCTAAGAAGTTGTCCGATTACATGGAGTACCTGTTTCGATCATGTCTGACCAAGACCCGCACTTCACTTCTCACTTATGGAAGGGTCTACAACATTCGTTGGGAACAAGACTCAACTTTAGTACAGCCTTTCATCTGCAAACGGATGGTCAGACCGAAAGAACGAATCAAGTGGTAGAAGACATGCTTAGAGCTTTTATCATTGATTTTGGTGGAAACTGGCATGATCACTTGCCCCTGGTCGAGTTTGCATACAACAATAGTTATCAGGCAAGTATCCAGATGGCACCTTTCGAGCATTATACGGAAGGAGTTGTCGATCACCCTTGTGCTGGGATGAAGTTGCCCAAAAATGACTACTAGGCCCAGACATGGTAAGGGATACCACCGAGAAGATCCAGCTAATTAGAGAACGACTTCAAATGGCTCAGTCTAGGCAGAAGACTTATGCTGATACAAGGAGGAGAGATCTCGAATTCCAAGTCAGAGATCATGTATTTCCTAAAATTTCTCTAGGGCGAGGAATTAGAAGATTTGGTGTTAAGGGCAAACTTACACCAAGGTATATCGGACCTTTTGAAGTATTGGAAAGAGTGGGCAAGGTTACCTACCGCATCGCCTTGCCTCCTCAATTGTCTGAAGTTCACAATGTGTTCCACATTTCAATGTTGAAGAAATATGTGCACGATCCATCACATGTCATAGAACATGGTAACCTAGTGATACAAAAGGATATTACGTATGAACAAAAGCCCACGAAAATCCTTGCTCGTGAGGTGCGTGCACTAAGGAACAAGATAATTCCCATGGTCAAGGTTCAATGGAGCAAATGTTCGGAACAAGAAGCCACATGGGAGACCGAAGAATCCATGAAGAAGAGATTCCCAGATTTATTTGCGAATGGTATGAACTCTGCACCCTCCACGTCTATATACGATTGAATTTGGGGACCAAATTCTTTTAAGTGGAGGAGGGTGTAGCAACCCTGACAATTATAGGAATAAAATTCCTAAAATAAATTAAAAATACGGAAATTTATGAAAAATAAATAAATAAGTCAAAGACCCAACCCACACACATATAAACAACCTATGTACATATGGGCTTTATACAGAAGGGAACCCAAATGGGCCAGAACCAAGCCAAAAAGGGAACAACGCCCTTGATTAAGGCGCCATTTCAAGAAAATGCCCCTTTGAATGGGCGCTATTTTCCTGAGGATAAAATATAGAAACCCAATTGTAGTGTTTCATTTTAACTGGGATAGTGGCTGCCATTCGGGAAGGTTTTGCTCAAGTTGGATTCGTACGTGGGAAATTTTAATCCCGTTAGTATTCTAAACCTATTAGGTTCTTTTTCCCTATAAATATATCCCTCCGAAACCTTGCAGAGGTTATTGCCTCTGGGTTTTTTGCAGCATTGTCAACCTCTGTCGCCGTGAAGAAATACTTCTTCCTCCGATGATTGTACGTGAAGAAGGGCATCCTCCACTTCTTAATCCTCTGCTGCAAGAAGAAGACAAGCTGCTTCTTCTTCCTTTTCCTTTCTTCTTCACGAACGGGCCTCTGCTGGTTTTCCTCTGCTGCCTTTCTACCAACGAGCCAGGACAAGAATCTCCTCTCCTTCCTGCGTGGTCTTGCTGCGGCTGAGAGAAGAAGCTGTCGTTCTACTTACCACTGCTGCGAGCTGCCGCTGCTCTTATTATTTTCTCCTTCAGCCGTGCTATAACGATGGAAGATCTTCTCCCTGCTGTGCAGTTGCTGCAGTTGTTGATTGATAAGTGCTACTGTTGCTCTTATTTTATTCTCCGATTCTTCACGTTCTGTGATCCGTCGATCAGAATCAACCCACAAGGTAGGTGTTCTCAAGTTCTAAGCCAAATCTTGTAAACACTAAGCCCCATGCATGCATATAGATCATTAGATATCAATAGAATGACTTAAAGTTTCTGTATCGGGTTCATTTTTTGTTTCTGCATATAAAAGTAGAATAGCGACCCATCCTTGGGCGCTATTAAGATTCAACGACTTCATGAACGGTCGTTACTCTCTTTGATATTTAAGAATTACCCATGTTTAAAATTTAATAACCATGTAACCTGATGTCTAAATTAATCCATGATCATAGTTCTGGAATCCTGCTATTTTTCTCTTCATGACCATATATTAACTTCTGCATAATTTTATTTATTTAGAAAGTGCTAATGTTTATGTTATAAACACACTAGAATGAAACAACGACTGAAGCCAAGACTCCATTCAATATAGCGCCCCTAAACTGGGCGCTATATTCTGTAATGAAGACTCTACCCTGGGCGCCATTTCCTCTATGTAGAAATTCTCCAGAAATTAATATATATATAAATGTGTAGCAACGCCTCAATGAGCAGGCGCTATTTAATGAAATGGAGGCACCTCCTAAGGCGCCATTTACCTGATTCAAATTTTTCTCTCGAGTTTTTTTGTGACCCATACCGAGGGTTCTAATGGCACTATATCTCAGTCCGTAGATGCAGTCCCACATTTTCACGTTGTTTCACGCTTACCCCGCTAATTCTCGGTGATGATTGAGCCCTCCGCGGGATATTCCTTCCTTCGGACTGGTGATTTCATCATAGGGACCTCTATAAGTCTTCTCGTAGCCTTGAATTCCCTCAAGGCCGATTGAGCAGGTTGTACCCTAAAAACCTATTACACTATCTTTTGTCATGTCACTCTAAAGAAACGTGATGCTTAGCCTTCTTAGAGTGATGTTTCTAGCCTCTTTGGGAAGTCTGTTCTCTGCCAGTAATTGGCGACACTGACCTGGGTGCCAGAAGGAATTGGCGACCATTCACATGCCGTTATTTCCCTGATATAGCGACTTGAGCCTGGGCGCTATTTTCATCCAGCTGTACTGTTCACAGGAATAGGCGACCGCTTGAGTGTGCGCTATTTCTGTAAATCGTGGCGATTCTATGGACGGCATTTACCTAGATTTACGCTATGTCTCAGTTTTCGTGAAGATTTAATTGTAAGCCATTCTTGTTTCAAATTCAACCCTTCAAATCTTCCATTCGTGAAATCAATCTTATCATCCTACAATGGTTCATCCTTTGGAACTCTATATTGGCTATAACTCTAGTGGATGTCTAAAATACATGACTCAATGCTTGCGCATATAGGGCCCGATCTAGTCCTGGGAGGAGCACCCGAAAGTACTTGTGCCCATGGAAGCTATTATTGATCACGGTGTGGCATTGCACCGAAGTGCATGACTTGCTAGATTGACACTCCACGACTCATACTTATACTTGACTTGACATGAGTTGCATGGTCCGGAATGGGTATTTACCTGCTTGATAACATGATAGCCAATTCACTTGACATGACGTGATATGTTTACATGCTTGACCATCTTTTACAGTCTAAATGGAATCTCGAAATCTTGCTAGTTCATTCTATTATCTCTTGCTATACTCTTTATCTAGTGCCGTTTCATGCGTACATGCATAGCTATACTTGCATTCGTGCAACATGTAATTTACTTAAAGTAAGCTAGTACTTGAGATATAATTCCTACTGAGCATTCGCTCATCTAGCGTTTTCCCCTATTTTTCAGGTAATTCTGATGACGAAGCTCATTCGGACGGGGATGGACAACAGTGAAGAGCTTAGAGCCAACCAGTTTTAAAAGTGTCCATCTATCAATGTCTTTTCAAATTCTTGAGTCAATTATTGTAATCTTCCTTTTATTGAGTCAGAATTATCCTTTAATACTTTTCATCAAGGCTATGAAATAGAATTTCCTTCATAGTTATTATGAATAAAGAACTTGGTTATCTCTACTTTTGCGCACTCTGTCTATGTGTCAAATATACTTATGCTCTTATTGACATGATTGATATAAACTCGTCACGTATACCGGGTTCCTTCCGCGCTCGGGGCGTGACAAAGGAAGAAGAAGGTGAAGAGCTCGGTGCCATTTCTATGAAGATCTGAAGCAAAGCCATAAGATCCTCTTCCACCTGTTCGTTGTCATACAAAGAGAAGCCTTCTCTACTGAAGCAACAAATCTGAAAGCAGCAAACCAAGCCCTCCAGTTTTTAGACAAGCATATTTGCATTTGGCATTAAGTTTCATTATTCTTGTCTGAAGTTCTTCATTACCCTTTTCTATTTTGTTCTCATTCTTGCTAAAACTTGAATCGTCCCTACCGATGTTAGTAGGAAGATAGATCAAGCTTGTGAGCTTGGATATGTGGTTTGGTCTGTGTGCCATCAAGCTGTGTGACAGCGGTTCCTTGAAAAAGGATAGTCTCTCTACAAGCTGTAAGGTAGCGGGTTGTTAAGCTGTGTATTCAGCAGGTTGTGCAGTTGCATTAGGGAAGCCTCACTTGGGTTGAGTTAGGGGTGGACGTGGGATTTTGGAGAAAGTCCGAACCACCTTAAAAACCATTGTCTATGTGGTTTGCATGTGTGGTTGCTCTTCGCTAGATGCTTCTCTAGGCCAATTATCTATTTACATTCCTGCACTATGTGTGTGGATTCCCTACATTTAAAGTAGTTCCTTCTATTCCATTGTGGTCATTTTTATTTATAGAAAAAGAGGGGCAGATCTATTCACCCCTCCCCTCTAGATCAGCCATTCCCACACAACACATGGTATCAGAGCCAATCTCTTATGATGGGGTCCAACGACTTTGAGAGAAATGGTGGAATGGCGTCCAAGGGTCTCATGCCCCAAGGACATTCTGTTAACAGACCACCCTTCTTCACTATAACTAACTACTCATATTGAAAAAATCGTATGCAGGTGCTCGTCCGTGCTCACGACTATGTGCTCTGGAGAGTTGTTAGCAAATTTCCCTATGAGCTTCCAGAAGATGAGGATACTTGGACAAAGGAGCAGATAAGGAGATCCACAGTCAACTGGAGTGCGAAGCACATAATGCAGTTGATGGGAATCTACACCGGGCACTAACTTTTATTTTTATATTTGTGTCCTTTTAGTTTGCATATATATCCCTGGGAAGTAGGTTTGCAATTGTAAGGCTTTATAAGCCAATTGCCATTCCTTAGGATTCTTTGGGTTTTTGTGCAAAAGTCCAGTAGGACCAGCAAGGGGCCCCCATCTCCTTTCCTATTGGTCCACCTAAGTCTTAGGGCCCATGTGGGGTCAGTCAAAGGTCCAAGGTGGGCTTCTAGATGGCTTGACCATTCAATGGGACAATTGGATTAAAAAGTCCAATATTCCAACCCTTAAAGTCCAATATGCTTCCCCCTTATAATATAGTTTATCCCATGTTGTATTTTTTATTTTTTTTGGTCATTTGACCACATGTGGATGAAAATCCCCTCTCTCCCATGAAATTCCTAGCCCTCACCCCTTGCCATTCTCTATATAAGCCCATGTATAGTGTCATTAGAGAAATTAATGAAGAGAAAAAAATTTGTGAAATTTGGTTGGAACCAAAGAAGGGTGTGCCCTCCTCCTCTCTCCCTACCCCTCTTGCAGATGGATTTATGCTAAATCTTAGGTGTGATGCCCTTCTATCTTCTCCTTAGCCCCTCTGAATTCTATTTCTACCGCCGCCGCCGCCGCCATCGCACCGCCATCGCGCCGTCGCCACCGTCATCGGAGTTCTGTCTCCATCAGGATAGAACCTCTTCTCCGAAATTGTATCTCTGGTTTTTGTTGTCTGTTTGAGCCCTAATTTAGAGGGTTTGTTCTGTCCATCTCCCCTAACCTCCAGTTAAAATTTCGTGTCATTTGGAGTCCATTTGATATTTTTCCCGTATTTTTGTTTGTCCTCTCAGTAATCTGCCCTTTTACAGATCTACGGAACAAAGTCACCTTGTTGCAATTTCCCCACCGACATAGAAAATTTTAGAAAATCCAAAAAAATTTCCTAGTGTTCCTCACGTATACCCCCTTCCACCATAATTTTCGTTGAGTCAAAAAAAATCATTGAGCCCTCGGTCAAAGGTCTGTTTAAGGTAGATTCATCTCTACCCTGTGTGTCTGTCAGTCCGGGTCAGAAAGAAAAAGGGTGTTTGTAGTCATTTTTATTTTTAATCCGTTATGTGGATGGAGCCACCAAAAATATATGTTGTAGATCTCTGAGTCCTCTATCCATCGGTACCTCTTGTGCATCAATCCAACATCGAATCTGGTCGTAGGAATTCTTTTCGTGAAGGTGTACAAAGCAGATCCGAATTCAGCCAGCACAACTCAGTCAAAGAGAAATTTCAGAAATAAATATCAAAGGTCAACTTCAGCGACCGCCCCTTCAGGGAGTCGTTTAGGGACGCCCTGCCATCGTCCCAGCCAAGCGGCGCCTCCGGAAGATCTCAGGAAGGCGATGTTCCTTTGAAAATTATTTTTTGCTATCCAGTGAGTCAGTAACCGAGTTGGCGCAACACCGAGTTGGAATAGTGTCGAGTCGGACCAGCAGGCCGAGTTCGTGCCGTACGCACCTCCAGATTGCTGCCCGTCAACCCAGAGTCGATCCTCCCGGGCCCCACTTGTAGCCCTTTACCTCCCTGCGTGGAGCGGGCAATAGATTTCACTGTTGTAATTAACTTTTACAGTTGTTACAAGGAGTTACAGTACTTGGCTGGGAACGTCTTCCCCACGCCCGGAGCGTGGAGGTACACTCGCTACCCTCCTCGTAGGCATTACTTTACTCGTATATTTTTGTATATGTCGTTGCTTGAGTGATAGATTATCTAGCTTGTTATCATTTTATCACCGCTGCGAGAGCGAGAGTGAGTGACCGTCCCGTGACTCGACCCGAGTTAACGCGAAAAGGCCGATACCCGAGACTCACTACCGGTTTCTCAACCGCGCAAGGTCCACGTATTCCCTCGCTAGGGACGATCGCGATCTAGAGTCCCAGGTCGCGTGTCCGTCCCGCATCAATTTAGTATCAGAGCGCCAGTTGAGTCTAGGGTGTCTAAAATAAAAAAAAAAGTGCCATTTACGTCTAGTCATCGTCTAAGTTAGTCTAAGGTTGCATCCGCATTCAATTGTTCGGTATATAAAAAGGTGTCACCCGACCGTTAGGTTATGCCTATCGAAGAGGTGATTCACTTGCGCAAGTGATCTTCGGGTCGATTAACTCCGCCGCGTACCGAATCTCGGTCGTGTCTAGGTGTGTAGTCGAGTCTCATTTCAACTTTGCATTTACATCACATTCTAAGTCGTGTCTAGGTGCTTGCATTAGTTGGCATAACATTTCGCTTATAAAATAAAAACAAAAAAAATGGCCTTGCATATCCATTCCTAGGGGATTCAACCCCATCTTGGCCACCATGGCCACACCTCGAGTCCATAGTCCCGAGGAAGTGGCCGAAATGTTCAGAGCCCTTATGGGAGCAATGAAGGGGTTGAGTACAAGCCTGGATCGGTTGACTACAGGGGTAGATCGGATGGAAGGGTACTTCCCGATGCCACCCCAGTCGGGGAATCCTTCCCCACCCATGAGAGCTCCATTATCATCACCCTCATCTTCCGAACTTATTTCGGAGCCCTCTCATTTGGAGCCACCAAAGCCCGAGCCACCCGTGTTTCTAACGGGTACGCTTTTTATAGCCGAGCCACATCTTAATTGGCTCAAAGATGGCTTGGTCCCACCTCCTTACCCATCTATGAACCCCACCCTACCACTAGTGCCCGTCAACTCCTTCCATACCACATTCCGGTCTAGTCACCATGTTGACACTTTGGATGACTTTATTGTGGGATTAGACGCACAATGGAAGTTGACGTACTTATTGGTCCGAGGCTTCGACCAACCCACTAGTCGTAGCTTCACCCATCCGGCCATAGGGTCCATTACCTCCGTGTGCACCGTGGGTTGTGTCACCACGGAGATTCTTCTATACCTCCCGATGCCGACCGAGTCCGACTTCGTTCCCTTTTGCCCAAGGGAGGAATCCTATTTTCTAGACATGACCGTCGTCCCACCGACCACAATGTATGACGGTGATTATGAATTCTTAAATTGGGACCGAGTCATGGGGGAACCCACTTCATGGGGTCATACCTTCTTCGACCCTTTTACCCCTTCACTAGTGAACCTCCCGAGCTATCATATCCACTGAACTTCTTCCAAAGTGTTCACTATCCCACCCCTACCCCTCGGTCTAGTTGGCAAGCCGTACCTACATCTAGGGGTAATGACGAGGGTAGTTTTGGATCTCGTAGCCCTTCCCCACCCAAATCCAAAGGGCCGTTCATGCATGACTGGGTCATACTTGGGCGTCTAGGTGTTTCCCATACCACCAACCTTCGGGTACATAAGATGTATGCATGGCACATATTCGGATGTCCTGGTCCGCCGTCACCCATGTACGGGTCGGACTAACATTAGGTTTGTTTAGGGTCCTTGTGAGTCTTTGTTTCGTTTGTTTGTCGAGTGCATTGTGTGTCTGTGCATACGTTGAGTCGAGTCGGTTTTGTACGCTCCCGTTGTTAGTCCCTTTCGAGTATGAGACTTGTCGGACTATTGGGATCGGTTCTACTCCACATATCAGATCTAATCACATAAGGGACCCGCGGTGATTCCTAGTGCGTCTTTGAGCCGCCTCCCTCATTTGAGAGTGACCCCACCCCGAAGTGTCCACCTCTAGCCTCATTCCCATGGCAGCGTGTGCATATCAAATCTATACGGGATGAGCAAGTGTCGATTACTTGGAGTGGAGCGTACTCCGCGCTTCCGGGTACGATGACGGATCCACCGGCGTCACGAGCAGCCGCACCCCTTACTCGACGGGGTCGAGTTCTTCCCACCCGGAGAGAATTGATGGGAATCTACACCGGGCACTAACTTTTATTTTTATATTTGTGTCCTTTTAGTTTGCATTTATATCCTTGGGAAGTAGGTTTGCAATTGTAAGGCTTTATAAGCCAATTTGTCATTCCTTAGGATTCTTTGGGTTTTTATGCAAAAATCCAGTAGGACCAGCAAGGGGCCCCCATCTCCTTTCCTATTGGTCCACCTAAGTCTTAGGGCCCATGTGGGGTCAGTCAAAGGTCCAAGGTGGGCTTCTAGATGGCTTGACCATTCAAGGGGACAATTAGATTAAAAAGTCTAATATTCCAACCCTTAAAGTCCAAGATGCTTCCCCCTTATAATATAGTTTATCCCATGTTGTATTTTATATTTTTTTTGGTCATTTGTCCACATGGGGAAGAAAATCTCCTCTCTCCCATGAAATTCCTAGCCCCCCACCCCTTGCCATTCTCTATATAAGCCCATGTATAGTGTCATTAGAGAAATTAATGAAGAGAAAAAAAATTGTGAAATTTGGTTGGAACCAAAGAAGGGTGTGCCCTCCTACTCTCTCCCTACCCCTCTTGCAGATGGATTTCTACTAAATCTTAGGTGTGATGCCCTTTTATCTTCTCCTTAGCCCCTCTAAATTATATTTCTACCGCCGCCGCGGCCGCCGCCGTCGCGCCGCCGCCACCGTCATCGGAGTTCTGTCTCCATCAAGATAGAACCTCTTCTCTAAAATTGTATCTCTGGTTTTTTTTGTCTGATTGAGCCCTAATTTAGAGGGTTTGTTCTGTCCATCTCCCCTAACCTCTAGTTAAAATTTCGTGTCATTTGGAGTCCATTTGATATTTTTCCCGTATTTTTGTTTGTCCTCTCAGTAATCTGCCCTTTTGCAGATCTACGGGACAGAGTCTCCTTGTTGCAAATTCCCCACCCACTTAAATTTTTTTATAAAATCCAAACAAATTCCCTAGTGTTCCTCACATATATCCCCTTCCACCATAAGTTTCGTTGAGTCAAAAAAAATCATTGAGCCCTCGGTCAAAGGTCTGTTTCAGGTAAATTCATCTCTGCCCTATGTGTCTGTCAGTCCGGGTCAGAAAGAAAAAGGCCGTTTGCAGTCATTTTTATTTTTAATCCGTTATGTGGATGGAGCCACCAAAAATATATTTTCTAGATCTCTGAGTCCTCTATCCATCGGTACCCATTGTGCATCAATCCGACATCGGATCTGGTCGTAGGAATTCTTTTCGTGAAGGTGTGCAGAGCAGATCCGAATTCAGCCAGCACAACTCAGTCCGGGAGAAAATTCAAAAATAAATATCAAAGGTCAACTTCAGCGATCGCCCCTTCAGGGAGTCGTTCAGGGACGCCCTGCCATCGTCTCAGCCAAGCGACGCCTCCGGAAGATCTCAGGAAGGTGACGTTCCTTTGGAAATCGTTGTTTGCTGTCCAGCGAGTCAGCAACCGAGTTGGCGTAGCACCGAGTTGGAATAGTGTCGAGTCGGACCAGCAGGCTGAGTTCGTGCCGTACGCACCTCCAGATTGCTGCCCGTCAACCCAGGGTCGGTCCTCCCGGGCTCCACTTGTAGCCCTTTACCTCCCTGCGTGGAGTGGGCAATAGATTTCACTGTTGTAATTAACTTTTACCGTTGTTACCGGGAGTTACCGTACTTGGCCGGGAACGTCTTCCCCACGCCCGGAGCGTGGAGGTACACTCGCTACCCTCCTCGTAGGCATTGATTTACTCGTATATTTTTGTATATGCCGCTGCATGAGTGATAGATTATCTAGCTTGTTATCATTTTATCACCGCTGCGAGAGCGAGAGTGAGTTACCGTCCCGTGACTCGACCCGAGTTAACGCGGAAAGGCTGATACCCGAGACTCACTGTCGGTTTCTCAACCGCGCACGGTCCACGTCTTCCCTCGCTAGGGACGATCGCGAGCTCGAGTCCCAGGTCGCGTGTCCGTCCCGCATCAGCAGTGCTCTCTCCATCCTGTGGAGTTCTCAAGAGTATCAACATGTCCTACTACCAAAGAGATGTGGGACCGCTTAGAGGTAATATACGAAGGCACATCTCAGGTACGTGAGACCAAAGCCATCATGTTGATCTCAGAATATGAAATGTTTAAAATGAAGCCAGATGAATCCATTTCAGATATGTACGCTCGTTTTACTCAGCTAACTAACAGTCTAATTGGTTTAGGAAAGAATTATTCTGAGTAGGAAATTATAAGAAAGATTCTTCGATCACTGACACCAGCTTGGCATACCAAAGCTACTATGGTTGAAGAATCCAGAGATTTATCAACCACCAAGGTAGAAGAACTTGACCTATGAGATAAATCTCAAGAACAAGGAAGTAGAGGTAAGCATGAAAAAGCCTCTAGCATTGAAAGCTGGACCAAGCAATCGAGGAACATCTGAGGAAGGTGAGTCATCCACTAGCAATGAAGATGAGGATGAAGTAGCTATGCTCACTCAAAAATTCAAAAAATTCCTGAGAAAAGAAAGTAAAGGTCTCAGAAAAGGGAGGCCCCAAGTAAGGAAATCATTCAGATCAAAATATGAAAATGTCAAGAAATCTGATAAGATTGTATGCTATTCTTGCAGGAAGCATGGGCATGTGAAATTTGAATGCCTTGAAGAAGTGAAGAAATCATCACCCAAATGGAAAGGAAAGAAGAACAAGGCTATGGTATCTACTTGGAGTGATGAAGAAGAAGATGATGATGAAACAAGCTCCATGGAAGAAGAAAAGGCAAATTTCTATCTCATGACTAAGGGAGATGAAGAATCATAGGTACAATCTCCCTTTGATCATTTTTCAACTAGTGATTGGGAAGAAGCTTACTCTAAGTTGATGGATAAATATGATCTGTACAAAATGGATAAAAAAGCTTTGAAAAAGAAAAACAATATTGTTGTGCATGATCATCCTTTAAGTGAAAAGAATGCAGCGTTGGAATCTGAAATTCTAGATTTAAAAAAATTAGTTGAAAATCTGGAATATGGAAGCAGCGAATTGAAAGATCTAGAAACCAAAAATGAGAGCTTAAGAGATGAGACTGATGATGTAAAATCAAAGATGCAAAAACTTCAATGTGACATCAAAATAACAAATGAAAAATATGAAGCCGTCAAGGAAGTCAATACCAAACTACAAGAAAGTGTTGAAAAGCTCCAAAAGGAATTGAAGGATAAACAAAATCAACTGGAGAAGTTTGTGAATGAAAAAGAGAACCTAGATGCCTTGTTAGGAACAAAAATGAACTTTATCAAAGAAGGGATGGGATACAATCCCACCAAAAAGAAGGAGATTGACATGAAAACTATAACTTTTGTTTCATCTTCAGATGCATCTACCTCAAACTCAAGACCCATCCAAAGCCAAGGTACATCAAACAACAAACGAAAAGAAAAAATGGAAGAGCCCATGAAGAAAAATCCTGGAATCCCCAAGAGAATTGTTCAGAAATCCCAGACAGGCCAACCCAAATCATAGCCCAGGTCTGCACAAACTCAGGGTAGAAATGGTCCCTAAAATAGCACATGTCGACACTACCCTCAGCCAAGGTCGACACCTTCCTGGTCTTCACCTAGTCAGGCGGGTAGAAATCCCCCATCAGGTCAACACTCAGGTTACAGGAGGTCTGAAGTCCCACGATTAATGACACCCAAGAGGGGGGGTGAATTGGGTGATTACAAATTTTAGAAAACTTTTACTCGATTTAAACAGATGTGAAGAAAAAGCAACTAAGAAAATCAGATCTGTTTCAAATCCGATTAGATCTATCAAAATCAATCACCACGATAGTTCTTTGGTACTAGGCGGAGGTATGAATCTGAAGATCCTGCTCACACAAGGTGTTATCGTCCTGACAAGATTGGCCTTGTCAATTCAAACCCACCTTTCGATATACCAAAAGATCTATGCCTGAAATTATCAATTATGCTAGATCTAAAAGATCAAATGCAGAAGAAATAATAAACATAAACGATCACACAGAATGGGGGTAGAGGAAATGATCCAAACCACACAATAGACAACGATTTTAAGGTGGTTCGGATGCAACACTGGCAACCTACATCCACCCCTCACCAAAACCCGGTGAGGCTTCACTACTGGAAAATCAGCACGGGGATAAATCCCCAACATGGAGCCAAACTCCAATAACACGTAGGTTGACGCTTACAGACACACGGGGAACAAATTCCAACACACACACACGAAAATTGAGTTTCCAACATGATCCGACGACCGGATCAACAACACACACACACTACAACAGATGCAGCACTCTACACACACGAACACCCAGATCTGGATAGATCCACAACACACACGCAGATCTAAAGAGATCCACGTACACATACGGATCTGAACAAAACTGCACACACAACCACGGATCTGAGTCGATCCACATACACACGGATGTTACAAATTACAAGGAACATAAATGTAGATAGTAAAATGTAATCTACCCCGCCCTCTAACAAGCTAGGCATGTATATGTAAGTGTGATCATGAAAATAACATGATAGCATGAACAAGGAAAGGGCGATAAAGAACTGAGTGAACCGTGATCGCCACCCAAGGATTAGTGGTGGGAAATATATGCTATAAGGGATGAAAGACTACTACGTACCTTGGAAAAAATAGAAAGAAGACCGCGGCCAAAGGTAACCGCTACAACGTGATCGTGCCTTGAAGATGGGTGCGGGGAACTGGTGGGATCGGACCTCCTCTCCTTCCAGACGGCTAGAGGAAGAGGGCCTCACGTTCACATTGATAATCTCCTGCAAAACAAAGCCATAAAAACAAAAGAACACCCATTAGATCATGAAAGTGTAGAAATTGCCCCGGAATGATAAATCAACGTGAAAGAAAGGGGGAGAACGCACCGGGGGAGGGTTTTTAACCCCTATAAACTGGTGCAAATGAAAGGTGGGAGTGTTGTGCATGCATGGGATTTGAAATCACGAAATTTGATTAAGAAAGGAGAGAGAAAATTGATGTGCAAAATAGAGAAAAATGCAAAAACATGTAGAGAACTGTGCAGAAACTAAGTGTGAAACTGTGACGATTTGTGAAAAGTAGGAGGAGAGAACTAAGCATAGGAGCCAAAAAAAAGAGCCCAGAGAGATGGAAATCGAAGAAGACACACCCCTCTTCTGGTTGGCGTCGGAGCAGGAGGTAGACGACGCAGCATGGCTCCGCCCCGTATCGACGAAGGGCGCCCCGCCGCGGAGTTGTTGTAGGAAAATAAAATATGTAATGATTTGCAAGAAGTAGAGGCAAAGTTAGGAGGGCAAACGATGATGAAATCAAGCAAATAAGGAACCAAATCAAAGCATATACTTCTTTCAATAGTCTGGGGTCGAAGGGTTGAGTCAACAATCTGGCATGGCTTCGGCCTAGGTTAAAGAAGAGCCCCCCGGCGCGCAGACGAACTAGGCATCTATTTATAGAAAAGTGATGGAACCCAGAACTTTCTGCCAATATTACAGAAGATAGAGTCCACCAAATCTCAAGATCTCTGGATCATTCTCGAGATAATAGTCAAGATAAGATGCAGGAACAAACGGGACTCTTTTTGGTGGAAGGATCTAGAAGATATGGCTCTTGGAAGAAGGCCCTGGAACTTAATCTGGCAGAGTTTGTGTTGCACGAAATGCGTAAATCCAGATATTACGGCCAAGATTCCAGGAGATATAGCCCATGAAAATTCATGTTCTATGGACTAAACTCGAGGTAATACAAAGGGGAAGACACAGAAACAAATGGGGCTCAATTTCATGGAGTATTCTAGAAGATAGAGCCCTAACAAGGAGGCCCCGTTGAACGGAATTGGCCTTAGAATCCTCCGGCGAAGAAGACGGAGTTCAGGGTCATCTGGACTCTCTGTGATAGAAACGGTTTATCGCGCGGCCGTTTCATGAATAAAACGGTCTAGGGAGGACCGCCATTTAAAGAAAAATGGTCATATGGGTGACCGCTAGGTGATTGCGGCAACCGGGAGACTTCTGGCACAAGAATTGAAGAAACGGTCTTCCAAAGACCATTTTTTGAGAGTAGCGATCTCAAGAAGACCACTTTTAGACATTTTATAAATAATAAACAAAATTAAAATTAAAAATTAAAAAAGTTACTGTTCATGGCAGTCAACTGTTGACCGTTTCTTCATAGAAGCGGTCAACATTTGACCGCCCCACTCTTGAAAACGATCAACAGTTCACCATTTTCTTCAAAGTGGCTGTCAGGCTCGCGCGATTTTGAAAATTAGAGCATATCTCGAAAATGGTGCAGAACCAGCAAAAGTGGTAGAAGAAGAAGATGTAGATAACTATAAAATGAACCACTTTAATGAATAAAGCTTGATGAAAAGATGATCATAAGAGAGAGAAAATGGGGCGAGAACGGAGAGGAGAAATATCGGGACGTAGGTGAATAGTGTAGCATGCCGGAAAAAAGTGAATAACTTGAAATTGGTGCAGAACTAGCCAATGGCATAGAATAAGAAATTGTAGAGCTTTAAAAGATGAACAACTTTGATGAAGGACACATTTTAAATAGAGAAAAGGAAGAGGATGAAAAAGGGCCATTTTTTAAGACTATGTAGCAAAAGGGGCCGAACGCTTGAGGGAAGTCGACCTAAATAGGCCGTAAGTCAACTTGGAAGGCCTGAAGGTGATAAGATAAGCTCCAAGGCTCTAAGAAATCATGATATCCAAGGCTCAACAGGAATGGAATAATGAAATGGGCTCAAAATCTATCCAAGGAAGGCTCCAAAGTAATGGTTAATTCGGGACATCAAAAATGATGAATAAGAGAAATAACTCGACTTGCATGCTAAAAACGGGTGTCAACAGATTCCCCTCCTTGATGTCCGCTTTGCAAGGGAACGAGCGAAAGTGACACGGAGGTGAAATGGAAAGGAGATGGAGCGAAAGTGACAGCGACGTGAAATGGAGATGAAGCAGAGAGAACTGAAGAGCAGGCATCAAGGCAAAAGACACCCGTCACAACCAACAAGCGACATGAATTCTCCCAAAAACGCCGAACTAACCACCAGGACTGGATGACAAAAATGAGACATGCCTGGAGAACTAAACTAATAGAAAAAAAGGAAACATGACATACCTCATCGGGGACACAATCCATAGATAATGAGAGGGTCGGAAAGGAACATAGCGTAAGCTGAAAAAGAAACAATTGAAACTGAGATAAAATCCAGACATGAATCACGCCGGCCAACTGTGAATCATGGAAAATCCACTCTTAAAGGAAAATAATATGTATATGCATAAGAGAAAAGAAGAATAATGATGAAAAAGGGAGTAAAAGAGCACGTGGTGCTACCAAGGAGTGTGATCGCCAGAGGGGTTACCTCAATAAGAAGAAAAGATGATCACGAATACCTGGTGAAAAATAAGACGCGGGATGGATGTGAGTTCCTTCCTCCACCTTCTATCGGCCGGCCGATGAAGGGGGTTCTTCCTTTTGATTACCTTAAACAAAGAACAAACAAGTAAAAGAAAAGGAGATCAGCCAAGAGTGAGTGTAGTATCAATCCAAATAAATAGTACGATGATGAAAATAAGAATATAGCATGCGCACCTTTTTGTTTGGTTTTAAAACCCCTAGAGAATTAGGGAGAGGAGGAAGATGCAATACTAATGCAAAAGAAGAAAAGTATGATGATCGATGATGATACGATGAAGACAAACACACAAGGGAGAGGGAACCCCTGCTGTTCCTGTAAACAGTAAAGGGGAGAACCACCGGAGCAGCAGGAAGCAGAAGGAAGATGATGAAGAGATCACGCGGATGAAGAGAGTAGAAACTCTTCTCTGCGCAAAAGAAAACTGCTCTCTGCTCTTTTTCTGATTTTGTGGTTAATGGCTCCAGCAATACCGTAACCTCGCGCGAGATTGACTAGGGAATCCTTTTATAAGGTTTCGATTAAGATAAACATAGATTTGGGAAGATAAGAATAGGCAGTGATCGTCAAGGGCAAGGACTCTAGTTCCCCGATCGAGCAAGGTGATCAAGAAAAGCAGGGAACTCTTCAGGAAAGATTAGTTTAAGCAGGACACGAAAGGGTGAGACACGACCTACTCGAGGGCGTCAATTCAACAATTGACGACCTGCTCAAGGGCGTTACTTCAAAACACGACCAGGATCAGGGCATCACTTCCTGGATTCAATTTTGGTAAAAAGCCTTCTTTATTTGAAAATTGCAAAAAGACGCCTGAAGCAAAGGTGTTAAACAAAACACGTCCTATGGAAGGATGTTAATCATTGATTTTCAATCAGTTTGGGACTCGTAAAATACCAGGAATTGACGCCCATACAGCAAGTCGTCCTTTCTTAAAAACACGCCTCAAGCAAGACCGTTACTTAAATAACGCCCCCAATGAAGTCGTTAATCACCAAAAATGCAAGAATAAATCACAAAAATACACAAAAATAGAAAAACTTTATATTATAGAAATATTGAAGTTCACTTTGGGGTATTATCATAGTGACATGAGATTTGATCATCATAGTGTCAATTTTGGCGTGTCTACAGCTGCCTCGCCTTGGCGTCTGCTTTGCAAGGGAGTGAGACAAAATGGAGAGAAAGTGCAACAAGCGGAATGAAGTGGAACGAACTGATAAGTAGATGCCAAGGTGTGATGTGACACGCCTCAGACACTAAGCAGTGAAAATCTTTCCAAGACTCTGAGTGAAACAACTCCGAGTAATTCCAAGGAAGCATCGATTTGCTGGATAAAGGAGACTAAACTAAGTAAATAAAATGTGCACGTGGGCACGACAGGGGGACACCATTGGAGAGCGGTTACCAGTCAATGTGGACGTGCTACAACCAAGGTGGATTTACAGAAAAATAAAGGGAATTGAGATGAAGACCCAGCAAAGGGACATTTTCAATAACTAGCCTGAGCGGCTTCAGAGAGAATAAAGTACTCGATTTGGAATGGAATATCTCATGTCAACTCAATCAAGAACGAGTGACCTTCATTATTACCATAATATGAAGATTTTCAGCATGAAGCTCAAAGTCCTACATGATGCATGCTGGGCTAAAAGAAAAAAAGATAAAACAAACTAAAAATAGAAAAATAATCAAGGATAATATTGCTAAGCCATCTAGATTTGGTCAAAAATCCAGATCTCTGAGCTGACACTAAGCCGAAGCCCGTTTGTGCATGCCTCAACTCAGAAAGTGGAACCATCGTCCCAGTCTTGGACGGCTCAACGGCCTATCCGTGTGACTAAGACTCCTCTGAAACCATCATTATTTTTGATGAAGGGGAACTCAAATTCCAGATTTACCAAAGTGACAAGGTCCTTGATATAATCTAATAGCATAATAACATATAGTAAAATGCATACAGGAGGGATGGTGATAGCAATGAGCATGGGGGAACTGAGAAATGAGGTGCAAGCACCGTGGGGCTTGGATGATGATGCCCAGTCGGTGGGACCAAGAGCTTCTTCCAGCGCTCAAAAGTTCATTAGCCAAGATATAAAAGATAACAAGCAATGGATAAGACATTTAAGCATAGCAAGCATAGCATGAATCAAAGCATCAAAGCAATCACAATATAGACATCAAAGCACTCAAAGCTTGGTGTGGATAGCATTCAAGTATGTATTAGCAAGGCTAAACATGAATTAAATCATAGCATTGCAAAGCATCATTATTTGTTGTTTGCCATGAGGATGACAATCTTGGCATGTGAGATTGAGATTGGATGATCAGGATCAATCAAGTGAAATCAGCAGGAGTTGATTAAAAGATTAGGAGATGAACGATCAGTTAATGCCCAGTATAGAGAGATGGTAATCAGGAGTGTCCATAGTGACGAATCATGATGATATTGGGAAGAATCAAGAGATTGATAGCGGTGAATGGAGAGGACTCATCTCGTGCTCTTGGTCCTTGCAAAATTATTGTTCCTGTAAAAAAACACCATTAGAAAAAATATAATGCAAATTTTTTGGATTTTGAAATATGCAAATTTTTATGAGTTTTGAAAAAGATATTCAATTTTTATGGATTTTGGAAAATATTTGAATTTTTTTTGATGATTTTAGAAAATATTCATTTTTTTTGATTTTGATCAGGAAATATTCAATTTTTTTTGGATTTTGGTTTAGGAAATATTCAATTTTTTTTTGGATTTTGGTTTAGGAAATATTCAATTTTTTTTTATTTTGATTTAGGCTTCGTTAATGCAGCATCAAAGGGTGTTTTTTTTAAACCACTGGCTAGGGGTCCTTGTTCCTTCCCCTTTCACTAAAAACTGCCCAAAGCCGGACGTGCATTGAAGGGTAGCGCCCTATAGCCGACTGTCCTTGATTAACGGTGCCCCTACCAAGGCCATACCCGAGAAATATTCGGTCTTAGAGGGAGAAGAAAAGAATAATTGAGGATAAGCTTTATGCAGGATGGGAGATGTCGGGACTTGAATTTCTTCTAAGGTGTTTCCCCTCAAAGAGGTAGTCTGTTGTGCCGGGGCTTTGTGCCTTTGAATTTTAGACCCTTGACATGCATACGACCAGGGTTTTCCCTGCGGGGACTTTGCCACTCTTATCATGCCACAATTCATACTTTGCATTTATTGAAATTCTGATTTGATTTCCATAATAGCCCTTTTGGCAAGATGTATATCATGAAAACTCATATGAAAACTCATATTGATTTTGGGTCAAGACTGCCCCTATTTGAGACTCCTCTCGTATTGGGGAATACCCTGATTGGTCATCTCATCCGTCAACCTCTTGCCCCTGCATTCGGCCGAGTAAAGAAGAGAGAAGACTTTCAGATATACTCATGGCATGGCCAAAGTAGGGACGGTGTTTAACCAAAGGAGCAGGCTAAGGACGCCGTGAAGTGTGTGGAATGCCCAGCTGAAGGTTACTCTTAAAAAGTAGGGAGAGAACGTTGAATTCCCAGCGCGGGGTTTTTATTACCAAAGGTGCTGTAAAAACAAGCCTAAAAGACTATTTTGAGAATAATTTAGTAAAGATAAAGATTCGACCTAGGATAAAGGTCCTGACTACCACTCTTAATCTTGTTAAGAAGCACTTTATTTTGAAAATCATCGTGAAGTAATGAGATAATGATATCATGAAATGAGTACTTACGCCAATATGTTACCTTGCAACCTTTGTAGAAGCAGCTGTCAGAGGCGAGGTTGATCATCGTGGGATAGTCCTCTTTGGTAGTCAAAAGGATTGGAAGCAAAGGGTTTGAAAGTGACTTAACAAGAAGGAGTGGTGCCAAGACCAGACTCAGACGAATAAGAAAAAAAAGGAAGAGAGGCGAGGGCTAGAACTCCCTCACTAAGGTGTGGAGACCTTGATCACATGAAAGGTCTATAGAAGAAGCGGAGAATTAGAAGGAGGAGTGAGGACTAAAGCCTCGAAAGCAGTGAGAGAATGGGCAGATGCCCAAGGCAGTGGATGTGAAGAAGTTGGGTCAGACCCAGGATTAGGGGGAATCGGAAGAAGAAATTGATAGATGGAAAGAGGCGGATCTGGAGGGTCTGGGGGTTGTGGAGGAAAATCCTGATAGGAGGAATCCAGAGGATCCAGAGGAGAAGAATCTCGAGGGACGCGATGCCCTGGGAAGAAATATGCAAAAATATGGTGAAAAAGGAAGAAGAGGACAAAGGATGTGATATCCTGGAGGAGCAGGAAGATGAATTGGAAGAAAGAGGGATGGTCTGGAGGTTCCGGAGGAATGAGATGCCGAGGGACGCGGTGCCCAGGGAAGAGTGGATGGAAAGGATCAGGAGGGTCCGGAGGTTCCGGAGGGATGGAATCAGAAGGGTCGGGATGCCCCGAAAGAAAATAGAGAGAATAAGATGGAGAATCCGGAGGTTCCGAAGGAAGAGAATCAGAAAGGGCGCGATGCCCTGGGAGGAAGGAAAGAGAGTCCGGCGATTCTAGAGGGGGAAGGTACCATGGGACGCGATGCCCAAGGAGAAGAGATAAGAAATCCAGAAGATCCGGACTTTAGGGTGTGTAGGGGCGCGATGCCCAAAGAGCAGGATCCAGAGGTTCCGGAGGAAGAAGACGGAAAGGGGCGCGATGCCCTGGAAGAAGAGAAAGATCCGGAGGTTCCCGAATAGTGGAATCAAAAGGGGCGTCATGCCCTAAGAGGAGGGATAAAACACCTGGAGGTTCCAGGGAAATAGCAGGAAAGGGGACGCGATGCCCCAGGGAGAGTGGATTAGAAGAGGATGAAGATGGGAAATGCGGAAGATCCGGATGTTCCGGAAGGCGGGGAAGATACGGGTCCGGAAACCCGGGAAAGAAGAAGTGCCAATGTATGCGAGTGCAATGCAACAGATGCGATGAATGCATGGATGTGATAGAATGCATGAGATGCAAAGAATATGAAGAACATGAAGGGCGAGAGGATGAGATCCTCCTCCTTACCCCTGGAGTGGCCCATGTGGATGGCGTTGAATGGAAGGTGGGTAGAATAGTGGAAAGCCCTTTGACACCAAGGTAACTGCCCCTCCCTGGCAGTGAAAGTGTACAGCCAGTTGGCCCAATGGATAAAGCAAGAGCCCATGATGAAGCTTCAATAGTAAATGACAACTCCCTTCGAGAGTGAAAAACAATAGTGTGAGAGAGTTGGAAAGTTGGGATAGGAAGCATCGTGTTGCCCAGGGGTTGTGGCGTATATGGAGTGTTGAACAAAATGGTCATTCGCCCCTTGTATGGAAGAATGGGTTCAAGATTTGAAAGTTGGAACAAAGGGTGCCCTGCCCGCTCCTTGGGCGACATCAACGCTTGGCATTCTCTCTTAGTGAGCAGTGGCTGGGACTTGGCCTCTTCAACCATGCTTGGCACAACAACCCGGATTGGCATTTGACAAATAAGCTCTTGCATCTTGAACATCATGGCCGTGGCCAAATCATTCTTTTTCGGCTCTTGATTATCTTTAGCACAAGTACTTACAGAAGGACACCCGTTCCGAGTAGTAAAGGGGGGTGAAGCGGAGGCGGAAGGTTCCATAGATGGTGGAGGTATAAAGGAAGGTGTTGGAAAAAGGGTGAGTGGAAACGAAGGTTCAAACACGTCGAGCTTCCCCCTTTGCTTGGAAGCAGTCGGGGTTGGCTCGAGTGTAAAAAGGGGTGGACCTTGCTCAGGACTAGCCATGGGTAAGGGTGATGGGTTAAGTAATGGAGTAGGAGTGGCTAGGTCACAGGTTAAAGGTATAATGGAGGGCCGAGGTGGTGGTAATGGGAGGTTATTTGAGGAAGGTTTGGTGGTGGGTTTGCTGGAGGCCGGTGTTGTGGAGGTTGATGGTGGAGTTGACGGAAGTTTGGTGGAAGGCTCGACGGAGGCTGGTGTTATGAAGGTTGATGGCATAGTGGGAGGTATAAAAGAAGGGGGTTTAGTGCGGAGGAAACGCCGCATGTGGCGAACGGTGTTAGGGATAGTAGGTGACTCATGATGTGTTGGTGTGGGTGATTGAAGTATCGACCCATCATCGTAACACCAGTAAGTCTTAGAAACGGGGGTTGGATTAGGGATGGTGGCTTCGTCCTAAGCAAGGGGTTCATCAAGTGGTAGCGAAGGGAGAGGGAAGCGAAGGAAACTCGGAAGGGATGCCTGCAAAGCTTCATCATCATGTGCCATCTTGAATTCTTCAATTGCCAGTTCTTCATTAGCAGGTTCAAGTGGACACCGTAGTGAAGGCGTATATGTGGGTGGTGGAATGTAATGGTATTGCGTATGTGGAGGCGGAGGGTCATATGCGTGAATTGGGTGAATGAGTGGAGGATGGATGGCGTCCACTTGAACGTTGAAACCCGCAGGCTCTTGCTTGCTCGCACTGTCGATGCCGTAGTCGTCTCTCCTATCCTTCCAAGCTTTCTCCATCTTTGTAATGTTGTTTAGAGCGGAGTGGAGGGGATTGACTAGAGTAGAAGGAGCGGGCCGTGGGCTCATAACCCTCTTTAATTGTTCCTCCAACAAAGTGACTTTGTCAAGAAGAGTTCATTGGAGGGGTGTGACTTGAGCAACAGAGGGTTGGCAGGGCCTTGAAGAAGGGGCCGCATAAAAAAGCCGTGGAGGGGGCGTGACGAGCTGACCCAAATGAAGACCCGGCCGGGCCGGGTTGGAAGGAACAGATGGGCCTTGGGATCGTGAATAGGGAGGAACAGAAAGAGGCGGGTAATGGGCCACCCGAATAGGAGTATGAATAGAAGAGGGAAGTGGGTGATGGGCCACCCGCATAGGATTGGAAGGAGGATGAGAGGAATGAGATGCACCCTCAACAACGGCCTTAAGGGCTTGGATTTGTTGAGGGGTGAGATGATCTAATGCATGCAAGATCTGGGAGACCTTCTCATCGTCGGGAGGAGACGGTCCCGTAGGAGTAGTGGCTCGCGATTGAATCGGGGGACCATGAGATTGGACATTGCCCATGGGTCGGGCAATGCCATAAGAATGAGGGCGTGGTCCCTTGAAAATATGATGAGAATTATGATGTTGAGATTGAGGAGTATAGGATGTGCTAGGTTGTGCATCCTCATTAATATAATTAAGATTAAACATGTTATTTTGTCTATCAAGGTAAGCCATTATGCAATCAAAGTTCAAGCAAAACAATTTGCAAAGAAGCACCCAAGTTGGAATGGTTACCGTTGATTTTTTGTTTATTTGAACCTTTGTGAATTAATGATTTTTAACAAATTGACGTGATCACTCAAGGGATGAACCTATTTTCAAATGTGGTTTTCTCCGGTGCCAACTAGGAACACTCTCTCACCGTGCATAGGCGAACTAAACCCGGGACTTCAAAGGTACCACCTGCCCAACGTCCGTGAGGGAATCCACGGGTGCGGGGACTTACGGAGGCTTGGTTTAGGAATTTCCGGTCCAATGAGACGGAGTGCTCAATGGAGGGTCCTTCCTTCACCAAGAGGGGGTGTGGCTCCTAATGTAGAGAGAGGAGGTCTCCCAAACCAATGCAAATGGATGAATGCAAGATAAGATAAGCAGTTCACACCAATATAATCAAATAATAGAGGTAAGTATCAATCCAGCATGAATGATCACAAGAAACAAGCCTCTGTAAACGCACAGGAAAGAGGCGACCAGGCAGCAGTCGCTACCAGTAAACGAGACGACAGCGTCGCTGTCGTGAATCACAAAACCGTGCCTTAGTGTAAGGCGCTAAATGTGAAAAGACGCCTCTGGCAGAGGGCGTCAAAAGTGTGTGGTGCGCACGCTCAAAGAAAAACACGCCTTGATGGGAGGCGCTTCTCAACAAAAGGACGCCCTCAGGGAAGGACGTGAATCCTCAGACATAATAAAACACCAGGGATATGTGATTAAAGACGCCTTCGTAGGAGGCGTCTAATATATAAAACACGCCCTGGATAAAGGCGTTAAATCAAAACGCGCCTTTGTGAAAGGCGTTAATTCAGAAAAATCACAAACTGGCTCATCTCGGGGAGTATGCAGTGTGCACAGTGGAGGGTGCCCGTGGGGCACAAAGGAGAGGTACCGTGGGTACCAAAGGGAAAGGGCACACGTGGGTGCCAAAGGGGAAAGGGGTAATCAATAGAAAAATAGTGGAAGTCCCACCGTGATCGCCAATTTGTGAATCATGGAAAATCCACTCTTAAAGGAAAATAATATGTATATGCATAAGAGAAAAGAAGAATAATGATGAAAAAGAGAGTAAAAGAGCACGTGGTGCTACCAAGGAGTGTGATCGCCAGAGGGGTTACCTCAATAAGAAGAAAAGATGATCGCGAATACCTGGTGAAAAATAAGACGCGGGATGGATGTGAGTTCCTTCCTCCACCTTCTATCGGCCGACCGATGAAGGGGGTTCTTCCTTTTGATTACCTTAAACAAAGAACAAACAAGTAAAAGAAAAGGAGATCAGCCAAGAGTGAGTGTAGTATCAATCCAAATAAATAGTACGATGATGAAAATAAGAATATAGCATGCGCACCTTTTTGTTTGGTTTTAAAACCCCTAGAGAATTAGGGAGAGGAGGAAGATGCAATACTAATGCAAAAGAAGAAAAGTATGATGATCGATGATGATACGATGAAGACAAACACACAAGGGAGAGGGAACCCCTACTGTTCCTGTAAACAGTAAAGGGGAGAACCACCGGAGCAGCAGGAAGCAGAAGGAAGATGATAAAGAGATCACGCGGATGAAGAGAGTAGAAACTCTTCTCTACGCAAAAGAAAACTGCTCTCTGCTCTTTTTCTGATTTTGTGGTTAATGGCTCCAGCAATACCGTAACCTCGCGCGAGATTGACTAGGGAATCCTTTTATAAGGTTTCGATTAAGATAAACACAGATTTGGGAAGATTAGAATAGGCAGTGATCGTCAAGGGCAAGGACTCTAGCTCCCCGATCGAGCAAGGTGATCAAGAAAAGCAGGGAACTCTTCAGGAAAGATGAGTTTAAGCAGGACACGAAAGGGTGAGACACGACCTACTCAAGGGCGTCAATTCAACAATTGACGACCTGCTCAAGGGCGTTACTTCAAAACACGACCAGGATCAGGGCGTCACTTCCTGGATTCAATTTTGGTAAAAAACATTCTTTATTTGAAAATTGCAAAAAGAAGCCTGAAGCAAAGGTGTTAAACAAAACACGTCCTATGGAAGGACGTTAATCATTGATTTTCAATCAGTTTGGGACTCGTAAAATACCAGGAATTGACGCCCATATAGCAAGTCATCCTTTCTTAAAAACACGCCTCAAGCAAGACCGTTACTCATATAACACCCCCAATGAAGTCGTTAATCACCAAAAATGCAAGAATAAATCACAAAAACACACAAAAATAGAAAAACTTTATATTATAGAAATATTGAAGTTCACTTTGGGGTATTATCATAGTGACATGAGATTTGATCATCATAGCGTCAATTTTGGCGTGTCTACACCAACCAGACCAAGCTGGCAGATCAGAGAAATCATTCAAATTCATAGTGGAATGAGAATCTCTTATCCAAGAGAGCTGAAGTGCAATTAACCATTGCTAAGGAGAAACCTTGAACGGATCATGAGGCGTGCGTGCTCAAAATATGACATGATGCATGCTGGGCTAAAAATAAAGATATCATCAAAATGAATGCAAAGAAAGCATAAAATAGAAAGTACTCAAGAATAGTTTTGCTAAAATGTAACAATCAGGGTCAAGACACTATCCGCAACCACGACGTGCGTGATAGAACCATCATTCCCTAATCCTCCCAACCTAACGGCCTATCCGATGATTAAACATGTGCACCTGGATCATCATCATTTTTGTTAAAGGGGAACATCGGATCCTAGAACATATGAATGACCAGTCGGTTCTTGAGATAATATAATAATATAGATACCATATAGTAATGCAACAACGAGTAGGGATAGAGAGCCATACCTGACTTACCTATGCAGACGAAACGGCATTTTTTGGATTTTCATTTTATGATTTTTATGGATTTTTATCATAAGACAACCAACAACATGAATAAGCAATCACAAACAAAATGAAAACATAATGACCAAATGAACGAAAAACAACATAACATAACGAAGAATGAACTAGCAAGCAACACATGCAAAGCACCACATAAACAAACAACAAGCATGAGAACAAAGAAAATGCTGGGGCATGACAACACACGGCGGGACAACACACCATGCAGAATGGAGCCACATGCAGTGGGACAGAAATACGTAGGACGAGGACGTCTAAGACAACCACAGGGGAGACGACATACCACATGTGAAATAACCACAAGTGGGACAAGGACACATGTAACACATGGTAGAACGAGACAACATGTGGAACTAGAACATGCATGAGATGACCCTAGGGGATAAGACACCTGGACGGCGACCACAAGAGGACAACACGGGACATGACAGCTATGCTCTTCAATCAAGCCCAAGATCTGACGAAGCAGAACCGCCAGGTTCAAAATCGTGAGGTGATGCCCTCTCATGGAGGTATGATCAAGCGAGTAAGCGAAAGTTGAGAAGGACATGAGCTTCTGAACAGATCGAGAGAATAGATCGAAGAATAAAGGAAAGAATAGATCGGAAGACAAGATATGAACAAGAAGTAGAACAAGGAAAAGCTTGGACCTACAACATGCACGCTTAACAAACGAATTATCTAAAACAAATAGATAAAAAGGAACAAAAGACAAATATTTTTGGATTTTTGCCATTTCTAATTTTTTTATTTTTGATAATATTTGATTTTTTTGTTTTTGTCACTATTTGACTTTTTTTTTGGGATTTTGATAATATTTGATTTTTTGAATTTTGATAATATTTAATTTTCTTTGTTTTTTTTTATCTGATTTTTTTGGATTTTAGAAATATCTGATTTTTTTAGATTTTTTTTTTGAAAAACTATCTGCAGCAACAAAGGACAGGTTCAAACTACTGTCCAAGGGTCGGTGTTCCTCCCCCTCTTGTTAAAGATTTTCCTTGAGCAGGGCGTGCATTTGAGAGTAGCTCACCATAACCAACCGCTTCCAAAGAACGGTGCCCCTGCTAAGGTCATACCCGTGATTCATCCCAGTCTAAGAGGGAGGAATAGAAAAAAATCGGGAGACAAGCTTTGTGTAGGATAGGAGATATCAGGATCTGACTTCCTTCCAAGGCACCACCCCTCAAAGAGCAGGTCTGTTGTGCCAGGGCTTTGAGTCTTTAATCATAATTTTACATTGATTTTCATATATAATTTTGACATAGCCCTTAGCGGCCAGATATTGAAATAAAGCTCACTCTTAATTTTGATACAAGCATGATGCTGCACTACCCTTCACCATTTTACGCGAACCTCATCTCTTGCCTTAGGAGAAGCAGGCCCGATTACTAGGATCAGGGGCATTTTTCATGGTATTTTTTTATTCATTTCTTTGTCAAAGACTGCCCCTATTTGAAACCTCTCTCGTATTGGGGAATGCCTAAGTTGGTTATTTCATCAGTCGACCTCTTGCCCCTGCACTTGACCGAGCAAAGAAGAGAAAAGGCCCTCGTGCATACCCATAGTATGGCCAAAGTAGCAACGGTGTTGCTTCAGAGGGATCGACTATGGCTCGCCGTGAAGTGTGTGAAAAACCCATGCAAAAAGGACACCCTCAACGATGGGGGAAAGAACTAGACTCCCAACACTAAGCTATCACCAGCCTAAGATGCTGCAGAAGCGACTCATTTGACTAAGCAAACTAACTAAAGCCTAATGCCACTCATTAACATCGAGGAACCAGCACTATAAGCACATGCAGAAATAACAGAGTAATAGCAATGATAACATGTTCTTACATAAAATAAAAGATACCTTTGCAAATCCATGACGTGGAAACCGTCATCCTGAAGCGATTTCGATCATCGAGCTTTGAGGAGCGCAAGTAGCTTTGTATTCCTTGCTTGCCATGATAAAGGATGAAAGGAGAGCAAATGATTGGATTCCGCGACATAGAGGAGTGGCAGACATCATACTGGACGAAGAAGGGAAAAAGGAAGAGAGACGAGGGCTAGAACTCCCTTGTTAAGGCACTATGGCCCTGATAGCAAGGAACCAGCTACAGAATAAAAAGGGATTAACTGAGATCAAGGCGGGCAAAAGCCTCAAAAATTGCAAGAAAAAGGGTGAGAACCCCAAAAGGGTGAGAAAGAGTAAGAAGAAAGAGGAGAAGAATAATCATCCGACATGGTCAGAGAAGGAGAGTAGCGATCACCCGCCAGAGGCAGGGAAGAAGAAGCATAAACACCGGACAAGGTCGGGGAAGAAGAATGATGGTCACCCGATAGGGTCGGGGAAAGAGCATGAAAAACACTCAATAGGGTCGGGGGAAGAGAATGAGAAGTAGACCCCAGAGATACCCAGGGGGAAGAGGATAAAATGATAGTAATAGGATTAGAGGAGGGAAGATACACCACCCAAGAGTGGGAACTGAGCAGAAGAAAAAATGATGCGTGGAATGAAGAAGAAGAGAAGTGGACCCTCGAGTGTACAATCGACGGCCCTTGAACTTGCGCTGCCGCCTCTTCTTGGCAGAAACTATCTTGTAACGGACCCACCTTGCGTGGACTTGGACCTTCGACCTTCTTTTCTTGAAACATCTTTTCATATAACGGGCCCCCCTGGCAGACGACCTAGCCCGGTCATGAATACGTAGCCTTATCAGGGCGGCTGCCCCTAGACACCCGGTGCTAACCATAGGCAGACATCCTTGAATAAGTAACTCCTTAGGATGAACAGCAGAAAATCACGGAGTCTTGTCACTTGGCACTAGCAAAATGAGATTTGACATCTCCATTCGGCAATCGGGCCTGAAGCATAACTCTCTTACCAGAAGAGCAGGATAAAACTGAGGGAGAGTAATGCACGGCGTTGACGTGGCTGACTCACCAATAAACTGAGGGAGATTGCATAACAAGTGTAGAATGTCCTTGGAGGGTGCTGAAGATACGGCCAATTGCCCCTTGAATAGGGAATCCATCAGGCTCATGGCGGCCGTATGGGTTAGCATCATCCGAGTAGAGAACCCCTCTCGGCCAGTGAACTGAATAGCAATCGAGCGAGGAGTAATGACGACATCAATAGTGAATCCCCCGGCAAGCACTGAGATTGCCACCGGCCTCGCTTGTGAAGAGATTGGCACTAGTGCAAGGGAACTCTTTTTTGCAACTATTTTCAAAAATGCGGGCTCATTATCCCCAAAATAGCCAGGGACCAGGACTCGGATTGACATGCGGCAAATGACATCTTGAATCTTAAAATGCACAATCGAGACCTGGCTCGGCTCATTATCTCCCTGGGGACCAGACCCATGGGGCATGAAAGACAGCGCACACCCACTCCGTGGGGTGGCAGTAAGTGGAGAAAGGGGTGGAGAAGGCTTGGAAGGCGTGGGTGAAGGTTTAGAAGGTGTAGAGGTCTCGGGTGGTAGAGGGGTAGCGGCGATGATAGGCTCGGGCAATGATGGCGAAGGGGATGGCAAAGGCGAAGGTGGAGGTGTAGGTATACGCTGCTCAGGCTCGGGCAATGATGGCAAAGGGGATGGCAAGGGCGATGGAGATAGCGGAAGTAATGGAAGAGGGGTCGCTGGGAGAGGAGGCGGTGAAGACGATGGTGATGGCGGTAGGGGTATTGGAGATGGTGGAGAGGGTGATGTGGTCGATGGAGGTAGTGGAGGTGAGGATGGTAATAGTGGTGGTGAGGTGGAGGAAGTGGAGAGTCGTGACGCCCACCTTCGACGCATCGACACAATGCGTCGAGTGGCGTCGGGAGTAGAAGCGGTGGTGGAAATGGAGGAGGAAGGAGAGGTAGCCCTTGCCTGAGCAGAGGCTTGGGTCTGTAGAGAAGATAGAGACAAGGTAGGAGACGGTGAAGATGAGGGGGTAGGTGGAGATGAAGAGGGTAATGAGGTAGGCAACGCGGTGGACAAAAGCATAGGGGAGGGAACATGTGATGGAGTAGGTGACGAAGCGGGTGTAATGCCAGATACAGAATCACAGGGGTGCCCTTGGTCTTATAGTGGAGACGGCTGCCTGGGCGGCGACTGCTGCTGCTGCTTGTTGCGGAGATTTAAAATAGCTTCATGCATGGCGGCCCAATCGATCATCTTCTTGCCTTCCAAACCATAAACCAGTTCCTAAAACTCGGGACAATCCTCGACCAAATGCCCCTACTGTCGATGAAAATAGGAAAATTGGAGCGAATCCCCGACTGCGGGTCGGCATGGCATAACCAGAGGGAGTTGCAACGCGTAAACGGCCATCAAAGCCCTAAAAATATCTGTAAAAGACTCTGGCAACGGCGGAAAAGGATCCCGCTTTGGGCACGGTGGATGCCGAGGGATATGGGAAGGTGATAGAGAAGGTTGCAGGGATGGAAGCGGAGGTTGCGTAGGCAATGGCGCATGGCTAAGGGAAGGATTTGGTGAAGGTATATGTGGAGCAGGATGAGGGGATATATAGATGGCATCCACCTGCTCTGGGTGTGGTGTTTCCTTGACCGGAGGTGGAGGTTCATGCGGGTATGAAGAGGTGAAAGGCTGACTCGTGGAGGGTTGATATATGAAATGATATGTGGACGTATATGGATGTGTGGGAGCGGAAGGTTGACTTGTGGAAGGATATGTGGTGGAGGGCTGACTCATGGAGGGATATGTGGGAGATGATGGATAGGAGGCGTACGTGGGCGTAGAAGGTGAAGAAGACTCAGGGTCAAGGGAAACTAGGAGTTGTTGGCGAATGAAGCGGGCTTGGCTATAAAGCTACTGCCATGAGGTGATATCGTTGAGGGCTAAGATGAACCGATATTCGGGCATTGCATTAGAGATGAGCATCTTGATTTGCTCTCCCTCCGGGATATATCCTGGGACTTGAGCGGCCAAGCGACGCCAGCGGTCGACGAAGGTAGAGAACTCCTCGTCGGGCTTCATCCTCTCATGGGCCAGATCAACTATGGAATACTTGGCCCAACCTGGTCTTGATATTGCTGAAGAAATTTCTCTTGAACGGCTTGAAAATTCACCACTTGATATTGCGACAATGCAAAGAACAAATCTCGAGCCAGGCCTTCTAGTGACAAACCAAATAAATAAGCCATCAAGCGGTGGTCATGTCGAAATTGGGCCGACTCATAAAGAAACTCTTTCAAGTGCACATAAGGGTCACCGACTCCACCATAGCGGTGATATGTGGGAATTTATGAACGCAGTGGAAGTTGAAGACCTTGGAACGCAAATGGGACACTCAAGGAGGATTTGGGATCAATTCAGTGTTGTAGTTCATCAAGCCGGCATTGGGTTTGAGCAATCATCTCCTCGATGGGAAGAGATCAGGAAGGATGCAAGCTAGCCTGAGCAAGAGAGTGTGAATTTGGACCAGAATTATGGTATTAGGCCGGATAAGGGGATCCGGATTGAGAAGAACGGAAGCCCATTCCAGGAGTGGAAGGATACATGGGCTTGGAAGGATCATGAACATGGGAATAAGGACCTATTGGGCCAGCAGCAACATGGGTAGAAGGAGAGGGCCCATTAAGAGAGGTCGGCCCATTAGGAGAAGAAGAGGGCCCGCTAAAGAAAGGGGGTCATTAAGAGTAGAAGATGGAGGCCCGTTAGAAGGATGAGGCCCATTAAAAGAGTGAGGCCCATTGAAGGAATAAGGCCCACTAGGAGAATGGGACCCATTATGAGATTGAGGCCCATTAAGGTGATTAGCAGCGAGTTGTTGGGCCTGGACCGGGTCCATTTGGCAGGCGACAGATGATAAACGGACCACGAGATTTGCTTGTGGGTCGGAAGGGCCACGAGGAGATGGGCCCGCGTGGGAAGAGGAATCCACGCAGGAATAGGAAGATGGGGAAGAAGAAGGGTAATATACAAGAGAAAAATGACACTCCATGATGGCAAATGGAGACTTTATATAGGAAAATCAGGGAAATACAACGAGGGAAGTAAGGGCTCGAGAATCAAAGAGGGGGCTGACTCAATAATGCAAAAGAAAAAAAAGGACCTAGGACAATGTGACTAGACAAATAGACACACAAAATGGACTAGCCTAAATGGGCTTGATGACAAAACCTATATGGGTAGTGGGGAATGCAACACAAAACAACACGAATGGGCTTGGACAAGCCCAAACAACACAAACAATATGAAGGATTTCACCCAAGTCAAACAAGTTAATATGATGGGAAATATTTTATTGTCAAATTTTTGGGTTGGCCTTTTAATGATTTGAATTGAGATTAATTCCCTCAAGATAGGTATCCTATAGGGAATAAGGTCCAAACTTTGGGTTGACTAAGACTAACTCCTTCACAACGTATGCAAATGCAAGCCTAAGGGGTGAAAAGGTACAATCGGCCCGGCGTCCGTGTGGGAATCCACGACTCGCGGGGACTTACAAAGGTCCAAGATAAGATCATCTAGTCGAGCGTAAGGAATATGTGAGCGAGAGGATCACTTACCGAGGAGAATGCAACTACCATATGCAAATATGCATGATCCTATGTGCACCGGGGTGCATGCAATTTCTAGCCTAGGTCTAACAAATCAAGACAATAATGAAATTATGCAAACATCACAAAAATGTTTGAAAAATGTAAAACAATGTGAATAACAATAATGCAAGACCAGAAATAGGGACAAATAGGCACTAAAAGATAGGAAAAACCATAAAAGAACAACATACCTTTGTGTTTGCCCCTAAACATGCATGCAGATTTTATGCACAAAATGCTAAAACGATGATGATATTTAACTAGGCAAATGTGACCTAAATGATGCAAATAAACTATGTATGGAAAGACAATAGAAAGGTCTACACAATGGGCCCAAGAACAGGGTAATTCGACCTCAGGAGGCCAATTAAATCATCCAAGAAAGATGCCCCCGTGAACCTGTGCGCAGACCGCATGCAAACTAAATGCAGAAAATGTAAAAATGGAGACACTTTTTAAATATGCAAATGATGTCCAAATGATGCAAACTTTATATGTATGGAAAGACAATACAAAGGACAACGCAACGTAACAAAAATCAGCCCAATCCGACGTCAGGAGACAAAGTTATGACCGAATGAATAAGGCCCACGTGAACAAAAATCCTGCCCGGCCAGAACCAAGATAAGGTCACCTGGATAACCGTTTTTACCCTGTATGCGGTCTAATGGATGACCGCCCAGGTCATGGGCTGTCCTGGGAGGACCGTTTACAACACCAGAGGATTGGGGCGATCCTGGAAAGGCCGTTTAAAGGGCTAGGCGGCCCTACGATAGACTGTGTACCCCTGACAGACCCGGGAATGGACAGAACGATGGAAAAACGTGGAAAAGACTACCCAAACATGCATGAACACCCACCCAACATGCAAGACACTAAAAATACAACATGATGGGCACTAGGTGCCCCACCGTGATCACCAAAAAAGGGTGCAGATAGTAAAATGTAATCTACCCCGCCCTCTAACAAGCAAGGCATGTATATGTAAGTGTGATCATGAAAATAACATGATAGCATGAACAAGGAAAGTGTGATAAAGAACTTAGTGAACCGTGATCACCACCCAAGGATTAGCAGTGGGAAATAGATGTTATAAGGGATGAAAGACTACTACGTACCTTGGGAAAAATAGGAAGAAGACCGTGGCCAAAGGTGACCGCTACAACGTGATCCCGCCTGAAGATGGGTGCGGGGAACTGGTGGGATCGGACCTCCTCTCCTTCCAGCCGGCTAGAGGAAGAGGGCCTCACATTCATATTGATAATCTCCTGCAAAACAAAGCCATAAAAACAAAAGAACACCCATTAGATCATGAAAGCGTAGAAACTGTCCCGGAATGATAAATCAATGTGAAAGAAAGGGCGAGAACGCACCAGGGGAGGGTTTTTAACCGCTATAAACGGGTGCAAATGAAAGGTGCGAGTGTTGTGCATGCATGGCATTTGAAATCACAAAATTTGATTAAGAAAGGAGAGAGAAAATGTTGTGTAAAATGGAGAAAAATGTAAAAATGTGTAGAGAACTGTGCAGAAACAAAGTGTAAAACTGTGACGATTTGTGAAAAGTAGGAGGAGAGAACTAAGCATTGGAGCGAAGAAAAAGAGTCTAGAGAGATGGAAATCGAAGAAGAGACTCCCCTCTTCAGGTTGGGGTTGGAGCAGGAGGTAGACGACGCAGCAAATAAGGTGATGGGAATCTGTGATGATTTGTAAGAAGTAGAGGCAAAGTTAGGAGGGCAAATGACGATGAAATCAAGCAAATAAGGTGATGGGAATCAAGCAAGCTACCAGGCCAAAGCAAATCGAGGAAGCTGCCAGGCCAAGGATGAACGCGCTACCCTTGGGTAGTGCCACCTGGAGAAGGCGCCAGTCAACCCCAGCACGATCTCAAACAGAGACTCCGCTGTAGACAGTCCAACTTCCCGGTGTCGGAACTCCCAAAAGTATTCGATGTTCGTTGTTTTCCATGGTTGTAATCAATGTGCTAGCGTCATTTTGTCTTCCCCTTTCCCTATATATGTATCCCATTTCATTTGATCAAAAACAAGCAATGAATCTATGAAAGTTTGATTGAGTGTAGCCATGGCTATCTTCCCCAATCTTTGGAAACCTCCTTCATCCTCCCCTCTCCGGGTGAGAGGCCCAATTCTATTTCCCTGATCCTCTCTCTTTCCCCTTCAATGGAGGATGATCGAAGCCCCGGATGCATCGGCTCTGAGACGGGGTCGATTGTGAGGCTCCATTCGGATCTTCGTTCTTCTTCCCCCAGTGTTCGCCTCCCCTCACCACCACCAAAGATGCTGCTAAGGTCAGGGTGGAGCTCGGTTGCACCGTCCCTGCGAAGGGTTTGAATGAGAGGCCCCAGCCAAGCTTCCTCACGGTCCTAACATCATCTACATCCACCTTCCCTTCCCTCGTCACTCACTCCGCATCCACCTTCACCAAAGTTATCCTAGCTAGTATTAGGTTGGTTTGATTTCTATTTTAGCATTCCCCGTGTATTACCTACCATCCTCTATGCTTTTCCCTTGTCCTTTGAACCCCCAAAGTCATCTACGAGATGCCGAATCGAAGAGCCGTCATCCTGGGGTGCTGTCTGTGAACGCGCATGGATGATATGGCGCGTTCTTCAGAAGGTGCCAGGAAGGTATAGCGCGACTAGGGAAAAAAGAAGGTGACCACGTACTTCTGTCCCGCATCAAATGGTATCAGAGCTTAGAGAACTAGGCTATTCTCACAGACTGGGATCTTGAGCTACGAGGTTCGAGGATGAACCTTCCCAAGTGGAGGGGATTTGATGGGAATCAAGCAAGCTGCCAGGCCGAAGTGAATCGAGGAAGTTGCCAGGCCAAGGATGAACGCGGTACCCTTGGGTAGCGTGACCTGGAGAAGGTGCCAATCAACCCCAGCGCGATCTCAGACAGAGACTCCGCTACAGACGGTCCAACTTCTCGGCATCGGAACTCCCAAAAGTCTTCGATGTTTGTTATTTTCCATGGTTGTATTCAATGTGCTAGTGTCGTTTTGTCTTCCCCTTTCCCTATATATGTATCCCATTTCGTTTGATCAAAAACAAGCAATGAATCTATGAAATTGTTATTGAGTGTAGCCATGGCTATCTTTCCCAATCTTTGGAAACCTCCTTCATCCTCCCCTCTCCAAGTGCGAGGCCCAATTTTATTTCCCTGATCCTCTCTCTTTCCCCTTCAATGGAGGATGATCGAAGCCCTAGATGCATCGGCTCTGAGACGGGGTCGAGTGTGAGGCTCCATTCAGATCTCCGTTCTTCTTCCCCCAGCGTTCGCCTCCCCTCACCACCACCAAAGATGCTGCTAAGGTCAGGGTGGAGCTCGATTGCACCGTCCCTGCGAAGGGTTCGGGTGAGAGGCCCCATCCAAGCTTCCTTGCGGCCCTAGCATCATCTACATCCACCTTCCCTTCACCCGTCGCTCACTCCGCATCCACCTTCACCAAAGTTATCCTAGCTAGTATTAGGTTGGTTTGATTTCTGTTTTAGCATTCCCCGTGTGTTACCCACCATCCTGTGTGCTTTCCCCTTGTGTTTTGTACCCCCAAAGTCATCTATGAGACGCCGAATCAAAGAGCCGTCATCCTGGGCTACTGTCTGTGAACGCGCATGGACGATATGGCGCGTTCTTCAGAAGGTGTAAGGAAGGTATAACGCGACCAGGGCAGAAAGAAGGTGACCCCGTACTTCTATCCCGCATCATAAGGAACCAAATCGAAGCCTATACTTCCCTTAATATTCTGGGGCCGAAGGGTTGAGTCAACAATCCGGCATGGCTTCGCCCTAGGTCGAAGAAGAGCCCCCCGGCGCGCAGGCGAACTGGGCATCTATTTATAGAAAAGTGATGGAACCCAGAACTTTCTGTCACGATTACAGGAGATAGAGTCCACCAAATCTTGAGATCTCTAGATCATTCTCGAGATAATAGTCAAGATAAGACGTAGGAACAAACGGGACTCTTTTTGGTTGAAGGATCTAGAAGATATGGCTCTTGGAAGAAGGCCCTGGAACCTAATCAGGCAGAGTTTATGTTGCACGAAATGCATAAATCTAGATATTGCGGCCAAGATTCCAGGAGATATAGCCCATGAAAATTCGTGTTCTATGGACCAAACTCGAGGTAATAGAAAGGGGAAGACACAGAAATAAACGAGGCTCAGTTTTGTGGAGTATGCTAGAAGATAGAGCCCTAACAAGGAGGCCCCATTGAACAGAATTGGCCTTAGAATCCGGCGGCGAAGAAGACGGAGTTTAGGGTCATCTGGACTCTCTGTGATAGAAACGGTCTATCGCGTGGCCGTTTCATGAATAAAACGGTCTAGGGATGACTGTCATTTAAAGAAAAATGCTCATATGGGTGACCGCTAAGTGACTGGGGCAACCGGGAGACTTCTGGCACAAGAATTGAAGAAACGGTCTTCCAAAGACCATTTTTTGAGAGTAGCGGTCTCAAGAAGACCGTTATTTGACATTTTAAAAATACTAAAAATAAAATAAAAAATTAAAAAAGTTACTGTTTATGCGATCAATTGTTGACCGTTTCTTCATAGAAGCGGTCAACATTTGACCACCCCACTCTTGAAAATGGTCAACAGTTGACTATTTTCTTCAAAGTGGCTGTAAGGCTCACGCAATTTTCGAAATTAGAGCATATCTCGAAAATGATGTAGAACCAGTGAAAGTGGTAGAATAAGAAATTATAGATAACTAAAAAATGAACAACTTTCTTAAAGAAAGTATGATGAAAAGATGATTAGAAGAGAGAGTAAATGGGGCGAGAATAGAGAGAAAAAATATCGGGACGTAGGTGAATAGTGTAGCATGTCAGAAAAAAGTGAATAACTTGAAATCGGTGCAGAACTAACCAATGGCATAGAATAAGAAATTATAGAGCTTTAAAAGATGAACAACTTTGATGAACGACACATTTTAAATAGTGAAAAGGAAGAGGATGAAAAGGGGATATTTTTCAAGACTATGCAGCAAAAGGGGCCGAACGCTTGAGGGAAGTCGACCTAAATAGGTCGTAAGTCGACTTGGAAGGCCTGAAGGTGATAAGATAAGCTCCAAGGCTCTAAGAAATCATGATATCCAAGGCTCAACAGGAATGGAACAATGAAATGGGCTCGAAATCTATCTAAGGAAGGCTCCAAAATAATGGTTAATTCGGGACATCAAAAATGATGAATAAGAGAAATAACTCGACTTGCAGGTTAAAAATGGCTGTGAACAATAAACTTGAAGCACAAAACACTTTAGAGAATGAAACACAAAAGAAGAACATCTGATTTAGGCTCCCCCTAAATATATAATTGGAGATCTTGAATGAAGCTTGACTCTCCACTTGATTTCCACTCAATTTACCTCAGCTTGATCTTGAAAAGCTTGATCTTGGATGAAGAACTTTTGGACGGATCACTGTTCACGGAGCTGTTGCAGCAGCTCTCTTTTTCCCCTTGGCAGCCTCCCCTTGATTCCTTGAGTGATTATGGTTTTCTACCCTAAAGAGGTGTTTTTATAAGCCTTGGGTTGGTCAAGGAACATCCCAAACATAGATCCATAAATTCTAGCAAGTTTGGAAGCTAAAGGACTGAAAAGTCCACAAGAGAGGCTTTGAGCACGTTGGTGGAAACAAGGTCAACAATGGCTACTTCGAAGGGTTCGGTCGACCAATTCGAGTCGGTCGGCCGACCGAACTGTGACAGTTTCTGAGACTTCCATTGCTGGCTAATTCGGTCGACCGATCCTGGGCCGTTGGTCTACCGAAATCTGTAATTTTACAGAGTCCTGAGTGCTGGAAGGATTGGTCGACCGAACAAACCAAGTTGGTCGACCGAACTCTGGAATTTCTACAAAACATATTCATTTAGCCCATAGATCATATCCATATATGAAAGATTTTGTGTCCACATTTTGTTCCATTCAATTTGAGTTTATTTGACTTGTCCTGGGCATTGTGAGGCATGATTCGTTTGTGCATGAGCTCGAGATATAAATATCTTTGAGAGCGTACATGTGCTTGCACTTTTGTAATTAAATGGTGCTAAGCCATTGGCCATTCCAAGGTTTTGATATCATCAACCTCAACTGAAAGAGAGTTTTATTATCACCAAAAACACCGACGCACAAAAGCTTCAAAAACATTCTGAGTTCATTTTTGATCAAATATGCACGGCACGAGATAGAAAACACTTCTGGGGTTTTGTTATCATCAAAATCATTTGGAGAGACTCAACAATCTCCCCCTTTTTGATGATGACAAAACTCTAGAACATAAAAAGCATTAGCGTGCCATAAAATAAATTTGGAACCCTGAAATCAACACATTATATGCTTGCAAGCTCCTACATGGTTCTTGTACGTGGCGGAGTTTACACTCACGCATAGTGAGGGATTTCAGACGGGATTGCCTATCTTCTATCCAACACCATTTGATATACACAGAACCCATTCAAGATATATCATTCAAACCATTCAAGTCAACATAATTCATTCAATCATATTTGCCGAATTGAACTTGAGAAGAAGGGCAAGAACCAACATGTGTGTCCAATAACAAGTGCATTTCATTAATTGTCATTACATAGTACATGGACACTGACTCATAATGCAAAAGACTCAACTAATGCAAAAGACTCAACTAATGCAAGTGACACTCACAAATGCAATGCCAAATGGCAAACATCCATACACGCATTAAACACATGCATAACTTATATAAACCTAGACTAGCTACTTCTCCCCCTTTTGGCATCATCAAAAGAGGGGAGGGGATACACGAAAAGGTAGACCATGGTGAAACTGAAGACTGTGGAGGCAACAACTAAGGAGGAGGAGCAGAGTCCTCTGGGGCACCATCATCATGAGAAGGTTCAGCTGGAGGCGGAGGAATACGGTGGCGGATATCATCAAGATTGTGATCTTGATACTGAAGACAGTGCAGAACATTGGCAAGGGTGTTGTTACGAGCCAGATCACGCCGCTGCATGTCAAGAAGAGTGTTGTTCATGATGTGAAAGGCCTAGCGGGAGTCTTCATGGCTAGCGGTGAGGGTGGTCATGTGAGTAGATAAGGTGGTGATTTGGGTGGACAAGATATCCAAAATAGTGCAGAAGGAATCAATCCGGTCAGACATGGACTCAAGCATATCGCCTATGGTGTCAATGTTGCTCCCAAAGTTAGAGAGTTACTCCCCAAAGGTATCCACGCGAGTTACTAGTCCAGAAAAATGCTTATCAAAAGTCTCAGAATCTACCCTAGAAGATTGTCCAGCTCCTTGAGTAGAGGACTCCCCGTGAAAGAACTGAGGTGGAGGAGACATCTCTGGATCTGCATGTGGAGAAGAAGGTGGCTGCTCCTCGGGCTGAACTGGAAATGGGACTTGCCCTTGAGCTTCCTGCTGGCCTTCCTCTTCTTCATCATTTTCAGACTCTTCCTAATAAACCCGCACATGTCTGTGGAGCTCGCCATCAAGACCCCAGTAGTAGCCAAAATCTGTAAGCATTTTGTGTTTGCTGTAAACATCATCTTGGTGCACAGGAATGAAGACTTCATCGGCCAAGCTAATCCCAGCATAAATAAAAACCTCAGTCAGTTGTGATGCATAAGGTAGAGATCGCCTACTTTGGGTACGACAGGACCCACCTAAACTCATCATAAGGCGACCCATATTGATGATCACCCCATTCATCACATGATAGAATAGGAACCGATGCACTTCAGTGACTTCATTTCGACTTCCACCCTTGGGATAGATGAGGGTGGTGAACATGTGATGCAAAATGTGCTACAGTGGAGGGAAATAATTGGCATTTAACTTTATCAAGTTACTAACCCCATGCACAAACTCACTGTAGGTCATTAGCACAAAGGTGTCCTCAATGAGGCCATGGCCAAAAACCATATCTGCACCCCTAGCTGAAACTCCAAGGGCCCACTCAAATAATTTTGGATTGACAGGAATTTGAACTCCTTTGACAACAGTGTACATAACCTCATTTCTCATGGTTAGATTTCCATAGAACTGTTATACAAGATTGGGATAATATTTGGTATATCTTGTGACAAAATCACTCCAACCATTCTGAACCTCAAAAATAGCACTTAGATCTGGAAGGAACTCATGCATCTCACCAAAATCGACCAAATGGGGGTCGATAATCGGCCGTGGGACAATCTATCGTGCCCGTGGAGGTGCAGCTGGTCGCTGTGGTGGAGGAGCTCATTCCTCACTTCTCCGGGCGCTGGATTCCCGCTGGGTAGGATGCCGAGAACTTCTTCGAGGCGCCATCCTAGACTTGGAAACTTCAGTGGAAACCCTTAGATTGCTAGCCTCTGACCTTGGGATGAAGATGTAGACCGGATGACACACCAAAATACAGTGGAAACCTCTTCTCCACAATCTGGAACCCTAGGAGTGGCTTCAAGGATGCACAGACCGCCGTAGAGATTTCATCCCGAAAAGATGATGAACAAACCGGATCTTGTGCTGATGGAAGAAGAAGGAGGTTTTTGGGCTTGAGAAGTGGAGTTTTTGTTGTGTAGTGGACAGCGGATCTAGAGGGGAGGGGTGAATAGATCTGCCCCTCTTTTTGTAATGTAGCCCTCTATATAGCTAGATAGAACAAATCGCAGCGGAATATAACTAGCTCAACGAAGGACACAACGATTTGCTTAGCAAGATGATTACTAATATATCGATTCGAACCTAAGCATGCATCTAGAACGAAACAATCACACAAACAAACCACAACACACGAGATTTTAAGGTGGTTCGGACTGAATCCCCAGTCCTACGTCCACCCCTCACCAAATCCGGTGAGGCTCCACTACTGCCACGCACTGAACCGCAAATCGGAAAGACCACCGATTGCCTTCCTACTAACAACCGGTAGGGACATCAACACCGCAGATCGGATAACTTCCGATTGCCTTCCTACTAACCACCGATAGGGATGATCTTCGGTTTTGATTGTTCGAATGAAATGAAGAAGAAAGAACAAATATCAAGCTATTCAAACAAGATATGAAATAAGCTCAAGAAGAAAGTCTTGTCTGAGATTGCTGGAGCTTGAATCGGATTCTTCGATGGATGTAGATCACCAATAGAGGCTTCTTTCTTCTTCACAAAGCTCTCTTCTTGATTCAAAAGCAATGGCTTCTTCTTCCTTGTGAGTTGTGCTTCCTTGAATCTGCTTGAGTTGATGAAGAGGTGTATGGATGTAGCTTTGATCACCTTTGAGAACCTTGAGTGCTTCTAGCTTCCCTAGAGATTGCTTGCTTCAGATCTCACCTTGAAACACCTTGGAATGGATGAAGAACTTCCTCCCGAAACACTATTCACGGAGGTGCTACAGTACCTCGAAAATGGCCTCCCTTGATCTCCCTTGAAGCCTTGAAGCATTAGGGTTTCTAATCCCTCAAGTGAGAGTTTTATAGACCTTGAATGGTCTATAGACACCCCCTAGACCAGATCAACAATTTGTGGCAAGTTTGGTGCCTTTTGGATTAAACAAATCCATGGTGAATGGCCCTTTTCGAAGTTGGAAACAAAGTCAACAATTGATGGCTCGGGGCTGGCGGTCGACCTGCAGCTCCTAGCGGTCGACCGCTACTGTGAAACCTGCAAACGGGCGGTCCCTGGGATTTTCGGCAGACCGCCACTGGCTGGCGGTCGACCTACAGCTGAAGGAACTGCAGACGGGGAGCCTCTGGCTGGGGCGGTCGAGCTAGCGGTCGACCGCCAGCTGGGCAGACCCCGGCTCATCCTGGGTCGGTTCGTTATCTGTTCTAGCTCCGTCGCTTGACTTCTTTAGCAGTCCGTTCATGTCTGTGGCATCTCCGTTGATAGTCTAAAATGTACCAACTGAGTTTCTGGCCTTGGATTCTCTTGGCTATACTTCTTTGTGCATTGACCTTGTATGTGTGACGAGCCGAATATCACGTGTCGAATTTTGCATATTTTCGCATCCTTGCTTGGGCGCGATCAATGAGCTTTCACTTTTGCCGACTTCACTGAATTCTTTGTCCATGTAATGGCGTACCTGTCATGAATAAACCATCACGTATGTTAGTCACATGAGCGTGGAAAATATCAATGACTAATAGTGTTTAGCCATTATCAAAACCAAGAATACCACAGAACTCAAATGACCGTAGGATGATGTCGAATTACCCAAGTGAACTCAAATGACCATAGGGGCACAACATTCTCCCCCTTTTTGATGATGGCAACACTGTGAGTCATTATATGGCAGAAATATCCAATATGGCAAATATGGTAAAGTTTATGACATATGCAACCTGTGTGCAGCTCAAGATCCATGATAGTGAAACATGTAAATGCGGATATGTATGCATGGACGATCAAAGCATGTGAATGCTATGCACAAACCCTTATCACAGATGAAGGCTCTCCCCCTTTGATACTCCCATGACTCTCCCATGTCGACATGGCACTCTCTCTTTTGACAACACACAAAGGCAACATCTCCCCTTTTTGACTCTCCCAAGACCATTACCATGACCACAACAAAGACTCACAGAGACGTTCTCCCCCTTTGCCAACAGCAAAAAGGAGGGATACGAGACAGCAGGTGATAAATGGTCTAGAGATCAGAGTGGAATTATAGTGGAAGAGCAAGCCATTATATGGAAATTGAAATATGCCGTGAGCAACATATATGGTTCAAACCTAATGAAATCCGAGATCATCAATAGAGTTCAAAAAAAAAAAACATCCACATCCAGGATTTAATAGAAATGAACAAAAGGGGCATATCATAGCATTTGTTTAACCTTCCCTTGTCTTATATATCCATATCCAATAACTACAAACGAAATAACACAAAAACTAGTATAGAGGCTAAACAATCATGACTAGAGCATGGAATTGTATGATTGTAGCAAATTGTGAATTTCAATATCTTTATTATTTGAAGGCACATGACTCATATTTTACGAGCAATCAAGTCTAGTACATGCCTCTTAGCCGTAAGAATACACGTTGTTTAGACGCCAGTATCCCTAGGTATTTGGCAAGACTGACGGTTATGCTTCAGAATGAACAGAGATAGCAAAGTCACGTCATGACATATCCAATCTCATTTCTGTGATGAGAAGATATATTTCTCAGTAATTGTGCCATTGCTCTGCCTAGAGTCCAAATGAAGTAAGACAGAGATAACAGGGGCACATCATGACATATCATTCGTCACTTGATTTGATGACGTGACATATTTCTCCGTGCAACAATATCATTGCTCTGTCAAATTTATTTTCAAGAATTTCAGCTCATCAGGATGTTTAGAAACAATACTAAGCTCTAGAGTATTACCAAGAATGTCATGAAATTTGGATTTTCAGATATCAGGATAGTCATTCAAAGCATAATATACAATCTCTAGTTAAGGTCTATTAAAACCATAGAACATTGATGGTTTCAGAACAAATATTTCAAAACTTCAAGGAAATCATTAAATCTGAACCATTTTCATTTGATGGACAATCATCAATTCATATAATAGAAAGCTCTCACACCATCTGTTCGTCAGTCTCATGATCTCGTATTCAGACGGTAAGCCGTGGAAGCACAGATTGTAAGAGATTAAGAAAGGTAGCAAGACTCCCCCTAAGGATATGCAATGAATGCACGCAAGGAGTTATGTGTGCAAGCAAGTGTAATGATAAGTGTCAAGAGGAGAATGACCTGAAACGTGCAGGGGTGGACATGAATTTGGTAGACATGAAATGCATGACCCAACATATGGTTGTACACTTATTAAATGCAATAGAATGAAGATGAAACTCATGTATGAATGCTGCAAAACGACAACTCCCCCTTACTATATGGCCTATATGCGACAATGACGTATGGTACTTGGCGGAGGTGAAACCTCACGCATATTGAGTGCTTCTAGACAAGCATAACCTGCCTTTCCATACATCAACATTTGATATACCATGGCCATGCAGGAAGGATGCTACACAGACCATGCAATGCATTATGAATCATGAACTCATTTCATTATTATGCATCTACATGCAATGTGACACATATACAAAATGACATATTGACATATAAACAATGCATGAATGCCAATCTACAAAAACACATAACCAAGTTGAATAAGATCATCATATCATTTTTTTATTGGCCTGAGGTCGGCAAAGACCAAGCTCTCTTATGAGTGTTGAAAATCTGTCATTGCACAATGGCTTGGTGAAGATGTCAGCAATTTGATTTAGAGTATCAACAAAATGTAGCTCAAAGTTTTTCTTAACGACCTCATCTCTAATGAAGTGATGCCTAATCTCAATATGCTTAGTCCTAGAGTGTTGGACTGGATTTTTTGCAAGGTTGATAGCACTAGTGTTATCACACAGAATCGGGACACAACCAAGATCCACCAAGTAGTCTTGGAGTTGGTGTTTAATCCACAACACTTGGGTGCCACAACTCCCCGCAGCAACATATTCTGCCTCTGCGGTTGAGAGGGCAACCGAGTGTTATTTCTTGGAGGCCCAAGAAACTAAACACCCTCCTAGAAACTGGCAATAGCCACTAGTACTCTTACGATCCAGCGTGCATCCAGCGTATTCCACATCAGAATAAGATATAAGAGATAAATCACATGATGACGGATACCACAATCCCAAGTCTTGAGTGCCGGCAAGATATCGAAGGATACGTTTGACGGCAGTCAAGTGGGATTCTCTAGGACTAGCTTGAAATCTAGTACAAAGGCATACACTAAACTGGATATCTGGTCGGGATGCAGTCAAGTAAAGCAAAGAGCCGATCATATCTCTATAAATCTTTGCATCCACTAATTTACCATTTTCATCCGAATCCAGTGTTGTTGTGGTGCTCATAGGAGTTGCAATGATTTTGCTATTTGCCATGTCAAATCTTTTCAGCAGCTCCTTGATGTATTTGGCTTGACTTATGAAGCACCCATCTTTTCCTTGGTTGACCTGCAAATCGAGAAAGAATTGGAGTTCTCCCATTAGGCTCATCTCGAATTCACTAGTCATGAGGTTAGCAAATTCCTCACACATTTCAGGTTTTGTAGAACCAAACACAATGTCATCAACATAAATTTGAACAATCAAAATGTTCTTACCTTACTTCTTGGTGAAAAGTGTTTGATCTACCTTACCTCGTATGTACCCTTTTTCAATGAGGAACGAGCTTAGCCTCTCATACCAAGCTCTTGGTGCTTGCTTCAGTCCATAAAGCGCCCTGTCTAGCTTGTATACAAAATTTGCATGGTTAGTATTTTCAAAGCCAGGGGGCTGCTCAACATAGACTTCTTCTTTGATCAAGCCATTCAAGAAAGCACTTTTGACATCCATTTGATATAGCTTTACCCTAAGGGAGCATGCAAAGGCAAGTAAAATTCTGATGGCTTCGAGTCTAGCAACAGGGGCAAAAGATTCATCAAAGTCTACCCCAAACTCTTGATTATACCCTTGAGCCACAAATCTAGCCTTGTTTCTTATTATCTTGCCATCCTCACTTAGTTTGTTCCTAAAAACCCATTTAGTGTCTATGACAGATTGTGATGAAGGTCTAGGAACAAGATGCCAAACTTTGTTTCTTTCAAACTGGTTTAACTCGTCTTGCATGGAATTTATCTAGTTTTCATCTTTTAATGCTCATCAATGTTTTTGGGTTCAAGCTGAGAGACAAGAGCAAGTTGATCTAGTTCTTCCATAATTTTAAAATGTGACCTTGTTCTAGGTGGGTCATTCAAGCTACCAATGACATTTTCTAAAGGATGCTCCTTAAGAATTCTAATGTTTGTAGAATCATTACCTTCTCCTGGAGCTTGATTCCTTGTGCTGCTTGATTCAGCTCGGTCACCCTCTTCTTTTGTTTCTTCTTGTGGAGGATCACTCTTGTCCTTCATGCTTAGGAATTCCCCATCTTCATCGTTTTTCCTGCAATAGTTATCATTATTAGAATCATCATGATATTCATCAAAGGAAACATGGGGTGATTCTTCCACTGTTTGACTCTTGATATTGTAAATTCTATAAGCCCTAGATCTATCAGAATACCTAAGGAATATACCTTCATCGCTCTTGGGCTCGAATTTATCAAAGTCTCTCTTGTCATTGTTGTGGATGAAGCATTTTGACCCAAACACTTTCATATGTGAGAGAGAGGGCTTTTTACCTTTCAGTAACTCATAAGAAGTCTTTTTGGTGTGTGGCCTTACCATAGAATGGTTGATAATGTAACATGCCGAGTTTACCGCTTTAGCCCAAAACCTCCTTGGAAGTTACCTTTCAGCAAGCATGGTTCTTGCCATCTCTACAAGTGTTCGGTTTCTCCTTTCAACTACACCATTTTGCTCCGGCGTTCTTGGTGAAGAAAATCGGTGTGAAATGCCTTCAGCCCTGCAAAGATTATAGAAGTCAGCATTTTCAAATTCACTACCTTGATCAGATTGAATCTTGGAAATTTTAAACTCACCATCCTACTTTATCTTTATGTAGAGTGCCTGAAACTCATCAAAAGCATCATTTTTATGTGTGAGAAAGAAAACCCATGTGAACCTAGAAAAGTCATCCACCAAGATATATCCATATTTTCTACCACTTAAACTAGCAATTCTGGTTAGACCAAACAAGTCCATATGAATTAGCTCGAGTGGTTTGGATGATGTATTTTCAGATCTTTCCTTGAAAGATTTTCTTGTTTGTTTACCTAGGGCACATGCATCACACAACTTATTTTCTTGTTTAAAAGATAGTTCAGGCAAACCTTTCACCATTGAATGCTTCAAGAGTTTATGCAAGATATTGTAGCTAGCATGTCCTAGTCTACGATGCCATAGCCAAGCAATCTCAGATTTTGGTGCAGCTAGACAAAGGTTTGAATAAGCAGGATCATCTAAGTCAATCATGTAAACATTGTTGATTCTCTTACCAGAAAATTTTACCTTGTCAGATTTTGGTTCAAAGATTTTACATTCATGAGAATCAAACAACACCTTGTGACCTTTATCACATAATTGACTTATGTTGAGCAAGTTATATTTCAATCCTTCAACTAGCAGCACATTTTCAATGGAGTTGGAAAGATTCTTACAGACATTACCTATTCCAATGATTTTTCCTTCGTTGTTCCCTCCAAATGTGACATGTCCTCCTTCTTTTTCCTCCAAGATATAAAATTTTGATTTATCTCAAGTCATGTGTCTTGAACATCCGCTATCAAGGTACCACCTGTTATGCATGGCTGCAAGACACTCCTGCACAAGTAATTAAGCAAATGTGTTTGGAACCCAGCCAAATTTGGGTCCCATCATGCTCTTCAAATTTTCAAAATATAAAACCATTTCTTTTGGAATCCAAACCTTTCTAACATTCATGTTTTGTTTGCTTAGAGCAGGGATTTGTTTTTTCTTTTTAGCTTTGACATTCACTTTTTGTTTAGAAGCTCTTTGTTGGATTTTGTGGAAGTTTGAGAAGGTTTGCTTCTTAAACCATTGAGGTCGTTGGTTGGTTTTGGGTTGAAAGTGAATATTTTGCCACCTAAGAGATTGAAACTTATATGATTGGTGAAAACATGAATCACAATTTCCCCAAAAGTAGGGTGGTGTTGGCCTATATGAATGTGTAGTCCAATTATGGTGATATCTAGAGGATTGAGCATGCAATGGCCAAGGAGGTGTTGGCCTATGTTGTGGGGAAGGTTGACCTTTCTTAGGTTTTTGGACAAGCTTTATGGGAATGTTGGTGACTTCCTCTTCAATCTTTTCTTTTCCTTTCTCCTATTATTTTTGCTGGTTTTGTGTGGGAGTTATGTTTGAGGTGGAGTCTTCGGAAGATGAGACAAATGTGACTATTTTTAGCCTAATTGACCTTTTGTTTGTTGGTTCAAAACCCAACCCTTCCTTGTTGAAATTCATCCTAGTACCTAGCAAAGCATCTATGTTTTCTTTTCCATCCACAAAATTTTCCAAGGATTGTTGTTTATCCTTCAATTCTTTTTGTAAGTTTTCAATGTTTTGCAAGAGTTGAGTGTTGACATGTTTGACGGCTTCATATTTTTCAATACTCAATTTGATGTTCTTTTCATAGGTTTACATTTTTAGCTTAATGCTATCAATCTCATTTCTCAAATTTTCATTTTTAGTTTCCAAGTCAGCCATTTCTTTTCTTCCTTTCTCCAAGTTCTCAATCATTTTCTTAAGATCTTCAATTTCAGTTTCAAGTACAGCATTCTTATCATCCTTGTCATGATCATGCACAAACAAATTGATTTTCTTTTTCAATGATTTATTTTCCTTTTTGTACATTTCATATTTTTCCATGAGTTATATATATGCATCCTCCCAATCATCAATTGTATAATCTTCAAATGGAGAATTTACCTCAGTTTCTTCATCACCTTTGGCCATAAGGTAAAGATCTTCTTTTTCTTTGTCCGAGGAACTGGTTCCATCATCACTTTCCTCTTCATCGCTCCATGTGGACACCATGGCCTTGTTCTTATTCTTGCCCTTCCACTTGTCAGCTTTTCTGAATCTGTCGGGACAGTCATTCTTGAAATGCCCTGGTTTGTTGCAAGAATAACAAATGATTTTGTCAGATTTCTTAGAGTTTTCAGAATTAGATTTGAAACCATTTCTTACCTTTGACCTTCCTCTCATGAAGCTCTTACCTTCCTTTCTTGGGAATTTCTTGAACTTACGTGTGAGCATGGCTACGCCATCCTCATCTCGCTCACTTCCCGAATCCTCACATTCATCAGAAGTATCTTGATGACTGGGTCCTGCTTTAAGAGCTAGGGACTTCTTCTTAGGTGCCTCAGCCTCTTTGTTCTTGAGGTTGATCTCATAGGTCATCAATGACCCAATGAGTTCATCTACCTTAGTCGTTGCGAGATCTCTGGATTCTTCAACAACGGTTGCCTTCGTGTGCCATGCTGGAGTTAATGATCTGAGAATTTTTCTTACAAGTTCTTGCTCTGAATATTTCTTTCCAAAATCAGTTAAACTATTAGTAAGCACAGTTAAGCAAGCATACATATCTTGAATTGACTCATCAGGCTTCATGAAGAACATTTCATATTCAGAAACTAAAATATTGGCTTTTGTTTCTCGTACCTGAGAGGTTCCTTCGTATATTACCTCTAGCTTATCCCACATTAGTTTCACAAATGCGCAGGTAGCCACTCTTGAGAATTCAACTGGATGGAGTGAGCATTGCATGATATGTTTAGCACTCTAGTTGACAGTGGATTGTCTTATTTGTTCTTTGGTCCACAAGTCCTCATTATCCGTAAGCTCATACGGACCTTTGCTGATCACTCGCCAAAGTTCGTAGTCTTGGGTGCGAATGAACACCTGCATACGATGTTTCCAATAAGGATAATTAGTTCCAGTAAAGTAAGGAGGCCTATTCACAGAATGTCCTTCGGGTAGAAAACCCTTGGATGCTGATCCACCAATTCCCTCAAGGTCGTTGGACCCCATAATGAGAGATTAGGCTCTGATATCACTTGTTGTGTAGTGGACAGCGGATCTAGAGGGGAGGGGTGAATAGATCTACCCCTCTTTTCATAATGCAGCCCTCTATATAGCTAGATAGAACAAATCGCAGAGAAATATAACTAGCTAAACGAAGGACACAACGATTTGCTTAGCAAGATGATTACTAATATATCGATTCAAACCTAAGTATGCATCTAGAACGAAACAATCACACAAACAAACCACAACACACAAGATTTTAAGGTGGTTCGGACTGAATCCCCAATCCTACGTCCACCCCTCACCAAATCCGGTGAGGCTCCACTAGTGCCACGCACTGAACCGCAAATCGGAAAGACCACCGATTGCCTTCCTACTAACCACCGGTAGCGACATCAACATCGTAGATCGGACAACTTCTGATTGTCTTCCTACTAACCACCGATAGGGACGATCTTCGATTTTGATTGTTCGAATGAAATGAAGAAGAAAGAACAAATATCAAGCTATTCAAACAAGATATGAAATAAGCTCAAGAAGAAAGTCTTGTCTGAGATTGCTGGAGCTTGAATCGGATTCTTCGATGGATGTAGATCACCAATAGAGGCTTCTATCTTCTTCACAAAGTTATCTTCTTGATTCAACAGCAATGGCTTCTTCTTCCTTGTGAGTTGTGCTTCCTTGAATCTGCTTGAGTTGATGAAGAGGTGTATGGATGTAGCTTTGATCACCTTTGAGAACCTTGAGTGCTTCTAGCTTCCCTGGAGATTGCTTGCTTCAGATCTCACCTTGAAACACCTTGGAATGGATGAAGAACTTCCTCCCGAAACACTGTTCACGGAGGTGCTACAGTATCTCAAAAATGGCCTCCCTTGATCTCCCTTGAAGCCTTGAAGCATTAGGGTTTCTAATACCTCAAGTGAGAGTTTTATAGACCTTGAATGGTCTATAGACACCCCCTAGACCAGATCCACAATTTGTGGCAAGTTTGGTGCCTTTTGGATTAAACAAATCCATGGTGAATGGCCCTTTTCGTAGTTGGAAAGAAAGTCAACAATTGATGGCTCGAGGCTGGCGGTCGACCTGCAGCTCCTGGCGGTCGACCGCTACTGTGAAACCTACAAACGGGCGGTCCCTGGGATTTCCAGTCGACCGCCACTGGCTGGCGGTCGACCTGCAGCTGAAGGAACTGTAGACGGGGAGCCTCTGGCTGGGGCGGTCGACCGCCCCTGTGCTGGCGGTCGACCACCAGCTGGGCAGACCCCGGCTCATCCCGAGTCGGTTCGTTATCTGTTCTAGCTCCGTCGCTTGACTTCTTTAGCAGCCCGCTCATGTCTGTGGCATCTCCCTTGATAGTCTAAAATGTACCAACTGAGTTTCTGGCCTTGGATTCTCTTGGCTGTACTTCTTTGTGCATTGACCTTGTATGTGTGACGAGCTGAATATCACGTGTCGACTTTTGCATGTTTTCGCATCCTTGCTTGGGCGCGATCAATGAGCTTTCACTTTTGCCGACTTCACTGAATTCTTTGTCCACGTAATGGCATACCTGTCATGAACAAACCATCACGTATGTCAGTCACATGAGAGTGGGAAATATCAATGACTAATAGTGTTTAGCCATTATCAAAACCAAGAATACCACAGAACTCAAATGACCGTAGGATGATGTCGAATTACCCAAGTGAACTCAAATGACCATAGGGGCACAACAGTTTTTGTGTTCTAGGGTTAGCGAAAGGTTGGAGAGTGAATGGGGTGCTTGGAATGAGGAGATGGGGTGAGAAAACCCCTTATAAAAGGGTTCGGATGCAGGTTCAGTCGGTCCGGTTCGCCGGATTCGGTCGATCAAACTCGGGGCGTCGATCGACCGAAATGGTCGACCTAGCCCTAATTTTTAACATTTCATTTTTTTATAACACCTTCAACCCCTTATATATATATATATATATATATCCTTCAATCTCCCCCTCTTTTTTTGTCTCCTTCAACCTTTTTTGTTGTTGTTTGAACCTTCACCTTGGTGTAGTTGAGAGAGAATGACTTGAAGTAGGAGGTGATGGGGCATTGAGAAAATCCTCTGACTCTTCCCCTCAGAAAATGCCTCAGATCCCGAGGTCACTGGGTCCACATTTATTTAATCAAGGAATGTTTGGCCTTAGAAAATTTTCAAGAAGGGGTTATACGTATAATTATATTCAAGCATGCAAGTGTGTATATACACACAAGAATTAGAAATAATCACACAGAAAATGCATGGAAATCTACCCTTTATGCAAGTGATTTTTTTCTACATATGCAACACTTAACCTAAGTGCAAACCTAGGTATGTATACTCTCACCCTTGCACGTGCCCAGTTCTCTTCTTATTTTGCTGAATATTCCTGATTTAGGGGTTTTGTGAAGATATCGGCTAACTGAATGTGTGTGTCAATGAATTTCAATTCAAAGACCCCTTTTCCTTCATGATCTCTCAGAAAATGATGCCGAAAGTCAACATGCTATGACCTAGAATGTTGAACAAGATTTAGACAATTTAATTGCACTGATATTGTCACAAAAAATTGGAACACATTTCATTTCATCATTCAAATAAATCAATTGATTTTTGATCCGATGTACTTGGGATCCACAACTTCCGGCGGCTACAGATTCAGCCTCGGCCGTTGAGAGAGCTACTGAACGTTATTTTTTGGAGGCCCATGGAACTAGCCACCCACCAAGAAATTGACAGTATCCACTAGTACTTTTACAATCAACAATGCATCCAACATAATCTGCATCGGTATATGCAATCAAATCAAATGAACTACCGATGGAAAACCATAAGCCAAAGTCTAATGTGTCAATTAAGTATCAAAAAATCCGTTTAATAGCTAATAAATGAAATTCTTTAGGTCATGACTGAAAATGAGCACATAGACATTTGTTCTATTGAATGTCAGGATGGCATGCTGTTTAGTACAATAGTGATCTGATCATACCTCGAAAATAGTGTAGGATCTACTATTTTACCCTTTTCATCTTTGTTTAACTTCATGGTTGTGGCCATCGAAGTTGACATGGGTTTTACTTCTGCCATCCCGTATTTCTTTAACAGCTCCAAGGTGTACTTGGCTTGATTTATGAAAATGCCTTAAGACATTTGCTTCACCATGCCCTTGGTGCTTGCTTCAGTTCGTAGAAGGCCTTCTACAACTTGTACACATGTTGTGAATGTTTTGTATCTTCAAAACCTGGAGGTTGTTCTAGGATGTTCTTGGCGGGCTGAACTTTCAAGAACATTGAAGCTCTAGGTAAGTCGGAGTGCTACACTTGTTGTTCTTGAAGTGTTTCAACTGAAGAAGCCTCATCATCTTCATCCTTGCTGGAGGTTCCTGCAGTTGATTCATTCTTGGCTTTAGTTGATCCAACATCACTTGGATTTTAGGAGCATGATCTACATCCAAAGTTGAAATAATTTGATTTGTCAATCTCGATTCAGATTTATCAAATCTTGGTGCAATGACACTAGCACAGTTCAGAATCCAAAAGATAGATTGACAGATTCAAGAGTCCAAGTAGATTTAGGATTCAAGGAGGTCGACTCTTAGAGTCACAAACCGTCAAGGAGAACCTAACAGACTAATAAGTGTTGTGACGACACAGCCAAAACCACAACAAATTGACCCACACAACAGTTACTTCCTTAGGAATGACCTTATGCATACGTTCACATGATTAATCTAGCAACTCCCCCTTAATGTGTGCAAGAATCTAAAATATTTAGTGGGGTTTTAATGCCATTAGCAGCCTATGAAAAAATTTACTCATAGTACTAGGCGGAGAACGTAGATCCGAGGATCACCTCACGCGTAGTGATAGTTTTTAGACAAGGTTAGCCTACCCTTCCACATGTCACCATTTGATATACCATGTAGTTATTGTTATGATGAAGGCAGGGGGGGTTACAATGCATTATGATATGAATTCATAATGTTCAACTTTTACATGATAGAGTGTGAAAGCATATGGAAACTCAATGTATGCAGTGAATTTTTTGATTTGAAAATTTTCAAAACTCCCTTTCAACAAGATGCTATATGACAAGTGATATGCACAGAGATATGCAACCAACTGTGGATGAAAAGCATGTACAGACATATGCATAATCGCATAAGCATAACGTAAATCAAGACATAGCACATTGTCTAGAGAAAGTGAGAGGGATATCACCTGAATGTTCAGATTTCAATTTTATGTTTTTCTTTTACCCTGACGTATGCCGCTTGGCCCGTGTGCCTTACCTTCTTGACTAAAGGCATATTTCATGCTTCTTATTCCCAAGACACACCTGTAAAATAGATTTCTCATTTTACATTCTTAGGTTCCCAAACCATCTTGGGTCCTTGTGGGTTAGCAGCACTCTTGGCACGTGGCTTCCACTTCTTGACAATATTCAATTCATCATTTTTCTTCAGAAAATAATCATGCATGTTATGTCCAAATTTACCACAGTAATGACAACATGACTTTGAATACATAAAAGCATGAAGATTATTTGAAACATGTGACATCACATTCCTTCTTCTCATTGGCTCGACCATTTTGTGTGTGCTGGCATGATGTGTTGAATGAAAACTTCTTTTCTTGATTATTGATGGATTAACAAGTTTTCTGAAGGCAAACTTGTCATCATGCTTTATCATGAAGCAATCATTCAACTTGTGACCTACTTTACCACAGTAGTCACAATTGACATATGACATGAGAGAATTTTTATTCAGATTAGTAACATGCTTCCATGTGGAGAAGAAACTTTATCTTGGCCAGCATGAAAATTCATTTTCTTCATCAGTAGCCAGTAGTGTGAAATTGTATGACCTCTTTTACCACAGTGATTGCAATGCATGAAAGGCTTTGTGATAAATGCTTACTTTAAATTTATGAAACCAGTTCTGTTCCTGAAAGCTTTCAGATCATCATTTTTCATAATGAAACAATCATGCATCATGTGTCCAAGTTTTCCATAGTAGAGACAAGAAACATTTCTTTTCTTAGATGCATGGGGTTTCACATGAATATTTCTAGCATACACATTTGGGACATTCACACTGTTTTTCAAATTTTGTTGAGTTCTTGGCATAGTGTGTTGCTGGGAGTTTGATTTGGAGGTGCTAGGTATGCATGTGCTGTGAACAAATGAAGTGTATAACTTGTTCTCAAATTTCTTTTTGTTCACAGGATTATATCCCAGCCCTTCTCTTTAAAAATTCACTTTCATTCCCAACAATTTTTTCAGGTTTTCTTTGCCATTTACAAATTTAGATAGCGAATTATTCAAGTCAAGAATTTCATATTGATGAGATGAAATGTGCAATTCTGCATTGGCAAATTCTTCTTCATAAGTAGCAAGCCTGACATTCAATAATGCATTAGTGGTCTTGAGGCTGTTTACTTCCTATTTTATTCCATCCACATTTTCACACTCACTTACAACCACAAATTTTCCTTTTTCTAGAACCAACAATCTTTCAGAAATGGCCGTATTCAATTCCTTCAGTTTCTCATTTTCTTTCATAAGCTTCTCATCGCGAATGAGTTCATCTATCAAGGTTTGATCATTAGCCATTGAATTTACTTTTTCTTTCAGCTCTTTATTTTCATTTCTTAATGAGCAAATTTGATCTTTATGAAATTGAATGTCGAACACATGAGCCTCAATCAATTCCTCTAAATGTGAGCATTTTTTACAGGAGGAATCACAGTTGTTTTATTCAAACTTCTTTTTCAATTTTTTATTCTCAGATTTTAGCTTCTTATATTTACTTGCAAGCTCACTGTATGCATCCAATAGCTCATCAAGAGATATGTTTTCAGAATCTGATTTTACCTCTGAGGGTAATCCATTCTGCTGATCACTACTGTGATCACTTATACCTACCATAAGACATTTGTCCTCATTCTCTTCATGGAAGCCGGCTAAGCCATCCAGTATGTCCTTTGCGGAGCTGCAGTTGAAGACAAAGGGAAAACTATTAGAATTAACTGCAGCAGTGAGCAAGTTTAGAACTAAGCAATTTTGATCATGTTTAGACTCATAATCTGCAGTCCAGACTGATTCGTCTTCAGGCAGCTCATAAGGACCATGTAAGATAAGCTTCCATAGGTTAAGGTCATATGAGTTAACAAGACTGCACATTCTTCCTAACCACAAATCGAAGTTAGAACCAACAAACACAGGTGGAGAATCCATAGTGAACATGGTAGTAGCCATTTATCTGGATCTTTCTGTAGATCGTTATATCTATGAAAAGTAGAGCCTTAGCTCAGATACCAATTGAAGTCCCGCGATCAATGACACCTAAGAGGGGGGGTGAATTGGGTGATTAAAAATTTTAGAAAACTCTTACTCAATTTAAACAGATGTGAAGAAAAAAGAAACTAATAAAATCAGATCTATTACAAAATCGATTAGATCTATCAAAATCAATCACCCCGATAGTTCTTCGGTACTAGGCGGAGGTATGAATCTGAAGATCCTGCTCACACAAGGTGTTATTGTCCTGACAAGATTGGCCTTGTCAATTCAAACCCACCTTTCGATATACCAAAAGATCTATTATAGAAATGATCGATTATGCTACATCTAAAAGATCAAACGCGAAAGAAATAATAAACACAAATGATCACACAGAATGGGGGTAGAAGAAATGATCCAAACCACACAATAGACAATGATTTTAAGGTGGTTCAGATGCAATGTCGGCAACCTACGTCCACCCCTCACCGAAACCTGGTGATGCTTCACTGCTAGAAAATCAGCACAGGGATAAATCCCCAACACGGAGCCAAACTCCAACAACACGCAGGTCGACCCCTACATACACATGAGGAACAAACCCCAATACACACACACAGAAATGGAGTTTCCAACACGATCTGATGACTGGATCAACAACACACACACACACTACAATAGATGCAGCACGTACTCTACATACACGAACACCCGGATCTGGATAGATTGACAACACACACGTAGATCTAAAGAGATCCACGTACACACACGGATCTAATGAAACAACACACACAACCACGGATCTGAGTCAATCCACACACACACGGATGTTTACAGATTACAAGGAACATAAACTTGAAGCACAAAACACTTTAGAGAATGAAACACAAAAGAAGAACTTTTGATTTAGGCTCCCCCTGAATATATAATGGCAGATCTTGAATGAAGTTTGAATCTCCACTTGATTTCCACTTGATTTGCCTCAGCTTGATCTTGAAAAGCTTGATCATGGATGAAGAACTTCTAGACGGATCACTATTCACGGAGGTGTTGTAGCAGCTCTCTTTTTCCCCTTGGTAGCCTCCCCTTGATTCCTTGAGTCATTAGGGTTTCTTACCCCAAAGAGGTGTTTTTATAAGCCTTGGGTTGGTCAAGGCACATCCCAGACATAGATCCATAAATTCTGGCGAGTGTGGAGGCTTAAGGACTGAAAAGTCCGCAAGAGAGGCTTTGAACACGTTGGTGGAAACAATGTCAACAATGGCTGCTTCGAAGGGTTCGGTCGACCGATTTGAGTCGATCGGTCAACCAAACTGTGAAAGTTTCTGAGACTTGCAAAGCTGGCTAATTCGATCGACCGATCTTGGGCCGTCGATCAACCGAACTTTGTAATTTTATAGTGTCCTGAGTGCTGAAAGGATTGGTCGACCGAACCAACCAAGTTCGCCGACCGAACTCTGGAATTCCTGCAAAACAGATTCGTTTAGCCCAAAGATCATATCCATATACAAAAGACTTTGTGTCCACATTTTGTTTCATTCAATTTGAGTTTATTTGACTTGTTCTGGGCATTGTGAGGCATGATTCATTTGTGCATAAGCTCGAGATAGAAATGACTTTGAGAGCGTACATGTACTTGCACTTTTGTAATTAAACGGTGCTAAGCCATTGGCCATTCCAAGGTTTTGATATCATCAACCTCAACTAAAAGAGAGTTTTGTTATCACCAAAAATAGTGATGCACAAAAGCCTCAAATACATTCTGAGTTTGCTTTTGATGAAATATGCATGACACGAGACGGAAAATACTTCCGGGGTTTTGTTATCATAAAAATCACTTGGAGAGAGTCAACAAGGTCGACACTCCCACCAAACAGAGACCGTTATAAATGGGTAGAACAAGGGACATGTCGACACTTAAGTTACAGGAGGTTGACACGTCCACCAAACAGAAACCGTTATGAATGGGTTGAACAGGAGACATGTCGACACCAACACTCTCACAGGTCGACACCGTCATACTATTGGGGCAATCATGATTCATACACATACAAACCTGGTCACAATTATTCTCCTATGAGATACAACTCCTTTTATCAATCAAAAACAAGCTATTGGAACTAAAATCAACCATTTTCCAACTTCCACCACAAATCAAAGGCGAAAAGCATTCTGGAACAAAGAGCCAATGTGAAAATGGAAAACATGAACCAGAATTCTCCATCAAGCCAGGAAACCAAGTATGAGAATAAAATTTGGATTCCTAAATCTATGGTATCATGCCTTGCTGAGATGAATGGTTTGCTGGGACCCAATCATGCATGGGTTCCAAAGATTGTTGGTTGATTTGCCTTGCAGGAATATCTTGCAGCCATACACAACAGGTGGTACCTAGATAGCGGCTGTTCAAGACATATGACGAGGGACAGAACAAAATTCTATCTTCTTGTGGAAAAAGAAGTTGGACATGTTACCTTTGGAGGGAACAATAGAGGAAATATCATTGATTCAGGTAAAGTAGGTAAGAACTCCTCCAACTCAATTGACAATGTTTTATTGGTTGATGTGTTAGAATACAATCTGTTGAGTATAAGTCAATTGTGTGATAGAGGACATAGAGTAGTGTTTGACTCTCATGAATGTAATATTTTGGAACTAAAATCTGATAAAATCAAGTTTTTCGATAAGAGAGTCAACAATGTATACATGATTGACTTAGATGATCCAACTCATTTGAATCTCTATCTTGCTGCACCAAAATCTAAACTTGCATGGTTATGGCATCGTAGACTAGGACATGCTAGCTACAATGTCTTGCATAAACTTATGAAATATTCAATGGTGAAAGGGCTGCCTGATGTCTCCTTCAAACAAGATAATAAAATTTATGATGCATGCACCTTAGGGAAATAAACAAGAAAATCATTCAAAACCAGAACTGAAAATTTATCATCTAAACCACTTGAACTAATACACATGGACTTGTTTGGGCCAACAAGAACTGCTAGCTTAAGTGGTAGAAGATATGGCTATGTGCTAGTGGATGATTTTTCTAGGTTCACATGGGTGTTCTTTCTTGCACACAAGAATGATGCTTTTAGTGAGTTTCAGGCACTCTACATGAAGATAAAGCAAGATGGTGAGTTCAAAATCTCTAGCATTCAATCAGATCATGGTAGTGAATTTGACAATGCTGAATTTTATAATTTTTGCAGGGTTGAAGGTATATATCATAGGTTTTCATCACCAAGGACCCCTGAACAAAACGAGGTAGTTGAGAGGAGAAACTGAACACTCGTAGAGATGGCTAGAACAATGCTTGCTGAACGACAACTCCCAAGGAGGTTTTGGGCCGAAGCGGTGAATACAGCATGTTACATCATCAACCACTCCATGGTAAGGTCATTCACCAAAAAGACTTCTTATGAGTTGCTCAAAGGTAAAAAGCCTTCTCTCTCTCACATAAGAGTGTTCGGATCCAAATGTGTCATTCATAACAATAATAAAAGAGAATTGGATAAGTTTGAGCCCAAGAGCGATGAAGGTATATTTCTTGGTTATTCTGATCGATCTAGGGCTTATAGAATTTACAATATCAAGAGTCAAGTTGTGGAAGAATCACCCTATGTTACCTTTGATGAATTCAATGATGAATCTAATAATGACAAGCCTTGCAGGGAAGATGACAATGAGGAGTTCTTGAAATCAAAGGAAGAACATGATCCTCTACAAGATGAGACAAGAGAAAATGATGACTTGAGAGAATCAAGCAATTCAAGGGATCCGGTTATCGGTGAAGGTAATGACATTACTGATGTTAGAATTTTTAAAGATCATCCCTTGGATAATGTAATTGGGAACTTGAATGAACCACCTAGAACCAGGTCACATTTTAGAATAATTGAAGAATTGGACCAAATTGCTCTTGTCTCACAAATTGAACCAAAAAATGTTGAAGAAGCTTTAAAAGATGAAAACTGGATAAATTCCATGCAAGATGAATTAAACCAGTTTGAAAGAAATAATGGTTGGCACCTTGTTCCTAGACCCTCAACAAAATCTGTCATAGGTACCAAATGGGTCTTTAGAAATAAACTTAGCGAAGGTGGCAAGATAATAAGAAATAAGGTTAGATTGGTGGCTCAGGACTACAACCAAGAATTTGGAGTAGATTTTGAAGAGTCTTTTGCCCCTGTAGCTCGACTAGAAGCCATTAGGAATTTGCTTGTATTTACATGTTCACACAAAATAAAATTGCATCAAATGGATGTTAAAAGTGCTTTCTTAAATAGGCTGATAAAAGAGGAAGTTTATGTGGAGTAGCCACCCAGCTTTGAAAGTTCTGATCATGAAGATTATGTGTACAAGTTGGGCAGGGCTCTTTATGGCTTGAAGCAAGCACCTAGAGCTTGGTATGAAAGGTTAAGTTCCTTCCTCACCGAAAATGGATACACAAGAGGTAAAGTAGATGAAACACTTTTCACCAAAAAGCAAGGTAAGAACATCTTGATTGTTCAAATTTATGTTGATGATATTGTGTTTGGATCCACAAAATCTGAAATGTGTGAGGATTTTGTTAATTTTATGACTAGTGAGTTCGAGATGAGTTTAATGGGTGAACTTCAATTCTTTCTCAGCTTGCAGGTTACCCAAGGTGCAGATGGGTGCTTTATAAGCCAAGCCAAATACATCAAGGGGCTTCCGAAAAGGTTTGGCATGAAAAATTGTAAGTACATTGCAACTCTTATGGCGACCAACACATCACTGGATGCAGATGAGAAAGGTAAATCTTTGGATGCACAGATTTATAGAGGTATGATTGGTTCATTACTTTACTTGACTGCATCTAGACCGGACATCCAGTTTAGTGTATGCGCGCCTTTGTGCTAGATTTCAAGCTAGTCCTAGAGAATCTCACTTGATTGCCGTCAAGTGTATCCTTAGATATCTTGTCGGGACTCAAGATTTGGGGTTGTGGTATCTGTCATCTTGTGTTCTTTCTCATGTCTCTTATTCAGATGCGGACTACGCTAGATGCAAGCTGGATCGCAAGAGCACAAGTGGGTATTGCCAATTTCTGGGCGGGTGTTTAGTTTCTTGGGCCTCCAAGAAACAATAGTCGGTTGCCCTCTCTACCGCAGATGCAGAATATGTTGCTACGGGGAGTTGTTGCACCCAAGTGTTGTGGATTAAACACCAACTCCAAGACTACTTAGTGGATTTTGGATGTGTCTCGATTCTATATGATAACACAAGTGCAATCAATCTTGCTAAAAATCCAGTCCAGCACTCCAGGACAAAGCATATTGAAATTAGGCATCACTTCCTTAGAGATGAGGTCCTTAAAAAAAATTTTGAACTGTATTTTGTTGATACATTGAACCATGTTGCTGACATTTTTACCAAACCCTTGTGTAATGACAAGTTTTCTACACTTAGAAGGGAGCTTAGTCTGTGCAGACCTCAAATCAATAAGGATTGAAGTTTTCAATATCTCTCACTATTGTTGCTTGTTGACTGCTCTGAACTACAATAAAAAGGCTATACAGAAAATCTGATGCATATACTTTTCATATCAATACATGTCTTTATGCATTGGCATGCACCATTTGATAGGTCCATGCTCATGATGCATTGCACTGGTTGTTGTATTATTTTTTCTTGACCATGGTATATAAAATGGTGATGTGTGGAAAGGTAGGTTATGCTTGCCTGAAAGCATTCACCATGTGTGAGGATACACCTCCGCCGAGTACCATGAGTCGATATTGCATTTAGGCAATATTGTCAGGGGGAGCAAGTACTTTGAACCATTCTTGAATACATGATGTCTTCATTTTATCAACTTTAATAAGTGTACAATCATTGGCATGAACTTCTAAATCATGCTTTGATATCTTGCTGATGATCAGGTCGACCCCAGCACCACTCGAGTCGACCTCTCGGTGGCACTCAGGTTGACCTTAGACCTACTTAGGTCGACCTCGCAGGTCACTCGTGCTTGGAAATTGCCCTCTGTTTAAGCTCATTGCATATCTTTAGAGGGAGTGTTCACTACTCATTCTCTTCACTTGATAATCATGCTTATCTGAAAATTCAATGGATCATTTCTTGTTGCTGCTACTGGTTGTTCTGATCACCTTCTTGAAAAATCTAAACTTTAGTAGCTTCCAATCTGGGTACCATGATCATAAAACTGAGTGGTATTTAAAGTAAGAATCTTCTATTATATGACCTTGTGCTTGTCCATCCTATAAAATTGGTTCAAGTTTAATGACTTCATTGAGTTTTGAGACAAATGTTATGAAATCATTTGTGTTCAAATCTTTAATAGACCTTAACCAGTGTTTACATGTTGTGTCCTGAATAACTCTTTCTGAAATCTGTAAATTCTAATTTCAAGGCAACCTTAGTGGAGATACTGAAACTAAGTATTGTCTTTAGACATCATGAATAGCTAGAATTCTTAAATGCTAAATTTTGTTAGAGCAATGACATTGGTTCACTGAGAAACCATGTCCCTTGTCCAAGAAGACAAGTGGGATGTGTCATGAGGTGCCTTTGTTAACTCTGCAGTAAGTTGAAGAAAAATCTAAGGCAGAGCAATGGCACAATTGCTGAGAAATATGTCCCATCATCAAAGAAATGAGATCAGATATGTCATGAGATGACAATGCTATCTCTGTTCAATCTGAGGCATGACACTCAGTCACACCAAGTACCTAGGGATACTGGCGTCTAAACAACGTGTATCCTAAAGATACAAGGCATGACTAGGCTTAATTGCTCGTAAAAATTTTCTGTGCTCAAAGAAAATTATGAGCTTGATAGCAAAAGATAAAAGAAAAATTGCTATAACTCTGAATTCCATAAGAACTTCATGTGTGTCTAACTTCAATACTAGTTTGTATAACTCTCAAAGAAGTCGTTGAATCTGAATAAGTAAGGCAAAGGAAGGTTAAACATGGTTTCGACATGCAAGTCTGGTAAATTTAAATCAAAACATGCATGTAGATGTCTTTCAAATTCTTTTCATGAACTCTGATATCATTAGATTTGGACCATGCAATGTGAATAAGGATCATGTCATAAGATTTGTATAATGGTTGACTCTGAACATAAATATTCTCTTTGTTATGAGATCAGTATCAGATTGTGAAACTTCTTGCATTTTCAAATTCTCAACTTATCATACAGATTGTATTTCTCCAAAATCCCTCATAATCATACTGGCTCTAATCTTCCTTCTCTCCACCATTTCTCATCCCTCATTTTTGCTAATATCAAAGGGGGAGAGTTGTTTGCTGAGGCATGTAAGGGGGAGAGTCATTTAAAAGCATGTAAGGGGGAGAGTCATTTAAAAGGAAGTTAAGGGGGTGAATTATTTTATCTCTTTATGCATGTGCTTTAAAAATGCTACAATTGGTTCATATTGACATACAATGACTCACAGTGTTGTCATCATCAAAAAGTGGGAGAATGTTGTGTCCCTACAGTTTTGATGATGTCTAACATCATTAGTCATTGACTTCCTGAGGTTTTGAAGCTATCTAACACCATGAGTCATTGTCTTTCTAATGACACTTTGATATTTTCAAGGCAGTTCAAGCAAAAGGCTCAAATGAATAGAAAGAAATCGAGTGCATAGAAATCGAGGCAATTGGTTGCACAAAAAATAAGCCAAGTTGGATTAGGAAGCAACGACAAATCCAGCAACAAATCAAGCAAGGCTGAAGAGCACATTAAAAATAGTTTTCATAAGGGCAGTATCGACACTATGTTCCTTGGAGGTTGACTTTAGACCCTTCCAGAGAGCATTGTAAACGTTCCTTTACATGGCAGTGTCGACCTCATTCCATCAGCAGGTCGACACCATGATCCCTCCAGAAAGCGTTGATGACATGATTCCTTAATGTAGTGTCGACACCACAGTTACAGCAGGTCGACACCATGAGCTTCCAGAGACTGTTATATGGGAAGTTTCTTAAGATAGGTCGACTATGTATTTACAGCAGGTCGACCTCAGACATCTTCCAGAGAGCACTATATTGGTAGTTTTCTTAAGAAGTGTCGACACTTCCTTTATAGGAGGTCGACACTATGGTTCGACAGAAGCACTTTAAGCTGCCTTCCGTGAAACGTGTCAGGTCATCCGGGGAATAAAAATATGAACCACAAATCCTCAAAAACTTGGATTTCGAGGTCTAGAGGTAGGTTCAAGGTTTGACAAATGTCTCAGCCATCATCACCATGTCTGAAAGACTTTTTGGTGGCAGCTGTGACAGAGTTCAAATATGGCAAATGTCACACCACCTTCTGCTAGCAGCCAATGGGATATGATCCTAGAAAGGTACACCAAGCAGAGAATTGACCTATGCTAATGAGGAAGCAGTCTGCAAGATGTTGTCCACAAGGATCATTAAATGCTCAGATTTGGAACAAAAGGAAAGTCTTATTATATATTTCCTCTGAACCAATCAAAAGATAGCAAGTGTGAAAACACCGTTTTCACTCAAGCTGAACCAATAAGTGGACAATTTTTTGGTGGGAAAATTTCCTCTCTTGAGGAGTCGAGAAAGGACACGCACCTCCATGTATTGGGTGTGCTGCAAGGGCCAAAAGGTTGACAAGAAAAGGAGGTAGCAAGAAGAGAAGAAGAAGCAACTACTTCCTGGTGAAGCAAGCTGCGGCCAGAAGAATAGGAGGAGCTGCTGCTACTGCTATGGAGGCCGGTGCCCCTGAACAAGGAAGAAGATGGTGAAGAGCTCGGTGCCATTTCAGTGAAGATCTTAAGCAAAGCCATAAGCTCTTCTTCCACTTGTTTGTTGTCATACAAAGAGAAGCCTCCTCTACTGAAGCAACAAATCTAAAAGCAGCAAACCAAGCCCTCCAGTTTTCAGACAAGCATATTTGCATTTGGCATTAAGTTTCATTCTTCTTGTCTGAAGTTCTTCATTACCCTTTTCTGTTTTGTTCTTGTTCTTGATAAAACTTGAATCGTCCCTACAGGTGTTAGTAGGAAGACAGATCAAGCTTATGAGCTTGGATCTGTGGTTTGGCTTTTGTGCCATCAAGCTGTGTGATAGTGGTTCTTTGAGAGTGGATAGTCTCTCTGCAAGCTCTAAGGCAGCAGGTTGTTAAGCTGTGTATTTCGCGGGTTGTGCAGTTGCACTAGGGAAGCCTCACTTAGGTTGAGTGAGGGGTGGACGTAGGACTTTGGAGAAAGTCGGAACCACCTTAAAAATCATTGTCTATGTGGTTTGCATGTGTGGTTGCTCTTCGCTAGATGCTTCTCTAGGCCCATTATCTATTTACATTCCTGCAATATGTGTGTGGATTCCCTGCATTTAAAGTAGCTCCTTCTATTCCACTGTGGTCATTTTTATTTCTAGAAAAAGAGGCGCAAATCTATTCACCCCTCCCCTCTAGATCTGCCATTCCCACACAACAAGTTCTAGCTCGGGATCGAGCGGTTCTGTGGTCCGGGGGTTCTCCCGAGGGTGTTAGTTCAGCGTGTGGTAGTGTGGCCTTGTTAGTGGTCCCATCTGTAAGGATGGATTGTCCGACTGTAGGAGTCGGGGTAGCATTGAGGGCTTGTGTGTGTTTCCCCTATTTAATGTCTTCTAGTTCCGATCACCATCGTCGTGTTGTACCGGTGTTATTATTCTGTTGCTACCGCTGTTGTTCTTTACTTGTTGCTCCAACATCGTTCCTGCTTATTGATTTCGTTGTAGTGGGGACCCGCGGGACCCCTATTGAGACAATGAGATGAGGCTAACCCCCTATTTTTCAGGTGCGGCGTTCTCATCGGAGTGGAGCGTTCCAGTCAGAGGTTCGTTAGTTACAAGCTCGCCAGGTTGCTGGGGCATGCCTCGAGGCAGTGTACGTTTCCTTTCTTTGACTGTATTTATGGACTAGACTCTGTAGTTATTTAATTGTTATAAAATATAATTTTATTTCTGTCAGAATTGTAGATTAATTCTATAGATTTATTTTCCTACTATTGTTTAGAATTTCAACGCATGACCACACCATCCCTTTTAACCCTTCTGAGCCTTTCGGCTCGTGGGTGGCGGGCCAAGATTCGAATGGTATCGGGTTATCCCCGGTATCCGGATCTTGTGTCGTTACACCTCAACAAGGCTACATCAAAGGACTGCTATCCTCTCCTGAGCATCGATCAATTGGTCAATTCGACATCGGGTAATGAGCTTCTCGATTTTCTTGATGCCTACTTCGGGTACCACCAGATCTAGATGCATCCCAAAGATGTGGAGAAGATGGTGTTCACGTCTAACTTCGGCGTGTATTATTACAACTGGATGCCTTTTAGGTTGAAGAATGCCGGAGTAACATATCAAAGGCTGGTCAACCAGATATTCGAGGACCAGATCGATCGAAACGTTGAGGTCTACATCGATGACATGCTGGTCAAGTCTCCGAAAGCTGAAGACCACTTCTCTAACCTGGCGGAGACCATCAAAGCCCTCCAGGAGTACAATATGTGACTCAACCCCTCTAAGTGTGCCTTTGGGGTTAGGTCCAGAAAATTCCTGGGCTTCTTGGTTACCCACCGAGGGATTGAAGCAAATCCTGAGAAGATCCATGCCATCCTGGATATGCGGTGGCCACAAAGTGTCAAGGATGTCCAACAACTGATTGGGAGGATCGTCGTGTTAAATCGCTTCATGTCTTGAGCTGCGGAGTGCTACCTAACCTTGTTCAAACTGTTGAGGGGTCCAAAGGCAACCGCCCTGACCTTCACTGGGACGATGATTGCAAGAAGGCTTTTACAGAGCTGAAGTAGTTCCTGATGGCTCCCCCAATACTTTCGAATCTCGTGCCAGGAGGGGCTTTATATCTATATCTCTCGACAGTTAGCTAGGTACTGGTCCGAGACGACAAGGGAATTTAGAGGCTGGTGTACTGCATCAGTAAAGTGCTCCTGGATGCCAAAAAGAGGTACCCCGTAACCAAGAAGCTGGTGCTAGCACTGGTAACCTTGGCCAAGCGACTTCGGCCCTTTTTCCAGGGCACAGTATCGTGGTACTAATTGGTGAGCCCTTGAAGAAGATTCTAGCTCATCCCGAGACTTCGTGGCACCTGTTGGAACCCTAGTTTTAATGATGACAATCTATGACTCATGTGAAGATTGGATTGCATAAGTTTGTTTGCATTTGATCGTTTCATATAAAATGTATGTCTGTGCACAGTTGAGTCATTCAGCATACAAGGTCTGTGTACCTTGCGTTTGGTGCATACAGTCCATGCATTGGTTGAAGAAGTCCGTGCATAGTCAGGTCTGTGCATACCACATTACTTGGCAAGTAATGACAGCATACATCTTAGTCATTTACATAGTCAGGGTCGGTGCAATGTGTTCATAGTCGGTGCATTGCGTGTCTTGCATATCCATCTTCAGTGCAGTTCCTGTCTACGCATTCACCAAAGTTAGTGCATTCAATAGTCGATGCAATCTTTGGCGTAAGGCGTATCTAGGACGGCGTACATAGAACATCGGTGCATCTTATTACTGAAGTTAGTGCACGATCTCATTTGTACATACCGAAAGGTCTATGCATTTTGGGGTTTGGCATATAGGGTCAGTGCACTCTTGCAGGATGCACCCACACGTAGTCTGTGCATTTCTTTGCCCTATAACCATAGTGAGTATGAGCATACCTCATTATGTACACCGATAGTCTGTTTGTGTGACTTGCCTAATATATGCATCCAGTCAGTGCATGTTGACTTATTCATATACGAGTCCGTGCTTGCATAACTCTGCCTATAAGGTGTTTCACCAAATGACTACTATTTTTTCTGACATAGTTTTTCTTTCCAGAGAATTGAGGCCAAGTGATCGTAACTTCTAAAGTGGCACGTGATCCAAGAATGGAGGGGGTGCCAGGATCGAAACAAATGGAAAGCACTGGAGTCGGATGGTGACACGTGGGCCAAGGCATTTGGGCGGGAATCGTGGAAAGCACACACCCTTCATCTGATGCTAATAAAAGAAAAAAAAGAAAGTGAAGCAGAAGAATAGAGAGCGAGAACGATATAGAAGAACAATCAGAGAGAACCAGGAGAATATACGAGGTTGCAGATAGTAGGCAGAAGAGATCACCAACTAGCCCGTTTCAGAGAGCTGAAGAGAAGGAGAAAGAGAGGGAGGAAGAGCGAGATCGTGAGAAGACTCACTGATAGTCTGTCCACTGGTATTTGGATCAAATCCAGTCCAGTTTGTTTCTGCGTGAGCGATTTTCATCGGATCTTATTGTCAGCTTTCAGTGGCTGTCTTTCATCATTTTCATTTCATTTTGATATTTGTTCAAGCTGTGTGACAGCGGAGGTTAAGCTGTAATCCTCAGTGGTCAGAGGAGGGATCCTCTGGATAGCAAGCTATGTTGCTCAGCCATTTGTAAGCAAGCTGTAAAGCTCAGCGGATGCAAGCTGTGTTGCGCACCGGGTTCATGCTATCAGGCAACAGGAACCCTCACTCAGATTTGAGTGAGAGATGGACGTAGGTCTGTAGACAGCAGACCGAACCATCTAAAAAACTCATTTTGTTCTTTGTGGTTTGCTTGTCTCTTGTGAATCGTTAGATGCATGTCTAGGCTCGATTAGAATCGCTTGGCTGTCAAGGTTTACTGTTGCACATCAGTCATTCGAGATTACGACTTGCATTAATTAGACCTTTGTGGTTGAGTTTAATCTTTGTTCGCTCAAAGTTTTTAATAGAGGGATTCATTCACCCCCCCTCTGAATCTTTCGTGCACCTTTACTAGATCCTATCAATTGGCATTAGAGCGGGTTTCTGCACAAAGGTCTAACAATCTGCATATCCATTCCTTGATTTGGTATTCGGTGCGATCTGATTTGATATGTCTGTTAGCATTGCTTTTAGTCTGATCTAATTCTTAGTCCTATTCTTAATCTAGTCTGTTTGTCTTGTTCTTATGGCTAAAATTCCTGTATACCCTGGTTCGGATGTCTATGGCTGGTATGGTCGTTTCAGAGACTATGTGATACATTTGAATTCTGATTTATGGGTACTCATAGATCACCGTCCACATGAAGTTCCAGAGGACAAATCTCAATGGAGATCCTCAGATAGACTGAAATCTGAAGAAAATAAAAAGGCCCTAGATCTAACCAAAAGGGTAATAGACTCTAACTATGTTCCCTATGTCAATGAATGCAGGAGTGCAACGGCTATCATCAACAGAATGTTGGGAAGATCTGTTCGAGATGAGGAAATGTGCCTTATGGTCAGAGAGCAGTCCGAGGACTCATCCTTTCATGTAAATTCTGAAGCTGCAAATTTTAGCTATGATGATTTACTCTCCATGAATGAGCATTTACTGAATAAATATGATAGAGTCAAGTCAGAAAAGAACAAGTTGAGAAAAGAAATGATCCATGAAGTTACTCGCTTAAAAGCTGAAAAGGAAAATTTGAAATCTGAAAATGAGAGTTTAAGAAACAAACTTGCTAAAGATGAAAATTCATGTAATGAATGTGCTTTCTTGAAGGAACTAATTGAAGACCTTGACTCGGATGATAATATGCAGAAGAATTTAATCAGATCCTTGAAAGAAGAAAATGATTCATTGCTTGAACAGAAAAAGGAAACTGATGAACATCAAGACAAATTGATTGAAGAGAATAGTAATTTGAAGGAACATAATAAAAAGATGATGGTTCTTAACACAGTCTTTTTTGAAAGATGGCTGGCTTACGAAAAGGGAAAATTTGTTTTGGAGAAAAAGGAAACAAACAATGAAATAAAGATGCGACAAGAAAACAAATCTTTAAAAAATCTCAATGACTGTCTGCATCAACAAGTTATCTCCTGTGAAAATGATGCTGCCACTTTGCAAGCTGAAATTGAAGATCTAAGAAATTCTCTTTCAAAGTTTGTTAAAGGAAAAGATAACTTGAATAAATTGCTTGGGTGAATGAATTTCCAGAAAGAAGGCTTGGGGTTTAATCCGGTTAATAAGAAGATTGATATGAAAAAGAACCTCACTGTTTTTGTAAAAAGTTCTGAACAGGAAAAGCCATCCCGCTCAACTGTCTTTCAACTCACTGCCCAGAAAGTAGACAGTCCAACTAAAAATCTGAAAGAAACTCAAAAATAGAAACAGAAGGTTATTTCAAATAAGTCCAAATCTGCTTTTGATTCTTCTATGCAAGTTTTCAATGAAACTCACACACACTCACATGCACATGCAAAGGATAAATCTGTCAGAACAGTGCATGTGCACAGTAAAAGAAACATTTCATGTCACTACTGTGGTCAGAAATGACATGTCATGGATGATTGCATAGTATTGAAAAATGATGAGTTAGATGCATGCAAGCATACCTACACAGTTCGAAATAAGTCTGTGAAAATGCCTGATAGAAATGTCTCCAATACATGTTATTACTGTGGTAGGAAGGGTCATTACCTGCATAACTGTTATTTAAAGAAACATGAAGATCAAAACTATAGAAATGGTTATGCATAGAAACATGTGAAGAAATTTCAAAATCAGAGTGCTAGTTGCTTTAACTGTGGAAGATTTGGGCATGTTAAATCTGAATGCTGGTTTTTAAAAGACAGAAAAATCTATCCTGCTCACATGAACCATGTTGCATATAGGAGAGTTCAGAATCCTGTATTCATGCATAAACCCCCCATTTGCAATAAGTGTGGTAGATTAGGTCATACTATTTTTAATTGTTCCTAGAATAACTGGAGAGCATCAATGTGGGGTGCTATTCATCTTGATGGACCCACGAATCCTTGGGGTCCAAGGCTATTTAAATAACTCTTTGGCTGCAGGTGTGCTCCTGAAGATAAAATAAAAATGGGGCTAAATAAATTTAGGGCACTAAGGTCAGTCAAATTCCACTATTCAGTTTCTTTGTTAAATTTTTGTTTGAATAATAATCTCTGTGGAATGTTGCATGATTGATTGAAACAAATCTAATGATTGATGATATTTTCTTAAGAGTAATACATAATGAGAATGAAATCCATGCAAACTCCCTGCGAGATGTTTAGTTAGTTCTTCATGTTAATGAGTAGAGGCATACATCTGCATGTCCTCCTGACATATCAAATGGATACAATTGCATTGTGTTGCCAAATTTGTGCACTGTTAGTCATGTTCACATATAACATCTGTGCATGCCTAACTAGAGCGTTATAACATCTGTGCAAGAACTGTTGCTCTATGAAAGCAAGTCGGTGCACTTATCAGTTGCATGCATATAAACTCGGTGCATCTCTTGCCTCGAGTTAGATGAGGTCGGTGCAATCCGTGTGTGTGTCATGACATAAATAAGTCTGTGCATGCTCCTGTAGAATGCATATAATGTTGATACATATCTGTGTGCTTTAAGAGAATCAGATAGTGGTTGTTTGACATCTCGACACATGTTGAGGGGGAGCTGTGCCATTGAGAGATATAGTACATGCCTTGGTCAGTGTTTCATTACTGCTTGGCCAGTTAGCATTGTGTGCCTGATGATTTGCAAGGTTCTGCTCTTGTGGTATTGACTTTGGAGTCAGCTTGAATCTGGTCTAATATGAGAAGTCAAATGGTTGTGTTTTGGGCTTATGGATTCACTTACTCCCCAGAAGGCTGAATGCTTGATGGTTTATAGAGATGGGTGGTTATATGCTGATGGTCATTCAGGGTGTGCCTTTGGATTTGTGCGAACTAGCCTTTAGTCTTAACCCTGCTCGTGAGTGGTCCTCACCTACATCACTTTGTTCTTTGTCTACTTCTACCACTCTCATCTGTCATCAAGAATTCATAGAATGTGCAAGTCAGGGGGAGTAATATCTGAATATTATCACCTTTACTCATTTTTAATAATTAACTACTAAGATCACCCTGAACTAAGAATGAAATTGCTGATCTGAACTGAGATGTGATTTTTGGTGTATGAATATTAAATCTTATCTGAAATGCTCTCACAATTAAATCTGGAAGATACCTCAATGGTCCTAAAATAGTCCAAATTGGAAATTACTCAGTAGGACATCAAAAATCTGAAAGTCCTTAGTAATAAACCAATCTAATAGAAAATCCAAGTTTTATATGGTCCTTAAGTCATATCTAAAGAAAAATTCTTACAAAAGACCTGGGAATACGCCATTAATTAAAATTTGAGTGTGGCAGAGCAATGGTATATTATTTGAGAAACTGATCATCTGTTTCAAAGAAATTCAGAGGTCAAGTCATGATAATATATGCTATCTCTATTAAAAAAAAATCATTATGAAACATAAAGGTAAACTACACCGATTAACCATGGACTCTAGTGTTTAATCAACATGTTTCCTTGAAAAAAAAGGGGGGGCAGTTATACTGAAATGTTCAATGAAAACTTTTTGGCAAAAGTTTAATTAAAACATGGTTGACCCTTTGGTTTTTTCAGAAAATTTAGACTGGTTTAATGTCTATATAAAATTTGGGTTCTTCAATCAATAATTGGCTAATAAAAGGGACCTAGTAAGATTAATGATCTCTTTGACTGAGTTATTTCCTTGATTAAGCTATCTTATTTCCATTGGCTCACAAGAATAACTTGTGGAGAATGGCATGTTAAGATATAATCTCATATGCCAGAAATCGCATTTATGCGTAGAAAGGCATTTTACTTTAAGTAAGGGGTAGTTTGGGTATTAACTATTAATATTGGTAAAGTTGGCAGTGTCTCTTGTATTTACGTAACCCTACTTGCCTCACCCATCATATTTTCTCTTTTGAAGCCGAAGTGACCTCCCGCTCTCGTGTTTTTCCCTTCTCGAGTTCAGCCAGCAAGCTTGTCTCTCCAGCCCTCCCTCTTTTCATCTCACCCATTCCTTCTCTATGTCTCGTCCCTCTCTTCTTATTGCTTCCACCATGTCCTCTCTGTTCGCCATGAGTAAGGGGAAGAAGAAGGTCACGAAAGTGCGGCAACCCTCATCTCTTCAAGTCCTGGAGACCAATGTGACCATAGCCTATAAGCGAAGATCAAAGGAGTCACGTGCAGTAGGTGTAACATCAGAATCGATTCAGAAGATGTCGGGCAAGGGGAAGAGAAAGGAAACAGAGGTACAATCGGTAGAAGATCGGGAGTCAGTAAAGGTGGTTGCGGCATTACCGAAGGTAAAGAAGCTGAAGACAGCACAGGGTCGAGACAAGAGAAAGGTACTCGAGGAAGAAGATATCACAGCTGAAGCTTCAAGACATGCAGAAATAACATTGGAAGCCGACAAGATAATCTTCCCACGGTACGCAGACTTTCATGACCAGAAAATGATTGAGAAATTTCCTGAGTTGATTGAAAATTTTAAGGCTCAGAAATGGTTAAAGTTTCTGGGTAAGCATAGGATATACTATCCTAGACTCGTAGCAGAATTCTACCAGAACCTGAAGTATGATTTGGATCAGGCTATATTGGTTTCGAAAGTCAAGGGGTCCAGGATTGATGTCTCTCAACATCTCCTACATAATGTATTTAGAATACCAGAAGAAGGAGTAACTGAAAGGAAGTTTGCATGTGATCTTTATGAGGTATACTCTGTCATCACAGATGAGCCTAAGAATCCCCAAGATAAAAATCAGTTAAAATTGGGTCAGTTTAATGCAAAAAATTTCTCTCCTCTCAAGAGATTGCTGCATCACATTCTCACTGCTATGATCACTCCACAAGTTGGAGGGAGAGGAAGACTAACCAACACTCAGAGATTTGTGTTATATTGTCTGCTGAAGAGAATCAAAGTTTGTTTGCCTGAAATAGTGATTCAGATAATGAGGACCTGCAGAGAGTCTAGAAGATATCTGCCCTATGCAGCTCACCTAACTGCTATTTTTAAGAAGGCAAACATAACCTTAGAAGATGAGCCTTCGAAGAAAATTCCAAAATTTAATGTGTACAACATGGAGTTCATTGATACTTACATGAGGCTGGAAAAGACTAACTTAGGAAGTCCTTCTGGTAAATTTCAAAGAAAAGAGAAATCAGTAATGCATGCTCCGTTGAAAAAGAAGAGGAAAGTTCAAGTGAAAACTGTGTCAGAACAGCCTCCCAAGATTCCTCAAGAAGAAACTCCTTCTATGTTAGCTGAACAAAACCAAGATTCTACTGTTGAACTCGTTGAGAGGAATCTCAATGATCTACAACTAGAGCAAGAAGTCAATGAATTGAACCTAACAGATACTCAAATTATACAGCAGCTGGATCAGAATATCAGTGAGCTTTTTGATAAATTTGGAGTACAATCTGGGCAGGAACAGCAAGTTGTTCAGCAAGAACAAGAAGAAGAACAACGAAAAGAAGCAGAAACTCATGAACCTGAGCCACAAGGCATAGAAGACGAAAGAGAATAAGCAATTGAAGTTGATGAAGAACTGCTGTCTAGGGTGATTACACAGATTTTGACAGAAGAGACTGATAAATTTTTTGAAGAAATTGCTGAGTCTGTTGTCAATGATCAGGAGGGCGATCAACCAAGAGAAGAAGAAGCTCCACAAGAGCATCTAAGTGCTTCAGCTCCAGGGGCAGCTGCAGAAGAATCACATGAATATGTTATGGGACATGCTCCTCGTCATAGAATGTATCTAGAAATATCTTTCTCTCAGGCTCCTGAATATGGTCCACACCTTGGAGAATTGATTAGTCTTGGCATACCACATCCTCCACCCCCTGAACAACATAATGAGTACTACATTGAGTTGCCAGATTCTAGTGCTTCAACTTCTAATTCACATGGAACAAATGCTGAACCTAATCTTGCACAGATGTTGTCCAACTTGACAGAGATTGTACTCAATCAAAATGACTTAATGAACAAACAGTTCTTGTTCCATACTCTTCAACTGGACAGAGTAGAGGGCCGACTGAAACATCTGGAAAGAGTTGTCAAGACCCAAGGGATTGAGTTTTTAACTGCCAAACAAAAGACAAATGCAACAGTCCGAGAGATTTTGGAATCTCTTGTGGGAATCAGTACTAGAGTTGGTGACATGGTGAGCAAAATTCAAGATACTCAACTCTCAACCTTCACCAAGCTTGCTCAAATTCTGAGCCACACTTTTGATCTAAAGATTGAATTTGAGTTGATAAAGAGTACATTGAACACCATTGCAAACTGTCAGCCTGAAGTCATCAAAAAATTCCAAGATGTTAGGTCTGAATTGGAGACCCTCTCAAAGAATCTTAAACAATTTCTCTCAAAGCAAGATTCTACCACCTCTCTAGTGGACAGACTTGGGAGTACAGTTCATCGAAAGCTAGATGACCTATTAGAACTCTTGAGAAATATTCACAATTCTATGCTCAACAGATCTGCAACCCCTGGTTCTAGCAGTGCACATCATCCCAGAGACAGGGGGAGTATCAGAGGTCAATGATTCCCAAGATTTCCCCATTTTTTTGATAATGACAAAGGGTGAGAATATATTTTGGTGAAGATGGTCATGTATGAAAGTTTACAGTTTACTGACGGAAAGTTTATAGTTTACTGACTGATGGATAGTTTTTTTTCAAGCTTACAGCTCTCTAATGGACAATTTTTCATTTCTGATGTAAAAAATGCTGAACGAGATAGCTTTCTCAGACACTTGTCTGCATTCTCTTACTATACATAGAAATGTAACTTCTACATAGTGCATATTTTGTGTTGGATGCATGTTTTATGTTGAATGTTATCTTTGCCATGCATGTCAACAAATAAGTTCTCTGCTAGCTTCAATCATACATGAATTATAGTTGTCATCATTAGAAAGGGGGAGAGTGTTGGAACCCTAGTTTTACTGATGACAATCTATGACTCATGTGAAGATTGGATTGCATAAGTTTGTTTGCATTTGTTCGTTTCATATAAAATGTATGTCTGTGCATAGTTGAGTCATTCAGCATACAAGGTCTGTGTACCTTGCGTTTGGTGCATACAGTCCATGCATTGGTTGAAGAAGTCCGTGCATAGTCAGGTCTGTGCATACCATGTTACTTGGCAAGTAACGACAACATACATCTTAGTCATTTACATAGTCATGGTCAGTGCAATGTGTTCATAGTAGGTGCATTGTGTGTCCTGCATATCCATCTTCAGTGCAGTTCCTGTCTACGCATTCACCAAAGTCAGTGCATTCAATAGTCGATGCAATCTTTGGCGTAAGGCGTATCTAGGACGACGTACATAGAACATCGGTGCATCTTATTACTAAAGTTAGTGCACGAACTCATTTTTACATACCGAAAGGTCTATGCATTTTGGGGTTTGGCATATAGGGTCAGTGCACTCTTGCAGGATGCACCCACACGTAGTCTGTGCATTTCTTTGCCCTATAACCATAGTGAGTATGAGCATACCTCATTATGTACACCGATAGTCTGTTTGTGTGACTTGCCTAATATATGCATCCAGTCAGTGCATGTTGACTTATTCATATACGAGTCCGTGCTTGCATAACTCGGCCTATAAGGTGTTTGACCTAATGACTACTATTTTTCCTGACATAGTTTTTCTTTCCAGAGAACTGAGGCCAAGTGATCGTAACTTCTAAAGTGGCACGTGATCCAAGAATGGAGGAGGTGCCAGGATCGAAACACGTGGAAAGCACTGGGGTAGGATGGTGACACGTGGGCCAAGGCATTTGGGCGAGAATCATGGAAAGCACACGCCCTTCATCTGATGCTAATAAAAGAAAAAAAAGAAAGTGAAGCAGAAGAATAGAGAGCGAAAATGATATAGAAGAACAATCAGAGAGAACCAGAAGAATATACTAGGTTGCAGACAGTAGGCGGAAGAGATCACCAGCCAACCCGTTTCAGAGAGCTGAAGAGAAGGAGAAAGAGAGAGAGGAAGAGCGGGATCGCGAGAAGACTCATTGATAGTCTATCCCCTAGTATTTGGATCAAATCCAGTCCAGTTTGTTTCTGCGTGAGCGATTTTCATCGGATCTTATTGTTAGCTTTCAATCGCTGTCTTTCATCATTTTCATTTCATTTTGATATTTTGTTCAAGCTGTGTGACAGCGGAGGTTAAGCTGTAATCCTCAGCGGTCAGAGGAGGGATCCTCTGGATAGCAAGCTATGTTGCGCAGCGGGTTCAAGCTGTCAAGCAGCAGGAAGCCTCACTCAGATTTGAGTGAGGGATGGACGTAGGTCTACAGGCAGTAGAACGAACCATCTAAAAAACTCCTTGTGTTCTTTGTGGTCTGCTTATCTCTTGTGAATCGTTAGATGCATGTCTAGGCTCGATTAGAATCGCTTGGCTGTCAAGGTTTACCGTTACACATCAGTCATTCGAGATTACGACTTGCATTAATCAGACCTTTGTGGTTGAGTTTAATCTTTGTTCGCTCAAAGTTTTTAATAGAGGGATTCATTCACCCCCCCCCTCTGAATCTTTCGTGCTCCTTTACTAGATCCTTTCAGCACCTTGTTAAATGGGCAATTATGCTCGAGCCTACAACATTTCATACCGCTCTCGCACCGCCATCAAAGGCCAAGCGCTTGCAGACTTCATTGTATAGAACAATGCTCAGTCTGAGGAAGTCCCAGCAGTAGAAGCCGGCCCAACCTGGGAGCTTTTCGTTGACGGGTCATCGTGCCTGGCCGGTAGTGGTGCGGGGGTCATTCTCAGCTCCCCAAAAGGGGTGGAATTACAGTACACCCTAAAGTTAAAATTTGAGGCATCCAACAATGCCTCTAAGTACGAGGCTCTGATTTAGGAGCTCAAATGGCTAAGTGGCTGGGAGCGGAATGGGTCAAAATTTACACCAATTTGCAACTAGTCACCAGCCAGTTCAATGGGGACTATGAGGCTCGAGAACCATAAATGATCGGGTACCTTTAATTGGCAAAGGAGGTAGCTCAGCAATTTGAGAACTTTCAAGTAATCATGATAGCTCGGGAGGAAAACTCCTGAGCGGATGCGCTCTCCCACCTAGCTTCCCCCACCAGCCTATCTGGGACCTGATCGGTTCTCTAGAAGAGCTGGAGCGCCCCGTATCGATCCCGAGTTGGTGAGCGCCATTCAAGTATTGCCCGATGACTGGAGGACGCCCTATATAATTTGGCTAAAAAATGTTTAGAAGCCCCTTGACCCTCAGGAAGTCAGGCGTCTCAAGTACCAAGCTCAGCACTTTGTCTTGCTCGATGGATCGCTCTACTGACAATCGTTTGCTGGACCCCTCCTTAAGTGCCTCGAACCTCGTGAAGCTCGGCAAGCTATTGAGGAAATGCATGAGGGGATTTGTGGCACGCAACAAGGAGGGAGGTCAGTTGCGAGGATTTTGCTACGACAGGGCGATTGGTGGCCCACGTTGTAGCGAGATTGCTCAGACTATGTCCAGAAGTGCGACCGCTATCAAAGGTCCAACCACCTGATACACCAACTGGCTTCAACCCTCGTGTTGCTCACCGAGCCTTACCCTTTCGCTTGGTGGGGAATTGACATCCTGGGCCCTTTCCCTATGGCACAGGTGTAGAAGAAATTTATTATCATCGCCATTGATTACTTTACTATGTGGATCGTGGCAGAAGCTTCCGTGAAGATAACCAAAGGAATGATTTGGAGTTTCGTGTGGCGATCGATCATATGTCACTCCGGCGTCTCCCGAGTGATAGTGAACGATAATGGCCGATAGGTCAACTGCGCTTGTTTTAAGAATAAGTGTATTGACCTGCATATTCGTAACCACTTCACCTCGGTAGCCCACTCGTTGGCTAACAGTTTGGTAAAAAATGTTAATAAGACACTGCTCAAGGGAATAAAGACCATAGTGGATAAGGCCAAGGGAAACTGGCTGTAGGAACTACCTAGCATTCTATGGTCCTATTGTACTACTCCAATTACCTCCATAGGCGAAACTCCATTCCAACTGGTCTATGGCACTGAGGCCATCATTCCACTGGAGATTGATATCCCCTCTCTCTGGGCCATCCATTTTCAGCCTGAGCTTAATGGCAAGAAGCTACTGGAGAACCTCGATCTAGCGGATTAGGAATGCGAGACCATGAGAATCCACGTGATGGAGTACTAGTAGTGCATTGCCCGTTACTACAACGCCCAAGTTCGGGATCACTAGTTCCTCTCGAGGGACTTGGTCCTATAAAAAGGTGGGGCCTCTTGACCACTATACATGGGGGGGAAGCTAGCTCCTAATTGGGAGGGCCCCTACCAAGTGGTCGAGACACTTGGGATATGGGCATACAAGCTCGCGGCGATGGATGGTGAACCGATCCCACGGACATGGAACACTACTTTGTTATGAAAATTCTATTTTTAAGCATGGACCTTCTTTGTAATTCAATGCTACGCATGCACAAGAACAAATGCACAGAAAGAGAAAATAAGCAAACAAGTTTATTGCATTTCTGTGCTCACTTATACATTGGGGCAACGATAGCCAGTACAAGAAGAATAGATAGCTCGACATGCGCAAGGTGAGCAACCTCACGCTGAGTCATTGACTCTACTAGTGTGGAAATTGTCTCGGATATTGAGACTATAGACCTTGCCATGTCCCTGCTTACCATCTGGAAAGAGGCCCCCCCAGGCGCCAGATGGTGCTGGCAAGAAGAAACAGGAAAAGAAAAAGAGGAAAAGGGGGAAAAGGTAGGGTGAGTCCCACCGGAGGAAAGAATGGGAGGGGAGGTGGATGACATGGAGCCCTCTCTTGCACGACCCAGAGCACCCTCTCATTGGCATTTTGTCCTCGCATCTGAGGATGCAACAGATGGCAAGACTCTGGGGTACCTTTCCCTCTCCCTGGAGGGGCGACAAAACATCTGGGGGGAAGGATCCGTCATCTGTCTATTTTGCCATCCACCCTCCCGTCCTTCATTCTGTTATGTCAAAATGGTCATTCCGCTCCGGCAAAATCCAGAATCCTCATCCTCATCGGCAGACTGCATGGCTTCGTCGGAGTAGAAGAAGATGAGGAAGATTAAGGAAAGGGGGAAGAACAAGGCTAATGGCATGACAGAGGAGTGGGCAGGCCGAAGTCACTCTTTACAACCTTTTGTAGGCAAAAGTTGATGCGGTGCCCCTCCCTTGCGTCAGTGCCCCTTATCGTAACTGCCTCTTCCCCCGAAGAGGCGTGAGTGGATTTAGAAGAGCTATGTGTAGATTCTTCGAGGAGCAGTTCCATCCGTTGGCAGAAATTTTATGGACCCGCCATGGGGAACACATGAAATATGTACTCCTTTAATGCCTGGGGATATGAACGGATGCGGGTGCTACGCTTGGGAATTCACACAGGTGAAACAAGCGCTATACATGCAGACCCGATTTTGGTAGGATGATTGTACGAAGATATAGCTTGCTGACATATGTAGATATGATATGTAAGGTTTGGTCAAAGATTTTTGTTAGTCATATATTCATTTTTGTAGAGTGCATTCATTTTCAATACTAAGAGAAAGAAGGAAATGGAAGACAAGGAAATAAAGCAAGCAAAAGAAGAATGTTACAAAAAAAAGAGAAAAAAAGACAAAAGACTTGCAGCCGAGTATAAGTTAGATCTCCATCCAAGGATATCAGAGATGAGGCTCGAGGGGTCAACTGTCCCTTAGAGATCATTGAAGCTGGCAGATCCTCGGTGCCCGACGCCTCCTCAATTGTTGAAGGCTGCGTACGCTTGGTCCCTTCGGAGACCACTGGCTCGGGCACTGACCCCACTTGTGTGGGAACTGCCGCGACCATGGGGTCTCCTGAAGCGGCCGTGGCCACTAGCTCTTCCTTGACGGTGTCCGTAAGGCCCTCGCTTTCTTTGTCTGAGGCACGGGGCTTAGGAGGGGATGGAGGAGTCGAGTTTTCCTCAGCCGAGTCATACTATTGCCTGGGCTCGAATATCAACTCTTTAGCAACTTGAGCTTTGGCTAGATGTGCAGCTCGATCGAATCCTTGAGGGAAGCCCTTCTTCAGCCCTTGCCTGAAGCCCGATCCGTAGAAGGTGAAGGCTATGTTTTTCAGGACCTCTCGGTACTCCTCTGAGGTGAGATACCATTCCACTACCTTCACCTTGGCCTCTGCCACCCTCACCTCGATCTTTGACAATTTTTCCTCGGCCTCAGCAGCTTTTGTCATGACTGTTGCTCTCTCCTACTCTACTATCAGCAGGCGCCCACGAAGTGCTTCCCGTTCAGCCCCCCACTGCCTTGAGCTCGCCTCGTGAGACCGATGCTCATCATCTAGGAGCCCACTCTTAAGGTCGGCCATATAGCAAGCCTGGGACAACAGATCGGCCAGAGAGCACGCTTTCTCCTGCTCTGCTCGGGATTAAGAGCGGAGTGATTCGAACTCCAAGCAGAGAGCCTCATGCTCGGAAGCAAGTCGGCTATACTTTTGATCTTGCTCGGCACAGGCTTTTGCCTGTGTCGTCTTACCTCTCTCTGCCCACCCCATACGGTCCACTGCCTCGGCCCCCAATTGAGCCAAAAAAAGACCTCCCTCCATGATCCTCTCAAGCAGTATCTGGGAGGAGGAATGCTGAAGCTCGACTCGGATGGAGGCTGTAACACCCCTGGAATTTTCTAGGATTTTTCAATAATTAAATTATGGAAAAAGGCTTAATGGGCTATTTTATGAATTATAAGGTAAGTGAATTAATTTGAAGGCCAATTATTAACCTAATAAATAAGCCCACTTTAAATAGGCCCATAAACTCAATTCTAAGGCTTTTAGGCCCAGCCCAAGTTTAGAAATGTAATTAGGATAATTCCCTATTTTTATTGGATAAATAGGGGTTAAATAGGATTGGAATTTGACCAAAATTCAAATTCTAGCACCCAAGTAAGTCACGGTCTATCGCGAGACTGCCTCTTGATGATAGCGGTTCAGGGGCAACCGCCACCTGGTTCCGTGAACGGGTGTTAGAGAAGCGTGGAAAACTTGGATTTTAACATAACCTATCGCCATGGATCAAAGTGATCTGGTGTGAGAATATGTCTAGGACTCTCAGGGGATCGAATTGATACCATATAGTACTCCTATTCTGACCTAATCCTTCAACCCTAGGGCAAACTCTATAAATAGAGCCCAGATTCAACCTACATGAACCCTAGTTATGGCTTGTGTAGTTCGAAGGTAAGGCGTTGTCTTCTCAGGTTCATCCTTCAGGGTTTTATGTTCCCTTTAGTATCTTCTAACCCTCTGGCAAATTTCATGTTAGGAGATCAAGCATCTAGAGAGCTAGAGAGATCGAAAGTAGTTATCTCTACGTAAAACGCGTAGGAACAGGCGTGTTCTTCCGACAAAGATCCATAATTTAGAGACCTTTTCAGAGGTTTTATCAAGTTTATCATTTAGAGTAAATTATTCCCCTATGTGTCTTATAATCGCCCTCCAAATCCTGTGAAAAAAGATCAAGCAGTCAGGGAGATAGAGCGTCGGGAAGTTGCTAGTTCCACACAGGATGCGCAGGATTTAGAACCTTCTTCCAACAACAAATTCGAAGTCTAGGGATCAACCCAGAAGTAGGTTATCTCATGTTGGCTTAAACATCAAGTTAGGAACAAAAGTCCTCTATTTTCTCGTGATTTCATGCACTACACATGGAGTATTTTACGATTTTCCATGACTGCGCAAGTTAGGTTTTTATAGCATTCTATCCCAACACCCCTAAATTAAAAGATGAGATTTTGATTTATTTCATGCCCCCTTTTATCTCATAAACTCACCCTAATCATGCTCTCATGTGTTATCTTCCTATTTTCTATAGTTTCCATGCATTTTGTGCCCCAGAATAGGCTCTGCACATGGATATTAGCTTCTGTTTGTTGCAGACAGAAGGCGGTTCTTCAAAGATTGCTACCTTCCAATAGAAGTCCCCGACCGATCGCTACCCGATTTTTGTAACTAGGTTAAACCCTATTTATTTTCAATTTATATATGCTATGCTGCATATCCTAGCTTGTTAGTTATATACCCTCAGCATGGCGTTATTCATACTGCACCTTGGCATGTTTAAAAGCTTATTTTCATGTATGATATTTCCATGCCAAACCTTATAGTTTTGTAATTAAAGGAGATTTCCATGACTTGATTACACTTTGATCTATATTTTTATCATTCCCTTTCTCACCTTATTTCTATTTTATTTAGTTCAGAGATGGCGCATATTCCGGTACGTTGCTATTAGATACACACGCACTTAGTAGGAACATCTCTTGAACTTGAGATCCTCTCCGTCGGATATTCCTTCTGCTAGACTAGTTGATCATGTTTTAAGGCCTCAGTAAGTCTCCGCGAGCCTGGGATTCTCACTACGATGCCGAGCTAGTTGTACCCTAAAAATCCAATGGTCTAGACAGCACTTGAGTTTTCTACGTTTTCCTGCACTCTGTATTGATAGCGGCCTCCCTGCGACTGCAACCTTCTACTAGCGGCCACGGCTTGACCGCGTTCTTCCTACAGTTCTGTTGCGTCAACCCGTTTGCTTTCTGGCGTTGACCCTGTCTAATTGCGGTGTTGACTTGACCGCCTTCTCGAGAAAACGGTCCTGGATCGACCGTCTTCTGCTATCTTGTGTCAAACCTGAGGTATGATCCAAGGGTTGACCCTACTCTGTTCTCAGGTGATCTTTTGTTCGTCTAGAACCCAACATCTTATACATTAATTTATTTATGAACTTTGGAAATATAAGAATGTACCATTATGCTGTCGGATTCCTCCCGTGGCATAATATTTTTTAATTCAACCTTGATCTCATGATTTCTAGTTTGGTACGTTCTTACCTTGATATTGTTATCATGAACTATTGTTTGAATTGGACATTATTGCCCTATATTTATATTTCTTGTGAAGTAGCTTGATTTCTAACTTGAAGATGCAAGAGCGGGCACAGATAGTGTCCAAGGGCTTCATGCTAGCCCCCTCGGCAGATGGCCGAAAACATGCTGTAAACCATGGGCTATGATGAACACTGGCGTCGCATTGTGTTGGGAGTACTTTTTTTTATAAACGGGTGAAATCCATGAATTCTCACGAAATCTCATTAATACATGGTTGTTACATGACTTTCTAGTGCATAGCCTTTATGGTTATGAAAAGTACATTCTCGGTACATGCTAGTACATTCTCGTTCTTGAAAAGCCACATTATAATCTTGCTTGATCATGTTCTCATATTTATTTGAATTCTCACATCTCTATGGTTCTCGATATCTTGTTGTACTTTGGTTTTTATTTTGCATGGATTATCGCGTTCTTTATACCTTACTTTCTAGAGCTAAAATGTTAATCACTTAAATATTACCTTCATGTTGATACGAAGATACCTACTGGGCGAGTGTGCTCATTCCCTACTTTTCCAATCTTTTTCAGGAAATTATAGCGAGTCGGATTCGGACTACGCAAGTGACGGATCCGAGGGCGAGAGTGATTAAAGATCGAGAGAAGACTTAGAGTCATGAGTCCATCTAGTTAGACAAGAGTCATATTGTAATCTAGTAACTTCGCTGTAATAGGCGGTGAAGTTGATCATGTTATGTCATCTTTTATTTTCTTGAGTCTAGAGTGAAAAGAGTCGAGAGTCAGATTGTAACTTTTGATTATGATTCAATAAAGTTGCAGTTTATTTATATATGGTGTTCACTCTTATTTGTGTGAATGATTAGCACTCTGATTATCATGCTAGCTTGAGGCTTATTTGCCAGCTATTCATGTTCCTGACTTAATTCCGATGTATATCTCGGGGTGTGACTGTTAAGTTGGTATCAGAGCCTAAGAATAAATTAGTCCTAAGAAAAAATGTCATGTCATAGGTTAAGTCCAAGTTTTAAGGACCCACACCTATGAACTAGAAAGAAAATTCCGAACCCATGTGAGATTGGGTAGAGCCCGGGATGAGATAGTTTATTTAGATATTAACCTTTAGGTTAATCCTTATAAATTCCAAAGAGAATAACTAATTATTTATTTTCTTAGGAACTTCATAATGGCCGCCAATCATGTGAATTGGCAAGCTATGCAACAAACGGTTGCGGGTCTTACCCATGCCCTTCAAACGGTGGCTCAGGCAAGCACACGAGCTGGCATCGGAGATCTCCATCAAAAATTTCAAAGCATGAACCCTCCACGATTCTCAAGTTCATCCAACCCTGACGAGGCCGATAACTGGATTGATGAAATGGACTGAATATTTAATGTTATGCAATGCGCGAACCAGGAGAAGGTTCTTCTTGCAACATTCCAACTCAACAAGGACGCCCATACATGGTGGAAGGCCACCTCTACTCATCTCCATAATGCTCAACTTACATGGGAGGAGTTCCTTGAGCTCTTCCATGAAAAGTACTTTTCGGAGCACGTCCGGGAGAGGAAGGCGGCTGAATTTGCCTCTCTCCGACAAGGCATGATGTCCATGGCCCAATATGAGCTTCAATTTTCAAGGCTAGCACCATATGCTCCGCATCTTATCAGCACGGAACTCTTGAGGGCTAATCACTTTATGGACGGTTTAAGGCCCGTCTTTGTTCAACAGCTTGGCCCTCAAATTATCCACACATATACGGAGATGGTCCATCGGGCCCACTTATGTGAAAGGACCCTTGAGAAGGTCAAAAAATTCAAGGGTAAGGGAGTAGAATCTAGCTGGAAACATGATAAACGATGAAGGAAAGAGGAGAAATTTAGCATCACGGGGTCCTACAAGTCCCGTGACAATAAGAAGCGGTCCCGTAATGGCAACGGGAACGGCAAGAATAAGAAGGTGAAGGCAGAAGAGAAGCAAGTCATGACGGCTTGCACATTTTGTAAAAAGTTCGATCATTCGACTGAAGAGTGCTGGAAGCCCCTCAGCGCTTATCTTCGATGTGATAGCCGGGGGCACCATATGCCGGATTGCCCTCTTATGAAAGATTAACCTTCTAATAGCGGACGTCGATGGCAGGCTTGGTAAATCCTTTAAATACAAGGCTAAGAGAGTGTTCCTATCAAGTGCAAGTAATCTAATAGCAATGTACCGGAATACGCACCATATGTGAAGTAAGAAAATAGAAAGAGGATGAGTAAGGAACGATTAAAACCCATATACGCCAATGTACCTTCAAAGCATGAAGATTCCTTTAAATACAAGGCTATATGATTTTGGGCAAGAAAATAACATATGTGAAAATTAAGCTTAAGAACATGCCAACATGCAGTATGAAACATGCCATGATCAGGAAGTATAAAAACTAGGCTAAGGCATGCATACCACTATTAATATAAAGAAAATATACGGCGTAGTTACAGAAACCAGAATGCGGTCATGAAGGGACCGCTACTTGCAGGTAGCGGTCTTTGTGAGACTGCCTTCTGTCTGTTGCAGACAGAGACGAAAATCAGTTTTGCAAGGCTATTCTAGGGCAATAAATGCATGTAAAACTATAGAGAATAGCATTATACACAAGATAGCATGGTTAGGACGGAAGCATGCATGGAATAGACATGAATTTAAGCTCAAGGTATTATCTTTTAGTCAAGGGTGCAGAGATAACATGCACTACAAAAATAGATTGCGCAGTCATAGCAAAACAATAAATACGCTGTGTATAGAGCATGAAAACAAGCAAGGTTAGAGGGCTTTTACTCCTAACACGTTGTTTAAGCCATATATGAGATAACCTACCTCTGGGTATGCTCCTAATCTGAGAATTTCTCACTGGAAGATGGTGCTGGTTCCTGCAGATCCTGCGTAGAAACTGCAACTTCCAGATCTCCTAACTTCTCGGCGGCTTGTTTTCCTTGCACAGGATTTAGAAGGAGGTTAGAAGATACTAAAAGGAACAATAAACCCTAAAGGAAGATATTGAAATAATGACACCATACCTCTGCTTCATGCGATCCAAAAGCTAGCGTTCGCGCAGAGTAGACTTGGGTCCTATTTCTAGGAATTGACCTAGGGCTAAGGGTTTAGGTCGAATTAGGAGTCCTGTGGGGCATCAATTCGATCCCCCAAGAGTCCTAGACAAGTTTCCATGCCAGATCACTTCGATCCATCGCGATAGGGATGATAAAAATCTAAACTTTTCCAACTTCTCTAACACCTATTTACGGAGCTAGAAGGCGGTCTCCTCTGGACCGCCTTCATCAAGACGAGGTCGCGCGACTGACCGCGACTTTCCTAGACGTCAGAATTTAAATTTCAGTCAAATTCCTCCTATAATTATCCCCTTAATTATCCAATATAATTAAGAAATTATCCTTTACGTTTCTAGAGTTGGGTTTGGGCCTAAAAGGCTTAGAATTGGGTTTATGGGCCTAGTTTAAGTGGGCCTAATTACCTGGTTATTAATTGTACTTTCAAATTAATTTATTTAACCCATAATTCATTAAATAGCATATTAAGCCTTTTTAAATACTTAATAATTTTATTTAATTCCAAAAAAATCATAGAAAATTCTAGGGGTGTTACACTCTCCCCCAGTTAAAGAGAATTTGATCCCCAAATTCATTGCAATGGGTTTAAGGAGAGTGTACTTTTACTTAGAATTGAATAGCTCTGGAAATCTTTTACGCTTAGCTTCTTCCGTTTCCCATGTCGCCTCTTGGTCTATATTTTGATTCCACCTGATTTTTACCATGGGAATAGTTTTATTTCGAAGCTGACGTACTTCTCGATCAATTATTTTGATTGGGCTTTCCTCGTACGTCAAATCCTTTTAAGTCACCAGGCTGTCATGACTTATAACATGAAATGGGTCATAGATGTACCTTTTAAGCATAGAGATATGAAATACATCGCAAACTCCAGCTAATTGTGGTGGCAAAGCTATCCGATATGCGACCTCGCCATCTCATTCAAGAATTTCAAAAGGGCCAATAAAACTCGGAGTAAGCTTACCTTTGATGCCAAATCTTCTAATACCCCGACCTGGAGAAACTTTGAGAAACACATGGTCTCCCACTTGGAATTTCAGGTCTCGCCTTCTATTATCAACATATGCCATTTATCTATCTTGAGCCATCTGGAGTCTTTCTCGAATAAGTTATTTTTACCTTCTCGGTAGTATCCCTTATGAGTTCAGGGCCTAGAAGTTATTTTTACCCAACTTCATTCCAGCATATAGGTGAGCGGCAACTCCTTCCATATAAAACCTCAAACGGTGCCATTTGAATACTAGCTTGCTAGATATTATTGTAGGTAAATTCAACTAGAGGCAAGTGATCGTGCCAACTCCCACCAAAATCAATAGCACAAGCCCTGAAAATATCTACTATCACCTAGTTTGTTCTCTCAGTTTGACCATCGGTTTGTGGATGGAAAGTAATGCTAAAGTTGAGTTGGGTCCCCAAGGAATGTTGTAGACCCTTCCAGAATTATGATGTGAAACGAGGGTCTTGATCAGATATAATTGTGATAGGGATACCGTGTAGCTTAACTATCTCCTTCATATAAAGCTGCTAATATATCCACATACAATCGACTTTTGATAGGTAAGAAATGTGTAGATTTAGTCAATTGGTCTATGATCACCCATATACCATCATATCCACCTCTTGTCTTTTATAGACCCATGATGAAATCCATCCCTATGCTCTCCCATTTCCACTCGAGAATTTCCAAGGGATGTAGTTTACTTGTGGACCTTAAATGTTCGGCCTTAACTTGTTGACAAGTGAGGCAGCGTCATACAATGTCCACTATTTCTCTCTTCATGTTAAGCCACCAGAAATTCCTCTTTAAGTCTTGGTACATCTTGGTAGTGTTGTGCCCCTGTGATTTTGATGATGTCAACCACTATGATTCATCATGATCATGAATCTGAGTGTGGAATGTGTCTTTGATTCAACCACTATGATTCATCATGATCATGAATCTGAGTGTGGAATGTGTCTTTGATGCATTTGTTAGTCAATGTGTTTTTGATGCTGCATTTGCTTTGATGCATTTGTTGAAGTCATCATGATCTCATTATACATGGAAGAATGTGTATTCTGCAAGAATAGGTTCTGAAGATAAATCAAAAAGTTAGCAGAAGACATTGAAGAAAAAATCTGATGAAAGTGTCGACTCTGAAAGTCGACTTCTGTTTCTACCAGGAAAAGGAAGCTACTGTGATAGGATGTGACAGAATTGGGTTCAAAAAGTGTCGCCTCTGAAAATCGACTCCCATTGGAAGGAGAGAAAAATAGGTCGATGCACATTGCAGTTTCAGCTTAATCAGGTCGATGCAACTGAAGTCTTCATGTTATCAGGTCGATGAACATGAAGAATCTTTTGGTCAGCAAGGTCGAAGCAGTAGTTAGCAGTAGCCGTCAAGAACCAAGACAGGTCGATGCGTGCAAGAAAATTCATCTTGATCAGGTCAACGCAGCTGAACAAATCTGGTGATATAAGGTCGATGCACCTTAATATTTCAAAGATGAAAGGTTGATGCACTTCAGGATTTTTCAGAAGAATGGTCGATGCAGCTATGCCAGATCTGTTGGTAAGGTCGATGCATATAGTTCCCGAGTGTTGTTCTATTAACATAGGTCGATGCAACTATGTTAAAACATGTGGAGGCATTAGAGAAAAGTTTTAGCCAAAGAGATCTGAGCGATCAAGAAAGGTCGATGCACCTGGAGTTGGCAAAGCTATCAGGTCAGTGCATCAGAAGATCAGATTCAGCTAGTCTTCATTTGGATCCAGATCTATTTTGCTTAGTACAATTCAATAATCAAGCTTGGATCTAGAGACTTCACAAGCTGTAAACAATATTGATAAACCAGATTCAAGATATGAATTCAGAAGGGACTCAAGGACAAATATTGTCTGTTTTAATAATAATAGCATACTAAGATTGCAGACTGTATGGCAGATCTGGGAACATGAGAACTAGCAGAAACTGATTAGAAGACAGAAAAAGAGGGAGTAGCTGGAATCTCTACGAAGATTAGATCTCTGAATGAAGCTAACACAGTGACGTACCTTTATGTAGCTAAGGTTGGCAAACTAGTGAACACTGGGTAGGCAGCAGAGACACTTAGGTGAAGCGTGAGAACTCAAGGAAGTCATGTGAGTTCGATCAATCATTGGCAAGGGAGGTAAGTATCAAGTGATCCAAGAAAAGCAATAATGGGCACGTGATTTGAGGTTAGATGTCTGAAACATTCTTCTCCCTCTTGCCACGTGGATGAATGGGAATTAAAAGGTATCAAATCCCTTACCCAAGGCTTTTCCGGAGGCTCTATTCTGCGTGTAAAAAGTGTAACGCCCGAGAATTTTTTTAAGATTTTTTCAGATTTAAAATATAATTATTAAGCATTTAATGGGCTATAAAAGAATTTTGTTTGGTAAAATCTAAGAATTTAAGCCCTACATAAAACAAAGAGGATTAGGCCAATATAATAAGCCCAAAAGGCCCAAAAAGATTATTTTGGACTTTAGCCCATATTCTAGAAGTTAAGAATGGGTGTAAACATGGAATTAAAGGAGATAATTACTCCTTGGTATATAATAATGGGGATAATATCAAAAGAAGTTGGAACTAGTTGAAATTTGGCGCTCACGAGGTCAAACGGTCTATCGCAAGACCGCGTGGGGAGTCAAGCGGTCCAGAGCTAGACCGCTTAGCTCTGTCAGTTCCGTGAGTATGAGAAAACGTGAAAAGGTTGGATTTTTTGGCATCCAAATCACCTAGGATCGACTCTATCTATTAATTAGATAAGTCTAGAAGGATAATAGATCGAATTGAAAGCCTAAATAGGACTCTAAGTTCGTTCTAATCCTCAAAACCCTAGCTAACCCTATAAATAGATCCCAGATTTGATGTATGTGACCCTTACTTTTGGCACGCGTGGAACTAAGGTAAGGAGGATGAATTATAGGTAAGTTTCTTCCAGGAATTTGTTTATTATAGTTAGAACTAATTACCCTCCAAATTTCGTTCTATGAGATCAAGCCTAAAGGAAGATAGAATGTTCCAAAGTTGTTGATTCGACACAAGTAACTCAGGAATTAGTGCGTCCGACCCAGATTGATCAAGAAATTCAAAGCCCTAAAGAAGGTATTTAGCAAAGGTGTCTTTAGAACTTTCTGTTACCCTTCATATCTTCTATCTACTCTCAAAATTTCACATCTTTAGGATAAGGGAATCAAGAGATAGAAAGACGTGAAGTTGCTCATTTAGTTCAGGACAAGCAGAGAACTAGAGTTGACTTGCAGCCTTAAAATCAAAGTTTAAAGTCCAAGACAGAGGTAGGTTATCTCATGAATGGCTCAAATTTGAAGTCAAGAATAAAAGCCCTCTGATTTTGTGCGTTTTCAAGCATTGTACTTTGAGAATTTCATGTTTTAGTAGGACTATGCATCTAAGTTTATTCCTCATGCATGAACTAGCCCTAATAAAGTAAAAAAGAAAATTTTCTTGTTAAATACATGAGCCTATGCATATTGTTGGCCTATATTTATTCTATCATGATTATGGAAGTTTATATATATTGATTTTCATGCATGATGTATCTTAGTTTAGGATTTGGCTTTACTATTATTTGAAGTCGGATTTATACAGGAGCAAACGGTCGTCCTGTAGACCGCCTGGTATCTTAACGGTCCTACGACAGACCGCTAGCCCGATAGCATAAGCGGTCGCCCAACTGACCATTTGTCCAGTAAAACGGTTCTGTTCTACACAGTTTGGTTTTTTGATTTTTCTGCAATATTGTTAATCCAAACATATTACGGATTAGCCAAATTTAATATATGATAAGCCTAGTTAACTAATTTTATTTCCTGGTTTGATTACTGGTTTTATATACTTAGTTAATTTCATTGTTTATCATCATAGATTTCATTTTTTATGTACATTGATATTATTTTAACGTTGTAGACACGCCAAAATTGACGTTACTGTGAGTACATCTCATATTGCCTTGTAATATCCCAATTTGACCCTCAAATTAGTTCTATTTGAGTGGTTTTTCCCACTTTTTTTAAATTTCTCCCTTTTTTCATCATTTTCCTATTTTTTCCTATTTTTCTGGATTTTTCTAGATTTTCTGGGCATTTTTCCCTATTTTTCAGAAATAACGACTTGATCTGAGGCGTCTTTTAAATAACGACTTATACATGGGCGTTTCTTAAAAAATTGACGACTATACTGGAGGGCGTCCATTCTTTCAAATTTCCATTTTTCTGGATTTTTCTGAGAATTTTTCAGAATTTTTTGAGAATTAACGACTTAACCATGGGCGTTACTTTGAATTTGAAAAGAATAAAAAAATCAAAAATTGAATTCACGCCTTACACACGGTCGTCACTTTTTCAAATTGATTTTTTAATATTATTTTCCACTCTCTTCCAGAGGTGATTTGGTGGTCTTCCGGGTGTCAGAAAAATTCACAAAAATAGTCGTTGGAATCAGTGAGACGAGATGCACCTTCACCTAAAAAATGGGAAAATAATATTGAGAAATGAAAAATGGCCCTATTTTGAATATTTTGAATTAACGTCCTTTGTTAAGACGTTTTTTAATTAACGCCTTTGACTCAGACGTGTTTCACAATTTTTCAAATAAATTCCAAAATTTGATTTTTGAATTAACGCCCTGATCTAAGGCGTGTTTTTAAGAAACGCCCTCTGTGTAGGTCGTCAATTCAACAATTGACGCCCTGAACCAAGTCGTGTTTCACTTTTTGTTCCGAACGAACGCAGCCTTTCCCAGAGAGACTCCTGCTTCGTTTGGGCTCTTGCCCAGCTTAATCCTCCCCTACCTTGGTTAGGCTCTTGCCCATTCTTATCCTTCCCCTTCGTAGGACTCTTGCCTTCTTATCTCTGATCCAATTCTATTTAAACAGAGCATTTAGCTCTGTTAAGGGGTTGGATGCCGGAGGTTTTCTTCCCTGTTGTTTTTATTATTTCTTCTTCTTCTTCCTTTTTTTTTCTTTCTTCTACTGCTGTCTTCTTCTTCTTCCGTCTCCCTTCTCTTCTGTTTTTTCTCTTTTTCTTCTATTCTTCTTCTTCTTCTGCTCCCTTTTCTTCTGTTTGTTTCTTTTGTTTCTTTTTACAGGAACCGAAGGTGGCCTTTGGCTAAGGAGGGCTTCTCACGATCAACCTCTTCATCCCTCTTGAAGTTTCTCCCCATCGAGCATCAAAGCCAAGCAAACAGATTTTTCTTATCTCCCCTCTATTCTCTTTTGTTTTTATTTTCATCATATGCATGCATCATTATTCTATTAACTCCCCTTCTCAACCACGTTGAGACCCCCTCACAGTGCACTCTTGCACACCTTTTATCATATTTTCATATCATTTATCATCATATTCCCACCCTTTTTGCATAGGGGTTTAAGGGCAATCCCCTTAAAGGTGTGTTCTTTTATATGATATCATGCTCATACATATTTTTATTGAATTGATGCTACACACACATTATTTCTAATTCCTTTTATTATTGTTGTGTGTCTTTTTGCAAGGGTAACCAAGTGAAGGACTCTCTTCATCGGCCGGCCGATTTGAAGAGAAAAGGAGTACTCACATCCCCTCGTCTATGAGGTATTTGCGATCCTTTCCCCATATTCATCTCCTCTTTGAGGCCCTCGTGTCTCTGGCGATCACATCACAACCTCCTTTTAGCACCTCGTGCATGTTTCACCTCCACTATTGTTTATTGATTATTGCTTTTTATTAATTTCATTTGTTTAAGTGGATTTTAAATAGATCCACAAATTGGCGATCACGGTGGGACCCTTTGTGTTCTTCATCTATTACCCGTTTCCCCTTAGGCACCCGCGTGTGCCATCTCCCTTATTTGCACCCTCGGTGCGTCCCCCTTTTGTGCCCTTCGGGCACCCTCCATTGGTTTTGTCCTTTTCCCTAAGTGATTTGTCAATTTATTGATTTTTCTTTAAAATCTCCACTTATTTGAAATTTTGATGAGCATGCTTATACCTTATATTTGTTGATTGCCTGCGACTGTGAGTGGTTGTTACTGTTGGCCGTGGATTGAGAATTAACGCCTCTGTCGGAGGCGCCTTTTGATTTCACGCCCTAACCCAGGGCGTGTTGTTTGAAGTTAACGCCTTCTGACAGGGCGTTTGCTAGCTGTCTCCAATTATCTCTGCTTGCTTGGTGAATTCACGCCCGTTGCAAGGGCGTCTTTATCTTTATTAGCGCCTCCCTTAAAGGCGTTTTCTTGGATTTGACGCCCGCTGGATAGGGCGTCCTTTTATTTATAGCGCCTCACACTAAGGCGTGTTTTACCCTACCCCTTGGCCCTCACGTTGATTCACGACGGTCACACCGTCGTGTCCTTGTTTAGTAGCGTCCCCTTCCAGGGCGTGTTTTTACTGTGGGTTTCCAGAACCCCCCGGCTGTGGTTTTTCATGATATTTCATGCTTATCTTTGTTGATTGATCATATTATTGTGGTTGGCCTGTTTACCCTGTTTCATTCATATTTGCACTGGTTTGGGAGCCCCCTCCTCTTCATTAGGATCCACACACCCCCTTGGTGAAGGAACGACCCTCCATTGAGCATTCCGTCTCTTTGGATTGGAAATTCCTAAACCAAGCCTCCGTAAGTCCCCGCACCCGTGGATTCCCTCACGGACGCTGGGCAGGTTGTACCCTTTTGGAGTCCCGATATAGTTGGCCTAATACGTGGTGAGTGAGAGTTCCTAGTTGGCATTGGAGTTCAAATCTCATTTGAAACTAGGACTCTCCTTGTGTGAATCTTTCCAAACTTTATTAAAATCCTTAATTCACCAAGGATAAAACAATCAAAAATCACGGTAACCATTCCAACTTGTGTGCTTATTTGCATAATTATTGAGAATTTTTGACTATATAATGGCTTACCATGATAGAAACATGTTCAATTCAATTCATGAGGATGCACAACCTAGCACTTCATATCCTCAATTTCAACATGTTAATCAGCATTCTCACCATTCTTTCAAGGGACCACGTCCTTATTCTCATGGTCATACCCAACCCATGGGCAATGTCCATTCTCATGGTCCACCTACTCAATTTCAGGCCACTTTTCCCTCGGGACCGTCTCCTCCCAATGACGAGAAGGTCTCTCGAATCATCCATGCATTAGATCATCTTACCCCTCAACAGATCCAAGCCCTTAAGGCTGCCGTTGAGGGTACATCTCATGCATCTCCCCCTCTTTCCAATTCTATACGGGTGGCCCATCACCTACCTCCTTCCAATTCTATTCGGGTGACCCATCACCCATCTCCCTCCAATTCTACACGGGTGGACCATCACCCACCTCCTCCTTCCAATCATATTCGGGTAGCCCATTACCCATCTCCCCCTATTCATTCTACTCGGGTGGTCCGACACCCGCCTCCTTCTCTTCCTCCTCCCTCACGGCCCCGAGGCCCATTTATTCATTGCAATCCGGCCCTTCCGGGTTCTTTTACGGGTCATACCGTCAACTCCCCTCCACGGCCTTTTTATGCGGCCCCTCCTCCTTCAAGGCCCTGCCAGCCCTCTATTGTTCAAGTCACACCCCTCCAACAATCTCTTTTTGATAAGATTACTTCCATGGAGGAACAATTAAAGAGGGTCACGGTTCCTCCTACTCCGGTCAATCCTCTCTATGCGGCTTTGGATGACATTACAAGAATGGAGAGAGAATGGAAGGATAGGATGGACGACTACGGCGTTGATATTCCAAGCGAGCAAGAACTGGCAATTGAAGAATCCGAGCCGGTGTATGATGATGAAGCTCCGCAGGCACCCCTTTCGAGTTTCCTTAACTTTCCACTTCCCTCACTTTCATTCGATGAACCCCTCGCTCAGGATGAAGCCACCATCCCCGATCCAACCCCTATTTCCGAGACTTCTTGGTGTTACGACGATGGGTCGATACTCCAATCACCCGCGCCGACGCATCTTGAGTTTTTCACCACTCCAAACACCGCTCGCCCCATTCGGCATTTCCTACGCACCAAACCTTCACCCATTAACCCTCCACCCATTACACCTCCTCCAGTTACACCATTAACCTCCGCAACACTGGCCTCCCCCAAGCCTTCCACTATTAAACCACCACCCGTTAAGCCATCTACCTCCACACCATCGGCCTCCATTAATTACACCATTAAACCTTCCCCAATTAGCCTCCCATTACCGCCACCTCGGTCTTCCATTATCCCTTTAAAACCCACTTTGCCTATTCCACCACATAACCCTCCACCTTTACCTATGGCTAATCCTGAGCAGGACCCACCGCTTTTTGCACTCGAGCTAACCCCGACCGCTTGCAAGCAAAGGGAGAAACTTGATGTGTTTGAACCTCCGCCTCCACTTACGCCAACACTTTCCATTATACCTCCACCACTCACAAAGCCTTCCGCCTCTGCTTCACCTCCTTTTACTACCCGGAATGGGAGTGCTTCTGCAAGTACTTGTGCCGAAGGTGATCAAGAGCCGGGCAAGACAGATGTGGCCACGGTTATGCGATTCAAGATTCAAGAAGTCATTTATCGGATGCCAATCCGGATTATTGTGCCGAGCATGGTCGCAGAGGCCAAGTCACCGCCATTGCTCAGGGAAGAATGCCAAGAATTGATGCCATCCAAGGGCCAGGCAGGGCACCCCTTGTTCCAATTTCCGAATTCCGAATTCATTATTCCTTACAAGGGGCGAATGCCCATTTTATTCAACATCCCATATTCATCACCATCAATGGGCATGGCGATGCTTCATGTTCCAACTCTACGACTCCCTCACCTTATTGATCTTCGCTTTCCAAGGGGGTGGTCATTTATTGAAGCTTCCTTTATTGGGCCAATTGGTCGTACATGTTCACTGTCGTGGAGGGGCAATTGTCTTAAGGGGTCGTCCCCTATTTCTTCCACTCTTGTTCATTCAACTTCATCCATATCCATTTCAATCACCTTTTCTTCATGGGCCACTCCAAGGGAAAAGAGGAGGATCTTACCTTCTCACTCTTCACATTCTTCATCTTCTTCGAATTTCATGCATTTTTCATTCATTCATTCATTCCATTCTTTGCATTCATTGCATCCATCATTTTGCGTACATTTGCACCTCCTACTTCCCGGGTTTCCAAACCCGTATCTTCCCCGCCTTCCGGCACCGCTGGATATTCCGCATTTCCCATCTTATTCATATTCATCCTTTTATCCACTCTCCTTGGGGCATCGCGTCCCCCTTCCTGCCATTTCCCTGGAACCTCCAGGAATTTTATCCCTCCTCTTTGGGCATCTCGCCCTTTCTGATTCTATTTCTCCGGAACCTCCGGACTTTCCCCTCGGGCATCGCGCCCCCTTCCACCTCATTTCACCGGAACCTCCGGACCTTCTTGGGCATCGCGTCCCTCCTTCCATCATTCCTCCGGAACCTCCGGATTCTTCATCTGATTCTCTCTATCTTTTCCCCGGGCACGACGCCCCTTTCCATCTTCTCCTTCCTGATTTCATTCCTCCGGAACCTCCGGATTTTCTTCTCCTCCCTGGACATCGCGTCCCTTTCCATTTACTTCCTCCGGAACCTCCGGACCTTCCATATTTCCTTCAATTCATCTTTTTGCTCCTCCGGGACTCCATATCTTTTATTCTCTTCTTCCTTTTTCGTCATCTTTTTCATCATCTTTTTCCCTATTTCTCCCCAGGGCATCGCGTCCCTTCTTTCGTTATCCCTCCGGAGCCCCCGGATGATTCCTCCTATTACGATTCTCCTCCTTTACCTCCGGACCCTCCGGATCCGCCTCTTTCTATCTACCAATTTCTTCTTCCAATTCATCCTGATTCTGGGTCCGACCCAACTTCTTCCACATCCACTGCTTTGGGCATTTGCCCCTTCTCCCATTGTTTCCGAGGCTTCAGTCCTCACTCCTCTTCTTGATTTTCCGCTTCTTCTGTAGACTGTTCCATGTGATCAGGGTCTCCGCACCTTAGTGAGGGAGTTCTAGCCCTCGCCTCTCTTCCTTTTCTCCTTATTTCGTCTGAGTCTGGTCTGGGCACCATTCCGTCTTGTTAAGCCACTTTCAATCCTTTGCTTCCAATCTTTTTTGTTGCTGAAGAGGACAAATCCCATGATGATCACCTCTAGCAGTAGTTGCTTCAACAAAGGTTGCAAGGTAACATATTGGCGTAAGTAAGCATTTATATGATATCATTCCCTCATTGCTTCACGCATGATTTTCAAAATGAAGTGCTTCCTAGCAAGATTAAGAGTGGTGTTTTAGATCTTTATTTTAGGCTTTTGTTAAATTAAATCATTGTTAAAAAAAGTCTTTAGGCTTGCTTTTGCAGCACCTCTGGTTAATAAAAATCCGCGCTGGGAATTCAACATTCTCTCCCCGCTTGTTAAGAGCAACCCTCAGCTGGGCACCTCACACACTTCACGGCGTCCTTAGTCGGCTCCTTTGGTTAAACATCGTTGCTACCTTGGCCATGCCATGAGTTTCCGAAAGTCTTTTCTCTTCTTTACTCGGCCGAATGCAGGTGCAAGAGGTTGACGGATAAGATAACCAACTTTGGTAAATCCCAATACGAGAGGAGTCTCAAATAGGGGCAGTCTTGACCCAAAATCAATATGAATTTCATGATACATCTCGCCACAAGGGCTGTTATGAAAATCAAATCAATATTTTGATGCACAATTATGAATTATGGCATGTCAAGAGTGGCAAAGTCCCCGCAGGGAAAACCCTGGTCGTATGCATGTCAAGGGTCTGAAAAGTAAAGGCATAAAGCCCCGGCACAACAGATTACCTCTTTGAGGGTTAAACCTTGGAAGGAATTCAAGTCCTGATATCTCCCATCCTGCATAAAGCTTATCTCCAATTGTTCTTCTCTTCTTCCTCCAAGACCGAATGTTTCTCGGGTATGGCCTTGGTAGGGGCACCGTTAATTAATGGCGGTCGGTTATAGGACGCCACTTTCAACGCACGCCCGGCTTTGGGTAATTTTTAGCGAAAAGGGAAGGAACGAGGACCCCTAGTCAGTGGTTCAATAAACACCCTTTGATGCTGCATTTGTGATGTCTAAGCCAAAATCCATAAAAATTTGAATATCTTTCCAAAAGTACACAAAAATTTGCATATTACAAAATTCATAAACATTTGAAAATTTTTGAAAACTCATAAAAATTGCATATTTCAAAACTCCAAAAAAATTTGCATTGTATTCTGATGGTGTTCTACAGGAACCATTTTTACAAGGACCAAGAGCACGGGATGAGTCCTTTCTCCAATCATTGCTATCAAGCTGTTGATTCCTCCCGATATTCTCATGGCATGCCACCCAGGGACATTTTGATTATCATTTCCCCCATATCTCCTGATGATCATTTATCTCCAAATTATTTTTAATCAACTCCTGCTAATTTTATCTGATCACTCTGTCGATGGGCATTATATCAGATCTTGATCATTCATCTCCAAATCTTGATTAGCCAGATTATCTCCTCATGACAAAATAACAAAAAATGATGCTTTGCAATGACATGCTATTCATGTTATCCATGCTTTGCCCTACTATGTGTTATTCATGGCTATATTTGCTATGCTTTGAGTCATGCTTATTCATTGCTTGTTATACTCTTTTATATCTTGGCTAATGAAATTTTTGAGCGCAGGATAAGAAGCTCTTGGTCCCGCCGTCTGGGCATCATCCAAGTCCCACCGGTTTTGCACCTCATTTTCTCAGTTCCGTATGCTGATTATTGCTCCACCACCTCTCCCTGTATGCATTTTACTATATGTTACATACGCTACTAGATTATATCAAGGACCTTGTGGCTTTGGTAAATCTGGGATTTGAGTTCCCCTTCATCAAAAACAATGATGATTCCAGAGAAGTCTTAGTCACACGGATAGGCCGTTGAGCCGTCCAAGACTGGGGATGATGGTTCCCTTTTACGAGTTGGTGCGTGGATAAACGGGCGTCGGCTTAGTATCAGCTCGCGAAATCGGTTTCTTGACCCAGTCTTGGCAGTTTAACAATATTATCCTTGATTATTCTATATTTTCATTTGAATTTCTTCCCTTTAAACCCAGCATGCATTCATGTAGGAATTTGAAACAATTGTTGAAAAATCATTCTGATAAGCTGTTTTTGTGGGTCAAATTGATCTTAATCTTTTCCAGATATGAGATATTCCATGCCGATTTGTGTCCTCAGTTCGTTTTGTTGCTGTTTTGGGTCTTTTCTCGAAAGCTCCCTGTTTGGATTTTTATCATCTTATTTTAATCCTTTTCCCTTTGATCCACCTTGGCTGCAGCACGTCCACTGACTGGTAACCGCTCCCCAAAAATTGACGTTACTGTGAGTACATCTCATATTGCCTTGTAATATCCCAATTTGACCCTCAAATTAGTTCTATTTGAGTGGTTTTTCCCACTTTTTTTAAATTTCTCCCTTTTTTCATCATTTTCCTATTTTTTCCTATTTTTCTGGATTTTTCTGGATTTTCTGGGCATTTTTCCCTATTTTTCAGAAATAACGACTTGATCTGAGGCGTCTTTTAAATAACGACTTATACATGGGCGTTTCTTAAAAAATTGACGACTATACTGGAGGGCGTCCATTCTTTCAAATTTCCATTTTTCTGGATTTTTCTGGGAATTTTTCAGAATTTTTTGGGAATTAACGACTTAACCATGGGCGTTACTTTGAATTTGAAAAGAATAAAAAAATCAAAAATTGAATTCACGCCTTACACACGGTCGTCACTTTTTCAAATTGATTTTTTAATATTATTTTCCACTCTCTTCCAGAGGTGATTTGGTGGTCTTCCGGGTGTCAGAAAAATTCACAAAAATAGTCGTTGGAATCAGTGAGACGAGATGCACCTTCACCTAAAAAATGAAAAAATAATATTGAGAAATGAAAAATGGCCCTATTTTGAATATTTTGAATTAACGTCCTTTGTTAAGGCGTTTTTTAATTAACGCCTTTGACTCAGACGTGTTTCACAATTTTTCAAATAAATTCCAAAATTTGATTTTTGAATTAACGCCCTGATCTAAGGCGTGTTTTTAAGAAACGCCCTCTGTGTAGGTCGTCAATTCAACAATTGACGCCCTGAACCAAGTCGTGTTTCACTTTTTGTTCCGAACGAACGCAGCCTTTCCCAGAGAGACTCCTGCTTCGTTTGGGCTCTTGCCCAGCTTAATCCTCCCCTACCTTGGTTAGGCTCTTGCCCATTCTTATCCTTCCCCTTCGTAGGACTCTTGCCTTCTTATCTCTGATCCAATTCTATTTAAACAGAGCATTTAGCTCTGTTAAGGGGTTGGATGCCGGAGGTTTTCTTCCCTGTTGTTTTTATTATTTCTTCTTCTTCTTCCTTTTTTTTTCTTTCTTCTACTGCTGTCTTCTTCTTCTTCCGTCTCCCTTCTCTTCTGTTTTTTCTCTTTTTCTTCTATTCTTCTTCTTCTTCTGCTCCCTTTTCTTCTGTTTGTTTCTTTTGTTTCTTTTTACAGGAACCGAAGGTGGCCTTTGGCTAAGGAGGGCTTCTCACGATCAACCTCTTCATCCCTCTTGAAGTTTCTCCCCATCGAGCATCAAAGCCAAGCAAACAGATTTTTCTTATCTCCCCTCTATTCTCTTTTGTTTTTATTTTCATCATATGCATGCATCATTATTCTATTAACTCCCCTTCTCAACCACGTTGAGACCCCCTCACAGTGCACTCTTGCACACCTTTTATCATATTTTCATATCATTTATCATCATATTCCCACCCTTTTTGCATAGGGGTTTAAGGGCAATCCCCTTAAAGGTGTGTTCTTTTATATGATATCATGCTCATACATATTTTTATTGAATTGATGCTACACACACATTATTTCTAATTCCTTTTATTATTGTTGTGTGTCTTTTTGCAAGGGTAACCAAGTGAAGGACTCTCTTCATCGGCCGGCCGATTTGAAGAGAAAAGGAGTACTCACATCCCCTCGTCTATGAGGTATTTGCGATCCTTTCCCCATATTCATCTCCTCTTTGAGGCCCTCGTGTCTCTGGCGATCACATCACAACCTCCTTTTAGCACCTCGTGCATGTTTCACCTCCACTATTGTTTATTGATTATTGCTTTTTATTAATTTCATTTGTTTAAGTGGATTTTAAATAGATCCACAAACGTATGTTAGTTTATGGCCAAAATTATATATTCTTGTAATAAACATATGTTCAAAGATGATAGATGATTCATGATTTAACTTGATCACTGTTTTATCATGATTCTCTCTCTTCTAAGAGTCATTTTCATAAGTACATGGTATATATCCCGATATGTTGTCATTAGTTACACCTTTTGCATATTAAGAACACAATCTTAGACTTGATGACCTCTCCTTTGGATATTACTTCCAACGGACTAGGAAATCTTATTTTAAAGCCTCCGTAAGACTCCGCGAGCCTGAGATTCTCACTAGGACGCCGAGCTGGTTGTACCATTAAAACCTATTGTCTAGAAAAGCACGTATCAATGTTTTGTATTTCTAGACCTAAGCGGCCATCTAGTTGACCATTTGAGTTTGCTAGCGGCCATTCACTAGACCGCTAAAGCACATTAAAACGGCAATCTACTAGACCGCAAGGCTTCAGAAAATGGGTTTTTCATATATCGGACTTTGTCTTATCAAACGGTCCTGCACTTGACCGCTTGGATTTCTAAACGGTCCTGTATATGACCGCTTGCGTTCCAAAACGGCCCAGTAATAGACCGTTTGGTTCCTGATTTGTCTAACCCAAGGTTTGACTTTAAGGTTGGTTTTCTTGAGTTCCTAGATGATCTTAAGATTATCTAGAGCCTAAACTATGTTTAATCAAGCTTAGTTTGAATTATGAAACTTAAAGAAAGTACCGTTATGCTGCCGACTTTTTCTAGCATAACCTAGTTATTAATTCATTCTTGAAATCTCTTGTTCTTAATTGAAGCATTCTTATTTTTGTTACCTTATCATGGAACTTTTATTGAACTTGTACATTATTGGCCACATTGTTTGATATAAACGTTGAAGTAGCTTGATTTATACTTGAAGATGCAGTTCGAGCACTGATTGTGTTTAAGGGCTCTATGCTAGTCCCCTCGGTTGATTGTCGGAAACATACTGTAAACCATGGGTTATGATGCTACTGGCGTCGCATTGCGCTGAGAGTACTTTCTTTATAAATAAGTGAAATATCCATGGGAATCCACATGAATTCATGAAGTACTTGTTACTAAGTAAAGAGTACATTCTTGTTTATTACATGACTTTCTAGTGCATAGCCTTCATGGTTATGAAAAGTACATTCTTGTTACATTCTTGAAAAGGCCAGATCTACATTCTTATTACATACTTGATCAAATCATATTCTTGTATCTCAGGTTTGGTCATATCTTGTTACTTTAGCTTTATTCGCATGTTTCATCGTATTTGCATGATTTACCCTATTCTTTAGAGCTAAAATGCTAATCATTTAAATTTACCTTCATGTTGATATGAAGATACTTACTGGACAAGTGTGCTCATTACCCTACTTTTTAATCTTTTTCAGAAAATTCTAGTGGGTTAGATTCGGATTACTCAAGTGATGGATCTGGGAGTGATTAAAGGATAAAGACTTGAGAGAAGCCTTAGTTACTAAATGTCTAATCGAGTCGTGATGTAATTTTTATTTTCTTGAGTTTGGTCAAGAGAGTCGAAGGATCTTATGTAATGTGAGAATTAATTTATGAAGGAATAAAAATAAAGGTTTTAGTGAATTATATTGTGCAATTACTCTTATGTGTGATTATCTTGCGCTCTGATTATATTACTTGCAAGAGGCTTACCATGCCGGCTGTTCACGTTCCCGATTATTTCTGCTGTATAAATCTCGGGGCGTGACAGTTTAGGTGGTATCAGAGAGATAGGACTGGAAGTCCTAGAGAAAAATGTCTTGTCATAGGTTAAATCCAAGGTTTAAGGACCCACACCTATGAAACTAGGAAAGAAATTCCAAACCTATGAGAGGAATTGGGTAGAACCTGGGATGAGATAGTCATTAGGATTATTTCTAAGGATTAACCACACTCATTCCAATAGAATTAACAAATCCACTACTCTTTTCAGGTACCTAACTCACATAATGGCTCATCGCGTAGACTGGAATGGTGTGCAAGAGACCGTTGCGGGTCTTACTCAAGCGTTACAATCTATCGCTCAGGCTGGCGAAGGGGCAAGAGCGGGAGACTTGCATCGTAATTTTCAGAGCTTAAATCTTCCGCAATTTTCGGGTTCCTCTAATCCAGATGAAGTAGATAATTGGATAGATGAGATGAACCGTATCTTTGATGTTATGCAATGTACGGATCAAGAGAAAGTTCATCTTGCGACATTCCAATTAAACAAAGATGCCCGTACATGGTGAAAGTCCATTCCGACACCGCCTCAAGATGCACCACATACTGGGAAGGTTTTCTTACACTTTTCTGAGCCAAGTACTTCTCCGAACATGTTAAGGATAGAAAGGCGATGGAATTTGCTTCGTTACGTCAAGGCATGATGACGGTAGCGGAGTATGAACTTCAGTTCTTTAGGCTCGCGTCGTATGCTCCTCATTTAGTTAGTACTGATTTATTAAAGGCTAACCGATTCATGGATGGTTTGAGGCTCGGCTATTTTCAACAACTTGGGACTCAGAATATCCGTACATATGCGGAAATGGTCCAGCGTGCGCATCTATGCGAAAGGACCTTAGAAAAGGTCAAGAAATTAAAAAGCAAGGGTGAGGAGCCGAGCCGAAGGTCTGACCGGCATGATAAGAAGAAGTTTAGTATCATGGAACCATACAAGTCCCGTGATATCAAGAAGAGATCCCGGAATGGGAGTGGTAGTGGTAACCACAAAAATAAGACAGTCAAAGAAGAAGAGAAGTATGTCGCCACGGCTTGCACTTTTTACGAGAAATTCGGTTATTCGGCCGAAGAGTGCTGGAAGCACCTCGGCGCTTGTTTATGTAAGACCCGTAGAATTTGGATTTTCTATTGGATCATAAAATATTAAAATTCATGAATTTAGAAGTTTTTATCCGGTTTATTGGGCCTAGTTAGTGGGCTTTGTGCTTTTATATAAGAGTTTTAGATATAAAAAGGGGCATATGTATTACTTTGCTTAATTGAGGGTTTACAGTGTAAAAGAGGGTTATAAATCAATATATATATATTATTATTATTTTAATCCTTGTTTTACCCATTCGATGGCCCCCTCTCTCTCCCACTTTCCCTTTTCTCCCCCCCCCATTTCACCCGAAGGCGACGGAGCGCCCAGGTGACACCCGCGGGTGAAACCCGCGATCGGCGTTCCCCCCCTCCCTCGTTCCTCGTCTTCTCGGCGCGACGGCCGGTCGGCCATGGCGGAGGAGCGCCAGCGGTGAGCTGGCACAAGGAGGAGGACCGCGACCGGCCCACCCCCTCACTCGCCCCTTTTCTCCTTTCACGGTGCGCGGAGGCGGGATGAAACCGGTGACCCTCTCTCCCTCTTTCTCTCTTCCCGGATTGCCGACGACCCGACGGCCTTGGCGGAGGAGCCGGCGGCCTCGTCGGAGGGCCTGCAGAGGTGGAGGATCGCGGCGGCACCCTCATCGGCTCCGACCCCGGAGCGGTGGTGCGACCCCACGGCGACATCGGCGGCCTTGTTCCCGTGCTAGGACCGGTGGAGGTTTACCCCACGACGAGAGGAACGCCGTGGCATCAACACGGGACGATCCGTGAAGTGGAGAGACGGCCGGGAAAGGCAGACAATGGTGCATCCCTAGGCCTGCATGCAGTCGGAACGGAGCTTTCGGCATGATTGAGGTAGGGGGATCGATGCCTTTGCCCGTTAAATTGTTCCTAACGCATGCCCATCGTCGCTGAGTTCATAGATTAACTATCGCATACCCATCGTCGCTGAGTTCATAGATTAACTATCGTATGCCCATCGTCGCTGAGTTCATAGATTAACTATCGCATGCCCATCGTCGCTAAGTTTATAGATTATAAACTGTGCATGCCCATCGTTGCTGAGTTCATAGATGATAAATTGTTGTATTGAGATGATGGATTGGTAGGGAACAGGTCAAATATTATAATTCCCATCGATTTGAGTCGACCGAGAAGGGATCCGGTTGTGATTCCGGTGGATCCGGTTCTCCGGTAAGGACTATGTTTGAATTATTTTAGATTTTGTAACGGTCCGCCCATAAACCGTCTGCTGACCCGAGCGTGTAGCAACCCGTATAAAATTAAAAGAAATAAATTTAGATAAATTGAAATAAACTAAAAGATTAAGTGAACAAATGAAAAAGGTTAAAACAAGAAGAACAAAGCCCTGATGAAATTAACGCCTTGGAGCAAGGCGCTACTTGACAAGAAACGCCCTCACCTAAGGCGTGTTTTTAGAAGGGACGCCCACATTTCAAGGCGTCAAATCTTAAACAACCAAAATTACATAAAAGGCAAGTATTTGAAATGCCCTTTGCTTGGACGCGTTTCCACAAGAAACGACGCATTCCAAGGCGTCAATTTAAAATTCGACGCCCTAGAATAAGGCGTTAATTCCATTCCAGTTTCGTTCGAACCGGGAACTTATCCAGGGTAAGTTGATAACTATGAGAAAGAGTTCGAATGTAGTAATAACTCTATCATGGAAGTGTTACTTCCAATCGAACACTAACCTTATTAGGATTTCCAGAATCCTATAAATACCTTGATGGATCGAACCCTAGACAGCTATTTGGTCGATCGTCTCTGCTACGGTAGGTAAAGAACTAACAGTTCTTCCTTTGGTTTTCCTTCTCTTCCGATAGGATAGTATGAAGAATAAATCTTCTTCCACTTACAGGTTGAGGAGCTCTTAATCTACTGAAGAACGTGGGTTCTTCAACTTCTCCTTCAGTTTCTTCTTCCGGTGAGCACTCTGTACAAGCAGAGTATCGTCTCTTCACCAGATCCTTCACGTTTCATCAAAAGGTAGGATTTTCTCAGGGATTGTAGCCCAAACTAGCATATTAATATATATAGCATCATCCGTTAATACCTGCATATAGGTTTCATGCGTTTCGGTTAGTTTCTAAAGAGTTTTGAAATAGACGCCCTTATCAAGGACGCTACATTAAAAGACACGACCATGACTAGGTCGTCAATTTAATATTTGACGCCCTGCACACGGACGTCAATTTCTCTTAATTAATAAACACCATGTTTAAAAAATTATATATCAATGCAAACATGATTCTAAATTAATGCATGGTCAATCTCTTGTAATCCTGCTATTTATTATGGTACTGACCATATATTATGTTTCCTGAAAATTCCTTATCTCGAAACTTGTAAACTTGTGAATTAACAACCTTGTCCAGGTCGTCTTTTCTTGAACTGACGCCCCATACCAGGGCGCCTTCTGTAAACTAACGCCCCTGTCCAGGGCGCGTTTCATTAAAATTTCCAGATTTATAATATTCTACAAAACTAGAAATATTGAAAGGACGACTGTTGTACACGTCGTCAAATCTAATATAAACGCCCCTGATTAAGGTGTTAATTACATGAAAAATGACTTTACCAAAGTCGCTACTTTCTGTATTACTGATTTTTCCTGATTACTGTTATCCGAGGGATTCATTACATATATTTATATATATAGGCACTATTACTCCACTCCGTGAGTATAGTCCCATGTTTTCTACGATATTTTATCGTTACCCCTCAATTCTCATTGACATACAAGCTCTCCATTAGACATTCCGTTCCTTTGGACTAGCGAGTTAGTCATAGAGACCTCCGTAAGACTCCTCGCTGCCTTGGATTCCCTCAAGGCCGACTGAGCTGGTTGTACCCTAAAAACCCATTACAGAATCTTTGCCATGTCCCTCTATAGAAACATGGTGATACCGGTCCTCATGTCATGCCATGAGTATGATATGAGAATTATCTTAATGAACGGGGAAGAATATGCCGTTGTTATGATGTTCTTGTAGACCCCAATTCTATATTAAACTTGATGTTCTTGTGAACCTCAATTCTATATTAAGAATGAGGACGTCTTGCCATTGAGGTGCTATTCATATGGACCTCAATTCTATATAAAAGAGTGTCTCTACTTACTTATCATGGTACCCGAGTTAAGGGAACCAATTCCACCTAGTTTTATCGATAATCATGATTGTACCGTTATTATCGCCTATCTATGTCAAGAATCATATTTTTGGACTCTATTCTTTCAAAGTCTATCCTACATGTCTACAAGCTTTATCCTTGAAATTCCATATTGGCTATATACAAAAGTGGATGTTAAAATACATGACTAATGTCTGCGCATATAGGGCCCGATCTGGTCCTAGGAGGAGCACCCGAAAGTACTTGTGCCCATGGGAGTTGATTGATCACGGTATTGACATTATACCGAAGTGCATGACTAGCTTGATTGAACATTCCACAAATCTTGTACTTGACTTGATATTACATAACTTGTGTGGCCCGAAAAAGGGTAATTACTTGCGTGCTTGAACGTGATAGCCAAATTTCATCTTGACATGATAAAATACTTGCTTGAATATCTTGATATCATTTGATATAAGTTCTTGAAAGTTCATGACTAGTCCTTCCTATTATCTTATTGTTATATCCTCTTTCTATCTTGTCATTTTATGCGAGCATGCATAGCTATAGTACATTCATGAAAGATGTAACTACTTAAACCCCTTGCTAGTTCCTGAGATATAATTTCCTACTGAGCGTTCGCTCACTCCGTGTTGTCCCTACTTTTCAGGTAAGTCCGACGACGAGGGAAGTCAATCAGATGGGGAGAATCAAGAGTGAAAGAGCTAGAGCTTTTCCAAGTGTCATCTAGTCTTTTATATATTTCTTGAGTCACATGTGTACTTTTCTTTTTTTTGAATAGAGTATTGGGTTTGTAATAGACTATTTATTATGAAGAAATAAATGGATTGGGTTATCTTTACTTTTGCGCATCTCTGTCTTTGTGTCGAATACACTACTACTCTGATTGACATGATTGATATAAACTCGTCACGCATCTCCGGGTATCTTCCGCTCTCGGGGCGTGACAATTTTTGTGGTATCAGAGCCTAGGGTATTCAATTCCTAGGAAAACCCAAGTCCAAGGATATGTTCAAACCTTTAACCAGTGAGATTGGGTAGAACCAAGGGTTGAGTTAATATAAAAACTTAAAAGCCCTTAACGCGAGTATATACTAATATAGTTATTGTAATTGTAGGATAATGGCTGCCGAACGAGCTCAATGGCGCAACATGCAGCGTACACTGCAAGGCATGACTCAAGTGCTGCAACAAGTAACACAAGGAGGTGGACAACGAGCAGGAAGTCTCCACCAGACCTTCAAGAACATGAACCCGCCCAAGTTCACGGGTTCTACTAATCCAGATGACGCTGAACACTGGATTAGGGAAACAGAACGAATATTCCGTGTTATGCAATGCACGGATCAAGATAAGGTCTTATTAGCTACTTTTCAGTTAGAAAGGGATGCTAGATGCTGGTGGGAATCAATAGAGGCTACTATAAATCAAGATCAGGTTACGTGGGAGGAATTCGTTGAACACTTCAACGCAAAATATTTCTCGGACCGAGTTCAGGAAAAGAAGGCTGCAGAATTTGCTGCATTAAAGCAACGATCTTTGTCAGTGGCCGAGTATGAGGCCCAATTCTCTAGATTATCTCGGTATGCTAAGCATCTAGTTAGCACCGAGAAAATGAAAGCTAGGAGGTTTCTTAATGGGCTCAGGCCCCAAGCTATTACTCAACTGGCGCCGATGGACATTCAAGTCTACTCGGAGATAGTACGCCGAGCTCAACTATTAGAAGATGCCACGGAACTGTCTGATAGGATTCGTGGTAAGGATAAGAAGGAACAAGTTACAGGTTCGGGTTCCTTTAAACCCAACTTCAAGAAGAGGCCTAGCAATGAAGGTATTTCCTCGCAAGAGCAAAAGTTCAAGAAGACCAAGCCCTTCTCTATCACCACTACCTCTCCAAATACAGTGTGCAAACATTGTGATAAAGCGGGTCATAGAGTAGAAGAATGCTGGAGGAAACTTGGAGCATGTCTCCGTTGTGGGAGTCGTGAGCATCGGATTCCCGATTGCCCACTACTAAATAACCAAGCTGATGACGGAAAGCGCCCAGTAACCAAGAATGCTCGTCTTCATGCAATCAAGGAGATCGAGCAAGAAGAAGAAGGCGGCTTAGTGGAAGGTACATTGAAAGTTTGTTCCAGGAATGCATATGTCTTAATTGATACTGGTGCATCGCATTCTATTATTTCTAAGAAGTTTGCTGACCCATTACCCCTAGGACCGAAATGGATAAAGTTAGTTTTGTCTACTCCTCTGGGTGATGAGACTGATATTACACATCATTACCAAAACTACGAAGTATCGGTTCAGGGTAGAAATCTCCCTATTGATCTCATATGTTTAGATCTGAAAGAGTATGATGTTATACTAGGAGCAGATTGGTTATCCAAGTATCAGGCAACGGTTGATTGCCGCAATAGTAAGGTTACATTCAAGGAATTTCCAGAACTAATCTTGACTAGCCCCAAGGGTCGGAGCAGATCCCCTCTTATTTCAGCTCTCCGAGCTAGTAAGCTCATCAGGAAAGGATGTGCATCTTTCCTTGCCTTTGTCACAGTTAAAGAAGCTAAGGAAGCTAAGCTAGAAGACATTCCAGTGGTACAAGAATTTTCGGACGTATTTCCGGAAGATTTACCAGGATTACCCCCGCAAAGAGAAGTGGCCTTCGCCATTGACTTAGTCCCTGGTGCTGGTCCGATTTCAAAGGCACCTTATAGGATGTCACCTGCTGAACTCAAGGAGTTAAAAGAACAATTAATGGAACTCATTAAGAAAGGATTCATTAGACCAAGTACTTCCCCGTGGGGAGCGCCTGTACTATTTGTAAAGAAGAAAGACAGATCCATGAGGTTATGCATCGACTATCGACAGTTGAATCATCTCACTATCAAGAACAAGTATCCACTACCGAGAATCAATGAATTGTTTGATCAAATTTCAGGATCCATGTACTTTTCCAAAATTGATCTTAGGTCAGGATATCACCAACTAAGAATCAAGGACGAGGATATTCATAAAACCGCATTCAGAAGCAGGTATGGCCATTATGAATTTGTTGTTATACCTTTCGGACTAACGAATGCCCCTGCTGCCTTTATGCAGTTAATGAATAGTATATTCAGGCCTTATTTGGATCAATTCGTGGTGGTCTTTATTGATGATATATTGATTTATTCCAAGACCAAGGAAGAGCATGAGGAACATTTGAGGATTGCATTACACATATTGAGGACAAACCAATTATATGCAAAACTTAGCAAGTGTGAATTCTGGCTTGAAGAAGTGACTTTTCTCAGACATGTTATATCAAAGAATGGCTTGTCTGTAGACCCATCAAAGGTTGAAGCTGTAAGGAACTGGGAAAGACCGACCAATGCTAGCGAGATCCGAAGTTTCTTAGGTCTTGCCGGCTATTACAGGCGATTCATCAAGGATTTCTCAAAAATCGCCGTGCCACTTACGAGGTTAACTCGCAAGGAGATCCGTTATGAATGGGATGAGGAATGTGAAAGAAGTTTCCAAACTCTCAAGGATCATCTTACTACAGCTCCTATCTTAGCATTGCCAATTGAAGGAGAAAAGTTCGAGGTATACACTGATGCTTCTGGCATTGGCCTCGGGTGTGTTCTAATGCAACAAGGGAAGGTTATAGCCTACTCTTCTCGTCAATTAAAGAAGCATGAAGAGAACTACCCCGTCCATGACTTAGAATTGGCCGCGGTAGTATTTGCACTCAAAATATGGAGACATTATCTTTATGGAGTACAGTTTACTGTATACTCCGATCACAAGAGTCTCAAATATCTTTTCTCACAGAAGGAGTTAAATATGAGGCAAAGACGATGGATGGAATATCTCAAGGACTTCGACTTCAATATACAATATCATTCCGGAAAGGGTAATCATGTAGCAGATGCCCTTAGTCGAAAGCCGAGAGCACTGTTAGCCAATTGTATGATTCAAGAATGGAAATTACTGGAACAATTCTCTGAACTCAATATAAGCATGGACACAGACCCTAGGTGTGTCACATTATCTCATATAAGCATACAGTCAGACCTATTAACTGAAATACAAGCACTTCAAGATAATGACCCAATGTTAGTAGAGATCAAAGGCAAACTGGAAGGACAATCGGATTTCCAAATAACTTGTGAAGGAAGATTAATATTCAGGAATAGAAATTGCATACCGGATTGTCCCGAGGTAAAGAAGAAGATCTTAGATAAAGCTCATAGATCAAGGTATACGATTCATCCAGGATCTACCAAAATGTACCAATATGTAAAAAGGAATTTTTGGTGGCCCAACATGAAAAGAGAAATAGCGGACTACGTATCACGCTGTCTCACGTGCCAACAAGTCAAGGCGGAACACCAAAAGCCTGCTGGAAAACTACATCCTCTAGATATCCCTAAATGGAAGTGGGAGGATATTGGTATGGATTTCATCATGGGTTTATCTAAATCAAAAAGAGGACATGATGGAATATGGGTTATCATTGACCGATTGACTAAATCAGCGCATTTCTTGCCAATCAAGAGTCGATGGTCAGTTGATAGCTGCACTATACATCAAGGAAATAGTCAGATTACATGGTATTCCTGTTTCAATCGTGTCTGACAGAGATCCCCATTTTACTTCTCATTTTTGGAAAGGACTACAACAGTCGTTGGAGACGAGACTTAGCTTCAGTACAGCTTTTCATCCTCAAACGGATGGTCAGACCGAGAGAACCAATCAAGTAGTCGAGGATATGCTAAGAGCATGCATTACTGATTTTGGTGGGAACTGGCATGATCACTTGCCTCTGGTCGAATTTGCATATAATAATAGCTACCAGGCAAGTATACAAATGGCACCTTTTGAAGCCTTATACGGAAGGAGTTGTCGATCACCCTTATGCTGGGATGAAGTTGGAGAGAAACAACTGTTAGGTCCAGACATGGTAAGGGATACTACCGAGAAGATACAATTAATCAGAGAAAGACTGCAAGTTGCTCAGTCTAGACAAAAGGCTTATGCTGACACAAGAAGGAGAGATCTTGAATTCCAAGTTGGAGATCATGTATTTCTCAAGATATCGCCTGGACGTGGAATACGAAGATTTGGTGTTAAGGGCAAGCTTACACCAAGATTTATCAGACCTTTTGAGATACTAGAAAGAGTTGGCGAGGTTGCTTATCGCATCGCATTGCCACCTCAACTGTCCGAAGTACATGATGTGTTCCACATATCTATGTTGAAGAAGTATGTGCATGATCCATCACATATTATTGAGCATGGAAATCTAGTAATCCGGAAAGATCTCACATACGAGCAGAAGCCCATAAGAATACTAGATCGAGAAGTACGAACCCTAAGGAATAAGGTTATTCCCATGCTAAAAGTACAATGGAATAAGAATTCAAAACATGAAGCTACATGGGAGACCGAGGAATCTGTGAGGAAGCTATTTCCAGAGTTATTTTAGAAGGTATGAACTCTACACTCTCCATATGTAAATATATGCCATGAATTTGGGGACCAAATTCTTTTAAGTGGGGGAGGGTGTAGCAACCCGTATAAAATTAAAAGAAATAAATTTAGATAAATTGAAATAAACTAAAAGATTAAGTGAACAAATGAAAAAGGTTAAAACAAGAAGAACAAAGCCCTGATGAAATTAACGCCTTGGAGCAAGGCGCTACTTGACAAGAAACGCCCTCACCTAAGGCGTGTTTTTAGAAGGGACGCCCACATTTCAAGGCGTCAAATCTTAAACAACCAAATTACATAAAAAGGCAAGTATTTGAAACGCCCTTTGCTTGGACGCGTTTCCACAAGAAACGACGCATTCCAAGGCGTCAATTTAAAATTCGACGCCCTAGAATAAGGCGTTAATTCCATTCCAGTTTCGTTCGAACCGGGAACTTATCCAGGGTAAGTTGATAACTATGAGAAAGAGTTCGAATGTAGTAATAACTCTATCATGGAAGTGTTACTTCCAATCGAACACTAACCTTATTAGGATTTCCAGAATCCTATAAATACCTTGATGGATCGAACCCTAGACAGCTATTTGGCCGATCATCTCTGCTATGGTAGGTAAAGAACTAACAGTTCTTCCTTTGGTTTTCCTTCTCTTCCGATAGGATAGTATGAAGAATAAATCTTCTTCCACTTACAGGTTGAGGAGCTCTTAATCTACTGAAGAACGTGGGTTCTTCAACTTCTCCTTCAGTTTCTTCTTCCGGTGAGCACTCTGTACAAGCAGAGTATCGTCTCTTCACCAGATCCTTCACGTTTCATCAAAAGGTAGGATTTTCTCAGGGATTGTAGCCCAAACTAGCATATTAATATATATAACATCATCCGTTAATACCTGCATATAGGTTTCATGCGTTTCGGTTAGTTTCTAAAGAGTTTTGAAATAGACGCCCTTATCAAGGACGCTACATTAAAAGACACGACCATGACTAGGTCGTCAATTAAATATTTGACGCCCTGCACACGGACGTCAATTTCTCTTAATTAATAAACACCATGTTTAAAAAATTATATATCAATGCAAACATGATTCTAAATTAATGCATGGTCAATCTCTTGTAATCCTGCTATTTCTTATGGTACTGACCATATATTATGTTTCCTGAAAATTCCTTGTCTCGAAACTTGTAAACTTGTGAATTAACGACCTTGTCTAGGTCGTCTTTTCTTGAACTGACGCCCCATACCAGGGCGCCTTCTGTAAACTAACGCCCCTGTCCAGGGCGCGTTTCATTAAAATTTCTAGATTTATAATATTCTGCAAAACTAGAAATATTGAAAGGAGGACTGATGTACACGTCGTCAAATCTAATATAAACGCCCCTGATTAGGGCGTTAATTACATGAAAAATGACTTTACCAAAGTCGCTACTTTCTGCATTACTGATTTTTCCTGATTACTGTTATCCGAGGGATTCATTACATATATTTATATATATAGGCACTATTACTCCACTCCGTGAGTATAGTCCCATGTTTTCTACGATGTTTTATCGTTACCCCTCAATTCTCATTGACATACAAGCTCTCCATTGGACATTCCGTTCCTTTGGACTAGCGAGTTAATCATAGAGACCTCCGTAAGACTCCTCGCCGCCTTGGATTCCCTCAAGGCCGACTGAGCTGGTTGTACCCTAAAAACCCATTACACAATCTTTGCCATGTCCCTCTATAGAAATATGGTGATACCGGCCCTCATGTCATGCCATGAGTATGATATGAGAATTATCTTAATGAACGGGGAAGAATATGCCGTTGTTATGATGTTCTTGTAGACCTCAATTCTATATTAAACTTGATGTTCTTGTGAACCTCAATTCTATATTAAGAATGAGGACGTCTTGCCATTGAGGTGCTATTCATATGGACCTCAATTCTATATAAAAGAGTGTCTCTACTTACTTATCATGGTACCCGAGTTAAGGGAACCAATTCCACCTAGTTTTATCGATAATCATGATTGTACCGTTATTATCGCCTATCTATGTCAAGAATCATATTTTTAGACTCTATTCTTTCAAAGTCTATCCTACATGTCTACAAGCTTTATCCTTGAAATTCCATATTGGCTATATACAAAAGTGGATGTTGAAATACATGACTAATGCCTTCGCATATAGGACCCGATCTGGTCCTGGGAGGAGCACCCGAAAGTACTTGTGCCCATGAGAGTTGATTGATCACGGTATTGGCATTATACCGAAGTGCATGACTAGCTTGATTGAACATTCCACAAATCTTGTACTTGACTTGATATTACATAACTTGCGTGGCCCGAAAAAGGGTAATTACTTGCGTGCTTGAACGTGATAGCCAAATTTTATCTTGACATGATAAAATACTTGCTTGAATATCTTGATATCATTTGATATAAGTTCTTGAAAGTTCATGACTAGTCCTTCCTGTTATCTTATTGTTATATCCTCTTTCTATCTTGTCATTTTATGCGAGCATGCATAGCTATAGTACATTCATGAAAGATGTAACTACTTAAACCCCTTGCTAGTTCCTGAGATATAATTTCTTACTGAGCGTTCGCTCACTCCATGTTGTCCCTACTTTTCAGGTAAGTCCGACGACGAGGGAAGTCAATCGGATGGGGAGAATCAAGAGTGAAAGAGCTAGAGCTTTTCCAAGTGTCATCTAGTCTTTTATATATTTCTTGAGTCAAATGTGTACTTTTCTTTTTTTTTGAATAGAGTATTGGGTTTGTAATAGACTATTTATTATGAAGAAATAAATGGATTGGGTTATCTTTACTTTTGCGCATCTTTGTCTTTGTGTCGAATACACTACTACTCTGATTGACATGATTGATATAAACTCGTCACGCATCTCCGGGTATCTTCCGCTCTCGGGGCGTGACAGAGCGGCTGACAATTCGACCGCGTAATATGTAATTAATGCATGTTCGTTTAATTATGCATTTAATGTTGAACATTTACCATGTTTAAATAATTTGCTAAACTGTGGCATATTTATTAATGCATGAGTTATGAGTTATGTCTTCCATATGTTCCTATGCTATGTTAATAATGTGAAGGTATTAAATGATGAATTGATTCCATGATTTATAAACTGTTTGGATTTATCTCTCATGTGTATTTAAACCTTCATTAATATGGAAATCATGTATGTTGAATTACATTTATTGATGCATGAGTTATATTTTCCATATGCTCCTATGCTGTGATAATAATATGAATGTGTTGAATGATGAATCGATCCCATGATTTATAAATTGTTTAGCTTTCATTACTTCTTCATGTGATTTATTAAATTCTCATGATGAATGAGTAGTTTTTGTATATAATCACATGTCTTAATGGTGTTCAGAAGCGCAATGAACTGTTTAGATGTATTCCTCATGTGTATTTAAATCTTCATTAATATGGAAATCATGTGTGTTAAACTGACAGTGTAGCGATCGTATGGCTGACTGCTATTGTTGTCGAACGGCCTTTCCCCATGACCGTCTCTCGGCTTAGCGATTCAGGCTAGACCGTTTCATCTTCGTACACTATTTATAGGTTTCTGTTAAATTAAGCGGCAAGAATGTAGCGGCCGTTAGACTAACCGCTATCGTCATGTAAATGGCTTGTCGAGTGACTACCTATTGACCTTTGCGGCCAAGTCTAGACCGTCATTCTTTTCAGCATATAGTTTTATTGCATTTTCATCACATTCTCCTGATTATGTGCTTAATGCTAAATGTATAGCATGCTTAGACATAGTTATAAATCATGATATGTGTTATATTGCGCATTATCATTTCTTTCGCTTATAACATATTTTCATATTCCATTAAGGTTAACTTCTTATCTCTAATTGACTGATCCCACTAGACGTAGCCTAGCGACGACGAGTCGAACCACCTGGGAGGGGTGGCTAGGTAATCCCGATATACGGTTTTTAGGCTAGTTTCCGTGGGCCCATGCTTTACAGTAGCGTCCTGCTGGGGGGGAAAACTAGCTAGAGGCCTGGCTCTAGGCACGAGCCGGTGTATGCACATGTGGTCAGGGGCTTGGACTAGCACCGATGGGTGCAACCCTGACTAGTCACTCGTTACTGTTGTCCCTTGTACTTACTACAGTGTCTCATGTTCCCGTGTTTGTCACGAGTGTAAGACTCCTGAGACACAGTGTAAGTCGTCAGTGGATGCATCTGGTCTTGCTTCTAGTGGCTTCTTTCTCCTGTCAGATGGATTATAGGAACTTGACTCAATTGGATATTAGACTATTTTTATATTCGTATGAAGGTCCTCGAATATGGTAGGATCCTTTAACATATTCATTTATTCGGTTAACGGTCTTCGAATATATTGAATGTAGAATGTATTCAATTAAATAGTTAGTTCCATTCATATGTTAAACTCTTGATACTCATGTTTAACTTTTATGGCTTTTCCATGTGATTTACTTCCCTCTGGTGATGAACATGTAATCCTTGTATGTATGTAATCATATGTCTTAATGATGTCCACATTTGCCATAAACTGTTAATCTTCATATAATATGTGATATCTTAATTACTTGTCTTTCTACTAATTCTTAGCCATGTTAATTTGTTGATATTTTCATGCAGTTCTATTTAATTGCTTAAGTTCCATGCAATTATGATATTGTTCTTGTAATGTTTGCTACGAGGTAGAGATCGGCGTGACCCCTACTGAGCCAATGAAATGAGGCTCATCCTTTGTGGTTACAGGTGAAATGTAGTAGACTTGGCTTTCAAGCGTGGTTTGAAGACTGTTGATGGGTCAACCAGCACGTGTCAGCCAGGGTATGCCCCTAGGCTTTGTACCTTTCTTTTGAGTTGTACTTTGGGAGTTTGTATAGTTACTGGACTACTGTCTTATTTTAAGCATGCAAATGATGTAAATTATACGAAAATAAATTTTAAATTTCGGTTCCTTCTTTCCGACACTTATTTTAGATTGTTGTACACCCCACGACAACCCTTTTATCCCTTTAAGGAGCTTTTCCGCTCTTGGGAGGCCTCGCAGGATCCAAGTGGTATCGGGTTTACCCAGTATCCGGACCCTGGGTCGTCACAGTTTACGTTGTGGTAGCAGGGAGCACCGCATGCCGGATTGCCCCCTTATGAAGGAACTATCTTTCGGTGGTGGACGTAAGCGATAGGCTCGTCTAAATGCTATTCTGGAAGAAGAAGAAGCGCCCAAGAATGATGGGCTAATGGAAGGTACTATCCAAATCTATTCCCATCCCGCATTCGTACTATTTGATACTGGTGCTTCTCATTCCTTTATATCTACTTCTTTTACAAAAACTTTACCTATTTCATCAGTTCCTCTACCTTCGGACCTTGCTATTACTACACCTTTGGGTCCTAGAGCCAAACTTACAAACTATTATCCTGATAGTTAGGTAATGGTAGAAGGTCACAATCTTCCTACAAACCACATATGCCTTGACATGGAGGGCTACGATGCTATTTTAGGTGTAGATTGGCTTGTAGACCACGCCGCCTATATAAATTGTCGCAACTAGATTATCTCTTTTCGGAAACTTGGTCTTCCAAGATTTTCCTTCCATGGTATCAAATATAGGAAGCATCCTACCATAATTTCATCTCTTCATGCTTGTAAACTTATTTCACAAGGATGTGAAGCTTTCCTTGCTTCTGTAATCGTTACTGAATCCAAGTAAATCATCTTAGAAGATATTCCCATAGTGAATGAGTTTCCTGATGTATTTCCATCAGATTTACCTAGTTTACCGCCCGAAAGGGAAGTAAACTTTTCCATTGAACTCATTCCCGGAGCAGCACCTGTTTCAATAGCTCCCTACAGGATGTCTCCCACGGAACTCAAGGAATTGAAGAAACAACTTCAGGAGTTATTAGACAAGGGTTTTATTCGACCTAGCACATCCCCTTGGGGTGCGCCAGTTCTATTCGTCAAGAAGAATGATGGATCCTTCAGGCTGTGTATCGACTACCGGCGACTAATCAACTCACAATTAAGAATAAGTATTCGTTGTCGCGTATAGATGAACTCTTTGATCAGATTTCGGGAGCAGAATATTTTTCTAAGATAGACCTCAGGTCAGGTTATCATCAGCTCAAGATCAAAGATGAAGACATATGCAAAACTACTTTCGAAGCAAATATGGCCACTATGAATTCGTGGTAATGCCATTCGGGTTAACCAATGCCCCGCAGCATTTATGTAACTTATGAATAATATCTTCAGGCCTTATCTCGACCAGTTTATAGTCGTCTTCATTGACAATATTCTTATTTATTCCAAAACAAGAGAAGATCATGAAGAGCACTTAATGATAGCCTTGCAAACGCTAAGAGAGCACAAACTCTATGCAAAGCTAAGTATATGCGAGTTCTGGCTTAAGGAGGTCTCCTTCCTTGGCCATATTATTTCAAAAGAATGTATCGCTGTCGACCCTTCTAAAATAGAAGCTGTTAAGAATTGGAGCCGATCGACGACCGTGTCTGAAGTCATAAGTTTTCTAGGTCTGGCTGGATATTACAGAGATTTATCAAAGATTTTTCAAAGATCGCCGTTCTTTTGACTAGATTCACAAGAAAGGAGAATCCTTTTGTATGGTCGAAGGACTGTGAAGAGAGTTTTCAAACCCTTAAAGAACACATTACCACTGCACCAATATTAACGCTACCGACAGAGGGTGGTGGCTTTGAAGTCTATACGGATGCGTCTGGCATTGGCCTAGGATGTGTCCTTATGCAAAATGGGAAGGTGATTTGCTATTCATCAAGTAGTTAAAGCATTATGAAGAAAACTACCCTGTGCATGATCTGGAATTAGCTGCGGTAATATTCGCATTGAAGATTTGGCGACATTACCTTTATGAGGAGAAATTCACTATATTTTCGGACCACAAAAGTTTGAAATATCTCTTTACCCAAAAGGAGTTGAACATGCGACAACGTAGATAGTTGGAGTATCTCAAAGACTTCGACTTTACTATTCAATATCATCCAGGGAAGCAAATGTTGTAGCTGATGCTCTTTGTAGAAAACCAATGGCAACTCTAGCAAGCCTCAGGAAGGTATAACTTATCTTATTAAAGATTTTTCTCATTTAAATGTTGATATTGACAGAGAAGGAGAAGGAGGTATAATTGCCAACATAAGGTCTCAACCTACATTGATCGAGGACATAGTCCAAATGCAAGAAAATGATCCCACATTGATGGAGATTAAGGATAATATTGATCAGAGATCAGAATTTTCTATCTCAAATGATGGAAGATTATTATTTAAGGATCGAATTCATGTGCTGAATCATGATGACACTAAGAAATTGATCATGGAAGAAGCTCACAAATCAAAGTAAGCTATTCACCATCGTGCTACCAAGATGTATCAAGACTTGAAAAGAAACTTTTGGCGTCCTAATATGAAAAGAGAAGTAGCAAATTTTATGTCCCGATGTCTCACTTGTCAACAAGTAAAGACGGAACATTTAAAGCCTGTAGGGAAATTACAACCCTTAAATATTTCTGAATGAAAATGGGAAAATATAGGGATGGATTTTATCATGGGTTTACCTAGGATAAAAGGAGGACATGATGGTATATGGGTGATCATAGATCGATTGACTAAATCTGCACATTTTCTACCAATCAAAAGTTGATGGTCTGTGGATGTACTAGCAGCATTATACATGAGAGAGATTGTCAAATTACATGGTGTCCTTGTCACCATCATATTTGAACGAGATCCTCGGTTCACATCACAATTCTGGAAGGGTCTACAACATTCATTAGGGACCCGACTTAACTTTAGCACTGCATTCCATCCATAAATCGATGGTCAAACTGAAAGAACAAATCAAGTGGTGGAAGATATGCTCAGGGCATATGCCATAGATTTTAGAGGAAGTTGGCACGATCACTTACCTCTAGTGGAATTTGCATACAATAATAGCTACCAAGTTAGTATAGAAATGGCACCATTCGAGGCTTTATATGGAAGAAGCTGTCGTTTGCCTATTTGCTGGAGTGAAGTAGGATAGAGACAATTTCTCGGTCCCTATATCATTAGGGATACTACCGAGAAGATAAAGCTTATTCATGAGAGACTCCACATAGCTCAAGATAGACAGAAATCATATGCCGATAATCGAAGGCGCGACCTGTAATTTCAAGTAGGAGATCATGTATTTCTTAAAGTTTCTCCAGGTCGGGGTATTCGAAGGTTTGGTATCAAAGGCAAGCTTACTCCAAGATTCATTGGCCCCTTTGAGAGTCTCGAAAGGATCGGTGAAGTTGCTTATCGAATAGCTTTACCCCCTCAACTATCTGAAGTCCATGATGTATTTCATGTCTCAATGCTCAAGATGTATGTACCTGATCCATTCCATGTCATTACTTACGACAATCTGGAGATTAAAAAGGACTTGACATACGACCAAAAGTCAATAAGGATCGTTGAACGAGAGGTTCGTCAACTTCGGAATAAAACTATTCCTATAGTCAAAGTCCAATGGACCAAGTTATGTCCACATGAAGCAACATGGGAAACCGAAGTAGCCATGCGAAAAAAATTTCCAGAATTATTTAAATGTAAGTACACTCGCCATAAATCCATGCATTGAATTTGGGGATAAATTCTTTTTAAGTGGGGGAGGGTGTAACGCCCGAGAATTTTTCTAAGAATTTTTTAGATTTAAAATATAAGTATTAAGCATTTAATGGGCTATAAATGAATTTTATTTAATAAAATCCAATTATTTAAGCCCTACATAAATCCAAGAGGATTAGGCCCATATAATAAGCTCAAAAGGCCCAAAAAGATTGTTTTGGACCTTAGCCCATATTCTAGAAGCTAGGAATGGGTGTAAACACGGAATTAAAGGAGATAATTACTCCTTGGTATATAATAATGGGGATAATATAAAAAGAAGTTGGAACTAGTTGAAATTCAGCGCTCACGAGGTCAAACGTTCTATCGCGAGACCGCGTGGGGAGTCAAGCGGTCCAGAGGTAGACCGCTTAGCTCTGTCAGTTCCGTGAGTATGAGAAAACGTGAAAAGGTTGGATTTTTTGGCATCCAAATCACCTAGGATCGACTCTATCTACTAATTATATAAGTCTAGAAGGATAATAGATCGAATTGAAAGCCTAAATAGGACTCTAAGTTCGTTCTAATCCTCAAAACCCTAGCTGACCCTATAAATAGATCCCATATTTGACGTATGCGACCCTTACTTTTGGCACGCATGGAACTGAGGTAAGGAGGATGAATTAGAGGTAAGTTTCTTCTAGGAATTTGTTTATTATATTTAGAACCAATTATCCTCCAAATTTCATTCTAGGAGATCAAGTCTATACGAAGATAGAAGGTTCCAAAGTTGATGATTCTACACAAGTAACTCAGGAATTAGTGCGCCCGACCTAGATTGATCAAGAAATTCAAAGCCCTAAACGAGGTATTTAACAAAGGTATCTTTAGAACTTTCTGTTACCCTTTATATCTTCTATCTACCCTCAAAATTTCACGTCTTTAGGACAAGGGAATCAAGAGATAGAAGGACGTGAAGTTACTGATTTAGTTCAGGACGAGCAGAGAACTAGGGTTGACTTGCAGCCTTAAAATTAAAGTTTAAAGCCTAAGACAGAGGTAGGTTATCTCATGAATGGCTCAAATTTTAAGTCAGGAATAAAAGCCCTCTGATTTCATACGTTTTCATGCATTGTACTTTGAGAATTTCATGTTTTAGTAGGACTATGCATCTAAGTTTATTCATCATGCATGAAGTAGCCCTAATAAAGTAAGAAGAAAATTTTCTTGTTAAATACATGAACCTATGCATATTGTTGGCCTATATTTGTTCTATCATGATTATGGAAGTTTATATATGTTGATTTCCATGCATGATGTATCTTAGTTTAACATTTGGCTTTACTATTATTTGAAGTCAGATTTATACAGGAGCAAACGGTCGTCCTGTAGACTGCCTAGTATCTTAACGGTCCTACGACATATCGCTAGCCCGATAGCATAAGCGGTCGCCCGACTGACCATTTGTCCAGTAAAATAGTTCTGTTCTAGATCGTTTGGTTTTCTCATTTTTTGTGCACATTGATATTAGTTTAACTTATGTTAGTTTATGGCCAAAATTATATATTCTTGTAATAAACATATGTTCAAAGATGATTGATGATGCATGATTCAACTTGATCACTATTTTATCATGATTCTCTCTCTTCTAAGAGTCATTTTCATAACTACATGGTACATATCCCGGTATGTTGTCATTAGTTACACTTTTTACACATTAAGAACACAATCTTGGACTTGATGACCTCTCCTTTAGATATTACTTCCAACGGATTAGGAAATCTTGTTTCAAGGCCTCCGTAAGACTCCGCGAGCTTGGGATTACCACTAGGACGCCGAGCTAGTTGTACCATTAAAACCTATTGTCTAGAAAAGCACTTATCGATGTTTTATATTTCTGGACCTAAGCGGCCATCTGGTTGACCATCTGAGTTTGCTAGCGGCCCTTCACTAGACCGCTAAAGCACATTAAAACGGCCATCCACTAGACCGCAAGGCTTCATAAAATGGGTTTTTCATATATCGGACTTTGTCTTATCAAACGGTCCTGCACTTGACCGCTTGGATTTCTAAACGGTCCTATATATGACCGCTTGCATTCCAAAACGGCCCAGTAATAGACCGTTTGGTTCCTGATTTGTCTAACCCGAGGTTTGACTTTGTCGTTGGTTTTCTTTAGTTCCTAGATGATCTTAAGATTATCTAGATCCTAAACTATGTTTAATCAAGCTTAATTTGAATTATGAAACTTAAAGAAAGTACCGTTATGCTGTCGACTTTTTCTAGCAAAACCTAGTTATTAATTCATTCTTGAAATCTCTTATTCTTAATTGAAGCATTCTTATTTTTGTTACCTTATCATGGAACTTTGGTTGAACTTGTACATTATTGGCCACATTGTTTGATATAAATGTTGAAGTAGCTTGATTTATACTTGAAGATGTAGTTCGAGCACTGATTGTGTTCAAGGGCTCTATGTTAGTCCCCTCGGCTTATTGTTGAAAACATACTGTAAACCATGGGGTATGATGCTACTGGCGTCACATTGCGCTGGGAGTACTTTCTTTATAAATAAGTGAAATATCCACGGGAATCCACATGAATTTACGAAGTACTTTTTACTAAGTAAAGGGTACATTCTTGCTTGTTACATGACTTTCTAGTGCATAGCCTTCATGGTTATGAAAAGTACATTCTTGTTACATTCTTGAAAAGGCCAGATCTATATTCTTGTTATATACTTGATCAAATCATATTCTTGTATCTCAAGTTTGGTCATATCTTGTTACTTTAGCTTTATTCGCATGTTTCATTGTATTTGCATGATTCACCTTATTCTTTAGAGCTAAAATACTAATCATTTAAATTTGCCTTCATGTTGATACGAAGATACCTACTGGGCAAGTGTGCTCATTACCCTACTTTTCAATCTTTTTTAGAAAATTCTAGTGGGTCAGATTCGGATTACTCAAGTGATGGATCCGGGAGTGATTAAAGGATAAAGACTCGAGAGAAGCTTTAGTTACTAAATGTCTAATCCAGTCGTGATGTAATTTTTATTTTCTTGAGTTTGGTCAAGAGAGTCGAAGGATCTTATGTAATGTGAGAATACTTTTTGAAGGAATAAAATTAAAGGTTTTAGTGAATTATATTATGCAATTACTCTAATGTGTGATTGTTTTGCGCTCTGATTATATTGCTTGCAAGAGGCTTACCATGCCGGCTGTTCACGTTCCTGATTGTTTCCGCTGCATAAATCTCTGGGCGTGACAAAAAGGGACCTTCATCCTTCGAAGAAAGAGTGAGGCTGCAGCAGTAAAAGAAGTTAGGTTGTCGAAGAAGAAAGGGAGACCACCAGAGAAGAAGAAATGAGCCAGTCAGTGAGCAGAGAAAAAGGAAAGAGAAAAAGAGAGAAGAGCTGAGAAAGAAGAATGAGAGAAAAGAAAGGAGAAGAGAGAGCTCGAGATCAAATCAACTAAGAGCAGCCAATCTTATTGAAGATCTGAGTGTTCATCAGTTCTTGGATCAAATCCAGAACTGTCGCGCTCCTATGGAGCTATATGTTTTTTGCTTTCTATTTGTTGTTCATTTTAGTTTTCACATTGTTCTTTCGACTCTCTATTTAGAGATAGGGGTTCCTCCTGAGTGTTTCAGAAGAAGGGAGATCTAATCTCCGGGTATCCCTCTGTGGCTTCAGAGGAAGGGAGGATCTAATCCTCTGGGTTTTGGTGAGCAGTGGGTTGCTGTTCACGTCCCTTCTACATTTACAGAAGAAGGGAGATCTGTTCTCCGATCACTGCATGTAGCAGTGGGGTTTGATCTTGTGGGTAGCAAGATCAGGTCAGAGGGATTTATCTCCCTTGATGTCAAGCTATTTGGTAGCGAATGTTTGCAGATTGAGTCTGCTTCTTGCGATTTGCAAGGTGAAGCCTCACTGAAGTTTGAGTGGGGGATGGACGTAGGTTTGTGGGTAGCAGAACGAACCATCTAAAACATTGTGTCCATCGTGGTTTGCCCTGTGCGTACTTTCCATATCTTCTATCCCCCCTTTCACAGGTTGCTTTTGTGTTCTATATCTGAAGTTTTCTTGTGTGATATCTCTTTGAAACTGATATAGTTACTAAGTGTTCATCTAAGTGTTTCGTAGAAGCATTTGCTTCCTTGTGTTTCCTGTGTTATGAGCTCTTTAGGGGAAATGTGGTTGAGCATTCTTGTGATTCATTTCTTATTATGAGTTAGTGTCAAGCTCTCGATAATATATCTAAGGGAACCAGTTCATGCTGCATCTTAATTTAGTTTTTGCATCTTGTATGATTCATTGAGTTTGACATCTATCTAGCTGCTGGCTATATAGTCTGCTGCGTGGTAAGATTGTTGAGTGTCAACGCTTAGGGGTTGTCCTGTGCATTCTAGTTTAATCTATGCGTTGCCTTCTAAGTCCTACTGTGCTTTGTAGTGATCATCTATAGTCTGGTCTGTTTATAGCTTAGAACATCTGTATGGGAAGAAGTCTTTTTCGCTGTGGTGTATTTGCATTGCGGTGTGACTTCCTTTATTATAAGTTTTGAGCAGACAAGATTATTCGAACTTAAGGTTTGCACTGGCACACTACTAAGTGCTTGTGATTTTGCATGTGTGATCTACCTTCTCTATTGTCTATTTTGGAGCGTCTTAATCCTCTTAGTTTAGCGTAGCAACTCTTGCCATCCGCTAAGTGGTTGTGAACTACTCTCTGTAGGCCAAGTTTTCATTTGGTCTTAAATTCTTCTAAGTGCTTGAGTATTGTTCTGATAAGGGTGTGGTTTGATTTAAGCATAATGTTTTAAATCGGGTTTATTCAACCCCCCCCCTTCTAGATCCCGGCCTCGCAACCTATCAATTGGTATCAGAGAAGGCTCTAATTCATCAGATCCAACGATCTGCAGAGGATCCTGTTGGTTTTAGGTGCATTTTTGTTTGTGCTCGGTCTTTATGCTTGAATTGTGTTTGAACTGCATCCATGGCTCATCCACCTATTTTCAATGGTTCTAATTTTGATTCTTGGCTCAGTAGCATGCGCAGGTATGTTAGATCAATTGATCCTGACCTATGGACGCTAATTTCATATGGTCCATACAGATTACCTAAGGATAAATCTAAATGGACTAATAGTCATAGGTCTAAGAATGGTAATAGTTTTAGAGCTCTAAATTTAATGAGGGATGCTATTAATTCTGACTTACTCCCTTATTTCTCTGCATGCAGCACCGCTAAAGAAATACTGGAAAGACTAACAGTTGTCAATGGGAGAGGGCATAATAGATGCATGATGGCTGACGAAGGTGAGAACAGTAGTGATCAAAATGAGATTGAAGAAGAAGTAAGTAACCCTTTCGAAAATTATTCCATAGAATACTAGGTGAATGCATATAGTGATTTACTTGAATCTCATGAACTACTAAGAAAACAACACAAGATGTTAAAAAAGAAACTGAATGCTAGCATGAATACCTGCTTACAGAATGATGATTTAGAAACTTACAAAATTGAAAATGAAAAACTGAGAAAACAATTGGAACATCTTGAATGTGTTAACTCAGAACTAAATAAACTGAAATCTGAAAATGGACCTCTCAGAAAATCCATTAAAGAAAGTGAAGAAAAATTTAGGAAACTTGAAGAGGAGAAGAATTTAATTGCTAAAAATTTTGATGCTATCAAGTCTGTGAACATGGAGCTTCAGAAAAACCTTGAAAATCTGCAAAGAGAATCTGAAACTGTAAATAATCAGTGAGCATCTCATGATGATCAACTGTTAATAAATGAGTTAATTCAAAATGACAAACACAAGGAAGAGATAGAAAAACTAAAACATCTAAACACTACCCTGTCTGATAGATTGGTTGCTTTCGAAAAAGGTAAGAGTGTGATGTCGGATAGTTCAGAAGATTTGGACAGTCTTAAAACTAAAATTGAGAACCTCAAAACTGTTAATACTATGCTTAATGAAAGACTGGCAAACTATGATGAAGAAAATGCAAACTCTGAATTGTTGATTACCTCCTTGGAAAATGAAGTCCAAGACTTAAAAAATTCATTGTCTAAATTTGTTGATGGGCAAGAAAACTTGGACAAACTGTTGGGAACAAAGGTAAATTTTAGAAAAGAAGGGCTAGGCTACAATCCAGTTAATAAAAAATCTTTTGAAAATAAATTGAAGACATCCTCAATGAAAGCTTCAAATGTAGCCACCACATCTCAATCTAAACAACCCACAACTCAGAAAAACCAAAAACCAAGCAAAACACAGAAACATCCTAAAAACCTGAAATTTCAGAAACAGAAAAAAAAATCTCAGAAAAAGGAGTTCAATAATCAGCATGCTAAAAATTCATCTGCTAGACATCATGCTACTTAAAAATTTAATGATTCTTGTCATTATTGTGGTAAGCATGGACACCTGATGCACAAGTGCTTTCTCATGAAAAATAATGAACAGCATGATGGCAGGATGTATGCTAAGAAACCTATTATTGTTTAGAATAGGATAGTTCGTTATTTTTTTTGTGGAAAGATAGGCCATATTGCTGCACATTGCTGGTTTGGCCAGGGAAGAAATGTTCATTCAAAACCTGTTAATTTCCCTGTCAATAAAAAGGTTTTTGATATAAATGAATTTGGTTCTAGAAGTAAGCACATTGTGTGCTTCTATTGTGGAAAACATGGCCATACAGTCAAGGACTGTTGGCATGTGAAAGGGAAGAGAGCTTGTCATAATAGATATGATAACAGGTTTGGTTATGGTCATAAATTCCATGCTCACGCTAATATGCATAAGAAGAACACAAAACATGTAGTTTCATGCCATTACTATGGAAAATTTGGGCACTCTATATTTGATTGCTGATTAATGAAATTTGAAGACTTAGAAGCCCAGAAGTCTTGGAGAGCACCCACCAAAGGTGCCACTAACCCTTCAGAACCCAAGGAGACTTGGGTACCTGAAAATTGAAAATGAAGAATTATTTTGCAGGAGTGCCTTGGAGCTGAGGAATAAAGAGCTTCAATAAACCAAGACACCCGTGGACTGTTAAAATCCCCAGTTTAGTTCGTTTATTATTGAATCTGTTAATTTTCATTTAATTCTGGTTAGTTGAAGGTCTAGTTAAATTAGAGTCATGAATTCATTATCTTGCTTGGTTGAATAAGTAAGGGGGAGTTTGAAATGTTTAGGCTGCATAATTCAACAATGTCTCTCAATGCATATGTTGACATGCTCTTGCATACATTTTTACACATGCATATCCAGTTGCATTGTCTTGCATAATCTGAAAAATTGACACTGCATATAGACTGCACTGAAATTGTTATTGCATTTTCATGCATGACTTCATGGTATAATAAATGGTGATATGAATAAGGACAGGTTAAGCTTGTCTGTAAGCTTTCACCATACGTGAGGTGATCCTAAGATCTAAGTCCTCCGCCTAGTACCATGGATCTAAATTGCACATAGATCAGTCTAGATGGTCATGAGTATAAGTCATCACTCCCAGCATAGTTTTCATTGTATAGGGTGCATTCAAAATCTAGTCATACATTGCATATAGATAGGGGGAGTTAGATAAGGCCATATTGTGTCTATTGCATATGTAAGAAATTGTCCCATGCATACACTAATTTTGGAACTGATTGCATACCAATCATATTCATGTTGAAAACTCTAAAAGATTGTTCAATATGCATACACTCATAAGGTATCATTCTGGAATTTGTCATGTGCTGAAAGTTTGCTCATATGCTCATTTAGGCTCAATCTTTGCCTGTAGTCATTTGGTTTTTACAAATGTCATCTGCTAATTCATATATCATGATTGCTAGCTCATGCATGTATTCAGGGGGAGCATATGTCATGTATTGGGTTGCTTAGTTGAACTCCTGATCAATTATCCAAAATTCTTTCACTGCCTATTTCGGTCGACCAAATTACACCTTCGGTCAATCGATATTTTTTTTCTTCAATCTGACTTCAACTATTCTGCAAATACTGCAAGGTCGAATCCTTTTTCAGCTCAGATCGACTCTTCATTCAAGTCTCATTTGGTTTCCATTCCTATCAGTTCTGAATTTACCTGAGTTTGTCCCTCTCATGATTCTGAATCTATTGTGTAGCTCTTGCATTTGCTGAGGGGGAGTTTGCTGCCTGCTAAATTTTGGTCACTTCTGATGACAACTAAACAGTATATGAAAAGGAGTAGCTCGAAAGATAGGTCAGGACTACCTGGGAAGTTGCCCATTGACTGCGAAGATCCTTCGATCCACTCTCCGCCTTTTACTGATCTCAGTTGTGGATTAATTACCAGTTTGCCTCATGATTTCACATTCTTTGCTGATCTCTGCGACTGATATTTCTGTTATTGTATCCTTGAGCTGGTCTGACTGAAATCATTTCTCATCTGCTGAACCTTGAACATACATGTCTTATTCTTAGCTAAAAGTCCTCAAAATGATATCATTCAAGTTCCAAATCCATTATTGCACATTTCTATGAAAATCCTTGTCAATCTTGACACTCATTCTGCTACATACTAATCATATCTTCTTGAACCTGATCATTTCATTGCTTGCTCTTGAAAGTCATCATCTTGTGCTAGAAATTGATTGTTCATAAACTTCCTTGTCTTGAAACTTTAAGAAAATTTAAACTTGTATATCATGACCATAAATATGAAAACCTTGTCAATGAGGAATCTTCTATTATGCAGGATTATAAATGTCTAAAAGATGGAGTTGGTTTAAGTTTAATGTATTCCTTGCGTTTGGATTTGAATAACTTGAAAATATCTGAGTCAACTTTAATAAACCTTAACCAACACTTTCATGTTGTGTCATGCAAAATCCTTTGAAATCTGAAAACCTTGAAATCATGACTTTCCTTGGTTCAGATGTACGAAGTAAGTATTGTTTTTATGTTTTTAAACATATGAGAATATATAAATGTCAAAGGGTAAATCTAGCCAGAGCAATGACCTTTTTTTTTATAAACCCAGACATCTAATGGAATATAAGGGAGAGTGCACCCCCATTCCAGAGGAAGGGAATGTTCTCACTCCACCTAACAACCATTAGATGCTAATTTTATTGCATTTTCCAGAAAGAATTACATCATCTGAGAGAGGCAAGCCTCTTATCTACAAGTAATGTAAAAACTAGAAACAAGGCCTATACATGTCTCACCCTAACATTGGGTCAGCCTCTAGCATCGGCTATAGCATAACCCCTAGCAAACAATGGCAGCTCGCGGATGGAGTGAAACTCTACATTACTCCCCACAGAAGCTGCATGGTTAGCTAAAGCGTCTGCGAGCTGGTTAGCCTCTCTATACAAATGTATGACATGACATTGAAATGTAAGGTGCAGCTGCAGCAATTGTTTCCACCAAGGGAGAAAGGTCCAGGGTGGGTCTTTCTTGGACTTCAGTAAGCCAATCAGAGCAAGAGAATCCGTGTGTATCACTGCTAAAGGGATATTGTGGAATTGAGCCAAATGAAGACCATCTAGTAATGCTCGACCTTCAGTGACCATATTAGTACCAAGGCTATAATAGTATGCAAACCCCAGAAAAAGCTGTCCATTTTGGTATTTGATACAGCCTCCTCCCCCGGATGGACTAGGGTTCCCTTTACTTGCACCATCAACATTTAAGGAATAACCTGCTGCAGGAGCAATCCACCGAACCATGATACAAACATTACGAGCACAAGAGATAGTTATACCAAATCTTTGCAGCAATCCTAAATATTCCCAGTCGGTACCTTGCTTGAATTTCATCTTTCCAACCGAGCAAGCAATCTCAGCAGAAATAATATCAGCAATTCTCATTAAGCTAATATGATTTCCTTCATACCTGGCATAGCATCTACACTTCCAAATTTCCCAGACAATCATTAACATAAACATCAGACGTATGAAACCTTTGGGTTTGTTTATCACAGTCCTGTTTATAGTGTTTTCCAATCTGCTGATTATACTTGCATCATTCAAACATGTGTTACTAAAAATAGGAGCAAATCTTCTCCAAAGAAAGCTAGCAATGTCACTCTTTATGAACAGATGATCTTCATCTTCTATATCATGAGAGTTGTTGCAGCAATCACATTTATAAGCAAAAATAATACCACTCTGTTGAATACGGCTATCTATTGGGACAACATGATTCAATAATTTCCAGCAGAATAGGGAGGCTCACGGGGATAGCTTATTATGCCATAGCTTCTTGAGCTTTAGATAAGGCCTGACAGACTGCCCTTTCAAAAAATTATAAGTAGATTTAAGACTGAATGTACCTGTGTTTGAATGAGACCAAATGTGGATATCATCTCCAGCAAATGTAACAAATCTCTGAATTTTTTCCCTCAACTGCTGGTCTTCTAAAATTTCCCATACAGGGTGCTGGAGATTTGCCAATGCATCTTTAACAGAATAATCAACAAGCTCTGATTGGTTCTGTATGGACAGAAGATCAGCCAGGGGTCTTTCCTTGTACCAGCTGTCCTTGAAGAAATTGGTTTTTGCCCCATCACACACAATTATTCTGGAGCCAGTCAAGAGAGTTGTCCGAGCCTTTTCAAAGTCATGCTTCTTAATCCCTGCAGGAAAGGGGGTTTTGCAGTTTAGGATATGCTGATCATGTAGATATTTGCTCCTTGTGAAACTAGCCCACAGGGACCTTCTGTGTATTGAATTCCAAATCAATTTGACATAAAAACATAATTGTATATCTAGAATGCCTCGGATCCCCAGACCACCTTCAGATACAGGGCTGCAGATTTTATCCCATGATACCCAATGCTTTCTGTGCATAGTTTCAAATAATGATTTAATAAGAGCCATGATATCCTTGCCAAAAGAAATTGGAGCATGATACCCTTGCCAAAAGAAATTGGAGCATATTCTCCCAATGTGCTTAATAACATTGTATGGGATAGAGACAACAACAGCAGTATATATAGGGATAGCAGATAAGAATGATTTAATAAGCACCAATCTGCCAGCCTGTGATAAATGCTTGCTTTGCCAGCCAGCAAGTTTATTGTTAACTTTATCAATTAGGTACTTGAAATGAGGAATCTTGACCCTACCCTTAAAGAGAGGAATTCCAAGGTAGATGATGCTTCCAATTTTATGCTGGTATCCAGTTAGCTGACTGATGCGGACTATTGCTCTGTGTGACATTTGCTTAGCAGCAATAAAACAACTTTTATGTGCATTTATCTGTGTTGTGCCCCTGTGGTTTTGATGATAGCAAACACTATCAGTCACCATATGCATGTGTGCATGAAATGTTGTGCCCCTTGTGCTTTGATGATTATGTGGTGTTTTAATGATAGCAACATAAATGAGTCACCATATTGTTTTGCTAAGAACATCACATTGAATGATAGCAACATGAATGCATATGACTAATTTATTCTGTGGAGAATGCATGAGTGTGCTAGCTCTGTGGGTCGACCTCCTTCTTAGATGGGTCAACCCCCCTCAAGTCTTTACATCAGATTCGCATGTCTATACTTCTCGTAAGTAGTTCATATGGCGTCAACCCATTGAGTCCACGAGGTTGACGCAGCGTTGAAATGCCTCAGATGGCTTTGAAGATAAGGCTGGATGCGTTGACGCATGGGGTCACTACGTCGACCCACTGAACTGACCCAGATCTAACTTCACATCAGGGTGAACTGCTGCGTCGACGCTGTCACGCTGTAGCGTCTCTATGCATTTCTGAAGTTTACACATCGTTTAGTTGCACGCCACTGTGTTGAGAAAGTCTACACATCAGATTGCCTTGCTTCATGCACAAGTCTATACATCGTCTGTTCATCATCACATGTGCATCACTTAGCAAGTCTATACATCAGTTAGCATTGCCTCTTGCTCGTAGAGTCTATACATTGTCTGTGCTTCACGCTTAGTTGAAGTCTATACATTGCATGCTACAAAGTCTGCACATCCCGTTTGCATCATGTCTGTACAGAGCTTTTTGCATCGTTCATCAAGTACATACATTGCACTGTAGCTTGCTTAGTTGATGTCTATACATTGCCTTTGGGCATCTAAGTCCATACATTGGCAACGTGTCTGTGTTTCAAGCCATTCGACAAGTCTATACATTCCTAGTCTTTACCTACGTTCAGAACCCCAAGTCTATACACTGGTAAAGTCTGCACATTGTGCTTTGAAGCTGCACCATGTCTATACATTGTCTCGCCCACATCTTCAAAGTTTGTACATCCGATCGTCTCTTCCAGTGTCTCATGCTATCAAGTCTGTACAGCGTTTGCGTACAGTGCATCCTCATCCAAAGTCTGTACAGCAAGCTCTATCTCACCTTGCGTCTCTTCAAGTATGTACAGCCTTGGCGTATGCTTTCATAAAGTCTATACATTATCTTTTTGATGCCGTAGCCAAGTCTATTCACTCGCTTGTTTGCATGTGCATAGTCTGTACATTGCCCTCATGCATACACAAGCATCCAAGTCTGTACATAGTCATTTGCATTCCTTCATATCAAGTCTGCACATTGTGCTTTGAAGCTGCATCAAGTCTAGACATTGTACTGTAGCTAGCATGAAGTGAAGTATGTACATTGTCCCCATGTTCACATGCTTCAAAGTCTATACATCGTGGGGCTTCGAAGTCTGTACATCTTCAAGGGGTAAGTCTATACATTGGATATGGGTGTGCATCATGAAGTCTATACACTGCTTGTGTAACTCAAGCCTTTACATCAGAGTCTATACATCGGCGCACTGTTCATGCATCAGTTCTCCAAGTATATACATCGGTGCACTATTCATGCATCGGTTAAGTCTATACACTGGCTATGGCTTGTTCATGCATCTTACCCACGCAAGTCTGTACATTGAGGTCGCTTGAAGGGCTTCAAGTCTACACACTCTCACGTTGTACATACTTGCTTAATTGCTGCTTCTAAAGTCTACACATTCGATTGCTTCATGCTTTACACAGAAGTCTACACATTCCACTCTGTTATGTTAATGCATCATTCTGCAAGTCTGTACACTGAGGTCGCTGGAAGGGCTTCAAGTCTACACACTCTCACGTTGTACATACTTGCTTATTTGCTGCTTCTAAAGTCTATACACGCTGTGTTAAGAGCCTGAACTAACTAATTGCATTTCTTTGTCTCTGCCTGCAGATGAGTCAGGTTGATGAATCGGCACGTGATCCTAGGTTGGCACCTGGCACGTGATCCGAGGTGTCCTCTGGATAAAGGGGGCACACACCCTAGTTGCTGCTGATATATATATGTGAAGTTTCTTCATCCGCAGAAGATAGATCGAAGAGGGCTGATCGAGAGAGTGATAGAAGAAGGGGAGAGTAGCAGAGAGGCTGTGAGCAGAAGAAGAAGAAGAAAAAGGGCAGAGAGGCAGAGTGTGAGCAGAAGAAGAAGAAGAAGAAAAAGAGCAGAGAGGCAGAGTGTGAAAGCAAAAGAAGAAGAAGAGAAAGAGAGAGAGTTCGTGGAGAAGAAGAAAGAAGATTTTATTGAAGATCTGTCTACTGGACATGGATCAGATCTAATCCAGTTGCTCCTGCGAGAGCTACATTTTACATTACGTTTTCAGCTTTCCGAGTGCTATATTTTCATTTCTTATTTTCCTTTTATTTGATCAACTGTGCTTTCCGATTCTCTGGTTAGAGATCCGTGTTCCTCTTGTGGTCTCCAGAGAAGGGAGACTTGTCTCCAGTCTGCAAGTGACAGGTTGTCACTTGTGGGTTCCCCTCCGGTTTGGAGGAAGGGAGATTCATCTCCAGTTCTGGTCTTGTGGGTTGCAAGTCCAGGTGTTCCCTCTGGTTTGGAGGAAGAGAGACTTGTGTCTCTAGTTTCTAGTGACTGGGTGTCACTGGTGCGTTCCCTCCTGGTCTGGAGGAAGAGAGACCTAGTCTCTGGTTCCAAGTGGCTGGGAGTCACTTGGGGTGTCCCTCCGGTCTGGAGGAAGAGGGGAGGTTGTTCCCCTGGTCAAGTTGTTTGGCAACAAGTGTTTGCAGACTGAGTCTGCTGTTCTAGCATTGCTAGTGGAAGCCTCACTCCGGTTGGGAGTGAGGGGTGGACGTATGTCTTGGTGACCGAACCACCTAAAAATCCTCTGTGCAGTGTGGTTGTGTTTTGCTCCTTGTCTTTTACCTCCTTCACAGGCTGCCTTAGCATTCTCGTTTCTATCTGTGTTACTTCCGCTAGTTGCTTGTTTAGGTGCGCCTAATATATTTGCTCAGTGGTTTAAAAGAGAACTTAACTTGTTCTTCAGATTGTCTATTTGCCTTGATAGTGTTCTTGTCTTTTATTGAGCGAAAAGTTTTTGAAGGGTGGGATTCATTCACCCCCCCTCTGAATCCATCGCACCGATCCTATCAATTGGTATCAGAGCGATGTCTGCATAGATGGTCCAGCGACCTGCAGATCCGATCTTGCAGTCTTCGGTGCTAATTTGCTTTTGGTGCATCAATATTCATGTTGAATTAAATCTGATCTGTTTCCATGAGTGATCCACCAGTTTTCAACGGCTCTAATTTTAATGTATGGTTTGTCAGTCTGAAAAATTATGCTATATCAGTTAATCCTGATCTGTGGAAGTTAATTTCACACGGTCCTCATAAATTACCAAAGAAAAAGTCAAAATGGACTGACAGTCACATATCAATGTATGAAGAGAATCAGATAGCTATGAATCTAATGAAAGTAGCTACTGATAAGGCTTTACATTCCTGCTTTCATGATTGCAGCTCTACTAAAGACATTCTAGATATGCTGAAGCGAGCCCAGAAGAGAAGTGAAGACAGCTGCATGATGGCTAACAGAAGCAATCAAAGTGGTAGCCAAAATGAAGAAGATGATGATGAAGAGGTAAATCCCTTCGAGAATTTTTCTTTAGATGATTGTGAGAATGCATATGCTGAGTTGCTTGAATCTCATGAACACTTATGAAAACAATACAAACATTTAAAGAAGAATAGTAGATCAGACAGTTTGAATTCTCCATGTAAAAATTGTGCTGAACTGAAAAATGTTCATGATGTTTATATGTCTGATATTCAAATGTTGAAGAAACAAATTTCATTGCTGAAAATTGAGAATCAAGATCATGTAAAAGAAATCTCTGAACTTGAGAGGAAGCTTAGCCTAACTTGTCATGATTCTGTTCAGAGTAAAGAATTGATGAAAAATTTCGAAAGTGTGAACTCAGATTTAGACAAGCTGAAGTCTGAAAAAGATTCCCTCAGAAAATTCTCCAAAGAAAATAAAAAAAAATTAGAGAAACTTAAACGAGAGAATGATTTGCTGATTGAGAAAAGTGAAGCCATAAAATCTGTAAACATGGAGTTACAGAAAAAGGATGAAAAACAACAAAGAGAAATGAAGAAAATTGAAAATAGAAGAAAGTATGAAGTCAATTCAGAAGATCAGCTTCTAATAAATGAATTGGTTGAAAATGATAAGCTTAAAGAAGAAATTGAGAAATTGAAGCTGTTAAACAGTGCCATGTCTGGAAGACTTCTTACATTGGAGAAAGGAAAAATGATCTGTACAAACGAAATTGAAGAAGTAGATGAGCTGAGAAAGGAAATTGAAAAATACAAAACAGCTAACAAAGTCTTGAATGAAGTTGTCAATTGCAGTGAACAAGAGATTGCAAGTTATGAAATAAACGTTGCATCTCTCGAAAATGAAATTCAAGATTTGAAGAGTTCTCTGTCTAAGTTTGTGAGTGGGCAAGAAAACCTAGACAAGCTACTAGGTGTAAAAGTCAATGTCAAAAAGGAAGGGTTGGGCTACAATAATCTAAATAAAAAGGATTTTCAGAACAAAGTAATGACATCATTTGTAAATGCTTCAAATGTAGCCACAACATCAAAAGATAAACAACCCATTGCTCAGAAAATGCTGGGAACAAAGGTTAATTTTAAGAAAGAGGGACTGGGTTACAATCCAGTCATGAGGAAGGTTGATGGATCCAACCTGAAAACTGTTTTCGTTAAATCTTCAGAACAAGAAAAGCCTTCTACCTCATCTCCACCTCAGTACAAGGCTAAGAAAATAGAAAAATACGATAAAAACTAGAAAAAGACTGGAAAATAGAAAATAAATAAAAAGGGTTCATCAGTGCATGTTGATCACAGTCCTCACACACACTCACATGCGTCTAAAAAGAAAATGATCTGTCATTACTGTCATAGATTTGGACATCTGATGCATGAATGTAAATTGATGGAGAAGGATGATATGAATGCTAGGAAATTTCATGATGAAAATCCTTCATCTCAGAAAAAGAAAATTGAATGTTCTCACTGTGGCAAAGTAGGACACACAATTACACAATGCTGGTTTGCAAGTGATAAGAAAACATATCATTCATATCATGCTAAATTTCATGCAAACAGTCATGCTATTAACAAGAACAAGTTTGATTCAATAAACCAGCATATGACATGCTTTAATTGTGGAAAATTGGGTCATAAGAGATTTGAATGCTGGCTGAATGCTGGTAGAAGAAATTCTAATTCATGTTTCCACTGTGGCAAGATGGGCCACATTGCAGCCCAATGTTGGCATGCCCAAGGGAGAGATTTCAACTCCAAATTTGCCAAATCTCATGTTAACAAAATGGTTTTTGACAGGAACAAATTTATTTTCAAAGATAAGCTCATTACATGCTTTGAATGTGGTAAGACAGGCCACATGGGCATTGAATGCTGGCATGCTCAGGGTAGAAAATTTAATTCTCAAACTGTCAAACTCCCTACAGACAGAAATAATTATGGTAGAAACAAATCTGTTTTTAAAGAAAAGATTCATGCATGTTTTGAATGTGGGAAGCTAGGCCATAGAGCTGCTGACTGTTGGCTGGCTTATTTTGGTAAACAGAATTTTAATTCTGTTAACAAAAATTTTCATGCATATGCACATAGAATTCATGCTAATAAGAATGTGCATAAATCAAATCAGAAATCTACTGCTTCTTGCCATCATTATGGCACATCTGGACATTTTGATGGATGGTTATCCTCTGATGAAATTTGATGATCATCAAGTTAAAAATATGCTGAGAAAATCTGCTAGGAGTGATACTGTCATATTAGGACCCAAGACTTCTTGGGTGCCTATTTGTGCAAAATAGTTTGCTAACTTGTAGGTGTGCCTTGGAAGCTGATTAATAAAGAGGGGATTAATCCAAGGCACTCAAAAGAAAACCCCTTTCTGAACTTTTCAGGTAAACTCTCTGCATTTCTTATTTTGAAATTCATTGCATATCTGGTCTGATGTGTTCTTGCATATTTGTCATCTTTTGAACACTATGAGTATTCATGTCTCTCAATGCTCATATGAATTGGATGTTTAGATATTGAAATGAGAATAAACTTGCAATTTCTGAAAATCTGAACTGCATATGAATGTGGTTTGAAATCTGCTCGTTGCATAGCTCACTGAAAATTCGGATTGCTTATAGGACTGCATGTTGAATTATCATGATTGACCACTATGGTATATTAAATGGTAAGCTACTAAAAGGTAGGGAAATCTGTCTGGAGGTTCTTACTGTGTGTGAGATGGTCTTTTAGACCAGGTTCTCCGCCTAGTACCATGGGTCATATTGCTTGATAGGGCAGTCTGAATGTGCATGAGTCTCAAAGACATATGTTCAGTTCTCATGGCAAACATTGCATGTTTTCAGGGGTAGTTAATTGCATGTCTTTGCATAGCATTCAATGTTGAGTCTTTGCATGACTTTGCATACATATAGTTAATTGCATTTCATTACATTGAAATTACCAAAAAGATTGACTGAATGCATATTGTCAGGGGGAGTTAATGCATTGCATGCAGGTTGTCAAATGCATACACTTGTCAAAATTCATTACATTTGTTGACAAACCTTGATAATATTTTGAAAACACTGGGCTTCAAAATCTCTTCTATCATTTGGTATCATAATTCTATCAGTCTTACATGAAGATTTCAATGGGGCTATCTGGATCATAAATCTGAAAACACTTGAACTAGGAATCTTCTATTATACGTTTTTATGAATGTCTGAAATAACTCAGGTGGTTTAAGTTTAATGTATTCATTGAGTTTGACTTTAAAATCTCTTAAAAAATATCTGAATCATGTTTAATAAACTTTAACCATCTGTTTCATGCTGTGTCTTGTAAAATCTTCTGAAATCTACACTATTGAATACATGGCTTTATTTGGTTAAGTACATGAAATTATTATTGATTTGAAGCAAATGAGTTTTTCTGAAATGTCTAAAGGGTAAATTCTGTCAGAGCAATGACTTTGGTCACTGAGAAACACATGTCCAAAGGACTGTGTCATGAGGTGCCATAGTTAACTCTGTTTAAGAATGAGTGTTAATCAGGCAGAGCACTAGCATGCACACTAAGAAATACATCTCACTCATCAAGAAATGAGTTGAGATATGTCATGAAGTGTAAATGTTACCTCGTTTTATATAAAGTATGACTGTTAGTTACACTAAGTGCTTAGGGATATTGGCGTCTGATGAACGTATATCCTCTAGTTACAAGGTGTACACTGAACTAGAGTGCTCTAAAATATGTAGCATAAAAATTTGTTGAACAAATTGCTATATTTGAATATTGATGCTAAAATCAAATTGCTACAACTCTAGACAAAATCATATGACTTCATAACTGCTTGATCTCAATACTAGTGCATGTAATTCTGAAATAAGTCAATAAATTTGATTGTGTAAGAGAAAGGGAGGTTAATCAAGATATATATATGAAGGCTTGGTTCACTGTTATTAAACCGTGACTTTAGATATAAATACAGAATTTTATTGACAAACTTAGCATACATCATGTTTAAACCCTGCTGATCAATAAAGATAATTCATAAGCCCTTATAATGGAAGACTTTGAAAACTTATGTTTTGGATTTATGAGATTGATATCTCCTTGAAAATCTTGTTGAATCTCATTGTCCTTGATTCATCATGACCTGAACTTATCCTTGATTGTCCCTGTGGTTTCCTTCTCATTCATTTCATAAGGTTCCATTTATTGCGGGGGAGTTTCCTTGTCATATGAATCATGCTGCATAGAAATTCCATGATTTAGGGGAAGAATTGTATTGCATTCATACATTTAGGGGGAGTTCTTGCATTTCTTGTTGCATCTGCATCTCTGCATTCATACCTCTTCCATGATTTTTTTTAAAAACAAAGGGGGAGAAACTGGTATGAGTCATATTGCTCTTTGGGGAAGAATGTACCTTCATGTAGTTAAAGGGAGAAATGCTACATCAATCGTTTCATATCTGCTTAATTTTCCTCTCTCTAACTAATGTCTTTTTGCTGAAGTCAAAGGGGGAGAATGTTTTTGACTTCAGTCAGTGTGACTCATAGTGTTGCCATCAGACTTGAGTTAGTGTGACTCATAGTGTTGCCATCATCAAAAAGGGGGAGATTGTTGTGCCCCTGTGGTTTTGATGATAGCAAACACTATCAGTCACCATATGCATGTGTGCATGAAATGTTGTGCCCCTTTTGCTTTGATGATTATGTGGTGTTTTAATGATAGCAACATAAATGAGTCACCATATTGTTTTGCTAAGAACATCACATTGAATGATAGCAACATGAATGCATATGACTGATTTATTCTGTGGAGAATGCATGATTATGCTAGCTCTGTGGGTCGACCCCCTTCTTAGATGGGTCGACCCCCCTCAAGTCCTTACATCAGATTCGCATGTCCATACATCTCGTAAGTAGTTCAGATGGCGTCAACCCATTGAGTCCACGAGGTTGACGCAGCCTTGAAATGCCTCAGATGGCTTTGAAGATTAGGCTGGATGCGTTGACGCATGGGGTCACTGCGTCGACCCACTGAACTGACCCAGATCTAACTTCACATCAGGGTGAACTGCTGTGTCGACGCTGTCACGCTGTAGCGTCTCTATGCATTTCGAAAGTCTACACATCGTTTAGTTGCACGCCACTGTGTTGAGAAAGTCTACACATCAGATTGCCTTGCTTCATGCACAAGTCTATACATCGTCTGTTCATCATCACATGTGCATCACTTAGCAAGTCTATACATCAGTCAGCATTGCCTCTTGCTCGTAGAGTCTATACATTGTCTGTGCTTCACACTTAGTTGAAGTCTATACATTGCATGCTACAAAGTCTGCACATCCAGTTTGCATCATGTCTGTACAGAGCTTTTTGCATCGTTCATCAAGTACATACATTGCACTGTAGCTTGCTTAGTTGAAGTCTATACATTGCCTTTGGGCATCTAAGTCCAAACATTGGCAGCGTGTCTGTGTTTCAAGCCATTCGACAAGTCTATACATTCCCAGTCTTTACCTACGTTCAGAACCCCAAGTCTATACACTGGTAAAGTCTGCACATTGTGCTTTGAAGCCGCACCATGTCTATACATTATCTCGCACACATCTTCAAAGTTTGTACATCCGATCGTCTCTTCCAGCGTCTCACGCTATCAAGTCTGTACAGCGTTTACGTACAGTGCATCGTCATCTAAAGTCTGTACAGCCAGCTCTATCTCACCTTGCGTCACTTCAAGTATGTACAGCCTTGGCGTATGCTTTCATAAAGTCTATACATTATCTTTTCGATGCCGTAGCCAAGTCTATTCACTCGCTAGTGTGCATGTGCATAGTCTGTACATTGCCCTCATGCATACACAAGCATCCAAGTCTGTACATAGTCATTTGCATTCCTTCATATCAAGTCTGCACATTGTGCTTTGAAGCTGCATCAAGTCTAGACATTGTACTGTAGCTAGCATGAAGTGAAGTCTGTACATTGTCCCCATGTTCACATGCTTCAAAGTCTATACATCGTGGGGCTTCGAAGTCTTCAAAGTCTGTACATCTTCAAGGGGTAAGTCTATACATTGGATATGGGTGTGCATCGTGAAGTCTATACACTGCTTGTGTAACACAAGCCTTTACATCAGAGTCTATACATCGGCGCACTGTTCATGCATCAGTTCTCCAAGTATATACATCGGTGCACTATTCATGCATCGGTTAAGTCTATACACTGGCTATGGCTTGTTCATGCATCTTACCCACGCAAGTCTGTACACTGAGGTCGCTTGAAGGGCTTCAAGTCTACACACTCTCACGTTGTACATACTTGCTTAATTGCTGCTTCTAAAGTCTACACATTCGATTGCTTCATGCTTTACACAGAAGTCTACACATTCCACTCTGTTATGTTAATGCATCGTTCTGCAAGTCTGTACACTGAGGTCGCTTGAAGGGCTTCAAGTCTACACACTCTCACGTTGTACATGCTTGCTTATTTGTTGCTTCTAAAGTCTATACACGCTGTGTTAAGAGCCTGAACTAACTAATTGCATTTCTTTGTCTCTGCCTGCAGATGAGTCAGGTTGATGAATGGGCACGTGATCCTAGGTTGGCACCTGGCACGTGATCTGAGGTGTCCTCTGGATAAAGGGGGCACACGCCCTAGTTGCTGCTGATATATATATGTGAAGTTTCTTCATCCACAGAAGACAGATCGAAGAGGGCTGATCGAGAGAGTGATAGAAGAAAGGGAGAGCAGTAGAGAGGCTGTGAGCAGAAGAAGAAAAAGAGCAGAGAGGCAGAGTGTGAGCAGAAGAAGAAGAAGAAGAAAAAGAGCAGAGAGGTAGAGTGTGAAAGCAAAAGAAGAAGAAGAGAAAGAGAGAGAGTTCGTGGAGAAGAAGAAAGAAGATTTTATTGAAGATCTGTCTACTAGACTTGGATCAGATCCAATCCAGTTGCTCCTGCGAGAGCTACATTTTACATTACGTTTTCAACTTTCCGAGTGCTGTATTTTCATTTCTTATTTTCCTTTTATTTGATCAATTGTGCTTTCCGATTCTCTGGTTAGAGATCGGTGTTCCTCTTGTGGTCTCAAGAGAAGGGAGACTTGTCTCTAGTCTGCAAGTGACAGGTTGTCACTTGTGGGTTCCCCTCTGGTTTGGAGGAAGGGAGATTCATCTCCAGTTCTGGTCTTGTGGGTTGCAAGTCCAGGTGTTCCCTCCGGTTTGGAGGAAGAGAGACTTGTGTCTCTGGTTTCTAGTGACTGGGTGTCACTGGTGCGTTCCCTCCTGGTCTGGAGGAAGAGAGACCTAGTCTCTGGTTCCAAGTGGCTGGGAGTCACTTGGGGTGTCCCTCCGGTCTAGAGGAAGAGGGGAGGTTGTTCCCCTGGTCAAGTTGTTTGGCAGCAAGTGTTTGCAGTCTGAGTCTGCTGTTCTAGTGTTACTAGTGGAAGCCTCACTCCGGTTGGGAGTGAGGGGTGGACGTAGGTCTTGGTGACCGAACCACCTAAAAATCCTCTATGCAGTGTGGTTGTGTTTTGCTCCTTGTCTTCTACCTCCTTCACAGGCTGCCTTAGCATTCTCGTTTCTATCTGTGTTGCTTCCGCTAGTTGCTTGTTTAGGTGCGCCTTATATATTTGCTCAGTGGTTTAAAAGAGAACTTAACTTGTTCTTCAGATTGTCTATTTGCCTTGATAGTGTTCTAGTCTTTTATTGAGCAAAAAGTTTTTGAAGGGTGGGATTCATTCACCCCCCCCTCTGAATCCATCGCACTGATCCGATCAATCTGTTGCCCCGAGGATGCTTCATACCTTCCCAAAAAAAGGAGGAGCTGTTTAATTGAGGAGACTCCACCACTCATAAAGATTAAGGAGTCATCTGCATATAATATGTGTGAAATAGGCTGCACCCCTCGAGGGAGGTGATAGTGCTTACAAAGACCAACAGTAAATAAGTGGTTAAGACCCCTGCTCAATGCCTCCTCTACAATTATGAATAGGGCTGGGGCTAAAGGATCCCCTTGTCTGATGCCTCCTGTAGATTTAAAATAACCACGAATTTGACCATTGAAGGATAAAGAAAACCAGCAATTTACCAATAATTGTGCAATCAGAGAAGTAAATCTATTACAGAAACCAAATTTTTTAAGAGCCATGATAATGAAATCCCACTCCATCCGATCATATGCTTTAGCCATATCAAGCTGGATTACCATATTATGACCTCTCACCGGTCTATCTAACTCCATTAATAGCTCTTTGGCCAATAAGAAATTGTCAGTTATATGTCGTCCGCTAACAAAGCCACTCTGCTCCTTGGAGATGATCAGTGGAAGAATTATTCTTAGTCTATCATATATGACCTTTCATACTATTTTATAGGTGAAATTACATAGACTAATTGGTCTAAAGTTTGCATATGAAATGGGGCTTTTTACCTTCAAAATGAGACTTATAATAGTGGAGGTAACCCCTTTTGGTAGACCCCATCCCTGAAAGAAACTCTGAATAGCTTGAGTTACATCTTCTCCAATGATTTCCCAACACTGAGAAAAGAAGACCCTTGTAAATCCATCCGGCCATGGGGAGCTATTGCCAGACAAAGAGAGCATGGTATCCTTGACTTCCTCTGCTGAAGGGATTAAGCATAGTAAATGATTTTGGTCTTTATTAATCAAGGAAGGTATAACAGTAAACCGACTCTTATCAATTAGCTGAAATGACCTTGGCTACTAAGAAACCATGTCTAAAATTAGACTGCGTCATGAAGTGCCATAATTATCTCTACTGAACACTTATTGAAAATCAGTGAAATTTGTGACAGAGCAATGACATGATGTGTGGTAAGTAACTAGGTCATTTCACCTAAAACGTGTTGTGCCTCACATCAAAAGCCATACCAATGTTATCTCTATTCAACTTGAAGTATGACAGTTAGTCATACCAAGTGCTTAGGGATATTGACGTCTAAACAATGTGTATCCTCTAGTCACAAGGTGTGTACTAAACTCAATTGCTCATGAAGAATTTAGTATGGAAAATGTTCTTGAACAAAAAGGAAAAATCTGAGAAATGATTGCAAAAGATAAATCTAAAGGAACCCTTGACAAAAACAAATGTTGTCTTGTTTGTTTAACCTCAATACTATTGACTGTAACTCCTAAAGGAGTCCTTGAAATTAAGTAAGTAAGATGAAGGAATGTTAAACAAGATGTTAATGAGAGGGCTTTGTTCATTTTTATTAAAATTTGATTTCAGATATGAATATAGAACCTTATTGACAAACCATGTATACATCATATTTAAACCATGCCGTTCCATAAAGATCTATTCATGAGCCCTTATAATGGAAGATTATGAAAAATCTTTATCTCCAGATTTAAGAAATTGATATCTCATTGAAAACCTTTCTTAATCATTTGGAAGTTCAGTTGAAATTCCTGTGCTCAATCTCTAATTCTGTTGATTTAATCAAATTCCGTTCACTGATTTAATCCCCTTAACCTGTATTTTTGCATGATTATCCCTGTATTTTTGCTATCATTCCACTCTTTCTGTTGTGTCAAAATGGGGAGATAATTAGATCTGGGTGATGAGTTATTTCCTTCAGGGGGAGAGTACTTGAGAGAGAATCATTGTGCATAATTGTCAATCGGGGGAGATTGTCTCTCTAGCTTCAACTAGTTTCAAGGGAAAGAATAGTTTGCATGTTCAACTTGATGTTCTTTCTTTTTGATGACGTCAAAGGGGGAGAATAAGTTGTTGATAATGAGTCTGCATGATGCATGTGACATTTGATCGTTTGTTGTGTGTCATAGGGTTGCCATCAACTCATAGTGTTGCCATCATCAAAACGGGGGAGATTATTGTGCCCCTGTGGTTTTGATTATGACAACCACTATGATTAATCATGATCATGAATCTGAGTGTGGAATGTGTCTTTGATGCATTTGTTAGACAATGTGTTTTTAATGATGCATTTGTTTTTGATGCATTTGTTAGTCAATGTGTTTTTGATGCTGCATTTGCTTTGATGCATTTGTTGAAGTCATCATGATCTCATTATACATGGAAGAATGTGTATTCTGTAAGAACAGGTTCTGAAGATAAATCAAAAAGTCAGTAGAAGACATTGAAGAAAAAATCTGATGAAAGTGTCGACTCTGAAAGTCGACTTCAGTTTCTACCAAGAAAAAGAAGCTATTGGGATAGGATGTGACAGAATTGGGTTCAAAAAGTGTCGCCTCTGAAAGTCGACTCCCATTGGAAGGAGAGAAAAATAGGTCGATGCACATTGTAGTTTCAGCTTAATCAGGTCGATGCAGCTGAAGTCTTCATGTTATCAGGTCGATGAACATGAAGAATCTTTTGGTCAGCAAGGTCGAAGCAGCAGTCAGCAGTAGCCGTCAAGAACCAAGATAGGTCGATGCATGCGAGAAAATTCATCTTGATCAGGGCAACGCAATTGAACAAATCTGGTGATATAAGGTCGATGCACCTCAATATTTCAAAGATGAAAGGTCGATGCACTTCAGAAGCAAAGTTTTAGCCAAAGAGATCTGAGCGATCAAGAAAGGTCGATGCACCTGGAGTTGGCAAAGCTATCAGGTCAGTGCATCAGAAGATCGGATTCAGCTAGTCTTCATTTGGATCCAGATCTATTTTGCTTAGTACAATTCAATAATCAAGCTTGGATCTAGAGACTTCACAAGCTGTAAACAATCTTGATAAACCAGATTCAAGAGATGAATTCAGAATGGACTCAAGGACAAATACTATCTATTTTAATAATAATAGCATACTAAGATTGCAGACTGCATGGTAGATCTGGGAACATGAGAACCAGCAGAAACTAATTAGAAGATAGAAGTAGAGGGAGTAGCTGGAATCTCTACGAAGATTGGATCTCTGAATGAAGCTAACATTGTGAAGTACCTTTATGCAGCTAAGGTTGGCAAACTACTGAAAACTGGGTAGGCAGCAGAGACACTTAGGTGACAGCGTGAGAACTCAAGGCAGTCACGTGAGTTCGATCAATCATTGGCAAGGCAGGTAAGTATCATGTAATCCATGAAAAGTAATAATGGGCACATGATCTGAGGTTAGATGTCAGAAACATTCTTCTCCCTCTTGCCACGTGGACGAATGGGAATTAAAAGGCATCAAATCCCTTACCCAAGGGTTTTCCGGAGGCTCTGTTCTGCGTATAAAAAGGGACCTTCATCTTTCAAAGAAAGAGTGAGGCTACAGTAGTAAAAAGAAGTGAGGCTGTCAAAGAAGAAAGAGAGACCACCAGAGAAGAAGAATATGAGCCAGTGAGTGAGCAGAGAACAAGAGAGAAGAGCTGAGAAAGAAGAACGAGAGAAAAGAAAGGAGAAGAGAGAGCTCAAGATAAAATCAACTGAGAGCAGTCGGTCTTACTAAAGATCTGAGTGTTCATCAGTTCTTGGATCAAATCCAGAACTACCGCACTCCTGTGGAGCTATATGTTTTTTGCTTTCTATTTGTTTTTTTGTTTGTTGTTCATTTTAGTTTTCACATTGTTCTTCCGACTCTCTGTTTAGAGATAGGGGTTCCTTCTGAGTGTTTCAAAAGATGGGAGATCTAATCTCTGGGTATCCCTCTGTGGCTTCAGAGGAAGAGAGGATCGAATCCTCTGGGATTTGGTGAGCAGTGGGTTTCTGTTCATGTCCCTTCTGCATTTGCGGAAGAAGGGAGATCTGTTCTCTAGTCACTGCGTGTGGTAGTGGGGTTTGATCTTGTTGGTAGCAAGATCAGGTCAGAGGGATTTGTCTTCCTCGGTGTCAAGCTGTTTGGCAGCGAATGTTTGCAGAATGAGTATGCTTCTTGTGGTTTGCAAGGTGAAGCCTCAATCAAGTTTAAGTGGGGGATGGACGTAGGTCTGTGGGTAGTAGACCGAACCATCTAAAATATTGTGTCCATCGTGGTTTGCCCTGTGCGTACTTTCCATATCTTCTATCCACCCTTTCGCAGGTTGCTTATGTACTCTATATCTGAAGTTTTCTTGTGTGATATCTCTTTGAAACTGATATAGTTGGTAAGTGTTCGTCTAAGTGTTTAGTAGAAGCATTTGCTTCCTTGTGTTTCTTGTGTTATGAGCTCTTTGAGGGAAATGTGGTTGAGCATTCTCGTGATTCATTTCTTATTATGAGTTAGTGTCAAGCTCTCGATAATATATCTAAGTGAACTAGTTCATGCTGCATCTCAATTTAGTTTTTGCATCCTATATGATTCATTGAGTTTGACATTTATCTAGCTACTGGCCATATAGTCTACTACGTGGTAAGATTGTTGAGTGTCAGCGCTTTGGGGTTGTACTGTGCAGTCTGGTTTAATCTATGTGTTGCCTTCTAAGTCCTACTGTGCTTTGTAGTGATCATCTATAGTCTGGTCTGTTTACAGCTTAGAGCATTTGTGTGGGAAGAAGTCTTTTTCGCTGTGGTGTGTTTGCATTATGGTGTGACTATCTTTATTATAAGTTATGAGTAGATAGGATTATTCGAACTTAAGGTTTGCACTGGCACACTACTAAGTGCTTGTGATTTTGCATGTGTGATCTACCTTCTCTATTGTCTGTTTTGGAGTGTCTTAATCCTCTTAGTTCAGCGTAGCAACTCTTGCCATCCGCTAAGTGGTTGTGAACTACTCTCTGTAGGCGGAGTTTTCATTTGGTCTTAAATTCTTCTAACTACTTGAGGATTGTTCTGAGAAGGGTGGGGTTTGATTTAAGCATAATGTTTTAAATCGGGTCTATTCAACCCCCCCTTCTAGATCCTGGTCTTGCAACCTATCAGGTAGTACCAGAGTGAATGGCATACCTTGACTTGTAGGCTTCGTCCATAATTAGCTTCTTAGTGTTGACATGATTCGGCACACAAATCCGACCCTTGAATAATAACCTTCCATCGGTCGAGACGAAAAAATCTGGTCGTTGATCAATATTGGCTTTGATCTTCACCAGTATAGGGTCATTTTCTTGTAACTTGACTAGATCTTCAATTAGTGTGGGTTGTGACCTGATATTAGCAAATACCCCCTTCTTCTTATGTATCAATATCCAAATTCAAATGAGCAAAGTCTTATATAAGATAGGCCATACCTTTCCTGAGACTTGATAGAGTTGCTAGTGGTTTCCGGCTGAGCGCATCGACTACAACATTTGCTTTGCCAAGATGGTATTGAATAGAAAAGTCAAAATCCTTTACATATTCCTGCCATCTTCTTTGCCGCATGTTTAAATCCTTTTGGGTGAAGAGATACTTCAGACTTTTATGGTCCGAAAATATAGTGAATTTCTCCCCATAAAGGTAATGTCGCTATATCTTTAATGCGAAAATGACAGCAGCCAGTTCCAGATCATGCACTGGATAATTCTCCTCATGACGCTTCAATTGTCTTGAAGCGTAACAAATTACTTTATCGTGTTTCATGAGGACACAACCAAGGCCAATGCTTGATGCATCCATGTAGACTTCAAAACCACCACCTTCAATAGGTAGTGCCAATATGGGGGCTGTAGTAAGGTGTTCATTAAGAGTTAGAAAACTCTCTTCACAATCCTTTGACCATATAAAATGATTCTTTTTTCTTGTAAGCCTAGTCAAAGGGACGGCAATCTTTGAGAAATCTTTAATGAATCGCCAGTAGTAGCCAACCAGACCAAGAAAACTCCTGATTTTCGATACAGTCGTCGGTCGGCTCCAACTCTTGACAGCTTCGACCTTAGAAGGATCCATAGTGATACCTTCTTTTGAAATAATGTGGCCAAGGAATGAGACCCCCCTTAGCCAGAATTCACACTTGTTGAGCTTCGCATAGAGTTGGTGTTCTCTTAATATTTACAAAGCTATTCTTAAATATTCTTCATGTTCCTCCTTGGTCTTGGAGTATATGAGAATATCATCAATGAAGACAACAACAAATCAGTCGAGATAAGGCTTGACGACATTATTCATAAGTTGCATAAAAGCTACAGGGGCATTGGTTAACCTAAATGGCATAACCATAAACTCATAGTGCCCATATCTGCTATGGAAAGCCGTCTTGTAAATATCTTCATCTTTGATCCTTAGCTGATGGTAACCAGACCTGAGGTCTATCTTAGAGAAATATTCTGCTCCTGAGATTTGATCAAATAGCTCATCGATACACGGCAGTGGATATTTATTCTTGATTGTGAGTTGATTTAACTGCCAATAGTCGATACAGAGTCGTATGGATCCATCCTTTTTCCTGAAAAATAAGACCGACACACCCCAAGGGAATGTGCTGGGTCAAATAAAGCCTTTCTCCAATAGTTCCTGAAGTTACTTTTTCAACTCCTTGAGTTCCATGGGGGGACATCCTGTAAGGAGCTTTTAAAACATGTGCTGCTCTTGGAATGAGTTAAATAGAGAAGTTTACTTCCCTTTCGGGCGGTAAACTGGGTAATTCGGATGGGAAGACATCAGGAAAGTCTCTTACAATGGAGATTTCTTCTAGGATAGTTTTCTTGGACTCAGTGACAACTACAGAAGCAATGAAAGCTTCATAACCTTTAGAGATAAGCTTGCAGGCGTGAAGAGAAGAAATGAGAGTAGGATGCTTCCTATATTTAATGCCAAGGAAAGAAAACCGTGGAAGATCCGGTTTGTGGAAGGAAATTCTCCTATTGCGATAGTTAATGTCGGCATAGTGATCGCATAACCAATTCACACCTAGGATGGCGTCATAACCTTCTATGTCAAGGCATATGAGGTTTGCGGGGAGATTATGGCCTTCTATAGTTACCTCACTATCCGGGTAGTGGGTGGTAAGTTTAGTTCCAAGGCCTAAAGGTGTCGTGACAGCTAGGTTCGAAGGTAGAGGAACATGTTGTGTCCCTGTGGTTTTGAAGTTTTGATGATGACAAATATTATGTATCATTATATATATATTCTTGATGATATATGATGGATTTATTACTAATCTCATCATCTTTATATAGCAGTATGAAAATATGTCAGAACAGGTTCTAAAAATGACTCAAAGCAATGACTGTTCAAAAAGGTGACAAACCGTCAACGCTGGTGGCAAAAAGTCAACACCAGGTAGCCAGTGCATTGAAGCATACAGGTCAGTGCATATCTCATCTGCCTATCAAGTAAGGTCAATGCTCATCACTGTTCATAGTCATATAAGTTCAATGTTACTTTGCTCTCTAGCATATGAAGGTCGATGCTATTCACTGTTCATAATAGATTAAGGTCGGTGCATATTCTGTTCACACCTTCATATAGGTCGGTGCACATACTGTTGATCTGCACATAGGTTGGTGCACATTCTGTTGGTATGCATATAGGTCGATGCACATTTTGCATTGTGCATATAGAAGGTCGATGCTAGTTACCCTTGCACAGAATGAAGGTCGATGCACATGAATAAAGTCGGTGCACATTCTTGTTCACAGTTTAACAGGTCGGTGCACAAGTTGTTGGTCTGCATATAAGTTGGTGCACATTCTTGTTCATAGTTTAACAGGTTGGTGCACATGTTGTTGGTCTGCATATAGGTTGGTGCATGTTCATACATGTTGCATATGAAGGTCTGTGCACCTTTTGGCATCTCGCACACTAAGGTCGGTGCACCTCTTTGCCTTGTGCATATAGGTCTGTACACATGCACATGCATTATGCAAGTCTGTGCACATCTGTTTACTAGGTCTGTGCACAACTGTTCATTTGCTATCAAAGCCTGTGCACATTTGCTCAATATACATTTGAGGTCTGAGCATATGTGTAGTACATGGTCGAAGCACATGACTCATACAAGTCTTTGCATATAGCACATGTGCTTGCATGTATAATAAGGTCTGTGCATGTTTGCACAATGCACTATAAAGTCTTTGCATGTTTGCATACTACACCATTAGGTCTGAGCATATGTACTAGCTTGCACACTAAGGTCTGTGCACATTGCACTATCTAGTCAAAGCATATATGCCAGTGTGCATAATCAAGTCTAAGCATATGCATTGTCAAGTCTGAGCATATCTATGTCAATGTACATTAGTTATCTATTCATGATTACAATGTGTTTGACAAAATGCCCTCTGTCATATAGCTACCTGATTTTCATGGTTTTGTTATATCATGATCATTCTTATAAACCATGTATAATAAACATATTTCTGAATTATTTATGACAATAAGGTGTTTGATTAAATGCCTTTTATATTGTTAATAGGGACTTAAGACTAAAAGGTATAAAGTAACTGGATCGAACACCTAAAGGACTGGAGACAGTCACGTGGCTCAAGCTTCTAACTTAAATAGGCAGATGATCCAAGAAGGAGCCATGCTTGGAGATTCAGACACGTGGACAGCTCACCTTTATATCCTGACACGTGGATGCTTAGCGAAGCACCTCTTTTCGAGATTCCTTGGGCGGGAAACGTGTTTCCCACGCGCCAACTCTCACGAGCCTATAAATAGAGGCCAGATCCTTCAGATTATTAAGGGGATAAAAGAAGAGAAGAATTCAGTGAGCAACAGAGAAGAAAAGAGAGCATGATAGAAATAGGATAAGGGAATATAGAAAGAGAAAAAGATAGAAGAGAGGAGAATTGAGAGAGCAGAAGAGATAGAAGATAGAGAAGAATCAAAAAGAGAAGAGAGAGCGAAGAAAAGAGGCCTACGGGAAGAAAAGAGAGAGTTGCAGAAAGAAGGAGAAGAAAGGAGAGCAAAATAGAGTATCGGAAAAAGTAAGAAGAAGAAGAGAAAAGAGAGAGCCCGTGGAGAATAGTGTGCTGCACAGTACTTAAAGAAGATCTGTGTGTTCTTCGTGGCCTCTGGATCAAATCCAAGCCATTATGGTTTCATCTTCATAGCTACCGTCGCTATGTTCTTCCGTTGGTTTTTGTCTTTCATTTTTCCTTGGTTTCGTTCATCAAGCTGTTAGTCAGCAGGCGAGGTGTGTACCTCGGACAACAAGCGGTGAGGCTCAGCAGAGCAAGCTGTGAGGCTCAACGGAGCAAGTTGTGAGGCTCAGCGGTCTGGGATTGATTCCCCAAAGCTTTGGATCAGCGGATTGTAGAGATTCATCCCCAAAGCTGTGGATCAGCGGTTTTCAAGCTGTGTGGCAGTGAAATCCACACTCAGGTCTGAGTGTGGGGTGGATGTAGGTGAAAACCAAACCACCTACAAATCCGTGTGTCTCGTGTGATTGTGATTGTGTGTCTATTTCACTCCATATCTTCTATCACCATTCACAGGATGTTTTAGTGGTTGATTGACGGCTATGTAGACATGTCAAAATCGATGCTACATTGAGTAAATCTCATGTCACCATGTGACGCCCCAAAGTGGACTTCAATATTGGCTTAATATGAAGTTTTTCTAATTTATCCATATTAATTGTAATTTCTTTCCATTTTCTTTAATAATGAAAATTAACGCCTGGAGGGAGGGCGCCATTTAATTGACGACCTAATGAGGGGCGTTTTCCTTAAATAAATGACTATTCAAACGGTCGTTGTTTCCTGGATTTAACGAATCCTAAGGAAAATAAACTCAAGGTAATTGACGTCCTAATAAGGGGCGTTGATTATTTAACGCCCGTCCAAATAGGCGTCATTTAACAATTTTAAATAAGGAAAGTCCTTTATTTCTATAATTAAATTCAGGAATTAACGACTGAGTGAATGTCGTCATTTCAATTAACGCCACTATTTAGGTCGTCATTTTCTGTTCCGTGTCCCTTTCGCCTGCTTCTTTCCAATAGTGATCCTTTCCCCATTTTACACTTAGTGTTCGATTGGGAAGAGGGATCCTTGATGGGGGATTGATCTCCTTGTTTTAATCCTATTGAAATAAGGACTTTTGCGCCTATAAATACCCCTTGAATCCCTCACACGCGAAGGAGAGCGAAGAAGAACACACAGGGAGCTTTTTACATACATAGTGCCTGCAGAGAGAAGAGAGTTTTCTTGTTTTTACAGGTTTTTCATCAAGTCTTCTTCCTCCACGCCGATAGTTCTTTCTCCCACGGCGGCGTCTTCCTCCACAGGCAGCGTTTCTTCATCCTGCACGTTCTTCCACCCCTGTTGCAGCCAAGGCGTTGCAGCTGAAGCTTTTCCTCCCTTTACTGCTACACACACAGCAGAAGGGCCCCTCCTTCTTTAACTTTTGTTTGATTGTTATTATCATATCATCACATGCGCACCCATCTCTCTAGTTATTCTACTAGAGATATTTTCATCATATATCTATTTGCATCATATTATAGCATATCATATTCCCCACCTTGTTACTCCTCTTAGGGGTTTAAAACCAAAACACACAAGGTGTGTCCATGCCTATGTTGCTTGATTCTATCTTTCTAGAGCAATGATACTACACACCTTTTGGCTAATCCATATATTTGTTTGTTTTGCTTATTTTTGCAAGGGTAATCAAAGAAAAAAACCCCTTCATCGGCCGGTCGGTAGAAGGAGGAAGGAAAGACTTGCAATCTCACCCGCTTTCACACAAGGTACATGCGATCACTCCTTTGTTATTTTGAGGTAACCCCTCTAGCGATCACCCTCCTTAGAGCATCTCATGCTCAACCTCTTTTTCTTCATGTCCCACATGTTTTAGCATAGTTATTCATCCCTTATCCATTTAAATCTTTTCTTTCTTTTTTAAAAAAAAATGTCTATGTGACACGTTCACAAATTGGCGATCACGGTGGGACCCCTTTTGTTTCTAGTTTGATTACCCCTCCCTTTGGCATCCTCGCGTGCCCCTCCCTTCGGCGCCCTCGCATGCCCCTCCCTTCGGCACCCTCGCATGCCCTTCCTTTGGCGCCCTCGCGTGCCCCTCCTTCGTGCTCCACGTAGCACACTCCCCTTGTGCGCCACGTGCATACCTCTCACTGGATTAGCCAATTTGTGTAGTATCCATATCATTTTTATTAGAAAAGAAATTGATTTCTGTCTGTCATTAGGGTTAAGGGTTCTCTGGAACTGAATAACGCCCTTCATACCGCCGTCATTTACACATACAGCGACCGTTCGAATAGGCGATGTTTCCATTATTATTGTCAGAATTTTCGTCATTTTACAATTAACGCTCCTCACAGAGGCGTCATTTCCCAATATAACGCCTCACACCAAGGCGTCAGATTACTGATTACTGCATTTTGACGCCCCTTTCAGAGGCGTATTTCACCGGTACAGCGTCTTACTAAAAGGCGTTATTTGGATTATCATTACTTTTATTCATCATTTTAAGTTTGATTACTGCTATCTGACGCCCCTGTGCATAGGCGTCATTTCTACATACATCGCCTCACTTTAAGGCGCTATTTTATTTTTGGTTGCTATCTGTTTGCACTATTCATAGTGATTAGCAACTGACACTCAGTCGCTGCTTGTCGATATAGTGATCTTATCCAGGTCGTCATTTTTGTTCTGTGCCCACAGAACCCTTGTTTACTGCTGTTCATTCACTTGATTGATTCTGATATTATCTGCTTGATATTGCCTGCATTAGGCTGCATTTAGGGCATTCGGCTTGGGAGACCTCTTCTCCCCACACTTTTAGGAGTCACATCCCCTCTTGGTGAAGGAAGGACCCTCCTTTGAGCATTCCGTCTCATTGGACCGGAAATTCCTAAACCAAGCCTCCGTAAGTCCCCGCACCCGTAGATTCCCTCACGGACGCTGGGCAGGTTGTACCGTTGAAGCACCCAGAGTATAGTTGACCCATACATTGGTGAAAAGAGAGAAAGAACCTAGATACCCGGAGATTATACCCAAACTGTCAACCATGACCCACATTCAAAGGAGAGAGCTTATTATAAAACTCACCTTAATCTTCAAAGAAAACCTTAAAACTTTGGGCTCATTACAACTTGAGTGTTTATTTTGTTTGATAAGGTGGTATCTCTTGAGTATACTTGCTTGTTGGAAACCTATTTCTTCCTCCTTAAGCATGAAACTCCGTTCAGGTAAAATCATCAATATGGCCAACTATGGGTATACTTATGATAGTTACGAGTAGGGTCACTCTGACCCGTTTTACGAGGTTCCCTCTCAGGATCCTGTCTACTACGAGGGAAACTACATTCCTTCTCCCATTTAGGTCCACATGATGGACACCACTTCTCTGGAGGTCGAGCCTTCTTCCCAAGCTCAACCTACCACTCAAAATACTTTAGGAGACGCTTCCCCTTCTTTCAACTTCAATGATGTTCTCAAAGTTCTTGCTCAACTGGATGACTCCCAATGCTAGGCGGCCCAAGCCGCTTTAAAGGGAAAGTCTGTCCCGTCATCTTCTAACCCTCCCCAGGCCATGGGTGGCCACTCTGTTAGTTCCCCGAATGACCAGGCGGTCGCACCTAGGGTGCCCTCGCCCCCACCAACTCCTGTTATGACTACGTCGGCCCAACCAGCAAGTCACTCTATTGCTAGGCCTCACAACCTCCTGTTCCTCAATTCTTGAGAAGGCCTATGCCGAACCAATACTCTTTTCGTCCGGCCCCAACCGAGTCTGATAACCACACTATACTCCTCCAAAGGATGGCTAGTATGGAGGAGCAGCTCAAGAAGGTCACTGCATCCAAGGCCACTCCCGAAGTTATGCTTCCCACTCTGCCAGTTTCTCATCTACCCCCATCTGAAATGCCGAATTTCCAACGGTACAATGGAACGGGTAACCCATACATCCACTTGAAAGACTTCTTGTATGAGGCATCATTCTGGCAAGATAACAAGACTTCCCTGGCTTATCTCTTTAGGCGATCTTTAGATGGCCCGGCATTAGAATGGTTTTACTCCTTGGAGCCGGCCGATGCTGGTGTCTTTGATGCTGTTCAACGGAAGTTTCTACAGAAGTACAAGGACCGTGTGGGTCCCTCTTTGTCTGTTACTGATCTGGTTGCCGAAAAGATGAAGCCCGAGGAGGACTTCGTTTTATTTGCTGATAGGTGGAGAGCTATGGCCGAAAAATTGAAGGACACACTATCGGAAACAGAGCAAGTGAAGATGATTATATCAAACTCCACTCCGCAATTTCGTCATATTTTAGCCATGAACAAGTTGAGCACTATGGAAGAGCTCTATGAAAGAGCTAGATACATACAAACACAGATGAAAGATTCGCCCATTATGGGTATGTTTAATACTGGTGTGACCACTGAAGGCACTGTTACTAATGAGCAGGTGAGTGCATTTGGAAATTCCACACCCTTCCGCCACCCTCCAAACCAAGGGCTGCCACCACAATAGCCCGCCTTCCAAAACCAGGTCCACCAGCCAAATAATAACCCTCCTCAAACCTTACGGCATCTTCCACCTCCTCAACAACAACCCCACTTTACTCCACAGAATCAACCCGCATAGTACCACCAAATGCCCCCGCCAGCCAATTATGCACAACAACAACTGCAACAATCAAGAACACCATTGGGTCCCTGAAGAGCACAATACCCTCCCTTACCCGAAAGCCTATTAGATATTTTCAATGCCCTCATGGCCGCCAACGCGCTCACCTTGCCTAAAGAAAGAACGATATGGCCGCAACATGTAGACACATCCCGGTATTGCGTCTTCCATCGGCAGCCAGGGCACAACATCGATCATTGTTTTCACTTCAAGGATTACATATATGATATGAATGATCAAGGTGATATTGATTGGGATGAGATGAGGAGGTTTATTGCTACTTTAAAGGCTCGAAGGCCTCCTCGGCAACCATTGGCTAAGCAGCCCCCGCAACAAGGTCAGCAGCAGCAAGGTCCTCAGCAACAGTAGGCTCCTTCACCCCAGCCAAATATGGGGATTGTCAATAATCCTCTACCGGAGCACCCGGTTCAAAATCAACAAGTAAACCTTGTCACCTTAATCCATGAAGTGGAGAGTGGGTAGGGCTGGCATAAAGAAAGCGCCTTTGTTGGGGCCATTAATCAAAACTCTAGTCAACCACAACCACCACAATTGCTAAGAAGGCTTGAACCTGTACCCCCTTCCCAACCGCCACGTCCCCTTATACGTTCTAGCACTCCAGGGCCACTTAACCTTAAACCTACTCCTTCACGGCCTCTGCTTTTACGCCAACCCACGAATTCTCTTTACCCCAAAACCCTTCACCAAATAGACCTCTCCTTATCCGCCCCTCGTCGACAACCGTCACCCCTCCTGTTTCGCCACAATTTACCCCGTCCACCACCATCATGCTTCCAAGGCCCCTCCTTGTCACCCGACCCCCGTCGCCGTCTTACGATAATCCCCAGCCGGCGAAGCTTCTTATAAGAACCCCTCCTTCTACCAATCCCGCACCAGCACCCAACACGCCCTACACCATTCCCTCTACCTCCTCTACCCCTTTACCCACTCTAGGCCCGACGGAGGCTCCGAAAACAATGGTGCTCCGTAGTGGACGAATGTTCCATCGAGTGTTTCCCTAGTGGGAGCAGGAGCCGATACAAGAACAAGGAGAACAGGCTCAAGAGTCTGCACCGGGCATGGAGTATGATCTATTGAGGCATCTAGACAGAACACCTGCTCGGATCTCTATCTTGGAATTGATCAAAATATCTACTACACACCAGTTGGCCTTGAAGCAATATCTGCAGAAAGTAATGGTAAATGAAGACATCCCAGTTGAACAGGTCACTACTGTTTTAAATCTAGCCAGCAATCAACCAGCCATCACTTTTTATGAACATGAATTGGCTCCGCAGCCGGCCAGAAAATATGCACTATGCATTACTATTGACATTAACAAGGTGGCAGTGAAACAATGTTTGGTGGATATTGGGGCATCCATTAATATTTTGCCACCAAGTACCTTAAAAATGTGTGGCATTCTGGAGAGTCAAATCCGGCCATCTACAATCACTGTCACAGCTTATGACAACACCAAGAGCCTCCTTTAGGGATGATCGCTTTAAAAGTTGGTTTGGGACCAGTCTCAGTCACAGCGGATTTCCATATTCTGGACATGGACCCGACATTCAATGGCATCTTGGGTCACCCTTACATTCAAGAGCTTGATGATGTGCCTTCCACGAATCATCAATGCATAAAATTTCCGCACAAAGGGCGCATTATTAAAGTCACTAGTATGCCCATTTTGCCGGCAGAAGATATACATTCCGCAACATCGGTGCCTTCTATGTGGCCTTCCAATAGGCCTTTGCTCTCAGTTTTGGATGTTGTCGATCTGCGGCAAGACTTGGTAAGACCATCTCCTTCAACCCCTCCTACCACCCAAATGTCACCACAACCATCCAAAGGCAAGAAGAAAAAGGGTTTGATGAACATGCCAGGATGGAGCATTCTGATGAAAATGGGGTATAGAACTGGTAAAGGCCTGGGTGTTAATCTTCAGGGGAGAGTCAAGCCCGTCAGGCATCAAAAGATGATTCCTCGGGGTGGCCTAGGGTACAAAGGGCCAAGCAAAGACAAAGATGAGCCATGGGCCGTTATGACTTCCACTCTCAAGACAGATCGGCAGCCTCTTACATGGACCCTACAAACACACTTTATGAAAGGAGGCACTCATAATGATGAGCAAACCACGCTAGTCACTTCCATGATGGATTGTCAAGATATACATGCATGGCAGTTTGCTCGCCACATAGCCCCGCTGGTTACATATAAAGCCTTGGAGTCCTTACGGCCAGATAAAAGAAGAAAGATGGATGACCCCGAATGTGACTGGTATAGATGGTTCGACATGAACGATATCACTATTGCTCTGAGCCGACTATTTATGCCAACTGATCCGGAATGGCCGCCACTGATTCATGAATTAATCGAAAAGCCAGCAGTGATCACGGACAAGAGGCAGCTTCTAAGCAATTACACAGATACCGGGGAGCCGGATGTGCCGTTCGAGGAAGGCTACAACGTAGATAGGCTGTGGGCCGGCCTCTTCTCTATTAAATCCATTTATCCAACGATTGTTGTCCATTTGTTTAATCAAATATTTTGCTCGGATGTCCCTAGACCGCCCGCGGTCTTGATAACCTTTTCTCCAAATTCACGTCAAGTTTCTCCTCCGATTCCTCCCTCGCTCCTCGAGCAATTCTCTAAACTCTCCATCACACCCCCACGTGAGTCATCATTTACTCGATCTTTCGTCAATCTGTCAATCTCAACACCACCCCCTATTCCTCCCTCTCATTGCCTTCTTCTTGAAAATGAAAACGAAAAAAAAAACGCCAAAATTTAAACTTTCCAATCTTTCATCTCTATTGAGGAGACCTCCTATCTTCTTCCTGAGTGTGTCCCGACCCAGGGGCCGCTCTTCCAGGATTTATTAGGGGGCCTTCTCTACTCCTCCGGTGAGGGGTCTTCATCTGTATCCCCTTCTGTACCCATCTTTTCCTTACCTCCTTCATCTTTGTCGAATTCTAGTGATCAAGCTAGTTGCTCTTACTCTTCTAGTTTTAAGACTCAAGGGGTAGCTTCGCATAAGAGATCCAACGGTAAGTAGATTCCCCGTGGATTCTTGTTAGAATTAGCTAGAAGGTGCCGGGCATGCTTAGCTCTTCCCGAATTTCTGGAGAATCCGATTATCTTGCCAGAAACAGAATATGAAGGTACTTGTGTTTTTAATGAGGGTTTTGGTGTTTATGAGATCATGAATGAAGAAGACCCTATTGAAGAGGGGGATGAAGGTTACGAAGAATATGAGGACGAGGCTGATGCTTTTGCCAGTGACATGAGAAGATTTGATAAACCATCAGCCTCAGTAGAAGAACCTACCAAAGAAATAAATCTGGGTACTGAGGAAGACCCTAGGATTGTCCTCATTAGTAAGAACTTGCCGCTCTCTGAAGAGGAGATGCTTATTTTGGTTCTTCAAGAATATAAGGACACGTTCGCGTGGAGTTATGAAGATATCCCTGGACTAGACCCTGCGCTCGTTGAACATCGACTAATGCTTAAGCCAGGGTCCATTCCGGTCAAACAGCGGTTGAGACGTTTCCACCCTAATATGGCATTAAAAATGAAAGAAGAGATCGACAAGCTCCATAAGGCCAGATTTGTTAGAGTTGTCCTCTATCCCAATTGGGTGGCTAACATCGTCCTAGTCATGAAGAAAGATGGAAAGGTGCGGATTTGCATAGACTTTCGGGACCTCAACCGCGCGTGTCCTAAAGATGACTTCCCCCTCCCTCATATTGATGTTTTGATTGACAATACGATAGGATATGAGACTCTCTCCTTTATGGATGGCTTTTCAGGTTACAATCAGATTCGCCTGGCGGAAGAGGATCAAAAGAAGACATCGTTCACTACACCATGGGGAACCTATTGCTATGTGGTCATGCCCTTTGGACTTAATAATGCTGGAGCCACCTATCAAAGGGCTATGATGGCAATTTTTCATGATATGATCCACATTTATATAGAGGTGTACGTTGACGACCTGGTAGTGAAATCAAGGACAAGGATTGAGCATCCCGGGGTTCTAACCAAAGTCTTGCAAAGAGCGCGGGAGTATCAGCTAAAGATGAATCCCAAGAAGTGCGTGTTTGGTGTTTTGTCGGGGAAGTTGCTTGGATTCATCGTAAGTATGAGGGGTATCGAGATTGATCCCAACAAGGCGAAGGCCATAAGGGAAATGCCTCCTCCCAGGAATTTAAAAGAAGTTCGAGGATTGATCGGGAGGTTGCAATTTATTCGCCGATTTGTTTCCCAGCATTCACAAAGATGTAGTCCGTTCTACGAGCTTACTAAGCTGGGAGTCAAGTTTAATTGGGATGACAAATGTCAGGCAGCTTTTGACGGATTGAAGGATTATCTCTCAAGTCCTCCTGTCCTGAGGCCGCCAGTTCCAGGCAAACCGCTTGTTCTCTACATTTCCGTCTTGGATGACTCTATAGGTGCTGTCCTAGCCCATGTTGACGAAGAAGGAAAGGAAAGGGCGGCCTACTACTTATCAAAGCTTCTTAACCCCTGTGAGCAGAGGTACTCGGCCATAGAGAAGACTTGTGCTGCTTTAGTCTGGCTAGTTCAGAAACTTAAGCATTATTTCTTAGCTCACGAAGTTCATCTCATTGCCCGTATGAATCCAATCAAGTTTCTTCTTGAAAAATCCGTTCTCACCGACCAATTAGCACGATGGCAAAGCTTCCTTTCTCAATTCGATATTATCTACATTCAGTAAAAAGTGATTAAAGGTTATGCCATAGCAGAACATCTTGCTCATCACCCTCTCCCTAGATTTGACCCTGTTTGCTCAGAGTTTCCAGATGAGGAACTAATGTCCGTCAATCAGTCCGATTCGATGTGGACGTTACATTTTGATGGAGCTTTGAATTCAAAAGGAAAAGGGATTGGCATTGTTCTTCTATCACCGGAGGGTATCACTATTCCGCTCGCCTCTCAGCTTACATTTCCAGTTACAAATAATATAACTGAGTATGAGGCTCTTCTGGCCGAACTGGAGGCCGCTCATCAATTTGGTGTTACCCAATTGCGGATTGTAGGTGATAGTCAGCTTATTCTTCGCCAAGTGCTCACCAAGTGCCGTACGCTCAATCCTAAACTCAAACCTTACCAGGAATTGACTTCTGCTAATACTAAGCTTTTCACCAAATTAATCTTCGTTCACGTTTCTCATGATCAGAATATTCTAGCTGATGCCCTTGATTCTCTTGCATCTTCTTTGGTTTTCCTTCCCGAAAGGGACTTTCATTCAATTATTGTTTACAAGTGGCTCACGCCAGCTATTAAGGATCCAGCTTTCCTTAGCGTTAAGGAGGAGGTGCTTAGGAAGGTTAAGCAAGGTGGAATCATTGAGAATAAGGAGATCATGCTATTGGATTTAGAGGAAGAATTAGATGATGAAGAAAAGTCGTGGTATTACGAGATTGCTAAGTATTGCCAGGATCAATCCTATCCTGAGGAGGCCACGGCTGAAGAAAAGAAAGCCATTCGAAGAGTTGCTCAGCGATACACCCTGATTGGAGGTGTGCTCTATAGAAGAGGTCTCACCGGAGTTTTATTAAGGTGCCTAGATGATGATGAATCTTGGAAGGTCATGGAAGTGGCACATTCAGGAGTATGTGGTGGTCATGTGAATAGCCAGGTGCTTGCTAAGAAGATCGTTAGGCTATGTTTCTATTGGCCCACTCTAGAATAGGATTGCTCTATCTATGTTCGGAGGTGTGTCAAGTGCCAACTGCACACCGACAAAATTCACTCTCCTGCTTCCTCACTCTATCCTATGTCCTCCCTATGGCCTTTCTCCATGTGGGCTTTCGATATCATTGGACCTTTTGGTGATCCGAACCTCCTCACAAAACTAAAGTCATTTATACTCACGGCCACAGAGTACTTCACCAAGTGGGCGGAAGCGGAAGCTTACGTGGAGATAAAAGTGTCAACCGCCTGAAAATTTATAACGAAGAACATCCTCTCAAGGTTCGGCATCCCAAGTACCATCGTCACCGACAATGGGCCACAATTCATCTCTCAGGAGCTTCAGGACCTCTACAACAGGTATAACATTGCATTACATCGTTCATCTCATTATTATCCGCAGAGAAATGGCCAAGCAGAGGCAACTAACAAAACTTTGATCAAGATTATTAAGAAAACATGTGAGGCTAATAAATTTGCGGATTGGCCAGAAAAGTTGGTTGAAGCTCTGTGGGCCTATCGCACTTCTATTTGTACCCCGACTAGGCAAACCCCTTTCACCCTTACTTATGGAATGAAGGCGGTAGTCCCTTACGAGATTCTTATCCCTTCTCTACGGGTACAATTGGACAAGGAGCTCCCCATTGATGAGCGTCGCGAATCTCTCCTTGCTCAATTGGAACTCCTAGATGAGAAGCGTTTGGCCGCCGCCGAGCATGCACGTATTTATCAAAACAGGCTTTCACATTTTTACCAAAAGAAAGTAATTGACAGAAAATTCAAAATCGGTGAAATGGTAATTAAAAGAATCTTCGTAAAGCCCGGAGGGCCTCGTTCAAAACTTCAACCTAACTGGGAAGGGCCCTTCATCATAAAAGATGTCTATCCTGGCAACGCTTACAAATTAATTAATGCTGAAGGTGAAGAGCTGGCTCACCCCTGGAATGGTCTTTACTTGAAGAAATACTACCCCTAAAAAAAGGAAAAATAGAAAATAAAAATCAAAAAAAATCAAGATGAGAAATCAAAAAAAAAATCAAAAAATTTTTACAGGCTAGAACGGTACATAGGCCGCGAGCCCGAAAAATAAAAATCCTTAATTCATTCTTCAGTGTTGATGGTGTAACTTTGGGGTCAACTCACGCACACACTACACGCTTTACTTTTAAACTCGAGCGGCTCAGAATTCGAGGAAAGTTAGACCCAAACTAAGAATGTACGAACCTTACCTATTCTCTCCTCTTCGGCTCACGAGAGGGAGTACGAGTCAGGGAATACTAACCAAACCTGTCCGCCGCCCTAGTAGGTGGAAGTCAAGGCCCAAAAGGGAACAAAATACTTAAAGCCCAAGTACAATTAGGTTTCTATCTGTTAAAAAAGAAGAAGAAAAGGAAAAAGAAAGTTATAAAAAAAAGCATGTCAAGAGGGCAAAGTCCCCGCAGGGAAAACCCTGGTCGTAAGCATGTATGAATAAGGGCAAAAAGAGCAACAAAATTTCCCTAAGCCGAAGACCAAATCCCAACTGGCATTAGGACAGGGGAGGAACGTTTCCACGTTCTCGGAAACCTCCCGTGAGCTTCCTCAACTTATTCTTCCCTTCTTCCTCCATGGTGGGTTATAAGCTCAAAGCATGGCGAAGACCGACTAAGAAGGATGGGCCGTGAGAGAACATGAGTAAAAGCATAAGTATTTAAGCACGTTGACCCTTTGTTAAGTCTTTTAAGAAAGATTAATGAATTCAAGATGGTGATTGTGTAAGGTTTAAGGCCCTTATGCTCAGCCCAGTCCCATCAAAAGAAAAAAAAATGTTTTTCTTAAAATAACACCCTCTAGGCATGCATCATTTTCATGCGCCACGACTCCTCTAAGGTCGTCATTTTTAAAAATAAAAAAAAATAATAAAGAACAATAAAAATGATCTTTTAATTCACGCCCTTCAAAGGGGCGTCATTTAATAAATTCACAGCTTTGTCTATGTCGTCATTTTTTATGATAAAAATAAAAAAATGACTTTCTAAATAAACGCCTCCCACATCGGCGTCAATTTCACAATCGGCGCCCGTTTGCGAGGGCTTCATTTTTAACTATAATAAAAAAAAGAAAAAAATCAAGCTTGCTGCTTCTCATCTCATATGCTTGATTGCATCTTTGTGTGGACATTTTTATTTTAAGTTGACATCTGCTTGCTTATATGCTGCATTTCCTTATATATTTTTATTATCCGCCTTTATTAATTAGAGACTTGGCCCCTTGACCTATCAACAAGGTCAAAGAAAAGATAACCCCTTACTTATTGAGCAAGGGGCCAAGCTGGACAGATGGATTAATCTGTTTATTTAAAGTATGAACTACAGGCGTAGGGCAAGAACGAACAAGAGCGGAAAGCAACAAAAGAAAGCGAAAGCAAAGGCAAGTACACAAGTCCACAAGTGCTCAAGGTAACTCTGGAAATAAAAATTTCAATTTCATATGTATATCAATGAATATCTGAGTACAAGTATGAGGGTGGAGGGGTACAAGTAAGTCTCTCTCAACTCTTACCTCCACCCTCCTCTCTCCTACTCTCTACCTCACTATCGTCGTCCCGACGAGGCGCTCGTGGAGGGGGCACGGACCCCCGGGAAGTAGCTGGAGCTCGAGCCTGCTCCTTGTTGGGTTCGGTGCAAGGATTCAGAAGGGGGGGGTGAATGAATCTCACCCTTAAAAACTTTTCGCTAAATAAAAGACTCGAACACTATCCAGGCAGAACAGGCAATCTGATGAACAAGTTGAATATTCTTTTAAACACAAGAGCAAATATGTAACTGGCACCCAAATAACCAACTAGCGGAGGCAGCACAAGTGAGAATAAGAAAGCTCAAGACAATCTGTGAATGAGGTAGAGGATAAGGAACAAAGCACATCCACACTGCACAGAGGATTTTAAGGTGGTTCGGTCACCAAGACCTACGTCCACCCCTCACTCCCAACCGGAGTGAGGCTTCCACTAGCACAAGCTAGAACGCAGACTCAGTCTGCAAACAGTTGCTGCCACACAGCTTGACCAGGGGAACAGCCTCCCCTCTTCCTCCCAACCGGAGGGACCACCTAGTCTTGCAAACCACAAGACCAGAACCGGAGGACCAATCCTCCCTTCCTCCAAACCGGAGGGAACCAACCAATGACTTCCAGTCACCAGCAAACCAGAGGTCGAAGACCTCTCTTCCTCCAACCGGAGGGACCCCTGGACTTGCAACCCACAAGCCCAGAACCGGAGACAAGTCTCCCTTCTCCTGAATCCACAGGAGGAACCCGATCCCCAGCAGGGCAATCGGAAGAACAAGATAACCAAATGAAAACGGAGAAACAAAAACACGAAATGAAAATAACTTCAGCAAACAGAAAGCTGAAAGATGAAATGCACAATATGGCTCTCAACGGAGCTGACTGGCCTGGATCTGATCCACGGTCCAGTGAAGATAGATCTTCAACCAGCTTCTTCCTTCTTCTGCACGAGCTCTCTCGCTCTCTCTCTCTATCTCTCTTTCTTTCTCTTCTGCTCTCCTAATCTCTCACTCTCTGCTCTTCTCTTCTCTCTCTTTTTCTTCTTTTTCTCACACTCTCAGATTTCTTCGCTGGAGAGCTTCCTCTTCTTCTGTGGAGAGTTAACTCTTTTCGAGAGGATGACGGGGTGCTTTTATATCAGAAACAGGGCCTCCGAAGGTTGAGTAGAAAATGCCCTAGTGACCATTGATTGGTCCACTTGGCAGGGTAGCACCCCTTATCTAACACGTGTCAGCATCTGCCCCTTTTTCCCATCGGATCACGTGCCCCCTCATTAGTACGCTCAGCAACTGGAGTCAGGTGGCGTCAACCCACTTGCTCCACAGAGTTGACGCAGCCTTTAAGGATATTCTACCAGCAGAACTCAAGTCTGCTGTGTTGACGCATTGAAGATAGCCAGAGACAAGTCACCCCTTTCTTGAACTGCTGCGTCGACGCTGCTAGCCCATAGTGTTGACGCAGTGGTGTTCCAGCAGCTAATACTTCTACTAGTATACTTGCTGCGTGGACGCTGTGGTCATTCTGCGTTAACCCTGCACACACAAAAATCTTATAATCATATCATAGAACAAGTGGTTATTTAAATCATATAACACTGAGTGTATATACTCTGAAACAGCAAATGGGCAAGTATGTACACTGAGAGAGCGTAGAGACTTGGAAGTCTTCTTGTGAGCTCAGTGTATATACTTTTCAATGACTAGACTTCAGGAGATGAAGACCAAAGTGCAGACATGAGCTATGCCAGCTACAGTGTTGTTGTATGGACATGGGATTCAGCTGAGGACGTATGGACTTTGCAATGCAAACAACAATGTATAGACTTCATGTAAAAGCCCAATGTATAGACATTGAATTCGAAGACCAATGTGCAGACTTCACGCTTGTATAGACTTGATCAAGAAACTGGCTGTACAGACTTCAACATAGCTGCGATGTACAGGCTTTGACAAAGCAGCGTTGAACATACTTGAAAGTTCAAGGCCACGATGTATAGACTTTCAATGAGGAAGCATTGTGTAGTCTTGGGAAGTCTAAGCCAGTGTACAGACTCTGCCTCAACAATGAAAGGGCAACACGGATGTACAGAGTTGGCCAAACACTTGAAGATAGACTGTACAGACTTGAAACTTAATGCAAAGGCCAATGTACAGACTTCTAAATGTTGATGCGTTGTATAGATGTTCATGAGACGCTAAGTCTATACAGACTTGACCGGTGAAACACTGATAGAGACGATGCAATGTACAGACATGCTATAAGACGCAGAATGAAACGCTGAAGTCTGTATAGACTTTGCCCAAAGCCTTAGACGCTAACAGAGACGGACGGATGCATATACTTGAACTTGAATGCATGAACAGTCTGTATAGACTTCACCCAGACATTGCATAACACTATGATGCAATGTACAGACTTAACTGAACAGGATGTGCAGACTTTGGCTGTACAGACTTGGAAAGCTTGGCGGAGGATGTACAGACTTTCCACCGACCAATGTATGGACTTGCTCAGCCTGAGGCGCTGTAGAGACTTTGTGAAACGTGAATGCGATGTACACACTCACAGCGTTGACGCTGCAGACTTGAGAATGCTCACAGCGTTGACGCTGCATGAGACGTAGGCTGTACAGACTTAGCCTAAGACAATGCATGAACAGACGTTGTATATACTTAGCCAATGTAATGCACTATGAATGTATGGACTTACATGAGATGCTCAATGTATACACTTCAAGACAAGATTAACATGAAGATATAATACAGAAGTAACACGAAGACACGAATACAAAAACAACACGACATAACAAACAGCAAAGAGAACGGCACGAGGTGAAACGACACTTTACTAAAAAGACTTGAATACACACGACAACAACTCGAGTACTAAGTTGCTCGAATCGTACGAACGACTCGAAGACGAGGATGACACGAAAACAACATGGACTGAAACCAACTCGAAGATGAAAGCAGAAACTGACACGAAGTGTGGTCACAAAGCAAGGAAGACACGGGGTCTAGGAAAGACAACACGAGGACAGAAGACAGGAACGGCTACAACGACACATGATAAAACAAAGAAAGCAGGAAAACGACTCGAGTAACTATAGTAAATGACACGAGAACACAAGAGCAAAAATAAAAAGGATGACTCGAGATGAGCAACTATATACTAAAGAAACGACACGAGGTGGCACAGAAAGCAACACGAGGTGCTGCAATGTTCAGCACGCGATGGAACAAACAACGACACTAAGGCTTATAGTGATGACAACCTCAGAACATGTGAAGACTCAACAATTGAAAGTCTGAAGGCGATGTACAGACTTTATGAGAAGGCAACTGAACACTGTACACACTTCCAATGTACATACTTCATATGAACATACCAATGTGCATACTTCCCTTGATGCATCTACAGTGCAGTGTGTTGGCTTGACAAACATAATACAACGTATGGACTTTGATGAAAGGCCCAATGTATGGACTTCGCGAGTGATGCATGAACTACCCTGTACAGACCTTAAGACTTAATGAGCAAATGCCATCATCAAAACACAATAACATTGCAATCATCAAAATACAATATCAAAATGCACTGACTGTGTTGCAATCATCAAAACAATTCAGCATGCTATCATCAAAACCACCATTAAAACCATCATCAAAACCACAGGGGCACAACACTCCTCTGCCTCGCTCCTCTACCGAAGAGAGGAACCCGCTACAAAGGTAGAACTGTTAAACGCGTACCCCGCAGCTCTCGCTCGGTCCCGGCCTCGCTGTAACAGCTCCTTGATCGACCGTAGCTGCTCCTGAGTGACGGCTAGCTGGGTCCTCAAGTCTACGAGCTCCCGCTCGCGTGTTGCCTCTTGCTCACGATCACGAGTCCGCTCTGCCAGGCGCTCCTCTCGCTCCCGGGCACGCTCCCTGCGCTCTATGTCGAGGGTGACCCTCAGCTCTGCCACGTCCTGAGGTAGCTCCTCTCGCCGCCTCAAGGCCCTCTCGAGCTCCGTGACTCGCTGCTCACGAATGGCCAGCTCCGTCCCCGCTAGTGCAGCCTGGGTAAGTGCCGCCTATAACTCGGAGGTCTGTAATCAATTAAACGAATCATCAGTTACACATTTAATTCAATAATTCATGAAATAAGCAACTGAAATAAAATCTTTGTTAACTCACCCGGGTAGCCATCGCTTGCTGTCCTGCCTTGATGTTGGTAAGCGAGGCTCGGAGCTCCTCAGTTTGTAAAACAAATTTTCATCAACGTATAATAACATATAATCAAATGCAAGTCTGAGTTCGAGTTTAAGTTTACCCGTGTGGCGAGGTCGCGCTCTGCTGCCTCGGCACGTGCCACCGCTCCAGCCAACTGCTTTGCTAGTGCAGTCGTCTCTACACTAGGCCCCCTCGAGGTGGAGGCTCCTCCCGTCTCTCTCATCACCGCTCCCTGCTGGGCACGCTGCATTCATTCAGATTGTCAGTGTCTAATCATCAATAATTTAGGAAATCATTTGCATATAGATAATTTAAACACTCACCAGGGTCTGTAGGTCTGCCCGTGTGGTAGCCAGCTGGGCCTCTAAGCTGTGAAGATGGGACAGCATGTCCATCGCCGCTATGTCCCGTGCATCTTGCATTCATCATACACATCAGTCACACAATAGATATATAACATTTGCAATTAATTAAAAAGGAAGTGCATTCATACGTACCCCTAAGACCCTCATCTGGGGTCGGCCGACGTAAACCTCCCAGTAGCATCGGAGGTACTCGGAGCTGTCGACTGCCTGGGAAGTAACTCGGGTCCCGCCACGCTGCCAGTCTGCATACTAGTCAGGATACCGGACTCTCCAGTCGGTCACCTTCGTGCGACCGCGTGTCTTCTTGCCTATCCCCCGGGGCTCTCCAACTTCGACCCACTCTTGGTGTAGGCTGAGGGTCCTCATCACCAGCCTAAGCCGTAACGGCTCAATCTCGTTTAGGCAATGAACCCAAAGCTCATGCCTAAAGCGAGGTCGGCCCGCTATGACCCAGGGCTGGCCCTCATCGGTCATCCCCTCGTAGGGTCTCCACACCACCTGCATTCACAAACATGCATCATCATATCCCATCATCATCATATCATCATCTCATAAAGTAAAATTTTTTGCATCATATTTAGCATGCATACCAGTGAGGTAGGGTAGTCGCGGAACTCCCTCCGTAGAACTCGCAACTCGTAGGCGAGCGGCCCTCCTGTCACGATAGTCAACCAATGTCGTGCCAGTGGGAAGGATCCCTCATCTCCTGGTCGAGGGTCGACACGCCCCATCGGCATGTATAGGTGGCTCCATATCTGCATCCATGCATTGCATTAGTAAAGCATTCACATACATTAAAGAAAAGAAAGAAAAAAGGAAAGAAAAAAAATGCATACCTGAAGAAAAGGAGAGAAGCCGCTGACAGTCGTCTCTCAACCTGTCCCTGTGAACAAGTCGGCCATCAAGTGCGCCAACAACGCTGCTCCCCAGGCGTATCTGTCGACGCCCTCTAAGTCCTCAAGGATCCATAAGAATCGACAGTTGATGATGTCGCTGATGCGCTCGACACCTGTCGTTTAAAAATATCGTGCCACACAAATTTCAAAATTGATAAAACCGCACTCACTCACTTAAATGATTTTGGAAATATGAGTACAGTGGTAAATACGGGTCGATCCCACAAGGAGAAAAATTCTTTATAGATCAAGTTGGAAAATATCCATATGTTTTGAAAACCAATTTTTGTCTTTTGAGTGCGATTAACACTAAAGGAAATTAAATTGCAACTTTGAATAAGAAGAGAAAAGTGAAGGAAATTTTAGCCAATGGATGAAGAATGCCGCCGTTTCCTCGCCGAGCCTTGGATGAGGATCACTCCGCCTTGGAAGTCGACGCCGTGAGATGATCGGAAGATGACTAACCACTTTGGGTGTGTGAAGAAACCGTGAAGAAAGGGAGATGGATAGAAATAGGAACAAAAATAAGTTGAAAATACAACAGAATTATATTGAAACTAGAGGGTTGGAAAGAATAGAATAACTTAAAATCTAAAGGGAATTAGAAGAAGTAGAAGAAATGAAAGTTGTAGAGAATGAAAAGAGGAAGAAGTTTGATGAAGACCACAGAGGTAGAAAATGAGAGGAAGACAGTGAAAAATGTGAATACTCAAGAGCTATTGGCGAGGATGAACAGTAAAATGGCAGAAAATAGAACACTGAAACGTTAATTATAACTCACAAATGAATAAGAATTAGAAGAAGTGGTAGAAGAATAAAATTGAGATCTATAAAAGAAGAAAAACTTTCATGAAGAACTCAGAGTAAAAAGAGGATTGGAAAGACTTCAAAACAGAAGAATACCTGAAGGTATCACCTCGGATGAACAGTAATGTGCCAAGATAGAACTTATAAAAACGTGTAATAACTTAAAAAGAGAGAGGAATTAGAGGAAATAGTAGAAAGAGAAAATGTATAGAACTAAAAGATGAACAAATTTTGTGAAGACAAGAAAAATGAAATGGAGATCAGAACAACAAATAATGGGACTAAGAAAGGACTAAATGCTTAAATAAATCATTCATTATAACAATATCAACTTACAAAGTTTACATCAAAAGCTCTCAAAATAACACCCTCTAACTCTCCTATGTAGCTCAACTAAGGCCAATAAGAATGAACTTCAAAAACTCAAAGCAACCCCTTACAACTCTTAGCAACTCTCCTAACAACTCCCTTTCTTCCATTACAATAGAAGCCACTTTTATAGGGTTAACACAACCCCATTCCCCATGTGAACATTCCTTGCCTCTTTTGTTGAAAAATATAAGCCATTGCTGCAATTGTTGACTTAAGAATGTGTGCCAACATGTGTTACACACTTGGGTATGTTTTTCTGAATTTTTTCTAATTTTTTTCCATTTTTCTCTCCCTTTTTCTCTCTTTCTCTCTCTTCCCGGCCGCGTGCGCCGCCCGTGCGCCCGCCGTCGCCTCCCTCTCTCTTTCTGCCGCGTGCACCCGCCGCGGTGCGCCCGCGGGCGGCGCGTTGACAGCGCCTCTTCTCTCCTCGTCGCCCGTGCCGCCTGCTTGAGCGCGGCGCTCCTTCCTGCCGACCTGCAGCCATATATATATATCTATATATATTGATATATATTATATATATTGATATATATTATATATATTGATATATATTATATATATATCTTATAAAAGCCCTAAAAAATATCAAATAAATTTATTTTTTTTCTTTTTTTTCTTTTCTTTTTGAACAAGTCCATGGGCTTTTGGCTTTTATTTTTTTTATTTTCTCGTTTTATTATTTTTATTTTTATTTCTTGTCGCTTCCCTCGTACCGAGTGCCTGCATGAATAAGTAAATATCGTTATTAAAATTTTTAATTTCATAAAATTAAATATTTGACTCTAAATTAAAAGTAAGTGTGATACGTGTATATTTATTATTATTTAAGCTCATAAAAAATGTGTATCACCTAAATTAATATGTAAAAATATACACTTATCACACCCCCCAACTTACTCATTGCTAGTCCCTTAGCAATGCAAATAATTAAAAGTTTTAGGACCAACAAGAGTTTAAAATATCCATGCCTCATTTCCAGATCATCGTTCATAGAATCTACTAAAGATTAGGAATCTGGAATCATTATCGCATACTAGCATTATGTAGGAAATTAAGGTACATGATTAAGAATTCTAATCAAAATTCAGTAGCACTTGTGCATGTGAAATGCTAAGTCTACAGTGAAGACAATTGCGTCCCCCATTTGCTATTTTAAGCAAGTGCCCTTCAACCCTACACTTCTGAATCAGAGCATTAAGCATAATAGCGTTTTATCTGCCTTATTACTTTGTCCCTTTTAGGATCTTTTTTTAATTATTTTCTTCTCTTTTTTTTTCTTTTCTATACACACATGATGCTGCACTACCCTTCACTGTTTTACGCGAACCTCAACACGTCTTAGGTGAAGTAGGCCCGGTTACACAGATCAAGATTCCATTTTTCTTTTGACGCGAACCTCAACACATCTTAGGTGAAGTAGGCCCGGTTACTAAGAATCGGAGCATTTTTCATGGTGTTTTTCTCAAAAAAGATTTTTCAATAGATAACATGGCAGAAAGCTTATAAAAAATCTCTTCTTCAAGAAGTGCAGAATATCAGACAGTATGTCTAAAATAGCAGAAGGCTTGTCCTTCTTGTTTCATTAGCGTGCAACGTGTTTTGCTTTTTTGTCGAAAGTGCACATGAACTTTAAAGAGATTCTTAACTCAGTTTTCCATGGCTAGATTAAAGAAATTGTCCATCATCCATTTCCCTAGTCTTTTCTATTCTAGATTCCTTTTCAGTGGAAACATGAATCATAAAAACTCAATTGGGTGTTTGTAGTTCTTCCAAAAAAAATGAGGTGAAAAATTTAGAGGTTGTATATATGAATGCAAAATGTGCAACATGATTTCCTGTCCCCCCAACTTAAATGACATTGTCCTCAATGGCATGAACAATAGAGATTAATAGAACAATGTAGATGAGAAATTTATGAAGGAACGGGACAACCTGATAGAGGTGGACTTTAAAAATTGTGGCTTTTGAAGAAAAGGTGGTACTTGACTTTTGACGGCTTGGCTTATCTGAGCAGTAGAGTAAGCAATCTCCTTTTCTCTCCCCAACTTATCTGGTATTCACACATGTAAAATAAAAACACACGAAAAACTTGGGTTGCCTCCCAAGAAGTCATTTATTACCACACAAAAATTACTAAAACTTTGGGTTGCCCCCCAAGAAGCGCTAAGTTTTTTGTCGTCAGCCAGACACAAGGTAGATCACTAACCAACGTGTGGCATTCAGAATGAGCCACCACGTGATCTTGTCCTCCTTCAAATTCCATCCCTCATACCATTGGAAGACAATAGTAAGTATGTACGGATTGGGGCCAGAAATATATGGGTCGCGCACATTATTGATTTTAACGTTAACCATGTGTGTGAGCCAATTTTCATCTTTAGGGATCCAGAAATGATCAATGGTCAATAATTTGTCATGATCGAGGTGGAACCCTTGCACAAAATCAATCCATTGGTCCTCTTGTCCTGTATCGTCTCTCATGACGAGCCCTTTAGGAACGACTTCCTCCATAGTAACTTGTTCAGGCCCTGGTAGCTTAGGAATAAGATTGTCATCCTTAGCCACTTTCCTCTCAATAACAGCCTCATGAACTTTAAGGGCATTGATCAACTTGTCTTCCTGAGAGGAAGTCAAATCAAAGATGAATGTGGTTGGAACATCCCCCTCAGGTCCTAGAATGTCAAATTGGAGAGGCTCAACTGGCAGGGGAATCTAAGTAGAAGGAAGCATGAGCCCAGTATCTAACGCATCCACATATTAAGACTTCATTGGATAGGCTTCAGGGGTCAGATCAAATATGAATTTTTTTAATGAAACCCCTTCATCACACTCATCACTCATCTAAGGATTATTAACCAAATTGCCCACTAATGGGGTGGATAGAGGAAATGTAAATGATTCCAGTCCGGCCCTTTCATCACAGGTCAGATCAAATGTGAATTTCTCTAAGACGGGCCCATCATCACACTCATCACTAAACCCAAAATTATCAATCAAATTTTTCAGAAATGGGGTCGGTAGATGAAATGTAAACTTTTCTAATAAGGCCCCATCATCATGTTCTTCCAGGGGAGGAGGATATTCAGAATTTTATTTCATTAAATCAACAATATTATTACTTACAAAATAATTCTCCTCGTTATTTATTTCCTCAATTGAGTTGTTTGGGCCATTATCCTTTACAGTAATATTCTCAATCTCAAAACATTCATAGAATGGGGTGATATGATCATCATTATCCTTGAAATCACCCCCTTCTTCCTTCCCTTCCTTCATCATGGTATTACGTGCGCACCCCCCCTCACTCTCAATAGTGATATCTCGAGCCAAAACGACAGGCAGTAACTGTCCTCATCATCATCATTCACATATTGAGCAGGTTGGTGTAATGTTGAAGGAGAGGGTTGATAAGTAGACTGAGAGTACACGATTTGAGATTCAAAGCAGTGGCCCGGTGAATCACCCCTAGTATCAATGTTGATTCCGAAATCTGGGTGAGATGAGTTGGGCGGAGGTTGAGTACACATGGGCCGCTCGTGGGCTGCTTGGGGTGAAAGTTTAGACAGATGGGCTTGGAATGTTGGATCCATCCAAGGCAAATTTGGGTGATTACTCCAGCCAAGATTATAATCATCTGAAAATGTAGCATGCTTGAGCTGAGAGAACCCTAGGGCATTTTGAACTTGAGCTTGGATGACCAAGGGGAGTTGGGCTATAGTAGGACACTGACTCACATGGTGAGTGAGACTGGCACAGAATTCACAGACTTCCGTGAAAGTATGGATTGGGTTTTCAGCCTGTTTGACATGTCCTACGAATTGTTGATGAGATGAGATGGAGGCACGATTTATCGAATTTGCACTCAAAATTTCAAACAGATCATATGCATCATCTTCACCTTTGCTCATAAATGCCCCTCCGCAATATATGTCCACCATTTGCCTATCAAAATCGGATAACCCCTCATAAAATGTAAATATAATTTGCCATTTGGGCAACCCATGGTGTGGACATTGACTTACTAGATCCTTCAGTCTCTCCCAATATTCATGAATTTGCTCTCCCGGACGTTGAGTAAATCCTATAATCGCCCTTCTCATCATGTTGGTCGGACTATGGGGTAAATTTTTTTCAAAAATTCTAACTGCATATCTTCCCAAGTCCTGATAGTCTTTCCAAAACTCCTTAACCAACATTTGGCTTTGTCTTTCAATAAGAATGGAAATAAGATCAATTTCAGGGCATCATCATTAAAATTCTGAATTTTGATCAGGGAGCAAACTTCTAGAAAATCATTTAGATGTCTATAAGGATTTTCATTGAGATTCCCATAAAAAGATGGGAGCATCTGGATGAGACTAGGGCGAATCTCATATTGATCAACGAGAATGTTAGGGAGTTGAATACAGGTTGAGGGTTTGTAAGTAGAAGGAATAAAGTGCTCCTTCATAGGCGTGGGTTTCCCTCCAAGATGAATTCTTGTTTATTTATGCAAACACAAACAAGTTAACACAAATTACCTAACGACCTAGATGTGACCTAAACCTACAAATAGGGTTTCACAAAATGACTAAAGTGTAATTTAAGTTCACCCTCAATATTTCCACCGGCCAGGTAAGGAGTGGGGTAGTGGGAGGCTCTCCCTACTTTCGTAGGTACCTAATTATGTCAAACCACTAGCCCGCTTAAGGCGTTTGCCATCCGACCGTCTTGCCTTAGGCACCGGTTTCCACAAGAGGGTAAACTCAAATCATACTACAATCACAGTGTGATCCTAGGCCAATGTCTACTGACTTTTATTTAAGGTTTTGGTCATGCAAAGATGCAAGGGAAATGTGATTTGTGGGCTAAGGAAGGGTGATGAAATCCCCACCTCATGTTATTTAGGGGTTATTGCCCTTAGAATATTTTGAAATGAAATACACACCACAATTACAAACAAGGGGTTCTTATGCAATATGCATGTCATAATAAGATAAGTAGAACGTATCTTGCCCCACGCAATCTTCAAAATGCAATGACAGGAATTAAATAAAGAAAAATTCTATGCTAAATGATGCATGACCTAGAACATGATGAGTGTGGTTTCTATTCTTACAATGAAATTTTTTTTTATTTTGGTGTAAGTATATTTTTTTTATTAATGAACCTATCTAGTCAGCACAATTTTCTTTTGTTTTGATTTTTTTTGAATTTTTTAATAAGAGATAAATACAAGAGACTATAAATAAGAAAATAACAAAGATATGCAAATTTAGTACAACATGAAACTCAAAATGGTGTTTTTGTATTTTATAATTTTTTTGATTTTTATAGATTTTTCAAGAATTTTTTAGATTTTTTTAAAGATTTTTCAGAAATTGGAAAAACAGAACATGTTCCTACGTTTCTGCCCTTTAGCGACGCTTGACTGCTACAGTACCAGGCTTTCAGCGACGCTTCATTTTCTTGGAATTTCAGGTATGATTTTTCTCTTTCTTTGATTTTCTGATTTGTTTTCTTTTTCCTTCAAAATAAAAATAGAAAAATTAGTATACAAGTATACACATCAAACACAAGAATATCCCAACATTCAAAAATTTCTCCCCGACAACGGCGCCAAAAATTTGATGCGCTCGACACCCGTCGTTTAAAAATACTGTGCCACACAAATTTCAAAATTGATAAAATCGCACTCACTCACTTAAATGATTTTAGAAATACGAGTAAAGTGATAAATACGGGTCGATCCCACGAGGAGAAAAATTCTTTATAGATCAAGTTGAAAAATATCCTTATGTTTTGAAAACCAATTTTTGTCTTTTGAGTGCGATTAACACTAAAGGAAATTAAATTGCAACTTTGAATAAGAAGAGAAAAGTGAAGGAAATTTTAGCCAATGGATGAAGAACGCCACTGTTTCCTCGCCGAGCCTTGGATGAAGGTCACTCCGCCTTGGAAGTCGACGCTGTGAGATGACCGGAAGATGACTAACCGCTTTGGGTGTGTGAAGAAACCGTGAAGAAAGAGAGATGGATAGAAATAGCAACAAAAATAAGTTAAAAACACAACAAAATTATATTGAAACTAGAGGGTTGGAAGGAATAGAATAACTTAAAATCTAGAGGGAATTAGAAGAAGTGGAAGAAATGAAAGTTATAGAGAATGAAAAGAGGAAGAAGTTTGATGAAGACCACAGAGGTAGAAAACGAGAGGAAGATAGTGAAAAATGTGAAAACTCAAGAGCTATTGGCGCGGATGAACAGTAAAATGACAGAAAATAGAACTGTGAAAAGTTAATTATAACTCACAAATGAATAAGAATTAGAAGAAGTGGTAGAAGAACACAATCTAGATCTATAATAGAAGAAAAACTTTCGTGAAGAACTCAGAGTAAAAAGAGGATTGGAAATGTTTCAAAACAGAAGAATACTAGAAGGTATCACCTCGGATGAACAGTAATGTGCCAGGATAGAACTTATAAAAACGTATAAAAACTTAAAAAGGGAGAGGAATTAGAGGAAATGGTAGAAAGAGAAAATGTAGAGAACTAAAAGATGAACAACTTTCGTGAAGACAAGAATATGAAATGGAGATTAGAACAACAAGTAATGGGACTAAGAAAGGACTAAATGCTTAAACAAATCATTCATTATAACAATATCAACTTACAAAGTTTACATCAAAAGCTCTCAAAACAACACCCTCTAACTCTCCTATGTAGCTCAACTAAGGCCAACAAGAATGAACTTCAAAAACTCAAAGCAACCCCTTACAACTCTTAGCAACTCTCCTAACAACTCCCTTTCTTCCATTACAATAGAAGCCCCTTTTATAGAGTTAACACAACCCCATTCCCCATGTGAACATTCCTGGCCTCTTTTGTTGAAAAACATAAGCCATTGTTGTAATTGTTGACTTAAGAATGTGTGCCAACATGTGTTGCACACTTGGGTATTTTTTTTCTGATTTTTCTCTAATTTTTTCCATTTTTCTCTCCCCTTTTCTCTCTTTCTCTCTCTTTCTCTCTCTCCCCGGCCGCGTGCGCCGCTCGTGCGCCCGCCGCCGCCTCCCTCTCTCTTTCTGCTGCGTGCGCCCGCCGCGCTGGCACGGCGGTGCTCCCGCGTGCGCCGCCCGCCTGGCGCATTGACCGCGGGAGGCGCGTTGACCGTGCCTCCTCTCTCCTAGTCGCCCGTGCCGCCTGCGTGAGCGCGGGCGCGCCTTCCTGCCGACCTGCAACCATATATATATATATATATATATATATATATATATATTATAAAAGCTCTAAAAAATATCAAATAAATTTATTTTTTTCTTTTTTTTCTTTTCTTTTTGAACAAGTCCATGGGCTTTTGGCTTTTATATTTTTTTATTTTCTATTTTTATTTTTTTTATTTTTGTTTCTTGTCACTTCCCTCGTACCGAGTGCCTGCATGAATAAGTAAATATTGTTATTAAAATTATTTAATTTCAGAAAATTAAATATTTTACTCTAAATTAAAAGTAAGTGTGATACATGTATATTTATTATTATTTAAGCTCATAAAAAATGTGTATCACTTGAATTAATATGTAAAAATACACACTTATCAGTCGCGCTTCGTGCCAAGTAATAACCTACCGAGCATTAGGAATAGAAACCTCCTCAAATCTCGATCTGCTCTCTCTCTCTCTCTGCTGGGTCCTGGCAATAGGCGGCCCTAGCCTCATCAATTAGCCTCTGTGAGAACTGCTCTAGAGACTCCCTCGACCTCTGCCTAGAATCACCAAACCCCATAGCATGGTAAAGTCGGTGCGATAGATGGTCCTACACTCACTCGGTGTCTCGTAGACTGTCTCTAACTCTAGCAGCCTGTGTCAACTCGCTATAGTCGGGTAGGGTGATCCCGCTCACAGCCTCATCGTCCACCCTCAGCCCGGTGATCCTAGCGACATTCTCTAGGCTAGAAACCATGTGACCCCATGGCATCAGGAATGCCCTGCTAGTCCTATCCCATCTCTCCCTGAGCACCTGGATCAGGGGTAGGTCAGGTCTCATATGCTCTATGCTAAGGAAGGGTCCGAACCCCATGGCATCTACCCTATCCCTCTGAAAGTCTGGAAGCTCGTAGTAAGCTGGTCGAACCTAGACCCAGGAAATTTGAGTCCTCATCAATCCCTGCAAATAACAAAAGAACATTTTCACTTAAGTTTCTTACATGGATATTCATCAGCTGTTTCAACTTGTTCTCTGATTAAATTGACGACCTACCCTAGGTCGTGACTTATTCAACTGACGCCCCTGAGGGAGGCGTTATTTCAAAATGTGTTTCTGGTGATTTTACGCATAATTTCAATTGACGACCAACCCTTGGTCATTTTTTGTTTAAGTGACACCCCTGTGGGGGGGCCCTATTTTGGAGGTAATTTTCTGTCCTAAAAAAATAATTTTGAATTTTTTAATTGACGACCACCCCTTGGTCGTTGTTTAATGAATTAACGCCCTGGTGGGGGGCGTTGTTTTCTGAGATGTTTAAAAATATAACAGCATGCGAAATAAAAATATAGTAGAGGCACATATCAAAAATGAAAAAAAAAATGATGTTAACAGCCTGATGAATAAACATGATATTTTAAATGACGACATGCTGCAGGGCGTGGTTTCATGAATAATCATTTTTAGAAAATTAAAAAAAATAATTTTAATCGATGGCCCAGGGAGGGTCGTTGTTTCAATTGACGGCACCCACTGGGGCGTCATTTGACTGTGTCACCATTTCTTCCTTCACCGAGGGCTATGGAAAATTGAGAAAAAAAATGAAAATTAATTGAAATGGAGGGTTAGGGCACCTACCTTGCTTCGTTCGGGTGTTAGAAGCCCTCCCCGGAGTGGCTGCCGGGGTTGCCGTGGCCGCCGTGGTTGGCGAGGTTCAGTTGCCACCGCCACCACAGGTTGTTCGTCTTCATCTCCTTCTTCTTCTTCTTCTTCTTCTTCCTCACCATCGTCGTCTTCCTCGTCATCTTCTTCATCGTCTTCATCTTCTTCTTCTCCATCATCTCCTCTTTCTTCTTCGTTGGCTGCTTCTTCTTCTTCGCCTTGCTCCGCCGCCGGCGCGTCTTCAGCCGCCGCGGGAGCCTCCTCACCGACGTGTTCGTGCTCGTCGAGGTCCACCATGTCGGGGGCGGTGACCCTCTACCGCTTGTGTGCGCCGCCCGCCATCGGTAGAGAGAATAGAGAGAGAGATGAAGGGAGAGATTGAGATGGGGCTCGGTTGGGATTTGGTTGCAGAAAGAGAGAGAAGAAAGAAAGTAGACGAGGGAAGGAGAAGAGAGGAGAGAAATAGGGTTTAACGTTCGAAAAGAATTGACGCCCTGAGGTCTGTCGTCGTTATATTAATTGACAAAATGTTCTGAGGCGTGGTTTCAGGATTTGACGACCCGAGGCTAGGCGTCATTTGTGTTTGCATGGGAACTCGTAACCGTCGTCAGGTGCATTAATGGGAAATTGATTGATGTGATCGATCGTCATCATTACTGTTTAAGAATTGACGACATTGTGAGCAGGCGTCAGTTTGTTAAGGCACGACATGAATGAAGGCGTTATTTCTGAAAAATTGAGGAATTATTTTGAAAATAATTGAAGTAATTTAAAGCAATTAACACCTTTCCTTGAAGCGCGAATTAATAGACGCATGTTTGAATAAGCGTCAATTATGGTTTTATCTATTTTTCAGAAAATTGATTAAAGGAAATGGACGACATGTGGTAAGGCGCTGGTTAAGGAATTGACGCCGCGCTTGGAGGCGCATCTCATAACAGAGAACCCGAGACTTAGTTTTGTCAGACAGAATCACTGAATTGGAAGACAAGATCATATAACATGTTATTTTGACTCAATTAAAGGAAACATCCTTTTATTTTATTAAGAAAATCAATGTTACATTCAATGAGCCACCGTGGGCCTTATTTTCCTAAGTGATATTACATAAGATTTGCATTTGTTCTCTTCCTCTTCAACATGTGTCTTGGACCTATGGAGAAGTCCAACCTTCCATTGAGCCGTGATTGTTTTGACTTCTTTTTGATCTCCACTTGAGCCTAGTTCCATCCTCTTAAGTGGTGGAAGATGAGAAGGTTCTTCAAAAGTGTGCGAGGTAATCCAAGTTGTGGGAGGCACCGGTGAGCATTGTAGAGGATGAAGTCGTTCCCGCCGATCAATTGAAGCTCTACACCGGAGGAAAGTCTTGAGCGAAGCTCTTGGGTCTTGAGAAACCCCGGTGTGCAAGTAAAGCCGCTCTTGGGCATGGTCTTGAAGTAGTTCCTCCATTCGCTTCTTTTCTTGAGCTTTGGCACCCGATTAGTCACCCTCTCACATAGGCCTAGAGAATCCGTCATATACCGAAGAGGGCTTTTAGAGAAGATTTTTGAGGCTGATTGTGTTTCTTGGCATGGGTCAAATTTTAGGTGGAGATCCACCCAACAAGAAAGGAGTAGAATGGATCCATAGAGAGGCCGCCCCAAGGAAGCCGATGTGAGTCCATTATATAGGTTGGCTAGTACCGCTGGTCCTATTCTTTTGCCTTCCCATATGCTAGCTATGGTGCTTAAGTGGCATTCTTCTAGGTGGTCTTCTATTGAAGGGAAGAGGAGAGCTCCTACCATGCATACAACAAATCCCTTCATTACTCTCTCCAACAAGTCTTCCTCCTCTTGGGCTTTGTCCATGTTCTTGTACACCCATGAGGCTAGTTTTAGGAGATTGATTCCTTTGTGGGCTTTGATTTGGTTCACTAGGTTTGGGCTTTGTACGAGGCTAATAAGCATTTCATGAGCACTTATTGGTTTAGTCAAGCTAGTCATCTTTGACTCTTCTCCTTGTTTCATCCTTCTTAACCCAAGGAGCATCTCTACTTCCTCTAAGAGTATGGTGGTTTCAAAAGTGGGAAAGAGGAAAGTATGAGTGTTTGGATGCCATAATTCTATTAGTGCTCCTATGGAGGCCCAATCTAGGTGGATATCCTCATAGTGGGTAGAATGGGTTACAAGGCCTAGTAGGTGCCATCTACTAAGAAAAGACCTCATATCTAAAGAGAGTTTAGAGAGGAGTAAGGGGAGCCACTTAATTCTTAAAAATCTCCTTGGACCCGGAAAGTTTGGAAGGTCGTGAAAAGCATAAAAAGAAGAGAAGAAGAGAAGAGAATGCAATCAGAATTTTGAAAAAAAGAGAAGAGGAAGAATGAAATAAAAGCTTTTAAATAAAATAAAAATTTACCTGGCCCTTAGCAATCCTCCCGCTAATGTGCCCAGCAACTTCAGATATCCTATGAAAGCTCATCCTAGGCTTCTTTGAAGGGTTCTGTAACATCTTGTTCATCGTTTCTTTTGAAAACAAGTGGCTAGTCTTCTTCTTTGTTGATCTTCAGTACTCTTGGTTGCAGCTCTCAGGCGTTTGATATGCAGCAGAAGTTGAGTTCCTTTTATAATGTTCGAACGCTTTGGCTAGCCATTCAGGGCAATCACAGTTTGAGTATAATTCGAACGAGCCACGAGATGATGCGACACAACCTAGGACTTACCAAGCAAGCACAATTGGCATTCCAAACGGACCGATAACGGCGACCGCTCACCCGATGCTCACCATGACCTGGGGTAACTTGGCAATGCCAAGTGGAGGATGTGAGGGCTGGGCCCTTGCTGGTAGAGGGCCAGCAAGGCCAAGGAATGTTCTCCCAAGGGTATGGCTGCCCAATTCAAGGGAGCGACGTTGTGCCAAGGGCACGGGTACACTCCTCTCACCACGGTGATCGCTTAAAGCAAAGGAACTTAAGGATCGAGCTCTCACTCTCACGGCCAGCGGAACTATGAACTAATATTGAAAGAACAAGCACAAAATTAGAGCTAGGTTGGAGCACTTACTCGACCGATTTGAAGAAATCGGTCTTGCTCGGAGACGAGGGCGAGCGGGGAGGCGTGGGTTCCCCACACGTCGCGTCGGAGAAGCTTGACATGTTTAAGTGTTACAACACTACACCTCTCGCAGGAGGGGGATCTTGGGGTGGGGACATATTGTTATTACATCCAAAACTACCTCCACACAGGGAGGGGCCTTCAGCCGGCCAAGCGGGGTGGGGCGAAATCGAGCTAGAAGCTAACAAGGGAGCTGATGCCGATTCTGTCTGCTTCCTGCGCTTCAGATAGATAGTTGGATAACTTGACGCTGCGACCACTCCCGATTTTTTTGATGACGAAACCAGTTGGAATTTCTTTGTAGCTGGATCGGAATGGCGCCTAATTTTTTTGATTTCTCTGGTCACATGTGCTGGTCAAGGAAGAAGTTCGAACAGGGTGGCAGGTCTTCGGTTCTGACTGCTTCAGGTTCACAACAGCAGGAAGAAGAGGTTGCCACAAGCACTCCAGAGCTCAGAATCAGGCACCGCTAGAGTCCTTGGAACCGTCGGTGAGTCTTCTTCGAAGAGAGACTAACGAGGATGCCAAACATTGTCAGAGTGGACCGGTAGAGCTCGAACAATGAAGGGGGGTCGGAGCAGACTGTCAGGAAGTAGAACCGTACACCTAAAGGAAGAAAATGAGAACTCTTGATTCCGGGCGCAAAACAGAGCTCCGCTTCTTGATTCTGGAAGTAGACTTGTCGAAGAAGCTCCTGGCCAAGCCTCGCCTCTAGATCTTCAAGAGAGTGGTCGTGGTAGCTTCAGGAGTCAGCTTCAGGTTACTCTTCAGGGAGGAAGTGCGCAGTCGGGGAAGATCGACTCCATCGGACGACCACGAACTCAGAAAGGGATGGGACCACCGTCGTTGCGAATAGGACGGGGTTCCAACGGTAGCTCTTGGGTCTCTAGGGGCACTTGGATGAATCCGTGGTCGCCTCTGCAAGCTGATGATCCTCTGCTGGCTCTGAGCTGCGAACAGAACCCTGGTTGTATCTTCTAGTGGGGCTTGTGATGGGGGTAGTGAAGGTGCTAGATGTTGAAGGGAGGTGGTGGAATGGTGGGAGGGGATGTGGAGAAGGTATGGTTGTAGGGCTGTGGTGGGGGTTAGAAGGGTTTGGGAAGGGGAGGAGCAGGGAGGCTGCTGGTTCTCTGCACTAGGTGGAGGTGGAAAGGGGAGGTGAAGGAAGAACTAGTTGATGGAGGGGGGGGGGAAGATGGAGGGGGGCGACCAGATCTGATTGCCCTTGGTTGGGGGCGGCCTAGGGTATGAACAGGGGGATGGAGGAGTGGAGGGAAAGATTCAAACTTCCCTTGGGGGATGGGAGATTGTGTGGGGAAGAGATGAGATTGTGTTGGGAGTGGTAGGGGGTGGTTGGTGGTTGGGAGGTGGAGTGGAGATTGGTGGAGTTCTCCCTTGGAACTAGGGGGTGGAGTAAAGAGGGTTGTGGGGAAGGGGAGTGGTCTTAATGGGGTAGGTGAGAGAGGGGTGGTTGGGAAGAGGAGGAGAGAGAGTAGGGGCGAACCCCTTAGAGAGAGAGAGAGAAAGAGAGAGAGAGGGTTGGGTGGGGACTCTCTCCCCTAGGGTTTCTCACCCAGTATTAGATTGACTCCACTAGAACTAAGAATTTGAACTCTCAAAAGGGAAATTTGGCTTTCATTCATTAACTCAAAATGAGGGGAATGGGGTCCTATATATAGGCAACCCCCATTTTACAAAAAGATCCGGACATTTGACTCAATGACAAATAACCAAGGAAGGGGGGGGCGCCCATGGGCCTAGCCCAATGAATTGGGCCCAAAAGTAATCTAATGAGCCTAATGACACACAAACTTAGGGGAATAGCAAAGACCTAGGGACATGACTCAAATAAAATGAAAAATACATCAAATGACTCAAATAGAAAGCACAAAATGGATAATTGGGCCTTTATAGAGAGAGGCCCGAGCTCAGATGTCACTGGAGTGTGAAGAAGACCCGAGCCAAAGGGAGTCACGGGTGATGTCTCCATCAAATCCCCTCGGCTGCGAAGAGCTCGACTCCGTCGAGTAGGGGTCCATCTGGCTGTGATACTGCTCAAGAAGGTCGGGATCCAGCTACTGGAGATCCTCCCGACTCACCCACGAATCCTCCGAAGGAGGTCGATCCTTCCACCTGACGAGATAGTGCTCGTATACCTTGCTCTGGGTGGTAGTGACATGCTCATCCAATATTCGTTCAATGTGCTCACGCTGGGCTCTCTTGGCTGGTGGTCTCTCCTCACGGGTGGGTGCTCTCTCAACGGAAGGAATATGCTCAATATCCTCACTGGGTACCACTGTGGGTCCCTTATATGACACTAGGTCGGCAACATTGAATGTGGGACTTACTCCATACTCCTCGGGGAGATCTAACTCATAGGCATTAGCGCCAATGCGCCTCAGGACCTGGAAGGGACCAGCCCCACGTGGCCTCAATTTGGAGATGGCTCCCGGGGAGAGCCTCTCTGTCCTTACCATCACAAAGTCACCCACATGGAATTCTTGATGACGCCGATGAGAGTCAGCCAGCCTTTTATAAGTCTCATTCTTTTTGCTGATGTGCGCGGATCTCTTCATGCAGTTCTCTAATATGTTGTGCAAAAGACTCAGCTGAAATGGACACTCTAGCATGCGGGGGAAAGGGAATGAGATCGGAAGGTTTTCTTGGTTTGTACCCATGCACAGCTTCGAATGGACTCATCCCTAAGGACTTATTGATGGAGTTGTTATATGCAAATTCGGCCTATGGTAAGATGAGATCCCAATTCCCGGGACGATCCTCAACAAGACACCTAAGAAGGTTCCCTAGACTCCGATTGACAACTTTGGTTTGGCCATCAGTTTGAGGGTGGTAGGCTGTGGAGAATTTGAGGAGGGTACCCATCAAGTGCCAAAGAGTCTTCCAAAAATATCTAGTGAACTTGACATCCCTATCGGAGACTATGGTCTTGGGTAACCCATGGAGACGAACAACCTCATCAAAGAACAATCGGGCAATATGGGAAGTATCGGAGGTTTTGGAGCATGGGATAAAGTGGGCCATCTTGGAAAATCTGTCAACTACCACATAGATTGAGTCATGCTTTCTTTGAGTCTTGGGTAGTCCTAGCACAAAGTCCATACTTAAGTCTTGCCATGGACGATTGGGGATGGGGAGTGGTGTATATAGGCTAGTGTTTTGCTTCACCTGTTTGGCCCAGGCACATGTGCGGCATTGACCTACTATCTTGCCTACGTCTCTTTTGAGACTTGACCAATAAAACTGACCCTCAACTAGAGCAATGTTTTTGTGAACCCCAAAATGACCAGCTAATCCTCCTGCATGTAATTCCCAAACAAATAAATCACGGAGGGAGATCTGTGGAATGCAAAGCTTTGGTCCCTTGAAGAGGAACCCATCCTCTAAGATAAATCTCTCATATTCCTTGCTAGAATGGGTGGTCAAGGTGGTATAGATGTGCCCAAAGTCTGGGCAGCTAGGGTACTCATCCTTGAGCCTATCAAATCTGGTCACTTCCATCTTGGATAGTGGATAGCAAAGAGACTCTCCTACTAAGGGCATCCGCCGCTCGATTCTCACTTCCCGCTTTGTATTTGATAACAAAAGTGTAGGATTGGATGGACTCAACCCATCGGGCATGGCGGGCATTCAGCTTTTGTTGGGAGTTGAGATATTTGAGGGTCTCATGGTCAGAAAAGATGATAAACTCTTTGGGCAACAAGTAGTGCCTCCAATGTCGGAGGGACTGAACCACGGCATAGAACTCTTTGTCATAAGTGGAGTATCTTGTCCTAGTATCACATAACTTCTCACTGAAGAAGGCTACCGGGTGTCCCTCTTGGCTAAGAATTCCTCCTATTCCTATCCCGGATGCGTCACATGTGACTTCAAAGACTTTCGAGAAATCAGGTAGGCATAGGACCGGGGCTTGGGTCATCTTCTCCTTAAGTTCTTGGAAGGCTTTAGAGGCTGATTTGGTCCAAACAAAAGTCCCCTTCTTGAGACAGTCGGTGATAGGGGCAGTTATAGTGCTAAATCCCCGAATAAACCTTCTATAGAAGGTGGCCAACCGATGAAAACTTCGGACCTCATGAAGAGTGTGGGGTTCTGGCCAATCTAGAATAGCTTGGATCTTCTCGGGGTCCATGGAGACACCTTTGGTGGATACCACAAATCCTAGGAAAGTGATGGATGTGATCAAGAAGTGACACTTGCCTCGGTTGGCAAATAGGGTCTCATGTCGTAGGACGGTGCAAACTTGTCTAAGGTGATCAAGGTGGGCCTCTTGGGATTGACTATATATGAGGATGTCATCAAAGTAGACCACTAGAAAGACCCCAATGAAAGGCCTAAGAACCTCCGTCATGAGGCGCATGAAAGTACTTGGGGCATTTGAGAGCCCAAAAAGCATGACCAACCATTAATCCAAGCCATCCTTGGTCTTGAAGGCCGTTTTCCACTCATCTCCGGGCCTAATTCTAACTTGGTGGTAGCCACTCTTAAGATCAATCTTGGAGAAGATAGTGGCTCCCGCTAGCATTTCAAGCATGTCATCAAGCCTAGGGATGGGGAACCTATACTTGACGGTGATCTTATTAATGGCCCGACTATCCACACACATCCGCCATGATCCATCCTTCTTAGGAGTGAGAAGGGCCGGTACGGCACATGGGCTTTTGCTAATGCGGATGAAGCCCTTCCTAATGAGTTCCCCTATTTGCCTCCGGAGTTCAGCATGTTCGGTGGGATTGAGGCGGTAATGAGGTAGGTTGGGAAGGGTGGCTCCCGGGACTAGATCAATTGTGTGTTGCACATCACGCATGGGAGGGAGTTGATCCGGGAGTTCCTCTGGGAACACATCATGAAACTCCTCTAGGAGGTGCCGGACTTCTATCGGATGGGGGTTGGAGGGGGTGGCTTCTCCTAGATAAATGACTACCGCACATAGGGGTGTCCCTTGAGCTATCTCTTCCTAAAGCTCTTTCTTGGTGATGAGGTGAAGGTCCTTGGTCAATCCTGAGGTCACACCTTGTTTGAGATTTTGGGTAAGGGATTGGGTTGGAGGGGTGGAGTTCTCCATGACTTGAGATTTGGTGGAGTGTTGACCTTGAGGGGGTGGGCTTTTATTAGGCAAGGGACGTGGTGGGGAGGGATTAAGACGGATGCTCTTTCCCTCATGTTCAAAGGTGCATGTGTTGGTCTTACCCAAGATGGTGGCATCCACATCATAAAGCCAAGGTCTTCCTAGTAAGATGCTACCTACTTCCATGGGAATAACATCACACGATATTTGGCCATGGTAGGAAGAGAAGGTGAGGGGCACAAGGCATTGGGTGTTGACCGGGATGGAGTTGTTGATCCATGAGACCCAGTATGGATTTGGGTGGGGGGTGATAGCAAGCCCAAGGAGCTTAATGGTATCGGGGGATACGGCATTGACGCAACTCCCATTATCTAAGATCACTTTTCTCACATGACCCCCTATCTTGACAAAGGTGTGAAAGATTGAGGTTCGATGCCAATCCTCTTCTTGGGATTTAGTGAGGGTGCATCTAATCACTCCTAGATGGGAGTTGGTAGATGAAGTGGTGTGATCGAGACCCGATTCAAGGTATTGGGTCTCATACTCTTCTTCCCAATCTAGTGAGGCTTCATCAACCACACTCTCAAGTTCCTCTTGGGGTGGGGGAGCTTCTTCCTCAATAAGTAAGCTAGACAACCCTTTGGATGGGCATTGCCCCGCAAAGTGGCCAAACCCTTGACATCTATAGCATTGTTGGCACCCACTACCCGGGGTAGTTCCTCCTACATTTGGGCCCTTGGGATTGTCTTCCCTCCGTGGAGGAGGATGGCTAGGGGTGGGCTTGGTTGGAGTGATGGTGGGAAGGGGGTTGTAAGGCCGTAATGGGATATTTCCACTTGGGCTAGGGGCCTTCATGGGGGTGGTTGGAATGGATCGTGACCCCATGCTTTTAGGATCGGCCGATCGAGGAGTAGCAAACCGTGGGATCCTAGAGAATCTCTCAACATCCCTAGCTATTTGGTAGGCTAGATCAAGGTTGTCAACATCTCTCATGAATAGTTCTCTCTTGATGTGACTTTGGAGTCCATTTCTAAAGCGGGACAAGGTGACGGCCGGATCCTTATGAACTCCACATTTTAAAAGATAGGAGTCGAATTTTTTAATATATTCAACCACGGTCTTCCCTTCTTGGGTGAGGCTTTGCCATTCATCTAAGAGCATTTGGTGGTAGGATTGGGGTATGTATTTATTTTTATGTTGGTTCTTCATACCCTCCCAAGTGTCAATAGGCTCTACCTGCCTAATCCTTCTTAATCCTTCTTGGTTTAGCCAATACGTTTTGGCTAATTTGGTGAGATGCATTTTGGCCAATCTTACCCTCCTTTGATCGGGCATAGGGTACCATTCGAAATATTGGTCCATGGTGGTTTCCCACTCTAAATAGACACTTGGTTCATGGGAACCATCAAAGTTTGGGGCCTCTACCTTAATCATCCTTAAGAGAGGGTCATCCGGGTCGTCCCATGGATGCCTTTCATGATTTTGATGGTGGCGAGACCTCTCATAGTCATGGTATGGGTCAATATTCAAGTCCTCCCTATTAGTTTCAGCATGTGGAGGGTGGGCTCTTGGTCCATTGTTCCTTGGGTGGAACTCATTCCTATGAAATTCAACATGTGGAGGGTGGATTCTTGGTTCATTGTTCCTTGGGTGGAACTCATCCCTATGAGGGTCATCATGTGGAGGGTGGGCTCTTGGGTCATTGTTCTTTGGGTGGAACTCATCCCTATGAAGTTCAACATGTGGAGGGTGGGCTCTTGGTTCATTGTTCCTTGGGGGAAACTCATGTTCTTCTAGCCGAGCGAGCTGAGTGGAAAGGGACTCAAGTTGGGCAAGAATGTTTGTAAGGGCGGCATCTACCCGGTTCATTTGGCCTTGGGGTTTCTTCCTAGGGGCATCTTGGTTGAGTTGAGGATTGGGATCCATGGGGGGAACCGAAGACGATGGGTCGGGTCGGTAAATGGCGCCACTACGGGTGGACATGCAAGGGAATGAAATGAAAGATGGACACACAATGCAAAAGGCCCTAGGACTTAGACTTTATAGAGATAAGTCAATGACTTGCTCTGATACCAATTGATGTGACTCAACCTAGGACTTACCAAGCAAGCACAATTGGCATTCCAAACGGACCGATAACGGTGACCGCTCACCCGATGCTCACCATGACCTGGGGTAACTTGGCAATGCCAAGTGGAGGATGTGAGGGCTGGGCCCTTACTGGTAGAGGGCCAGCAAGGCCAAGGAATGTTCTCCCAAGGGTATGGCTGCCCAATTCAAGGGAGCCGATGTTGTGCCAAGGGAACGGGTACACTCCTCTCACCACGGTGATCGCTTGAAGCAAAGGAACTTAAGGATCGAGCTCTCACTCTCACGGCCAGCGGAATTATGAACTAATATTGAAAGAACAAGCACAAAATTAGAGCTAGGTTGGAGCACTTACTCGACCGGTTTGAAGAAACCGGTCCCGCTCGGAGACGAGGGCGAGCGGGGAGGCGTGGGTTCCCCACACGTCGCGTCGGAGAAGCTTGACCTGTTTAAGTGTTACAACACTACACCTCTCGCAGGAGGGGGATCTTGGGGTGGGGACAGATTATTATTACATCCAAAACTACCTCCACACAGGGAGGGGCCTTCAGCCGGCCAAGCGGGGTGGGGCGAAATCGAGCTAGAAGCTAACAAGGGAGCCGATGCCGATTCTGTCCGCTTCCTGCGCTTCAGAATAGATAGTTGGATAACTTGACGCTGCGACCACTCCCGATTTTTTTTGATGACGAAACCAGTTGTAATTTATTTGTAGATGGATCGGGATGGTGCCTGAATTTTTTTGATTTCTCTGGTCACAGGTGCTGGTCGGGGCAGAAGCTCGAACAGGGTGGCAGGTCTTCGGTTTTGACTGCTTCAGGTTCACAACATCAGGAAGAAGAGGTTGCCACAAGCGTTCCAGAGCTCAGAATCAGACACCGCTAGAGTCGTTGGAACCGTCGGTGAGTCCTCTTCGAAGAAAGACTAACGGGGAGTTGTCGGGGTAGACCGGTAGAGCTTGAACAATGAAGGGGGGTCGGAGCAGACTGTCAGGAAGCAGAACCGCACACCCGGAGGAAGAAAATGAGAACTCTTGATTCCGAGCGCAAAACAGAGCTCCGCTTCTTGATTATGGAAGTAGACTTGTAGAAGAAGCTCTCGGCCAAGCCTCGTCTCCAGATCTTCAAGAGAATGTTTGTGGTAGCTTCAGGAGTCAGTTTCAGGTTGCTCTTCAGGGAGGAAGTGCGCAGTCGGGGAAGATCGACTCCACCGGACAACCACGAACTCATGTAGGGATGGGACCACTTCCGTTGCGAAGAGGACGGGGAGACACTTCCAACGGTATCTCTTGGGTCTCCAGGGGCATTTGGACTTAGCCGTTGTCACCTCTGGAAGCTGATGATCTTCTGCTGGCTCTGAGCTGCGAACAGAACCCTGGTTGTATCTTCAAGTGGGGCTTGTGATGGGGGTAGTGAAGGTGCTAGATGTTGAAGGGAGGTGGTGGAATAGTGGGAGGGGATGTGGAGAAGGTATGGTTGTAGGGCTGTGGTGGGGGTTAGAAGGGGAGGAGCAGGGAGGCTGCTGGTTCTCTGCACTAGGTGGAGGTGGAAAGGGGAGGTGGAGGAAGAACTAGTTGATGGAGGGGGGGGGAGAATGGAGGGGGGCGACCAGATCTGATGGCCCTTGGTTGGGGGCGGCCTAGGGTATGGAAAGGGGGATGGAGGAGTGGAGGGAAAGATTCAAACTTCCCTTGGGAGATGGAATATTGTTTGGGGAAGAGATGAGATTATGTTGGGAGTGGTAGGGGGTGGTTGGTGGTTGGGAGGTGGAGTGGAGATTGGTGGAGTTCTCCCTTGGAACTAGGGGGTGGAGTAAAGAGGGTTGTGGGGAAGGGGAGTGGTCTTAATGGGGTAGGTGGGAGAGGGGTGGTTGGGAAGAGGAGGAGAGAGAGTAGGGGCGAACCCCTTAGAGAGAGATAGAGAAAGAGAGAGAGGGTTGGGTGGAGACTCTCTCCCCTAGGGTTTGTCACCCACTATTGGATTCACTCCACTAGAACTAAGAATTTGAACTCTCAAAAAGGAAATTTGGCTTTCATTCATTAACTCAAAATGAGGGGAATGGGGTCCTATATATAGGCAACCCACATTTTACAAAAAGACCCGGACATTTGACTCAATGACAAATAACCAAGGAAGGGGGGGCGCCCATGGGCCTTGCCCAATGAATTGGGCCCAAAACTAATCTAATGAGCCTAATGACACACAAACTTAGGGGAATAGCAAAGACCTAGGGACATGACTCAAATAAAATGGAAAATGCATCAAATGACTCAAATATAAAGCACAAAATGGATAATTGGGCCTTTATAGAGAGAGGCCCGAGCTCAAATGTCACCGGAGTGTGAAGAAGACCCGATCCAAAGGGAGTCACGGGTGATGCCTCCATCACTAGAGTTCTGTTTCCGAGCAGGAAACAGAGCACTGTTGTTTATGGTTAATTGACGGCGTTAACAATGGCATCATTTCATTGAATAGCGACATTTTCAGTGTCATCTTTTATTTAACATCTCTATGCCAGGCGACATTTTTATCCGATTCCAAGTTGAATAGTGAATGTGATTAACGCCCCAATAACCATCGTCATTTAGGCTTATGACGCCTATATGCAGGGTCGTCATTTTCTGAGCTAACACTTTTGAATTATTTGCAGCATTATGATTGTTCATGAACTTAAGTGCTATTATATCTTGATGAAATTACTTATGTCATGCACTTATGATCATATTTTTGAGCTTTATTGAACTTATGATCTTTATTGAGCTGATGATTCTTTGATGAGCTAATAATTTTTGAGCGCAGAAAAGCGCATGCTAATGATTGGATTTCTTCCGCCAGTAACATCATTCCATCCCTTGTATCTTTTCTATACGCATTTTTACTATATGGTATCTACGCTATTATAGCATATCAAGGACCTTGTAGTTCTGATGAAACAGGAATTTGAGTTCCCCTTCATCAAAAATAGTGATAATTCCAAGGGAGTCTTGATTTCACGGATAGGCCGTTGAGTCATCTAAGGTTTGGGATAACGGTTCCACTTTCTGAGTTGATGCGTGGACAAACGGGCTTCGACTTAGTGTCAACTTAGAGATCTGGATTCCTGATCAAATCGCGATGGTTTAGAAATATTATCCTTGATAATCTTCTATTTTTAAGTTTGTTTTAATTTTTCTTTTAGCCCAGCATGCATCATGTAGGACTTTGAGCTTTCATGTTGAAATCCTCATATTACGTCAATAATGAAGGTCACCCGCTCTTAATGGAGTTGACATAAGATATTCCATTCTAAATCAAGTACTTTATTCTCCTTGAAGTCGCTCAGGCTGGTTCCTTGAAAAGCATTCATTCGCTGATTCTTTATCTAAATTCACTTTATTTTCTGCAAATCCACCTTGGTTGTAGCACCTCCACATTGGCTGGTAATCGCTCTCCAATGGTGTCCTTCCTTCGTGCCCTCGCGCACATTTCATTTAGTTTAGTCCCTTCATCCAGCTGATCTTTGCTTTCCAGTAATCATCCGAAGTTGTTTCATTTAGAATCCTAGAAAGATTTCCAATGCTTAGTGTCGGAGGCGTGTCACATCACACCTTCGCATCTACTTATCAGTTCATTCACTTCATTCCGCTCGTTGCACTTTCGCTTCATTTCATTTCACTCCCTGGCAAAGTAGACGCCAAGGCGGGGCAGCTTTAGACACGCCAAAATCGATGCTACATTGAGTAAATCTCATGTCACCATGTGACGCCCCAAAGTGGACTTCAATGTTGGCTTAATATGAAGTTTTTCTAATTTCTCCATATTAATTGTAATTTCATGGCATTTTTCTTTAATAATTGAAATTAACGCCTGGATGGACGACGCCATTTTAATTGACGACCTAATAAGGGGTGTTTTCCTTAAATAAATGACTGTTCAAACGGTCGTTGTTTCCTGGATTTAACGAATCCTAATGAAAATAAAACTCAAGGTAATTGACGTCCTAATATGGGGCATTGATTATTTAACACCCGTCCAAACAGGCGTCATTTAACAATTTTAAATAAGGAAAGTCCTTGATTTCTATAATTAAATTCAAGAATTAACGACTGTGTGAATGTCATCATTTTAATTGACGCCCCTATTTAGGTCGTCATTTTCTGTTCCGTGTCCCTTTCACCTGCTTCTTTCCAATAGTGATCCTTTCCCCATTTTACACTTAGCGTTCGATTGGGAAGAGGGATCCTTGATGGAGGATTGATCTCCTTGTTTTAATCCTATTGAAATAAGGACTTTTGCCTCTATAAATACCCCTTGAATCCCTCACGCACGAAGGAGAGCGAAGAAGAACACACAGGGAGCTTTTTACATACATAGTGCCTGCAGAGAGAAGAGAGTTTTCTTGTTTTTACAGGTTTTTCATCAAGTCTTCTTCCTCCTTGCCGATAGTTCTTTCTCCCACGGCGGCGTCTTCCTCCACAGGCAGCATTTCTTCATCCTGCACGTTCTTCCACCCCTGTTGCAGCCAAGGCATTGCAACTGAAGCTTTTCCTCCCTTTACTGCTGCACATACAGCAGAAGGGCCCCTCCTTCTTTAACTTTTGTTTGATTGTTATTATCATATCATCACATGCGCACCCATCTCTCTAGTTATTCTACTAGAGATATTTTCATCATATATCTGTTTGCATCATATTATAGCATATCATATTCCCCACCTTGTTACTCCTCTTAGGGGTTTAAAACCAAAACACACAAGGTGTGTCCATGCCTATGTTGCTTGATTCTATCTTTCTAGAGCATTGATACTACACACCTTTTGGCTAATCCATATATTTGTTTGTTTTGCTTATTTTTGCAAGGGTAATCAAAGTAAAAACCCCCTTCATCGGTCGGCCGGTAGAAGGAGGAAGGAAGGACTTGCAATCTCACCCGCTTTCACACAAGGTACATGCGATCACTCCTTTGTTATTTTGAGGTAACCCCTCTAGCGATCACCCTACTTAGAGCATCTCATGCTCAACCTCTTTTTCTTCATGTCCCACATGTTTTAGCATAGTTATTCATCCCTTATCCATTTAAATCTTTTCTTTCTTTTTTTAAAAAAAATGTCTATGTGACACGTTCACAAATTGGCGATCACGGTGGGACCCGAACCCACAAAAAAAATGCATACCTGAAGAAAAGGTGAGAAGCCGCTGACAGTCGTCTCTGGACCTGTCCCTGTGGACAAGTCGGCCATCAAGTGCGTCAGCAACGCTGCTCCCCAGGCGTATCTGTCGACGCCCTCTAAGTCCTCAAGGATCCCTAAGAATCAGCAGTTGATGATGTCGCCCTTCGTGCCAAGTAATAACCTACCGAGCATCAGGAATAGAATCCTCCTCAAATCTTGATCTGCTCTCTCTCTCTCTACTGGGTCCTGGCAATAGGCGGCCCTAGCCCCATCAATCAGCCTCTATGAGAACTGCTCTAGAGACTCCCTCGACCTCTGCCTAGAATCACCCAACCCCATAGCAATGGTAAGGTCGGTGCGATAGATGGTCCTACACTCACTCGGCGTCTCGTAGACTGTCTCTAACTCTAGCAGCCTCTGTGTCAACTCGCTATAGTCGGGTAGGGTGATCCCGCTCACAGCCTCACCGTCCACCCTCAGCCTGGTGATCCTAGCGACATTCTCTAGGCTAGGAACCATGTGACCCCATGGTGTTGTGTCCCTGTGATTTTGATGATAGCAAACACTATAAGTCATCAACTGTTGGAATCTGCATATAAATCTGTTTGTGTTGCATATGCATGTTTCATTGAACATCTTATCTGAATTACATACCCAACGAACAGGCTAAGGCTATGTGGTGTATGTATTGGTGCATTTCATAGTTGTTGATGCATTTCATAATTGCATTTAATCTGGATTGTTTGATGTTAGATGCTGCTATACCCTTTTAGCATTGTCTAGACAGAAGTGGGTCGACCCCCCTTCCTGATGGGTCGACCCCCCAAATCGGCAAGTCTATACAATGCCATTTTGTTCATGCATCATATCTCCATGTCTACACACTGCATTTAGGCAAAGTCTACACATTGGTAGAGTCAGTACATCACCTTCAAAGCCTTCCAAGTCTGTACATCCTTATGTTTAAACCTCAAGTCTGTACAGCGAGCAGTGTCCTTGTGTTTCAAGCCATTCGCCAAGTCTATACAATGGCTTCGGCGCTCAAAGTCTATACACTGCTGGATGATCAAGTCTGCACATTGGCAGCTTTCCCTACGTTCTGGCCAAGTCTATACATTCATACCTCTCCCTACGTTCTGGCCAAAGTCTACACATCGTCGTGTTCAAGCCTTTCAAGTCCATACATTGGTCGGTGGCAAGTTTGTACACTGGTCGAGCATTTAAGTCTGAACATTCACAAAGTCTACACATCGGTCCTATAGCATTGTCTAGCCAAAGTCTATACATCGGCACTGTAGCTTGCATAGCTCAAGTCTGTACATTGGGCTTCCACGTGAAGTCTATACGTTGTTCACTCAGCCTCTTCAAGTCTATACATTGGTCGGTGGCGAGTCTGTACAGAGCACTGTTTCAGGCACTCAAGTCTATACAGAGTCTTCATCTTCTGAAGTCTATACATTCATTTGGGAAGTCTATACATTCATTCATCTGAAGCTTCGTCAAGTCTGTACAACGCTGCCTTGTCAAAGCCTGTACATCGCAGCCGTGTTGAAGTCTATACAGCCAGTCTCTTGCCAAAGTCTATACATCGTGAATCTTCAAGTCTGTACAGACTTTGCTTATTCAAGTCTATACACGGTTCAGTTGCTTTGGCATGTCTACCCATCTTGAAGTCTATACATCCGATTGCCTTTGCATTGCTCAAGTCTGTACAGCCCTTTCCCTTTTCAAGTCTACACATTGTGCTTTGTAGCTCACCAAGTCTATACATTGCTCACAGCACACACGTTCAGCCTGAAGTCTGAACAGCCTTGACAAATGCTCCTAAGTCTATACATCACAATGTCTGTACATCACTGTGTCAAGCCTCCCAAGTCTGTACAACCACTGTCTCACTTGGACTTGAAGTCTATACAGCGGTCCGTCTCTGTCAGCGTCTCAAGCTGCAAGTCTGTACAGAGTCTGGCAGCCTACAGTGCATCATCTCTTCAAGTATGTACAGCCTTGGCGTATGCATCTTAAAGTCTAAACATTGTGGGGCTTCGAATCTTGAAGTCCATACATCCATGCATCATGGGTCAACCCCTTTCTTTGATGCGTCGACCCCCCAGACTACAAAGTCTATACATCAGCCTTTGCATTGCAAGTCTATAAACCGTGCATTGTTCAAAACAAGTTTGCACAGTCATTGTCTGTTGGCATCACGAAGTCTATACATTGCTTGTGCATCATAGTCTGTACAGTGTCTCAAGTTCGTTAAGTCTATACACTCTCTCACATTGTACACACTTGCTTCATTGTTGTTTCTAAGTCTATACATCGGTTGGGTCGTTAAGTCCATGCAATGCATATGTTCATCAAAGTCCATACATTGCATTGTCTTCAACCAAGTCTATACACTCTGTTCCTTTGATCAGCAAGTCTATACACACTTCAGCATATGTGCATCCCCTTCAAAGGCGAAGTGTATACATCCTTCCAAGCATTCAAGTCTACACACTCATTGTTAAGCCTTTACATCGAAGTCTATACAGCATGTGTCTTGTACGAAGTCTATACAACCTGTGGCTTGTACATCAACTGAAAGTTCTTCAGCAGAGTATATACTCTTCAGAAGTTAAAGTCTGAACATCCTTCTGTGAAGACTGTATACACTCAGTTAACCTTCAACCCTATACACTCGATATCACCTTCAAGTCTATACACTCGATTGTTAGGCCTTCAACCCTATACACTCGATTGTTAGGCCTTCAATCCTATACACTCGATTGTTAAGTGTTCAAGCCTATACACTCTATCCTTCACACGAAGTCTGTACACTCAGTTAACCTTCAAGTCTATACACTCAAGCTGCATCTTACTTGTACACACTTTGTTAACAGCTTGAACCAAGTATATACATCCAACTGATATCTTCTTATGTCTGTGTGACAGGTACTATTCGTAAAGCCTTGAAGTGCACGTGATCCGAGGTTGGCACCTGGCACGTGATCTGAGGATAACGCCCTAATTACTGCAGCTATAAATACACAGTCGCCTCCATCTGGAAAAGAAGGATAAGAGATCAGATAAGAAAGAGGAAGAGAGTGATCGAGATAGAAGATAGAGCTACAGAAAGGCAGTGAGTGAAAGAGAAGAAAGAAGAAGAAGAAAGAAGAGACAGAGAGAAAGCCTGTGAAAGAGAAGAAAAAGAAGAGTGAGAAGAAGAGAGAGCTAGAGCAAAGGAAGCTTCAACTGAAGATCAGTTTCTGCTGGACCGTGGATCAAATCTAGGCTAGCCAGCTCCTGTGAGAGCCAAAGTTTGATTTTATTTTTCCAGATTTCTGTTGCTGCGTTTTTGTTTTTCCTTTTAACCATTCACCAGTTGTTCTTCCGATTCTCTAGTGTGAGGTCGGGTTCCCTCCGGTTGGGAGGAAGAGAGGTCCGAGACCTCTAGTTTGCAGGTGACTTGGTGTCACCTATGCTTCCTCTGGGTTTCAGAGGAAGAGAGACTTAGGTCTCTAGGTTCCCCTCTGGTTTGGAGGAAGGGAGGATTGGTCCTCCGGTTCTGGTCTTGTGGGTTGTAAGACTAGGTGTTCCCTCCTGGTCTGGAGGAAGAGAGACTTGCGTCTCTGATTTCCAAGTGGCTGGGAGTCACTTAGGGTGTCCCTCCGGTTGGGAGGAAGTGGGGAGGTTGTTCCCCTGGTCAAGCTGTGTGGCAGCAATTTGTTACAGACTGAGTCTGCAGTTTCTAGCCTAGCTAGTGGAAGCCTCACTCCGGTTTGGAGTGAGGGGTGGACGTAGGTCTTTGGACTGAACCACCTAAAAAATCTTGGTGTTCACTTGTGGTTTGTTTTTCCTTATATGTTATTTTCTCTGCTGCGCTCTTTAGATGCTTGCTTAGGAGCATGTGAGGGCTAAGAGATTTGTGTTGTCTTCCTGAGTTCCTTCTAAGTATTTTCAGCACATTTCATCAACTGCTCTTAATTCCGCATACTTGAGCATTAGAGTTTTAATTGGGCGATATTTGGAGCAGGATACATTCACCCCCCCCCCTCTGTATCCAGGCCTTGCATCCTATCACATGGCATCAGGAATGCCCTGCTAGTCCTATCCCATCTCTCTCTAAGCACCTGGATCAGGGGTAGGTCAGGTCTCATAGGCTCTATGCTAAGCAAGGGTCCGAACCCCATGGCATCTACCCTATCCCTCTGAAAGTCTGGAAGCCCGTAGTAAGCTGCTCGAACCTGGACCCAGGAAATCCGAGTCCTCATCAATCCCTGCAAATAACAAAAGAACATTTCACTTAAGTTTCTTACATGGATATTCATCAGCTATTTCAACTTGTTCTCTAATTAAATTGACGACCTACCCTAGGTCGTGACTTATTCAATTGACGCCCCTGAGGGAGGCGTTATTTGAAAATGTGTTTCTGGTGATTTTACGCGTAATTTCAATTGACGACCAACTCTGGGTCATTTCTTGTTTAAGTGACGCCCTTGTGGGGGGGCGCTGTTTTGGAGGTAATTTTCTATCCTAAAAAAACAATTCTGAATTTTTTAATTGACGACCACCCCTTGGTCGTTGTTTAATGAATTAACGCCCCGGTGGGGGGCGTTGTTTTCTGAGGTGTTTAAAAATATAACAGCATGCGAAATAAAAATACAGCAGAGGCATATATCAAAAATGAAAAAAAATGATGTTAACACCCTAATAAATAAACACGATATTTTAAATGACGACATGCTGCAGGGCGTGGTTTCATGAATAATCATTTTTAGAAAATAAAAAAAATAATTTTAATTGACGACCCAGGGTGGGTCGTTGTTTCAATTGACGGCACCCACTGGGGCGTCATTTGACTGTGTCACCATTTCTTCCCTTCACCGAGGGCTATGGAAAATTGAGAAAAAACTTGAAAATTAATTGAAATGGAGGGTTAGGGCACCTACCTTGCTTCGTTCGGGTGTTAGAAGCCCTCCCCGGAGTGGCTGCCGGGGTTTCCGTGGCTGCCGTGGTTGGCGAGGTTCAGTTTCCACCGCCACCACCGGTTGTTCGTCTTCATCATCTTCTTCTTCTTCCTCACCATCGTCATCTTCCTCGTCATCTTCTTCATTGTCTTCATCTTCTTCTTCTCCATCATCTCCTCTTTCTTCTTCGTTGGCCACTTCTTCTTCTTCGCCGTGCTCCGCCGCCGGCGCGTCTTCGGCCACCGCGGGAGCCTCCTCACCGGCGTGTTCGTGCTCGTCGAGGTCCACCACGTCGGGGGCGGTGACCCTCTACCGCTTGTGTGCACTGCCCGCCATCGGTAGAGAGAATAGAGAGAGAGATGAAGGGAGAGATTGAGATGGGGCTCAGTTGGGGTTTGGTTGCAGAAAGAGAGAGAAGAAAGAAAGTAGATGAAGGATGGAGAAAAGAGGAGGGAAATAGGGTTTAACGTTCGAAAAGAATTGACGCCCTGAGGTCTGTCGTCATTATATTAATTGACGGCCTGTTCTTAGGCGTGGTTTCAGTATTTGACGACCCGAGGCTAGGCGTCATTTGTGTTTGCATGGGAACTCGTAACCGTCGTCAGGCGCATTAATGGGAAATTGATTGATGTGATCGATCGTCATGATTACTGTTTAAGAATTGACGACATTGTGACCAGGCGTCAGTTTGTTAAGGCACGACATGAATGAAGGTGTTATTTATGAAAAATTAAGGAATTATTTTGAAAATAATTGAAGTAATTTAAAGCAATTAACACCTTTACTTGAAGCGCAAATTAATAGACGCCTGTTTGAATAAGCGTCAATTATGGTTTTATCTATTTTTCAGAAAATTGATTAAAGGAAATGGACGACATGTGGTAAGGCGCTGGTTGAGGAATTGACGCCGCGCTTGGAGGCGCGTCTCATAACAGAGAACCCGAGGCTTAGTTTTGTCAGACAGAATCACTGAATTGGAAGACAAGATCATATAACATGTTATTTTGACTCAATTAAAGGAAAAATCATTTCATTTTATTAAGAAAATCATTATTACATTCAATGAGCCACCGTGGGCCTTATTTTCCTAAGTGATATTACATAAGATTTGCATTTGTTCTCTTCCTCTTCAACATGTGTCTTGGACCTATGGAGAAGTCCAACCTTCCATTGAGCCATGATTGTTTTGACTTCTTCTTGATCTCCACTTGAGCCTAGTTCCCTCCTCTTAAGTGGTGGAAGATGAGAAGGTTCTTCAAAAGTGTGCCGAGGTAATCCAAGTTGTGGGAGGCACCGGTGAGCATTGTAGAGGATGAAGTCGTTCCCGCCGATCAATCGAAGCTCTACGCCGGAGGAAAGTCTTGAGTGAAGCTCTTGGGTCTTGAGAAACCCCGGTGTGCAAGTAAAGCTGCTCTTGAGCATGGTCTTGAAGTAGTTCCTCCATTCGCTTCTTTTCTTGAGCTTTGGCACCCGATTAGTCACTCTCTCACATAGGCCTAGAGAATCCGTCATATACCGAAGAGGGCTTTTAGAGAAGATTTTTGAGGCCGATTGTGTTTCTTGGCATGGGTCAAATTTTAGGTGGAGATCCACCCAACAAGAAAGGAGTAGCATGGATCCATAGAGAGGCCGCCCCAAGGAAGCCGATGTAAGTCCATTATATAGGTTGGCTAGTATCGCCGGTCCTATTCTTTTGCCTTCCCATATGCTAGCTATGGAACTTAAGTGGCATTCTTCTAGGTGGTCTTATATTGAAGGGAAGAGGAGAGCTCCTACCATGCATACAACAAATCCCTTCATTACTCTCTCCAACGAGTCTTCCTCCTCTTGGGCTTTGTCTATGTTCTTGTACACCCATGAGGCTAGTTTTAGGAGATTGATTCCTTTGTGGGCTTTGATTTGGTTCACTAGGTTTGGGCTTTGTACGAGGCTAATAAGCATTTCATAAGCACTTATTGGTTTAGTCAAGCTAGCCATATTTGACTCTTCTCTTTGTTTCATCCTTCTTAACCCATGGAGCATCTCTACTTCCTCTAAGAGTATGGTGGTTTCAAAAGTGGGAAAGAGGAAAGTATGAGTGTTTGGATGCCATAATTCTATTAGTGCTCCTATGGAGGCCCAATCTAGGTGGATATCCTCATAGTGGGTAACATGGGTTACAAGGCCTAGTAGGTGCCATCTACTAAGAAAAGATCTCATATCTAAAGAGAGTTTAGAGAGGAGTAAGGGGAGCCACTTAATTCTTAAGAATCTCCTTGGACCCGGAATGTTTGGAAAGTCCTGAAAAGCATAAAAAGAAGAGAAGAAGAGAAGAGAATGCAATCAGAATTTTGAAAAAAAGAGAAGAGGAAGAATGAAATAAAATCTTTTAAATAAAATAAAAATTTACCTGCCCTTAGCAATCCTCCCGCTAATGTGCCCAGCAACTTCAGATATCCTAGGAAAGCTCATCCTAGGCTTCTTTGAAGGGTTCTGTAACATCTTGTTCATCGTTTCTTTTGAAAACAAGTGGCTGTTGTTCTTCTTTGTTGATCTTTAGTACTCTCGGTTGCAACTCTCAGGCATTTGATATGCAGCAGAAGTTGAGTTCCTTTTATAATGTTCGAACGCTTTGGCTAGCCGTTCAGGGCAATCACGGTTTGAGTATAATTCGAACAAGCCACTAGAGTTCTGTTTTCGAGCCGGAAACGGAGCACTGTTGTTTATGGTTAATTGACGGCGTTAACAATGGCGTCATTTCATTGAATAGTGACATTTTCAGTGTCGTCTTTTATTTAACGTCTCTATGCCAGGCGTCATTTTTATCCGATTCCAAGTTGAATAGTGAATGTGATTAAGGCCCCAATAATCGTCATCATTTAGGCTTATGATGCCTCTATGCAGGGTCGTCATTTCCTGAGCTTACACTTTTGAATTGTTTGTAGTATTATGATTATTCATGAACTTAAGTGCAATTATATCTTGATGAAATTGCTTATGTCATGCACTTATGAACTTATTTTTGAGCTTTATTGAACTTATGATCTTTATTGAGCTGATGATTCTTTGATGAGCTAATAATTTTTGAGCGCAGAAAAGCGCATGCTAATGATTGGATTTCTTCCACCGGTAACATCATTCCATCCCTTGTATCTTTTCTATACGCATTTTTACTATATGGTATCTACGCTATTATAGCATATCAAGGACCTTGTGGTTCTGATGAACCTGGAATTTGAGTTCCCCTTCATCAAAAATAGTGATAATTCCAGGGGAGTCTTGATTACACGGATAGGCCGCTGAGTCATCTAAGGTTTGGGACGATGGTTCCACTTTCTGAGTTGATGCGTGGAAAAATGGGTTTCGGCTTAGTGTCAACTTAGAGATCTGGATTCCTGATCAAATCTCGATGGTTTAGCAATATTATCCTTGATTATCTTCTATTTTTAAGTTTGTTTTAATTTTTCTTTTAGCTCAGCATGCATCATGTAGGACTTTGAGCTTTAATGTTGAAATCCTCATATTACGCCAATAATGTAGGTCACCCTCTCTTAATGGAGTTGACATAAGATATTCCATTCCAAATCAAGTACTTTGTTCTCCTTGAAGTCGGTGAGGATGGTTCCTTGAAAAGTATTCATTCGCTGGTTCTTTATCTCAATTCACTTTATTTTCTACAAATCCACCTTGGTTGTAGCACGTCCACATTGGCTGGTAATCGCTCTCCAATGGTGTCCTTCCTTCCGTGCCCTCGTGCACATTTCATTTAGTTTAGTCCCTTCATCCAACTGATCTTTGCTTTCTAGTAATCATCTGAAGTTGTTTCATTTAGAATCCGGGAAAGATTTCCAACGCTTAGTGTCGGAGGCGTATCACATCACACCTTGGCATCTATTTATCAGTTCGTTCACTTCATTCTGCTAATTACACTTTCGCTTCATTTCTTTTCACTCCCTTGCAAAGCAGACGCCAAGGTGGGACAGCTGTAGACAAGCCAAAATCGATGCTACATTGAGTAAATCTCATGTCACCATGTGACGCCCCAAAGTGGACTTCAATATTGGCTTAATATGAAGTTTTTCTAATTTTTCCATGTTAATTGTAATTTCTTGTCATTTTTCTTTAATAATTGAAATTAACGCCTAGAGGGAGGGCACCATTTAATTGACGACCTAATGAGAGGCGTTTTCCTTAAATAAACGACTATTCAAACGGTCGTTGTTTCTTGGATTTAACGAATCCTAATGAAAATAAAACTCAAGGTAATTGACGACCTAATAAGGGGCGTTGATTATTTAACGTCCGTCCAAACAGGCGTCATTTAACAATTTTAAATAAGGAAAGTCCTTTATTTCTATAATTAAATTCAGGAATTAACGACTGAGTGAATGTCGTCATTTCAGTTGACGCCCCTATTTAGGTCGTCATTTTCTATTCTGTGTCCCTTCCGCCTGCTTCTTTCCAATAATGATCCTTTCCCCATTTTACACTCAGTGTTCGATTGGGAAGATGGATCCTTGATGGAGGATTGATCTCCTTGTTTTAATCCTATTGAAATAAGGACTTTTGCCCCTATAAATACCCCTTGAATCCCTCATGTGCGAAGGAGAGCGAAGAAGAACACACAGGGAGCTTTTTACATACATAGTGCCTGCAGAGAGAAGAGAATTTTCTTGTTTTTACAGGTTTTTCATCAAGTCTTCTTCCTCCACGTCGATAGTTCTTTCTCCCACGGCGGCGTCTTCCTCCACAGGCAGCGTTTCTTCATCCTATACGTTCTTCCACCCCTGTTCCAGCCAAGGCGTTGCAGCTGAAGCTTTTCCTCCCTTTACTGCTGCACACACAGCAGAAGGGCCCCTCCTTCTTTATCTTTTGTTTGATTGTTATTATCATATCATCACACGCGCACCCATCTCTCTAGTTATTCTACTAGAGATATTTTCATCATATATCTGTTTGCATCATATTATAGCATATCATATTCCCCACCTTGTTACTCCTCTTAGGGGTTTAAAACCAAAACACACAAGGTGTGTCCATGCCTATGTTGCTTGATTCTATCTTTTTAGAGCATTGATACTACACACCTTTTGGCTAATCCATATATTTGTTTATTTTGCTTATTTTTGCAAGGGTAATTAAAGTAAAAACCCCCTTCATCGGTCGACCGGTAGGAGGAGGAAGGAAGGACTTGCAATCTCACCCGCTTTCACACAAGGTACATGCGATCACTCCTTTGTTATTTTGAGGTAACCCCTCTGGCGATCACCCTCCTTAGAGCATCTCATGCTCAACCTCTTTTTCTTCATGTCCCACATGTTTTAGCATAGTTATTCATCTCTTATCCATTTAAATCTTTTCTTTCTTTTTTTAAAAAAAATGTCTATGTGACACGTTCACAAATTGGCGATCACAGTGGGACCCGAACCCAAAAAAAAAATGCATTTCTGAAGAAAAGGTGAGAAGCCGCTGACAGTCGTCTCTCGACCTGTCCCTATGGACAAGTCAGCCATCAAGTGTGCGAGCAACGCTGCTCCCCATGTGTATCTGCCGACGCCCTCTAAGTCCTCAAGGATCCCTAAGAATCGACAGTTGATGATGTCGCCCTTCGTGCCAAGTAATAACCTACCGAGCATCAGGAATAGAAACCTCCTCAAATCCCGATCTGCTCTATCTCTCTCTGCTGGCTCCTAGCAATAGGCGGCCCTAGCCCCATCAATCAGCCTCTGTGAGAACTACTCTAGAGAATCCCTCGACTTCTGCCTAGAATCACCCAACCCCATAGCAATGGTAAGGTCGGTGCGATCGATGGTCCTACACTCACTCGGCGTCTCGTAGACTGTCTCTAACTCTAGCAGCCTCTGTGTCAACTTGCTATAGTCGGGTAGGGTGATCCCGCTCACAGCCTCACCGTCCACCCTCAGCCCGGTGATCCTAGCGACATCCTCTAGGCTAGGAACCATGTGACCCCATGGCATCAGGAATGACCTGCTAGTCCTATCCCATCTCTCCCTGAGCACCTGGATCAGGGGTAGGTCAGGTCTCATAGGCTCTATGCTCAGGAAGGGTCCGAACCCCATGGCATCTACCCTATCCCTCTGAAAGTCTGGAAGCCCGTAGTAAGCTGCTCGAACCTGGACCCAGGAAATCCGAGTCCTCATCAATCCCTGCAAATAACAAAAGAACATTTTCACTTAAGTTTCTTACATGGATATTCATCAGCTGTTTCAACTTGTTCGCTGATTAAATTGACGACCTACCCTAGGTCGTGACTTATTCAATTGACGCCCTTGTGGGAGGCGTTATTTCAAAATGTGTTTCAGGTGATTTTACGCGTAATTTCAATTGACGACCAACCCTGGGTCATTTCTTGTTTAAGTGACGCCCCTGTGGGGGGCGCTGTTTTGGAGGTAATTTTCTATCCTAAAAAAAAATAATTCTGAATTTTTTAATGGACGACCACCCCTTGGTCGTTGTTTAATGAATTAACGCCCCGGTGGGGGGCGTTGTTTTCTGAGGTGTTTAAAAATATAACAGCATGCGAAATAAAAATACAGCAGAGGCAGATATCAAAAATGAGAAAAAAATGACGTTAACAGCCTGATAAATAAACATGATATTTTAAATGACGACATGTTGCAGGGCGTGGTTTCATGAATAATCATTTTTAGAAAATTAAAAAAAACAATTTTAATTGACGACCCAGGGAGGGTCGTTGTTTCAATTGACGGCACCCACTAGGGCGTCATTTGACTATGTCACCATTTCTTCCCTTCACCGAGGGCTATGAAAAATTCAGAAAAAAAATGAAAATTAATTGAAATGGAGGGTTAGGGCACCTACCTTGCTTCGTTCGGGTGTTAGAAGCCCTCCCCGGAGTGGCTGCCGGGGTTGCCGTGGCTGCTGTGGTTGGCGAGGTTGAGTTGCCACCGCCACCACCGGTTGTTCATCTTCATCTCCTTCTCCTTCTTCTTCTTCTTCCTCACCATCGTCGTCTTCCTCGTCATCTTCTTCATCGTCTTCATCTTCTTCTTCTCCATCATCTCCTCATTCTTCTTCGTTGGCCACTTCTTCTTCTTCACCGTGCTCCGCCGCCGGCGTGTCTTCGACCGCCGCGGGAGCCTCCTCACCGGCGTGTTCGTGCTCGTCGAGGTCCACCACGTCGGGGGCGGTGACCCTCTGCCGCTTGTGTGCGCTGCCCGCCATCGGTAGAGAGAATAGAGAGAGAGATGAAGGGAGAGATTGAGATGGGGCTCGGTTGGGGTTTGGTTGCAGAAAGAGAGAGAAGAAAGAAAGTAGACGAAGGATGGAGAAGAAAGGAGGGAAATAGGGTTTAACGTTCGAAAAGAATTGACGCCCTGAGGTATGTCGTCGTTATATTAATTGATGGCCTGTTCTTAGGCGTGGTTTCAGGATTTGACGACCCGAGGCTAGGAGTCATTTGTGTTTGCATGGGAACTCGTAACCGTCGTCAGACGCATTAATGGGAAATTGATTGATGTGATCGATCGTCATGATTACTGTTTAAGAATTGATGACATTGTGACCAGGCGTCAGTTTGTTAAGGCACGACATGAATGAAGGCGTTATTTTTGAAAAATTGAGGAATTATTTTGAAAATAATTGAAGTAATTTAAAGCAATTAACACCTTTCCTTGAAGCGCGAATTAATAGACGCCTGTTTGAATAAGCGTCAATTATGGTTTTATCTATTTTTCAGAAAATTGATTAAAGGAAATGGACGACATGTGGTAAGGCGCTGGTTGAGGAATTGACGCCGCGCTTGGAGGCGCGTCTCATAACAGAGAACCCGAGGCTTAGTTTTGTCAGAGAGAATCACTGAATTGGAAGACAAGATCATATAACATGTTATTTTGACTCAATTAAAGGAAAAATCATTTTATTTTATTAAGAAAATCATTATTACATTCAATGAGCCACCGTGGGCCTTCTTTTCCTAAGTGATATTACATAAGATTTGCATTTGTTCTCTTCCTCTTCAACATGTGTCTTGGACCTATGGAGAAGTCCAACCTTCCATTGAGCCATGATTGTTTTGACTTCTTCTTGATCTCCACTTGAGCCTAGTTCCCTCCTCTTAAGTGGTGGAAGATGAGAAGGTTCTTCAAAAGTGTGCCGATGTAATCCAAGTTGTGGGAGGCACCGGTGAGCATTGTAGAGGATGAAGTCGTTCCCGCCGATCAATCGATGCTCTACGCCAGAGGAAAGTGTTGAGCGAAGCTCTTGGGTCTTGAGAAATCCCGGTGTGCAAGTAAAGCCACTCTTGGGCATGGTCTTGAATTTGTTCCTCCATTCGCTTCTTTTCTTGAGCTTTGGCACCCGATTAGTCACCCTCTCACATAGGCCTAGAGAATCCGTCATATACCGAAGAGGGCTTTTAGAGAAGATTTTTGAGGCCGATTGTGTTTCTTGGCATGGGTTAAATTTTAGGTGGAGATCCACCCAACAAAAAAGGAGTAGCATGGATCCATAGAGAGGCCGCCCCAAGGAAGCCGATGTGAGTCCATTATATAGGTTGGCTAGTACCGCCAGTCCTATTCTTTTGCCTTCCCATATGCTAGCTATGGTGCTTAAGTGGCATTCTTCTAGGTGGTCTTCTATTGAAGGGAAGAGGAGAGCTCCTACCATGCATACAACAAATCCCTTCATTACTCTCTCCAACAAGTCTTCCTCCTCTTGGGCTTTGTCCATGTTCTTGTACACCCATGAGGCTAGTTTTAGGAGATTGATTCCTTTGTGGGCTTTGATTTGGTTCACTAGGTTTGGGCTTTGTACGAGGCTAATAAGCATTTCATGAGCACTTATTGGTTTAGTCAAGCTAGCCATCTTTGACTCTTCTCCTTGTTTCATCCTTTTTAACCCAAGGAGCATCTCTACTTCCTCTAAGAGTATGGTGGTTTCAAAAGTGGGAAAGAGGAAAGTATGAGTGTTTGGATGCCATAATTCTATTAGTGCTCCTATGGAGGCCCAATCTAGGTGGATATCCTCATAGTGCGTAGCATGGGTTACAAGGCCTAGTAGGTGCCATCTACTAAGAAAAGACCTCATATCTAAAGAGAGTTTAGAGAGGAGTAAGGGGAGCCACTTAATTCTTAAGAATCTCCTTGGACTCGGAATGTTTGGAAAGTCCTGAAAAGCATAAAAAGAAGAGAAGAAGAGAAGAGAATGCAATCAGAATTTTGAAAAAAAGAGAAGAGGAAGAATGAAATAAAAGTTTTTAAATAAAATAAAAATTTACCAGGCCCTTAGCAATCCTCCCGCTAATGTGTCCAGCAACTTCAGATATCCTAGGAAAGCTCATCCTAGGCTTCTTTGAAGGGTTCTGTAACATCTTGTTCATCGTTTCTTTTGAAAACAAGTGGCTGTTCTTCTTCTTTGTTGATCTTTAGTACTCTCGATTGCAGCTCTCAGGCATTTGATATGCAGCAGAAGTTGAGTTCCTTTTATAATGTTCGAACGCTTTGGCTAGCCGTTCAGGGCAATCACGATTTGAGTATAATTCGAACGAGCCACTAGAGTTCTATTTCCGAGCAGGAAACGGAGCACTGTTGTTTATGGTTAATTGACGGCGTTAACAATGGCGTCATTTCATTGAATAGCAACATTTTCAGTGTCGTCTTTTATTTAACGTCTCTATGCCAGGCGTCATTTTTATCCGATTCCAAGTTAAATAGTGAATGTGATTAAATTTAGGCTTATGACGCCTCTATGCAGGGTCGTCATTTCCTGAGCTTACACTTTTGAATTGTTTGCAGCATTATGATTATTCATGAACTTAAGTGCTATTATATCTTGATGAAATTGCTTATGTCATGCACTTATGATCATATTTTTGAGCTTTATTGAACTTATGATCTTTATTGACCTGATGATTCTTTGATGAGCTAATAATTTTTGAGCGCAGAAAAGCACATGCTAATGATTGGATTTCTTCCGCCAGTAACATCATTCCATCCCTTGTATCTTTTCTATACGCATTTTTACTATATGGTGTCTACGCTATTATAGCATATCAAGGACCTTGTGGTTCTGATGAACCTGGAATTTGAGTTCCCCTTCATCAAAAACAGTGATAATTCTAGGGGAGTCTTGATTACACGGATAGGCCGTTGAGTCATCTAAGGTTTGGGACGACGGTTCCACTTTCTGAGTTGATGAGTGGACAAACGGGCTTCAGCTTAGTGTCAACTTAGAGATCTGGATTCCTGATCAAATCTCGATGGTTTAGCAATATTATCGTTGATTATCTTCTATTTTTAAGTTTGTTTTAATTTTTCTTTTAGCCCAACATGCATCATGTAGGACTTTGAGCTTTAATGTTGAAATCCTCATATTACGCCAATAATGAAGGTCACCCGCTCTTAATGGAGTTGACATAAGATATTCCATTCCAAATCAAGTACTTTATTCTCCTTGAAGTCGCTCAGGCTAGTTCCTTGAAAAGCATTCATTCACTGGTTCTTTATCTCAATTCACTTTATTTTCTGCAAATCCACCTTGGTTGTAGCATGTCAACATTGGCTGGTAATCGCTCTCCAATGGTGTCCTTCCTTCCGTGCCCTCGCGCACATTTCATTTAGTTTAGTCCCTTCATCTAGCTGATCTTTGCTTTCCAGTAATCATCCGAAGTTGTTTCATTTAGAATCCTGGAAAGATTTCCAACGCTTAGTGTCGGAGGCGTGTCACATCACACCTTGGCATCTACTTATCAGTTCGTTCACTTCATTCCACTCGTTACACTTTCACTTCATTTCGTTTCACTCCCTTGCAAAGCAAACGCCAAGGCGGGGTAGCTGTAAACATGCCAAAATCGATGCTACATTGAGTAAATCTCATGTCACCATGTGACGCCCCAAAGTGGACTTCAATATTGGCTTAATATGAAGTTTTTCTAATTTCTCTATATTAATTATAATTTCTTTCCATTTTTCTTTAATAATTGAAATTAACGCCTGGAGGGAGGGCGCCATTTAATTGACGACCTAATGAGGGGCGTTTTCCTTAAATAAACGACTCTTCAAACGGTCGTTGTTTCCTGGATTTAACGAATCCTAATGAAAATAAAACTCAAGGTAATTGACATCCTAATAAGGGGCGTTGATTATTTAACGTCCGTCCAAACAGGCGTCATTTAACAATTTTAAATAAGGAAAGTCCTTTATTTCTATAATTAAATTCAGGAATTAATGACTGAGTGAATGTTGTCATTTCAATTGACGCCCCTATTTAGGTCATCATTTTCTGTTCCGTGTCCCTTCCACCTGCTTCTTTCCAATAGTGATCCTTTCCCCATTTTACACTTAGTGTTCGATTGGAAGAGGGATCCTTGATGGAGGATTGATCTCCTTGTTTTAATCCTATTGAAATAAGGACTTTTGCCCCTATAAATACCCCTTGAATCCCTCATGCGCGAAGGAGAGCGAAGAAGAACACACAGGGAGCTTTTTACATACATAGTGCCTGCAGAGAGAAGAGAGTTTTCTTGTTTTTATAGGTTTTTCATCAAGTCTTCTTCCTCCACGTCGATAGTTCTTTCTCCCACGGCGACATCTTCCTCCACAGGCAGCGTTTCTTCATCCTGCACGTTCTTCCACCCCTGTTGCAGCTGAAGCTTTTCCTCCCTTTACTGCTGCACACACAGCAGAAGGGCCCCTCCTTCTTTAACTTTTGTTTGATTGCTATTATCATATCATCACACGCGCACCCATCTCTCTAGTTATTCTACTAGAGATATTTTCATCATATATCTGTTTGCATCATATTATAGCATATCATATTCCCCACCTTGTTACTCCTCTTAGGGGTTTAAAACCAAAACACACAAGGTGTGTCCATGCCTATGTTGCTTGATTCTATCTTTCTAGAGCATTGATACTACACACCTTTTGGCTAATCCATATATTTGTTTGTTTTGCTTATTTTTGCAAGGGTAATCAAAGTAAAAACCCCCTTCATCGGCCGGCCGGTAGAAGGAGGAAGGAAGGACTTGCAATCTCACCCGCTTTCACACAAGGTACATGCGATCACTCCTTTGTTATTTTGAGGTAACCCCTCTAGCGATCACCCTCCTTTGAGCATCTCATGCTCAACCTCTTTTTCTTCATGTCCCACATGTTTTAGCATAGTTATTCATCCCTTATCCATTTAAATCTTTTCTTTTTTAAAAAAAAAATGTCTATGTGACACGTTCACATGCTACTTGTTTAATATTGGTTTTGCATGATCCATTTGGTCTACTGATTGAGTTTGTTAAGTATTTGTCCTATTTGCTGTGAAACTCATTTCGTCCTAGTATTGTCGGACAAGAGTATTGCTTAGTGTAAGAGAAATTCATCTTGCATCTTTTAACTGTTTGATATTGTCTTTGGATGAATTTATGTTCTTCACTAGAATATTAATCTGTCTGCACACTAATTCAGTATTGACTTAATTGATTGTTTTAATTTGGTAAAATTTCTAAATTCCGCAACAATTTTTAAAAGGGGATTCATTCACCCCCCCTTCTGAATCTTGTTTGCACCACTCCATCGCCCCAACACAGGTGAGACTGGCAAAGTTTTCGTAAAAGTAGTAGATATAAAGGAATGAGAAGCACTAGTATCAAATAACACAAAAGCAGGATGCGAGTAAATTTGAACAGTACCTTCCATTAACCCATCATCCTTGGGTGCTTCCTCGTCCAGCACGGCATTCAGACGAGCCTGCCGCCTACGCCTGCCATTAGAAGGTTGTTCTTTTATGAGGGGGCAATCGGGCATTCGATGCTCCCAGCTTCCACAGCGTAGACAAGTGCCAAGGTGCTTCCAGCATTCTTCGGCCGAATGACCGAACTTCTCACAAAAGGTGCAAGCCGTCATGACTTGCTTTTCCTCCTCTTTGACTTTCTTGTTCTTGTTATTCTTATTGCCATTCTCATTACGGGATCTCTTCTTGTAGTCACAAGATTTGTAAGTCCCCGTGATGCTGAATTTCTCTTCCTTCCTTCCTTCCTCATTTGTCAAACGTCCGGCTTGACTCCTCTCCCTTGCCCATGAACTTCTCGACCTTCTCCAAGGTTCTCTCGCATAAATGGGCCCTATGGACCATCTCCGTATATGTATGGATATTTTGAGGCCCTAGTTGTTGAACAAAGATGGGCCTTAAACTGTCCATAAAATGATTGGCCTTCAAGAGTTCCGTGCTGATAAGATGTGGAGTATATGGCGCCAACCTTGAGAATTGTAGCTCGTACTCGGCCACAGACATCATGCCTTGTCGAAGCGAGGCAAATTCCGCAGCTTTTAGCTCACATACATGCTCCGAGAAATATTTCTCTCAGAAGAGTTCAAGAAACTCCTCCCAAGTAATTTGATCATTTTGTAGATGAGCAGCGGTGGCCTTCCACCACGTGCGCACATCTTTATTAAGTTGGAACGTGGCCAATAGGACCATCTCCTGGTCCGAGCATTGCATAACATTAAATATGCGATCCATCTCATCAATCCAATTCTCTGCCTCCTCAGGGTTTGATGACCCCGAGAATCGCAGAGGGTTCATACTTCGAAAGTTATGATGCAGATCACCGGCGCCTGCCCGCGCACCAGCTTGAGCCACCATTTGGAGGGCCTGGGTGAGACCCGCAACAGTTTGTTGCATAGCTTCCCAGTTCGCACGATTAGCAGCCATTATGAGGTTCTTGAGAAAATAAGAAATTAGTTATTTCCTTGGTGTTTTTTTAGGATTAACCTATAGATAATTTCTAAATAAACTATCTCATCCCAGCTCTACCCAATCTCACATGGGTTTGAAATTTTCTTTTCTAGTTCATAGGTATGGGTCCTTAAACCTTAGACTTAACCTATGACATGACATTTTAACTAGGACTTACTTAAGCCTAGGCTCTGATACCACTTTAACTGTCACACCTTGAGATATGCAGCGAAATCAAGTCGGGAACGTGAACAGCTGGTAAATAAAGCCTCAAACGAGAATGACAATTAGAGTGCTATAACACATCTACATAAAAGAGTGAACACCATATATAAATAAACTCCAACTTTATTGAATAATAATTAATGTTTACATTGACACTTGACTCCTTTAACTCTAGACTCAAGAAAAAAAGGAAAATTATATAACATGACCAACTTCACAGCCTATTACAGTGAAGGAACTTAGCTATAACAAGACTCATGATCAAACTAACTATGGCTTCTCTCATCCATCAATCACTCTCGCCCTCGGATCCATCATTCGAGTTATCTAAATCCGATCTGCTAGAATGTCTTGAAAAGATGGGAAAAGTAGGGAATGAGTGCACTCGTCCAGTAGGTATCTTCGTATCAATATGAAGGCAAGTTTAAGTAATTAGCATTTTAGCTCTAGAAGGTAAGATAATAAAAAATGCGGTAAATCATATGGATAAAAACCAAAGTAACATTAATAACAAGGCATAAACAAGATATGTGAAAATGATCAAGCAAGATTGTAATATGGCCTTTCACTAACGAGAATGTACTAGAATGTAATGAGAATGAACTTTTCATAACCATAAAGGCTATGTTCTAGAAAGTCATGTAAGTATAAATTCATGATGAGTCTCGTGAAAATTCATGGATTTCACCTGTTTATAAAAAAATTACTCCCAGCGTAATGCGACGCCAGTGTTCATCATACCCCATGGTTTATAGCATATTTCTGGCCATTCGCCGAGGGGGCTAGCGTGGAGCCCTTGGACACTATCCGTGCTCGCTCTGGCATCTTCAAGTTATAAATCAAGCTACGTCTATGAGAATTATAAAGTTTGGTCAATAATAACAAGTTAAACAATAAGTTCACGATAACAACAATCAAGGTAAGAATGCACCAAATAAGAACATGTAAGTTCAAGGATGAATTAATGACAAGGTCATGCTACGGGAGGAATCCGACAGCATAACGGTACATTCATTAATTTCTATAATTCATTAATGACTTATTGAGCAAGGTTTTGGGTTCCATATAATCAATAGACCATCTAGGAACAGAATAGACACAACCCTTGGGTCAAACCCCGGGTTTCACAGCTTTTAGATAGAACGCAGTCGTTCCAGGACCGTTTTCTTGAAGTGGCGGTCAAGTCCAGACCGCTTTTAGACAGGGTCGACGCCAGAAGAAGAAATAAGTTGACACAATGAATGAACTGGAAGAACGCGGTCATGCCAGGACCGCTATCAGGAAGTAGCGGTCACCTGAAGGCCAAGTTCAGTCCAATCCACAGAAAATGCAAGTTCCGCAAAGTGCTTTCACAATGAATATCCGATAGAGAGGATCTCAAGTCCACGAGAGTGTTCCTATCAAGTGCAAGTAATCTAATAGCAACGTGCCGGAATAAGCGCCATATGTGAAGTAATAAAGCAGAAAGGGGATGAGAAAGGACTGATTAAAACCCATATATGCCAACATACCTTCAAAGCCTGAAGATTCCTTTAAATACAAGGCTATATGATTTTGGGCAAAAAAATAACATATGTGAAAATTAAGCTTAAGAACATACCAACATGCAGTATGAAACATGCCATGATCAAGAAGTATAAAAATTGGGCTAAGGCATGCATAGCACTATTAATATAAAGGAAATATACATGATAGTTACAGAAACCAGAATGCGGTCATGAAGGGACCGCTACTTGCAGGTAGCGGTCTCTGTGAAACCGCCTTCCGTCTATTACAGACAGAGATGAAAATCAATGTTGCAAGGATATTCTAGGGCAATAAATGCATGTAAAACTCTTGAGGATAGTAGTATACACATGATAGCATGGTTAGGATGAAAACATGCATGGAATAGACATGAATTTAAGTCGAAGTTATTATCTTTTAGTCAAGGGTGCAGAGATAACATGCACTACAAAAACAGATTGTGCAGTCATAACAAAACATTAAATATGCCGTGTATAGAGCATGAAAACAAGCAAGCTTAGAGGGCTTTTACTCCTAACACATTGTTTAAGCCATACATGAGATAACCTAACCTACCTTTGGGTATGCTCCTAATCTGAGAATTTCTTGTCGGAAGATGATGCTGGATCCTGCGCGTCCTACGTAGAAACTGCAACTTCCAGATCTCCTAACTTCTCGACGACTTGTTCTCCTTGCACGGGATTTAGAAGGAGGTTAGAAGATACTAAAAGGAACAATAAACCCTAAAGGAAGATATTGAAATAATGACACCATACCTATGTTTCACGTGATGCAAAATCTAGGGTTCGCGTAGAGCAGGCCTTGGTCCTTTTTCTAGGAATTGACCTTGGGATGAGGGTTTAGGTCGAATTAGGAGTCCTATGGGGCATCAATTCGATCCCCCAAGAGTCCTAGACAAGTGTAGACACGCCAAAATTGACGCTATGTTGATCAAATCTCATGTCACTATGTTGACGCCCCAAAGTGAACTTCAATACATTCATAATATGAAGTTTTTTTCTATTTTTGTGGGTTTTTTGGTCTGTTCTTGCATTTTTTTTGTGATTCGCGACCTGAAGAGGGGCGTTATTTTAAAAGCGACCTTATCTAGGGCGTGTTCAAAAGAAAGGATGACCAAATGTCAGGGCGTCAATTCCTGGTATTATCCGGTTTCAAAATAAATTCCAATTACTGATTGGCGTCCTTCCTCAGGGCGTGTTTTCAAGTAACGCCTTTATCTCAGGCGTTTTCTCATAATTTTCAAATAAAGAAAGTTTTATTTCCAAATTTAAATCCAAGAAGTGACGCCCTTGACTAGGTCGTGTTATGAAGTAACGTCTTAACGTAGGTCGTCAATTCAAATTTGACGCCCTTCTGAAGGTCGCGTTTTATGTTTCGGTGTCTTGTTTGACTGTGCCTTTCCTGAATAGTTCCCTGCCTTCTTTGGTCACCTTGCTCGATCAGGGAACTGGAGTCCTTGCCATTGATAACCATTGCCCGTTCTTATCTTTCCAAATCTGTGGTTATCTTGATCTAAACCCTATATAAGCATGCTCTGGTCGATCTTGACAGAGGTTACCGAGGTCAGAGGTTATACATATAGATACATACAGGGTTTACAGAGGCTCTCTTCATCTTCTTCCTGTGCGATCTTTTAAAAGAGCTCTCTGCTTCCTCTTCTTCCTGCCAGCAGCATCAACCCCGGTTCCCCTCTACTGTCGTCAGGGACAGCAGGGGTCTTTTGCTTATCTATTTGTGCTTTTCCATCGGTCATCATCCACCGTTTTCTTTTCTTGCATTAGTATCATATTTCTCCTTTCCCTAACTCTTTAGGGGTTTTAAAAACCAAAAAAAGAGGTGCGCATGTTGTGTTCCCTTTCATCATCATATCATCTATTTGGGATTGATACTACATTCACTCTGGGCTGATCCATCTTTTCTACTTGTTTGTTCTTTTTTTTTGCAAGGGTAATCAATAAGGAGAACCCCCTTCATCGGCCGGCCGATAGAAGGAGGAGGAAGGAATTCACAATCCATCCCGCATCCCACTTATCACCAGGTATTCGCGATCATTTATTTTTATTATTGAGGTAACCCCTCTGGCGATCACTCTCCTTTATAGCACCACGTGCTTTCTTTTGTCTTTGTTATCATCTCCATCATTATATATATATATATCTCATATGAGTGGTTTGTTCCATATGTGTGGATTTATCACGATCTACAAATTGGCGATCACGGTGGGACTTCCACTATTTTTCTTTTGATTACCATCTCCTATCGGCACCCACGCGTGCCCTTTCCCCTTTGGCACCCACGTGTGCCCTTTCCCCTTTGGCACCCACGTGTGCCCTTTCCCCTCGGTACCCACGGTACCCCTCCTTTTGTGCCCCACGGGCACCCTCCACCGTGCACACTGCACACTCCCGAGATCAGCCAGTTTGTGATCTGAATTAACGCCTCACCCAGAGGCACTTTTTAATTTAACGCCTTCATCCAGGGCGTCTGATTTATGTTTAACGTCTTCTGATAAGGCGTGCTTCATCATATCCCCTACTTTTATTACGCTGTTTGTGGATTCACGCCCTGCCCCAGGGCGTCTCTTTATTGCTTAGCGCTTCACATCAAGGCGCGTTTCTAGATTTGACGCCCTCTGCCGAAGGCGTCCTTTTCACATATAGCGCCTGACACCAAGGCGCGTTTTCTCCATTGCCTGTGGTATCCCCAGGGATTCACGACAGTCTCACTGTCGTCTTTTTTGTTGATAGCGACTGTGGCTAGGTCGTCTCTTTCCTGTGATTTTACAGAACCCTGCTGTCTTTTCTTATTCATGCTGCATTGATTCTTATATTGATTATTTGGCTATATTGGTGTGATCTGCATATCTTGGCTTGCATCTTGTGGCATTTGGTTGAGAGACCTCCTCTCTCTACACTAGGATTCCACACACCTCTCTTGGAATCGGGACAACCCTCCATTGAGCATTCCGTCTCTTTGGACCGAAATCCCTTTTCCAAGACCTCCGTAAGTCCCCGCACCTGTGGATTCCCTCACGGACGTCGGGCTGGTTGTACCCTTGAAGTACCCGGAGTATAGAGAACCCATCGTTGGTGAAGAGAGAGAAAGAATCTAGTTGACCCGGAAGTCACACTTGGATCCAAACTAGGTTTCACTTTGCAAAAGGAGTGAATTATTCTGCAAATTAATCCACTCTAATCTCAAGCATAACACTAAAATTTTACGTTCATCTCAACTTGATTGCATAAATTTGGTTGGGTAGATTTGATTAAAGTTTGCTTGGATTGAGTGCTTTTGTGTCATAACCCCTTTTATAAAGCTTTCTCTCTTCTTAAACATGAAACTCCGTTCAGGTAAAATCATCAACATGGCAGGCTACGGGTATTCTTATGATGATGAGGATGAGAATGTTTTTGGTCAATATGAAATCCCCCTCCAAGATTCCATTTATCATGAGGGAAATTACCCTCCTCCTCAGTCTCATTACCCTCAGGTTCATGTAGTTGATACCACTCCTCAGGAGGTGGCGCCCTCTTCTCAGACTTTACCCTCCAACACTTCGGGGAACCCTTCCCCATCCTTCAATGTCACGGATTTGATTAATGCTCTATCTCAGTTAGATGATTCCCAGCGGCAGGCAGTTCAGGCCGCTTTGAAAGGGAAGTCTGTTCCCTCTTCATCCTCTAATCCCCCTCCGGCCGAGAGTGGCCATCACCTCACTAATGACCAGGCGGTCTTGCACAAACCCCCCTCTCGTCCACCAACGCCCGGTGCGGCCATGCCGGCCCAACAGGCGAGCTACTCAGCGGTTAGGCCTCAGTTTCCCCAACCTCCCCGAATTCTACGGACGCCTATACCGCATTCTTTCATTCAAAATCCGGCCCCAGTCGAGGCCGACACCAATGTTCTACTGCTCCAGAAGTTGGCCAGCATGGAAGAGCAACTGAAGAAGGTCACTACGGCCAAGAATGCACCGGAGATCTCCCTCCCCACACTGCCAGTTTTCCACTTACCGCCATCTGAGATGCCGAATTTTCGGCGATATAATGGGACTGGTAATCCTTTCATTCATTTGAAGGATTTCATGTACGAAACCTCCTTCTGGCAAGACAACAAGGCCTCTTTGGCCTATTTATTCAGGAGATCTCTAGAGGGGCCAGCCCTTGAATGGTTCTATTCGTTGGATCCTGCTGATGCCAGCGACTTTGATATTGTTCAGAAGAAGTTCCTGCAGAAGTATAGGGACCGGGTCGGGCCCTCCCTCTCAGTCACAGATCTGGTTGCAGAAAAAATGAAGCCCGAGGAGGACTTCATCATATTTGCTGATAGGTGGCGTTCAATGGCCGAGAAGTTGAAAGACACTTTGGCGGAACAAGAACAAGTTAAGATGATAATTTCCAATGCAACTCCTCAGTTCCGGCATATCCTGGCCATGAACAGATTAACAACCATGGAAGAGCTCTATGAAAGAGCTCGTTATATTCAGACACAGATGAAGGATTCACCCATTATGGGCATGTTTGAGCCGAAGCCACGGCTATTTAAGAAAACCACAAATGTCAACAACAGCGGGCCCACGACTGAGGGCACAATTGCAAACGAGCAGGTTGGCGTAGTTGGCCACCCCCACCATCAATCTAACCCACGGCCTAACCCACCTCCACCACAAAACCCCCATTTCAACTCCACTCCACAACACCAATTCGCACCCCAACATTCCTTTGCTCCACCGCAAAACCAAGCGCCCCGCGCTGACCCTCCAGCTCCGCAACAGTACCACCAGGTACCACCACCTACCAACTATGGCCAACAACAACAACGGAGACCACCACTTGGCCCCAAGAGAGCCCACTACCCTCCACTGCCAGAAAGTCTCCCGGATATATTCAACGCCTTAATGGCCGCCAACTTGCTCATGTTACCAAGGGAAAGAACAGTGTGGCCCGCTAATGTTGACACATCCCGTTACTGCGCTTTCCATCGCGCACCTGGTCACAACCTTGATCGTTGCTTCCACTTCAGAGATTATATTTATGATCTAAATGACCAGGGTGGCATCAACTGGGATGAGATGAGGTAGTTTATTGCCACCATGAAAGAAAGAAGGCCTCATCGGCAGCAACAAGCTCAGCAGCCACATCAACCAGCTCCACAGCAGCAACAACAAGCTCCAGCGCCTCAGCACGATATGGGGATTGTCCACAATCCACTGCCGGAGCACCCGCCAAACCAGCACGTAAACCCTGTCACGTCTCTCCCTGAGGTGGAGAGAGGGCAGGGATGGCATGAAGAAAATGCCTCTGTCGGGGCATTTAATCACAATCAAAATCAACCTCCGCGCCTCTTGCGCACCCTTTCTTCTTCTTCTACCCCCCAAGTGAGCCGATCCCTTCTGCGCCCCGTTAATCCACCTACTCCCACCTATTCTCCAACCTTGCCGGTTCGCCCCCTTCTTACCCGCTTACTACCTCCACAGCCTACACCACAACAAACCCCATCCACCACCAACCCTTCACCACTGCCATCTAGGCCACTCCTTAACCGCTCATCGCCAACGCTCACTGCACCCACCACCACTACTCCTTCACCGGCGAGGATTCCCCCACCATCGGTTCCCCCACCTTTTGTACCCAGACCTCTCCTCATTCCACCACCCACCAATTCACCCCGCATTCGGGTATCCCTTTCTACTCCTACGCCTCCAACGGGGGCATCTTTATTGAACTCTTCATCAACACCCCCTGTGGGAGATCCTTCTTCAAACACTCCTCCACCGCTTATCAACACTAACACACCCTCTTCTTTTTCTAACCCTCCTCCCACACTTGCCCCGACAGAGGCGCGTCAAGGCGTGGCGCCGCTCCGTAGTGGACGGATGTTCCACCGCATTTTTCCACAGAGAGAGTTAGAGCTCGCGCAGGGGCCGCAAGAACAGGAACAAGAACAGGGGTCCATACCAGGCACATAATACGACTTGTTAAAGCATTTGGACCGGACTCCGGCAAGAATCTCAATTCTAGAACTGATCAAGAGGTCGACCACTCATCAGATGGCTCTAAGGGAATATCTGTAGAAAGTCATGGTCAATGAGGACATTCCGGTCGAGCAGATAACTGCAGTCTTAACACCTACTGGCAGTCAACCAGCAATCACATTTTATGAGCATGAGCTGGCACCGATCTCAGCAAGAAAATATGCTCTATGCATCACAGTTGATATCAATAAGGTGGCTGTACAACAGTGTTTGGTGGACACTAGGGCATCCATCAACGTCTTGCCGCCGAGCACTTTGAAGATGTGCGGCATTCCCGAGAATCTGATTCGACCATCTACCATAACAGTCACTGCATATGATAACACGAAGAAGCCTCCTCTAGGCATGATTACTTTAAAAGTAAGTTTGGGTCCCGCAACAATCACAGCTGATTTTCATATTTTGGACATGGATCCAACATTTAATGGCATTCTTGGCCGTCCCTACATCCAGCAGCTCGATGCGGTGCCCTCGACGAATCACCAATGCCTTAAATTTCCACACAAGGGCCGCATTATTAAAGTCACTAGTATGCCAATTTTTCCAGAGGAGGATATTCATGTGGCTTCATCAGTTCCTTCTATTTGGCCTGCCAATAAGCCATTATTATCTGTATTGGACGTCCCTCGCCCACAGTCGACGCCATCCGAGACTATCACAATAGTTGCTATGACACCCCTGCCTTCCAAGGGGAAGAAGAAGAAAACAGTGATGAACACCCATGGCTGGAACATTTTAATAAAAATGGGGTATCAAAATGGAAAAGGTCTGGGTGCCAATTGTCAAGGCAGGATTAGGCCTGTAAAGCCTCAGAAATTGATTGCAAGAGGTGGTTTGGGCTATAAAGGGCCAGGCAAAAATGAAGATGAACCGTGGGTAGTTATGACTTCTACATTGAAGACAGATCGCCAGCCGCTTACCTGGACATTGCAGACACATTTTGTCACGAGTGGCTTTCAGAATAATGAGCAAACTACACTAATCACTTCCATACTAGACTGTCAGGATGTTCATGCTAGATAGTTTGCTCGTCACATTGCCCTGCTGGCCACTTACAAAGCCCTGGAGTCCTTAAGGCCTGATAAAAGAAGGAAAAGGGATGATCCGGAATGTGACTGGTATAGGTGGTTCGATATGCAGGACATTACTATTTCCTTGAGCCGCCTGTTTATGCCGACAGATCCGGAATGGCCACCACTCATTCATGAATTAATTGAAAAACCTGCTGTGATTACAGACAAGAGGCAGTTGCTGAGTGACTACACTGATACTGGAGAGCCAGATATTCCGTTTGAGGAAGGTTTCACTGTGGACAGGCTGTGGGCCGGCTTTTTTTCTCTCACTTCCATGCATTCATCTGTTCTTGTTTTTCTATATTCTCATTGGTTTGGTCGCGTGCCAAGACTGCCACCGATTACGATCAATTTGTCTCCAAGTTCAATCCAAGTTTCTCTCTCCATTCCTCCTTTGCTCCTCGAGCAATTCTCCAGACTCTCCATTACGCCCCCGCGTGGGCCATCACTGATTCAATCTTTCTCCAAACTTTCAATCTCCACTCCTTCTGCTATTCTCCCCTCGCATTGCTTTCTTCTAGAAAAAGAGAATTAAAATAAAGATAAAAACAAAAACGAAAAAGAAAAAAAAAGCCAAAATTCCAACTTTCCAATCCTCCATCTCTATTGAGGAGACCTCCTATTTTTCTCCCGAGTGTGTCCCGACCCAGGGGCCACTCCTTCAGGATTCATTGATAAACCTCTTTTCCCCCTCTGGGGAGGGGTCTTCATCTGTATCACCTCATGTATCCACTTCTTCACCTCCTTCCTCTTTTTTAGCTTATTCTAATCAAGCTAGTTGCTCATCCTCTCCTTCTAATAAAATTCATGGGGTAGATTTTCATAAGAAACCCAAGGGTAAGCAGATTCCTCGTAGGTTTCTATTGGAGTTAGCCAGAAGGTGCCAGGCTTGTTTAGCTCTTCCTGGATTTGTAGAGAATCTGATTATCCTGCCAGAGTCGGAATATGAGGATGCTAATGTTTCTTATGAGGGTTTTGGTGTTTATGAAATCATGAATGATGAAGACCCTGTTGAAGAGGGGGATGAAAGTTATGAAGAATATGAGGACGAGGCTGATGCCTTTGCCAGTGGTATGAGGAGATTTGATGAACCATCAGCCTCCGTCGAAGAGCCTACCAAAGAAATTAATTTGGGTACCGAGGAAGACCCTAGAATCATCCTCATCAGCAAGAATTTGCCGCCCTCCGAAGAGGAGGCACTTATTTTGGTTCTTCAAGAATACAAGGACACGTTCGCATGGAGTTATGAAGACATGCCTGGATTAGACCCTACGCTCGTTGAACATTGTCTTACACTTAAGCCAGGGTCTGTCCCGGTCAAGCAACGGTTGAGGCGTTTCCACCCTAATATGGCTTTGAAGATGAAAGAAGAGGTCGACAAACTCTATAAGGCTAGATTTTTTAGAGTTGTCCTCTACCCCAACTGGGTGGCTAACATTGTCCCGGTTATAAAGAAAGATGGAAAGGTTCGGATTTGTATAGACTTCCGGGACCTCAATTGTGCGTGTCCTAAAGATGACTTCCCCCTCCCTCATATTGATGTTCTAATCGATAATACGGCAGGATTTGAGACTCTCTCTTTTATGGATGGCTTTTCAGGTTACAATCAGATTCGACTGGCTGAAGAAGATCAAGAGAAAACATCATTCACTACACCATGGGGCACATACTGCTATGTGGTCATGCCCTTTGGACTCAAGAATGCTGGAGCCACCTATCAGAGGGCTATGATGGCGATTTTTCATGACATGATTCATATCTATATTGAGGTGTATGTGGATGACCTGGTAGTAAAATCAAGGACAAGGATTGAGCATCTTGGGGTTCTAGCTAAGGTCTTGCAAAGATCACGAGAGTATCAGTTAAAGATGAACCCCAAGAAGTGTGTATTTGGCGTTTCATCAGGAAAGTTACTTGGATTTATTGTTAGCAAGAGGGGAATTGAAGTTGATCCCAACAAGGCGAAGGCCATTAGAGATATGCCTCCTCCCAAGAATTTGAAGGAAGTTCGAGGATTAATCGGGAGGTTGCAATTTATTCGCCGCTTTGTCTCCCAGCATTCACAAAGATGTAGGCCGTTCTACGAGCTTACTAAGCCGGGAGTCAAGTTTAATTGGGATGACAAGTGTCAGGCAGCCTTTGACGGATTAAAGGATTATTTGGCCAATCCTCCTGTCCTGAGGCCGCCAATTCCAGGCAAACCACTCATTCTGTATGTCTCAGTCCTGGATGACTCTATAGGTGCTGTCCTAGCTCAAGTGGATGAAGAAGGTAAGGAGAGGGCAGCATACTATTTGTCTAAACTTCTTAACCCTTGTGAGCAGAGGTACTCAGCCATGGAGAAGACTTGTGCAGCTTTGGTCTGGGTAGTTCAGAAATTAAAACACTATTTCTTAGCTCACGAGGTTCACCTCATTGCTCGCATGAATCCGATTAAATTACTTCTTGAAAAATCTGTTCTTACTGATCGATTAGCACGTTGGCAAAGTTTCCTTTTTCAATTCGACATCACTTACATTCAACAGAAAGCTATCAAAGGCTACGCCATTGCCGAACACCTTGCTCACCATCCTCTTCCCCGATTTGATCCTGTCAATTCGGAGTTTCCAGACGAAGAGCTAATGTCCATTAATCGACCCCACGATACTATGTGGACGTTACATTTTGATGGAGCTCTAAATTCCCAAGGAAGAGGGATCGGCATGGTTCTTTTAACACCAGAAGGGGTCACCATCCCGTTTGCTGCTCGGCTCACTTTCCCTGTCACAAACAATATAGCTGAGTATGAGGCTCTTTTGGCCGGTCTTCAAACCGCCCATAGATATGGTGTTACTCACTTGCGAATTGTTGGTGATAGTCAGCTTATTCTGCGCCAGGTGCTCGTCAAGTGCCGCACTATCAATCCCAAGCTCAAACCCTACCAGGAACTTGCTTCAGCTTATTCCAAGCTCTTCACCAAATTGATTTTTGTTCATGTCCCTCGTAGCCAGAATATCTTGGCTGACGCCCTTGCCTCTTTAGCTTCTACTTTAGTCTTCCCTCCTGAGCGTGATTTTCATGTTCCTCTGATTCATCAGCGTGACACTCCAGCTATTAAAGACCGTGCATTCCTCGATATTAGGGATCAAGTGCTCGAAAAGGTCAAGCAGAGGGAAGCTCTTAAAGGCAAAGAGGTCATGTTATTAGATTGGCAAGAGGAATTGGCTGACAAAGAAAAACCTTGGTATTATGAGATTGCCAGATATTGCAATGATCAGTCCTATCCCGAGGAAGCTACTGCAGAAGAAAAGAAAGCAATTAGAAGAGTGGCTTAGCGTTATGTTTTGGTTGGAGGTGTGCTCTACAGAAGAGGGCTCACCGGTGTTTTATTAAGGTGCCTCGACGATGATGAATCATGGAAAGTCGTGGAAGAGGCGCATTCTGGAGTGTGTGGTGGTCATGTGAACAGCCAGATGCTAGCTAAGAAGATCCTTAGGCTAGGTTTCTATTGGCCAACTCTAGAAGTGGATTGCTCCATCTATGTTCTAAGGTGTGTTAAGTGCCAACTGCTTGCCGACAAAATTCATTCTCCTGCTTCTTCACTCCATCCTATGTCCTCCCCATGGCCTTTCTCCATGCGGGCTTTTGATATTATTGGACCTCTTGGTGATTCAAATCTCCTGACCAAACAAAAGTCGTTCATCCTCACGGCAACGGAGTACTTCACCAAGTGGGCGGAATCGGAAGCTTACGTGGAGATTAAAGCATCAACTGTCTGCAAATTCATAATGAAGAACATCATCACGAGGTTCGGCATCCCGAGTACCATCATCACCGACAATGGACCTCAATTTATCTCTCAAGAAATCAAGGATCTCTGCAACAGGTACAACATTGCATTGCATCATTCTTCTCCCTATTATCCGCAGGGCAATGGCCAAGCAGAGGCCACTAATAAAACTTTGATAAAAATTATCAAAAAGACGTGTGAGGCTAATAAATTTTCGGATTGGCCAGACAAGCTAGTTGAAGCTCTCTGGGCCTATCGCACTTCCATTCGTACCCCCACTGGGCAAACCCCTTTCGCCCTTACTTATGGAATGGAGGCAGTAGTCCCTTACGAGATTCTCATTCCCTCTCTGCGAGTACAATTTGACAAGGAACTCTCTATTGATGAGCATCGTGATTTACTCCTTGTTCAATTGGAACTCCTAGATGAGAAGCGTTTGGTCGCCGCTGAGCATGCGCGCATTTATCAAAACAGGCTCTCGCGTTTTTATCAAAAGAAAGTGATTGAGAGAAAATTCAAAATCGATGAGATGGTAATTAAAAGAATTTTTGTAAAACCCGGTGGGCCTCGCTCAAAACTCCAACCCAATTGGGAAGGACCGTTTGTTATAAAAGACGTTTTTCCTGGCAATGCTTATAAACTGATTAATGCTGAAGGAGAAGAGTTAACTCACCCTTGGAATGGTTTGTATCTTAAGAAATACTACCCTTGATTCAAAAATCCAAAATATATATATATATATAGAATAATTTTCAAAATCCAAAAAAATGAAAATTGATTCAAAAATCCAAAACAAAGTGGAATATTTCCAAAAAAACCAAAAAAAAAATAATAGAAATTCCAAAAAGCAAATAAAAAATAGAAATTCTTCAAAATCAAAAGAGATCAAAACAAAAGCTTTCAAAATTGGTGCCATGGCACACGAGGATCTAAAATCCGAAAGGTCAAAATTCAGGATTCATTTATCAGGCTTGATTAACTTAAAATGGGGTTGACACCCGCACACACTACACACTTTATTCTTGAACTCAAGCGGTGCAAGATCCGATGGAAAGTCAAAACCTGACTAAAGGTGAAGACGATGCCCGTTCTTTTCTTCTTCGGCCCATAAGGGAAGAAGGGAGACCTCGGGGTAGATCCACCAAGCCTATCCGCCGCCCTAGTAGGTGGAAGTCAGGGCCCAAAAGGGAGCAAATGCCACAAAAGCCCAAGTACAATTAGGTTATCCATTAATGCAAGTCAATTTCAAAGTGAAAGTCAAATGGTGAAAAGAAAAGCATGTCAAGAGGGCAAAGTCCCCGCAAGGAAAACCTTGGGCGTATGCGTGCAATATAAAAGAGGCAAAAAGGCAACAAAATTTCCCTACGCCAAAGACCGAACCCCAATAGGCATAGGGCAGGGGAGGTAGCTTTGCTTCGGGCATCTCAGAATCCCTTACGGGCTTCCTTATATCTTCTTCCATCCCTTCCTTTGTGGTAAATCATAATCCGGCAGAATGGTCGACACGGACCTAGGAGATTGCACCATGCGAAATCTCGAATATAAGTTAATCATTATCACGTCAACTCCCTTTTAATTATTCAAGAGAGGTTAATGAATTTTAATGGTGACCGTGTAGGACCCACGGTCTGGGTAGCCTTGTCAACCCAATTTGGAAAATAAAAACAATTAACGCCTTCGCTTAAGGCGCTTTTTATTTAATTAACGCCTTTGTTCAGGCCGTCTCTTTTAAAATAACGGCTTTGTTTCGGTCGGCACTCTCTCAAAATTTGAAATCTTTGTCAACATTCACGCCGTCACCTAGGGCGTCTTTTGTTTGAAGAACGACCTTATCTAGGGCGCGTCTTTCAGGAAAATAACAAAAAAAATATATACATATAAAAAAAATGCATTTCTTCACGATGTATGCTTACATTCTTTTGCATGGGCATCTTTTATTTATCGTCTACATATGAGTGCCTGCATGTCACATCTCCCCTTTTATCAGTTATTTCATTTACCTTATTTGATTAAAGGCTTGGCCCCTTGACCCGTCATTAAGGTCAAAATATTGATACCCCTTGCTTATTGGGCAAGGGGCCAAGTCGAACAGATGAATTAACCTGTTTGTTCAAAGTGTGGATTACAGTTGCAGGAACATGGCAAAGCGAAGCAAAAACGAAGAACGTGGAAAGAGAAAAGTACACAAACACAAGTCCACAACCACACAAAGTGCTCGGGTAAACAAAAGCTCAAATCTTATATATATATATATATCTCATGTACAGGTGTGAAGGTGGAGGGGTACAAGTAAGTCTCTTAGCTCTCTCCTCCACCCTCCTCTCTCCTGCTCTCAACCTCACCCTCGGCATCCCGAGGTGGTGCTGGTGGGGGGGGCATGGAGCCCCGTGAAGCCGCTGGACCTCGAGCTTGGTCCCCTGTCTCACTCCTCGGTCGAAAAGAGGAGCCCGCCATGTAAGAGGAGCCGCCCAAGCTGAACCCTACCGCTCGCGCCCGCTCCCGGCCTCACTGCAGACGCTCCTCCGACACTCGAAGCCGCTCCTGAGAAAGAACTAGCTGAGTCCTCAGGTCCGCCAGCTCCTCGTGCTCACGAGCACGCTCCTCGCGCTCCCGGGCCCGCTCCCTCCTTTCCAGCTCGAGGGCGACCCGTAACTCTGCCACATCCTGAGGCAGCTCCTCTCGACGCCTCAGGGACCTCTCTAGCTCTAAAACCCGCTGATCGCGGATCGCCAACTCGGTACGTACCGCCTGAAGCTGAGTGGCCTGCAAACAGGTAAACAAATCATCAATTCCACAATTAATGCAATGATTCAGTAATCTAGCAATTCAAGCAACACATGATTGAACCACTCACCTGTGTGCTCGTCGCACGGAAGCCCTCATCAACGCAAGCAAGCGCGGCTCGGAGCTCCTCAGTCTGCAAAACAACTTCATCAGTACAATGCTGTATAATCAATATTTGAATGAGGTTTGAGTTTAGAATTTACCCGTGAGGCGAGGTCGCGCTCTGCAGCCTCGGCCCGTGTGACCGCTCCCGCTAGCTGCTCTGCTAGTGCGGTCACCTCTGCACTGGGCCCCCTCGAGCTAGAGGCCTCTCCTGTATCTCTCCCTGCTGCTCCCTGCTGGGCACGCTGCATCCATTGAAATCGTCAGTGGCTAATCATCAATAATTTAACAAAAATTCATTTGCATATAGAAATAATTTAAACACTCACCAGGGTCTCGAGGTCAGCCCGTGTGGCGGCTAGCTGGTCCTCCAGGCTGTATAGGTGGGCCTGGGCATCCATCGCCGCTATGTCCCGTGCATCCTGCATTCATTACATGTTGGTCACATGATAGAAACATAAGCATTTGCATTTAATTTAGAAATAAGTGCATTCATACATACCCCTAAGACCCTCATCTGTGGCCGTCCGACGTAAACCTCCCAGTAGCGCCGGAGGTACTCGGAGCTGTCAGTCGCCCGAGAGGTGACTCTGGTCCCGCCTCGCTGCCAGTCGGCGTACTGCTCCTTGAACCGTACCCTCCAGTCGGTCGCCTTCGTACGACCGCGCGTCTTCTTCCCGATGCCTCATGGCTCGCCGACCTCTACCCACTCCTGGTGTAGGCCCAGGGTCCTCATCACCAACCTAAGCCGCAGTGAACCCAAAGCTCACGCTCAAAGCGAGGACGGCCCGCTACGACCCACGACTGGCCCTCGTCCGTCATCCCCTCATAGGGTCTCCATCGCACCTGCATCCATAAACATGCATATCATCAGCATTCCATCATCATCATAATAAATTCAAATAAACACAAAAAAAATGCATTCATACATACCAGCGAGGGAGGAAAGTCGCGGAACTCTCTCCGTAGAACCCACAGCTCGTAGCCGAGTGGGGCCCCGAAGACCACCGGCAGCCAGCGCCGCGCTAGAGGGAACGCTCCCTCACCTCCAGGCCGTGGGTCGGCGCGCCCCATCGGCATGTATAGGTGGCTCCAAACCTGCGTCCATGCATTGCATTAGTGAGGCATTCACATGCATTAAAAGAAAAAAAGAGAAGAAAAATGCATACCTGAAGAAAAGGTGAGAAGCCACTGACGGTCATATCTCGCCCCATCCCTGTGGACAGGTCAGCTATCAGATGCGCCAGCAACGCTGCTCCCCAGGCGTAGCTGCCGACTCCCTCTAAGTCCTCGAGAATGCCCAAGAATCGGCAGTTGATGACGTCGCCCTTTGTACCGAGCAATAGCCTCCCGAGTAGCAGCAGCAGGAACCTCCTCAGGTCTCGGTCTGCTCTCTCCCTGTCGGCCAGATCCTGGCAATAGACCGCCCTAGCATCGTCTATCAACCTCTATGAAAACTGCTCCAAAGACTCCCCGGAGCTATGCCTAGCATCCCCTAAGCCCATCACCGAAGTCAGGTCTGTGTGGAAAATAGTCCTACATTCGCTGGGTGTCTCATAGACCATCTCCAATCCTAGCAACCTCCGGGTAAGCTCGGTGTAGTCTGGTAAGGTGATCCCGCTCACAGCCTCTCCGTCTACCCTCAACCCTGTAATCCTGACTACATCCTCCAGGGTAGGAACCATATGCCCCCAGGGCATCAGGAATGCCCGGCTAGTCCTGTCCCATCTCTCCCGTAGAACCTGGATAAGTGGTAGGTCTGGCCTAACTGGCTCTATGGATAGAAAGGCCCCAAACCCCATGGCATCTACCCTCGCTCTCTGAAACTCAGGGAGGCCGTAGTATGCTGCCCGGACCATGACCCAGGAGATGCGCGTCCTCATCAACCCCTGCATGCATAAAGAAGAGAATTTTCATTTAATTATTTTGATTATTCATGATGAATCTCATTTTGATTGCCCTGGGTTATGTTGATGTTTGATTTTAATTAGCGACCACCCTTGGGTCGTGGTTCGTTGAATTAGCGCCCCTGGGAGGGGCGTGGTTCTTAAGTGTGCTTTGAATTCACGACTTCCCCTAAAGTCGTTGTTTATCTAAGAAACACCTCTGTATTGGGCGTGGTTTGGTGGTTAATTTCTAATTTCATAAAGTTTTTTTTAGGAGACGCCCAACCCAGGGTCGTCTTTTGCTTAAGTCACGCCCCTGTGTGGGACGCTGTTTTCAAATGGGGGTGTTTGGGTCTCATAATAATTTTTGAAATTAATGATTTGACGACCGCTGGTTTGGTCGTCTTTCATTGAATTAACGCCCTGGTGGGGGGCGTTGTCTTCAGGATTTTCAGAAAATGAAATAAAAATAACAGCATACGAATAATTCATGGAAAAATATTTCAAGCATGGAAATTAACAGCATGATATGAAAAATGATGAATTTAAATGGGCGACATGCTGTAGGGCGTGTTTTCATGAAATTAATTATTTTGCAGAAAATAATTTGAACTAACGCCCTTGGGAGGGGCGTTTCATCTCTAAATCACGCCCCCACGGGGGGGCGTCTCTTTTTTGGGTTGCAGGGTTTCTACCCCGAGGGCTATGAAAATTACAGAAAAAATGAAAATAAAAATAAAATTAAAAAAAATAGAAATCGGGGTTGGGGGCCTACCTTCTTGTGCTTTGGTCCTTGTGGCTGAGGTCGTGGTTGCCTGGGTCGCCGTAGTTGGCCGGCACGGGGAGGAGCCGCCGCCGTGGGCGGTGGCTCATCACCACCCCCTTCTTCTTCTTCACCACCGTGTTCCTCACCACCTTCGCCTCCTTCTTCTTCTGCTGCTTCATCATCCTCATCTTCCTCATCTTCTTCTCTTGTGGCCTCGTCGCCGTGTTCGTCCTCGTCGCCAGCCGCCGCCGCCGCCGATACGTCTTCAACCGCCGCCGGTACGTCTTCAACCGCCGCCGGGGGGGGCCCATCCACGGCTGCTTGTTCATCGCCCAGGTCCACCACCTCGGGGGCGGCCACCCGCTGCCGTTTGTGGGCACCACCGCTTGCCATAGCCAGAGAGTGAGGGGTAGAGAGAGAGGAGGAATGAAAGAGAGAGGGAGAGTTCGGTTAGGGCTTGCAGAAGAACAAAGGGAGTAGGACGAAGGAGGAAGAAGAAAGGGGGAAAAGGGCTTTTGGCATTCGAGAAGAAGACACGCCTTGAGGAAGGGCGTGTTTTATGGAATTGACGCCCATCAGTCTGGGCGTGTTTTGATAATAGGCGACGTTTTTTGAGGCGTTATTTCCGTGTGCATGGGGAATCAAAACCATCGTCAGATGCATTCAATATGGGTTGATTGATGTGATGGAAGTAATAATTGTTGTTTATGATTAATGTCCGAGCTTGAGGCGTTATTTTGATGATCCGTGGCTTAGCTAAGGGCGTTACTTTGGAGATTTCAACGAATATATTTTGGGAATTTGAATCAATTAACGCCCTATTTTAAGTCGTTATTTAGTTAACGCCCATTTGTGGAGGCGTCAAATTTGTGAGCTGGAATATTGAAAACGGCGTATGCTGAGGCGTCCTTTTATGAATTCACGACATTCCCTGAGTCGTTATTTGCAACAGAACCGCAGGCTATTGGAAGATTTGATCAGAAACATTGTGTTATGGCTCAATCAGAAAATTATCATTGATTTATTGGAAAAATGATTACATTGCTTCAACAAGCCATTTTGGGCCTCAAGCTTCTTAAAGCTATTACATAAGACTTCCACTGCTCTCTGTCTTCTTCTAAGTTTTCCACAGAATGGTGAGCCTTGTTGATTTTCCATAGAGCTTGAATAGTGGTACATTCTTCTCCATCTTCATTGCTGCCGAGATCCCGTGTCTTGATCGGAGGGAGATGAGATGGATCTTCGAATACTTGCCGTGGAAGCCCGAGTTGAGGAAGGCACTGATGTGAGTTATACAGAACGAATTCTGAGGCGCCTATGAGTCGAAGGTCCGTCTCGGGAGAAAATCTTGCACGGAGTTCTTGAGTCTTGAGTATTCCGGGGGCGCAAGTGAAGAGGTTCTTTGGCATTACTTTGAGGTGTTCTCTCCATTCCACTCTCTTCTTGATTTGAGGAATCCGGTTCGTTACCCTATTGCTTATCCCAAGTGAACCGGTCATATAAAAGAGTGGGCTTTTTGAGAAGATTCTTGAGGATTGTTGGGCTTCATCACATGGATCAAACTTGAAGTGAAGATCCACCCAACTGGAGAGTGCTAGCATGCATCCGTAGATGGGTCTTCCCATTGCCGCCGAGGTAAGCCCACTATAGAGATAGGCTAGGATAGCCGGTCCAACTCTCTCTCCTTCCCATAAGCTCACTATTGCGCTTAATTGGGCCTCCTCTAGGAAATCCTCCGTGGATGGGAATAAGAGTGCTCCTGCTAAGCATACCACGAAGGCCTTCATCACCCGTTCGATCTCTTCTTCTTCTTTAGCTTGATCCGCTCTCTTGTACACCCATGAGGCAAGCTTTAGAAGATTAATTCCTTTACTGACCTTGATTTGATTCACTAAGTTTGGGCTAGGTATCAATGTGATTAATAGCTCATGAGAAGAAATTAGTTTTGGCATGTTGGCCATCTTCTCTTCATCCCCTTGCTTCATTCTCTTTAAACCTAAGATCATCTCCAATTCTTCTAATAGGATGGTGGCTTCAAAGGTAGAGAAGAGAAAGGTATGAGTAGAAGGATGCCATATCTCTACAAGAGCTCCTATAGCTGCCCAATCAAGATGGATTTGATCATGGTGTTTAGCATGGGTAACTAGGCTCAGGAGGTGCCATCTTGCTAGGTATACCCTCATATCCGAAGAAAACTTGGAAAGGATAAGTGGCAGCCACTTAATTTTTGTAAATCTCCTAGCTCCTAGAACATTTGGATAATCCTGTGAAAGAAAGAAAAGAAGGAGAATGCATGAGCAACAGAAGTAGTTCAGTAAAGATAAGACAAGGGAAGAACGGAAGAAATAATACTTTACCTGGTTCATGGAGATTCTACTGCTTATGTGACCGTTGATCTCAGTTAGTCGAGGAGTAGATGTTTTGGACCTCTTAAACACCCTCTCCATCTTTGGTTTGCAGGAAGGGCTCGGGCGGTTGCAGTCCCTGTGAGAAGAAGAACACGAACAGAAAAAGCATATAATAGAAACTCTCAGAGGTTGCGTTGGTTGATCAGAGGAAGTGTCCTCCTTTTATAGAAGTCCGAGGGGTCTTAGGGCTGTTCGGAGTTGTGAGATTGGTTGCTATTAGGACTGGGTTTAGCTTTCGCGTTGGAAACGGAAGCATGTTAATTAACGCCTTCTGTTGGGGCGTCGATTTATTAATTGACGACCTGACAGAGGTCGTGTTTTGTGTAGTGCCCTTTCCAGGGTCGTCTTCTTCCTGGACTCTCGATGCATTTCACGCCCTTTGGAAGGGCGTGTTTCTTCTTTTGACGCCCTCATGCCAGGCGCCTTTCTTGTTTTTGACGCCGTTCAATCCAGGCGTGAATTTGTGAGCTTATGAATTTGCTTCCCTACATGCTTTAAGTGCTATTATTTTGTTGGAATTATTTTTAATTTAGCACTTATGATCAAGCCATGCTTTGAATTGAGGGTTATTCATATTGAAATTGTGGGAAGGCTAATGAACTTTCAAGTGCAGAGGATTGCAGGTTTCGAGATGCCCGGATCACTGTTGGAGTAACATCATGTTGTTCTTGTATTTCGTTCCTATAAGCATTATTACTATATGGTATTCTACGTTATTATAATACATCAAGGACCTTGTGGTTCTGATGAACCTGGAATTTGAGTTCCCCTTCATCAAAAACAGTGATAATTCCAAGAGAGTCTTGATCACACGGATAGGCCGTTGAGTCATCCAAGGTTTGGAACGATGGTTACACTTTCTGAGATGATGCGCGGACAAACGGGCTTCGGCTCAGTGTCAGCTCAGAGGGATGGATTCTTGACCAAGTCTAGATGGCTTAGCAATATTATCCTTGATTATTTTCTATTTTAGTTTTTGTTTTATTTTTTTCCTTTTAGCCCAGCATGCATCATGTAGGACTTTGAGCTTCATGCTGAAAATCTTCATATTATGGTAATAATGAAAGTCACTCGTTCTTGATTGAGTTGACATGAGATATTCCACTCCAAATTGAGTACTTTATTCTCTCTGAAGCCGCTCAGGCTGGTTCCTTGAAAATGTTCCTTTGCTGAGTCTCCATCTCAATTCCCTTTATTTTTCTGCAAATCCACCTTGGTTGTAGCATGTCCACATTGGCTGGTAACCGCTCTCCAATGGTGTCTCCTTATTGTGCCACGCACACATTTTTACTTGTTTAGTTTAATCTCCTTTATCCAGCAAATTGATGTTTCCTTGGAATCACTCGGAGTTGTTTCACTCAGAATCTTGGAAAGATTTCCAATGCTTGGTGTCTAAGGCGTGTCACATCACACCTTGGCATCTACTTATCAGTTCATTCCACTTCATTCCGCTGGTTGCACTTTCGCTTCATTTTTTGTCTCACTCCCTTGCAAAGCAGACGCCAAGGCGGGGCAGCTGTAGATACGCCAAAATTGACGCTATGTTGATCAAATCTCATGTCACTATGTTGACGCCCCAAAGTGAACTTCAATACATTCATAATATGAAGTTTTTTTCTATTTTTGTGGATTTTTTGGTCTGTTCTTGCATTTTTTTTGTGATTCGCGACCTGAAGAGAGGCGTTATTTTAAAAGCGACCTTATGTAGGGCGTGTTCAAAAGAAAGGACGACCAAATGTCAGGGCGTCAATTCCTGGTATTATCCGGTTTCAAAATAAATTCCAATTACTGATTGGCGTCCTTCCTCAGGGCGTGTTTTCAAGTAACGCCTTTATCTCAGGCGTTTTCTCATAATTTTCAAATAAAGAAAGTTTTATTTCCAAATTTAAATCCAAGAAGTGACGCCCTTGACCAGGTCGTGTTATGAAGTAACGTCTTAAGGTAGGTTGTCAATTCAAATTTGATGCCCTTCTGAAGGTTGCGTTTTATGTTTCGGTGTCTTGTTTGACTGTGCCTTTCCTGAATAGTTCCCTGCCTTCTTTGGTCACCTTGCTCGATCAGGGAACTGGAGTCCTTGCCATTGATAACCATTGCCCGTTCTTATCTTTCCAAATCTGTGGTTATCTTGATCTAAACCCTATATAAGCATGCTCTGGTCGATCTTGACAGAGGTTACCGAGGTTAGAGGTTATACATATAGATACATACAGGGTTTACAGAGGCTCTCTTCATCTTCTTCCTGTGCGATCTTTTAAAAGAGCTCTCTGCTTCCTCTTCTTCCTGCCAGCAGCATCAACCCCGGTTCCCCTCTACTGCCGTCAGGGACAGCAGGGGTCTTTTGCTTCTCTATTTGTACTTTTCCATCGGTCATCCACCATTTTCTTTTCTTGCATTAGTATCATATTTCTCCTTTCCCTAACTCTTTAGGGGTTTTAAAAACCAAAAAAAGAGGTGCGCATGTTGTGTTCTCTTTCATCATCATATCATCTATTTGGGATTGATACTACATTCACTCTGGGCTGATCCATCTTTTCTACTTGTTTGTTCTTTTTTTTTTTGCAAGGGTAATCAATAAGGAGAACCCCCTTCATCGGCCGGCCGATAGAAGGAGGAGGAAGGAATTCACAATCCATCCCGCATCCCACTTATCACCAGGTATTCGCGATCATTTATTTTTATTATTGAGGTAACCCCTGTGGCGATCACTCTCCTTTATAGCACCACGTGCTTTCTTTTGTCTTTGTTATCATCTCCATCATTATATATATATATATATATATATATCACATATGAGTGGTTTGTTCCATATGTGTGGATTTATCACGATCTACAACAAGTTCCTATGCCAGATCACTTCGATCCATGGTGATAGGGATGATAAAAATCCAAAATTTTTCAACTTCACTAACACCCATTTATGGAACTAGAATGCGGTCTCCTTTGGACCACCTTCATCAAGACGCGGTCGCGCGACTGACCACAACTTTCTTGGGTGTCAGAATTTAAATTTCAGTCAAATTTCTCCTATAATTATCCCCTTAATTATCCAATATAATTAAGAAATTATCCTTTTACGTTTCTAGAGTTGGGCTTGGGCCTAAAAGCCTTAGAATTGGGTTTATGGGCCTAATTTATGTGGGCCTAATTTCTTGGTTATTAATTGTACTTTCAAATTAATTTATTTAACCCATAATTCATTAAATAGCCCATTAAGCCTTTTAAATACTTAATAATTTTATTTAATTCTTGAAAATCCTAGAAAATTCTAGGGGTGTTATAAATGTCGTACTGGACGATGAAGCCCCAAAGGATGATGGCTTGATGGAAGGTACCATCCAAATTTATTCACATCCTGACTTTGTATTATTTGATACTGGTGCTTCTCATTCCTTTATATCTACATCATTTTGCTAAAACTTTACCAATTTCACCTATTCCTTTACCTTCGGACTTAGCTATTACAACACCTTTAGGTCCCGAAACCAAACTTACGACCCACTACCCGAATAGTGAGGTAACTATAGAAGGCCATAATCTTCCTGCAAACCTCGTATGCCTTGACATGGAAGGCTACGACGCTATCCTAGGTGTAGATTGGCTATGTGACAATTATGCCGACATTAACTGTCGTAATAGGAGGATTTCTTTCCATAAACTGGATCTTCCAAGATTCTCTTTTCTTGGCATTAAATATAGGAAGCATCATGCCCTCATTTCTTCTCTTCACACCTGCAAGCTCATCTCACAAGGTTGTGAAGCTTTCCTTACTTCCGTAATCATTATCGAGTCCAAGGAAATCAACCTAGAAGAAATACCCATTGTAAGAGATTTTCTTGACATTTTTCCATCTGAATTACCTGGTTTACCACCCGCAAGGGAAGTAAACTTCTCCATTGAACTTATCCCTAGAGTAGCACCTGTTTCAATAGCTCCATACAGGATGCCCCCCACAGAACTTAAGGAGTTGAAAAAGCAACTCCAGGAGTTTTTAGAGAAGGGTTTTATTCGACCAAGCACGTCCCCTTGGGGTGCGCCGGTTTTATTTGTCAGGAAGAAGGACGGATCTCTCTGGCTATGTATCGACTACCGATAGTTAAATCAACTCACAATTAAGAACAAGTATCCACTGCCGCGTATCGACGAGCTTTTCGACCAAATCTCTAGAGCGCAATATTTCTCGGAGATAGATCCCAGGTCGGGTTACCATCAATTAACGATTAAAGATGATGATATTTCCAAGACTACTTTCCATAGCAGATACGGACACTATGAGTTCGTGGTTATGCCGTTCAGGTTAACCAATGCCCCTGCAGCTTTCATGCAACTTATGAATAATGTCTTCAGGCCTTATCTCGACCGATTCATGGTCATCTTCATTGATGATATTGTCATATACTCCAAGACCAAGGAGGAACATGAAGAGCACTTAAAAATATCTTTACAAACATTAAAGAACACCAACTCTATGCAAAGCTCAACAAATGCGAGTTCTGACTAAAGGAGGTCTCATTCCTTGGCCACATCATATCAAAAGAGGGTATCACGGTGGATCCTTCTAAAGTTGAAGCTGTCAAGAATTGGAGCCGACCGATGACTGTATCTGAAATCAGGAGTTTTCTTGGTCTGGCTGGCTATTACCGATGATTCATCAAGGATTTCTCAAAGATCAACGTTCCTTTTACCAGGCTTATAAGAATGAAAAACCCCTTTGTTCTGTTGGGTTCGTTGTGCTCCCTCTTGGCATTGGTTTTGATGATAACAAAATATTGTGTGTGGTTGAGGAAGACTGTTCTTGCTTGCATATGTCCTTGTTGAAAGTGAATAGTCATGATATTTGCTATACTATGCTTGCATAAGTTACTTTGAGCGATTATGTTAATGGTCTCATATATGTTATGATACTAGCACATTGTATATACACTTGGAAGAAACGAGTTGAATGAAATTCTAATCTTGGTCAAAATCGGTTTGATCTTTGATCAATAGATGGAAGGATGCTAAAAGGGTTCTCATGCTTATCTTTCATTTGCTCTTAATGCTTTGCATGTTCAAATTGGTTGAGATGTAAATGGTGTGATAATTGAGTGTCATGCACCTTAATTCATGTGGTTTTCATGAGCATACATCATGCCTCTTTTAGATGTCCAAATGGACCTTCACGCACATATCTCATGTTCTTCAACCTTGGCAAGAGTCGACCTCTTATGAAGCAAGAGTCGACTTCTAATGTGAACGGGCTTGTCATGTAATTTCTATATGAGGCTTTGAGCTTGAAAGTGATTAAGCCTATTAATAGAAATCTTGGCTTCAAAGTGATTGAACTTGCATTGTTCTAACTTCATTTATCTTGGTATGCAGGTTTAAAATGGAACGCCAATCCATATGCAAAGGTATCAAGATTCAAGGTTAGAATTCGACACTTTGCATGTGTATGTTTTTGTGAGAAAATGGTAAGTTTACATTTAGAGTTTTTGATCTTGATGGAAGTGTTTAGTATATGTTTTTACATTGTTTAATACCAAGGAACACTTGGTTGTTAGTCATTTATCATCTAACCATTTCAGTCTTTCATCGGGTTTTATTTTATTGGACTGAACTACACAAATCCAGAATTCATTGAATTCCGGTCGACCGGCCCTAGGCCACCGGTCGACTAGATCTGTCTTTTGTGTTCTGGTTAGCCTTGTGCCGAACCAGAATTGGTCGACCGCCCCACTGGACCAGTCGACCGGTTAAATCCAGACAGAACCATGTTCTGCCCGGTCGACCGACCCTGTGTAATCGGTCGACCGGATTTTCTCTGCTACTCAACATAGAATGGGTGTTGGCACCGGTCTACTGCCCCAATGACACCGGTCGACCGAAAATTCTCTGCTACGCAAACGGGCTTCACAAAATGCATCCAAAAACCCATTAAACCCATTCCATGTGTGCTCCAACTTTACCCATTTTCCCCTAGGGTTAATATACATATGTTTAGGGGGTTTTCTATAGGTTTGTTGAAGGGTTTATGTGTCTTTTGGGCTCTCTACCCTGGCTATAGAGATGAGCTACGAATTTGAGAATGCAAGAACCCTAATGAGCTTATGTTTTTATCTTGTAGGTGAAGAAAGGGGGAAAAGGAAGGAGGCGCTCTTGGAAGGAGGTTATCATCTACATCCATGAAGATTTGGAGCTCGTGATAGAAGAGAAAAGGGAGCGGATCGACGAGAGGATCAAGAGGACGCAAGAATCATCTTCATCCGGCTTATCTTCGACTTGTGGTTCAAGGAATATCTTCATCCGGCTATTGGAGTTCGAGGGAGATCATTTCTATATGCTTTCTATGTTGTTCTTGACATGTTCCATGATCTATGTCTTGGGTTTAGCATGATTTGAACATCCGTGTTTATTTTTTGAACTAGAGATATTCGTGTGTGTGACCGTTTGTGTATACGGTCATGGTTGATCGCCTGCGTGCGGTCGTGTGTGTCGTTGTGCTGCGGTTGTTGCAGCGTGTGTGTGTGTGTGTTGTGATACGGTCGTCGAATCGTGTGTGTGTGTGTGTGTGTGTGTGTGTTGTGATCCGGTCGTCGGATCGTGTGTGTGTGTGTGTGTTGTGATCCGATCGCCGGATCATGTTGGAGACCGAGTCTCCATGTTTGTGTGTGTGCGGGCGTCATCCCATGTGTGTTTGGAGCGTCGTCTCCATTTTGGGGTTTTATCCCCGAGTGAAGCCTCACCGGGTTTGGTGAGGGGTGGACATAGGGAGCCCGTCGTGGTCCCGAAGCACCTTAAAAATCTCCGTGCATTATGGTTTGTATTGTGATTTATGTTGTGGTTGTTTGCCTTATTGTTCAAATCTGTTTGTGTGATCGTGTGTGAACGGAGAGTTTGAGAGAATTTAGTTAACTTGTTTAGTTACATTCTTCAATCTCATTAATTGTGTTAATTTCGCTATGTAGTTGTTTTAATTTGCCATCTAGTGTCGGGGACAATTCAACCCCCCTTCTTGTCCGCTTGCCTACCTCGAGACTAACACCCTTTATATGGTCAAAGGATTGTGAAGAGAGTTTCTTGACCCTCAAGGAACATCTTACTACTACACCTATTTTAGCACTGCCCGTTGAAGGTGGTGGCTTTGAAGTTTATACATATGCATCAGGCATTGGCCTTGGTTGTGCCCTTATGCGACATGGTAAGGTGATCTGTTATGCTTCGAGATAATTGAAGCATCATGAGAAGAACTACCCAGTTCATGATCTGGAACTGGCGGTTGTCATCTTCGCTTTGAAGATATGGTGACATTATCTCTATGGGGAGAAGTTCACTATATTTTCAGACCATAAAAGTCTGAAGTATCTTTTCACCCAAAAGGAGTTAAACATGATGCAAAGAAGATGGCATGAGTTCCTCAAAGACTTCGACTTTACTATACAATACCATCCTGGCAAGGCGAATGCTGTAGTCGATGCTCTCAGTAGGAAACCTGTGGCAACTCTATCAAGCCTCAGGAAAGTTATGACCAATCTCATCAAAGATTTTACACATTTGAATCTAGATATTGATATAGAAGAAGAAGGGTGTATGATTGTCAATATCCAGTCGCAACCCACATTCATAGAAGATCTAGTTAAATTGCAAGAGAATGACCCTATTCTAGTAGAAATCAAAGACAATATTGAACAACAACCATATTTTTCTATCTCGACCGATGGAAGGTTATTATTCAAAGGTCGGATGTGTATGCCGGATCATGCCGACACTAAGAAGTTGATTATGGATGAAGCTCACAAGTCAAGATATGCTATTCACCCTGGTGCTACCAAAATATATCAAGACTTAAAGAAAAATTTATGGTGGCCCAACATGAAGAGAGAAGTAGCGGACTTTGTATCTCGTTGCCTCACTTGTCAGTAAGTTAAGGGGAAACACTTAAAGCCCATTGGAAAGTTACATCTTTTGAAAATTCCTACGTAGAAGTGGGAGAGTATATGGATGGATTTCCTCATGGGTTTGCCTAAGACAAGAGGTGGACATGATTGTATATGGGTGATCATAGACCGTTTGACTAAATCTGTACATTTCTTACCTATCAAAAGTCTATGGTATGTGGATATATTAGCAGCATTCTATATGAAAGAAATAGTTAAGCTTCATGGTGTCCCTATCACAATTATATCTGATTGAGATCGTCACTCCACATCACAATTTTTGAGGGGTTTACAACATTCATTGGGGACCCGACTCAACTTTAGCACTGCTTTTCATCCACAAACCGATGGTCAAACCGAAAGAACCAATCAGGTGATTGAAGATATGCTTAGGGCTTGTACTATTGATTTTGGTGGGAGTTGGCACGATCACTTGTCTCTAGTTGAATTTCCCTACAACAATAGCTACCAAGCTAGTATTCAAATGGCACCATTCGAGGCTTTATATGGAAGGAGTTTCTGATCACCTATATGCTGGAATGAGGTTAGAGAAAAATAATTTGTAGGCCCTGAACTCATCAGGGGTGCCACTGAGAAAATAAAACTTATTCGGGAAAGACTCCAGATGGCTCAAGATAGACAAAAGGCGTATGCTGATAATAGAAGGCGAGACCTGAAATTTTAAGTGGGAGACCATGTGTTTCTCAAAGTTTTTCCAGGTCGAGGTATTCGAAGATTCGACATCAAAGGCAAGCTCACTCTGAGATACATTGGCCCTTTTGAAATTCATGACAGGGTTGGCGTAGTCGCATATCGAGTTGCTCTGCCTCCATATTATCTGGAGTCCACGATGTGTTCCATGTTTCTATGCTTAAAAGGTACATCTATGATCCATTCCATGTTATAAGTCATGAAGACCTGGTGATTCAAAAGGATTTGACGTACGAGCAAAGACCACTCAAAATAATTGATCGAGAAGTACGTCAACTTTGATATAAAACTATTGCCATGGTAAAAGTCCGGTGGAATCAAAATATAGACCAAGAGGCGACATGGGAAACGGAAGAAGCTATGCGCAAGAGATTTCCAGAGCTATTTGATTGTAAGTAAAGTAACACTCTCTATAAATCCCATGCAATGAATTTTGGGACCAAATTCTCTTTAAGAGGGGGAGGGTGTAACACCGCTGAAATTTTTTAGGATTTTTTAGAATTAAATTATTTAAAAAGGCTTAATGGGCTATTTTATGAATTATGGGGTAAGTGAATTAATTTGAAGGCCAATTATTAACCTAATAAATAAGCCCACTTTAAATAAGCCCACAAACTCAATTCTAAGGCTTTTAGGTCTAGCCAAAGTTTAGAAACGTAATTAGGATAATTCCCTATTTTTATTAGATAAATAGGGGATAAATAGGATTGAAATTTGACCAAAATTTAAATTCTGGCACCCAAACAAGTCACGGTCTATCGTGAGACCGCCTCTTGATGATAGCGGTCCAGGGGCGATCGCCACCTGGTTCCGTGAATGAATGTTATAGAAGCGTGGAAAACTTGGATTTTTACCCATCCTATCATCATTGATCAAAGTGATTTGGCATGAGAATATGTCTTGGACTCTCAGGGGATCGAATTGATACCCTATAGCACTCCTATTCTGATCTAATCCTTCAACCCTAGGCCAAACTCTATAAATAGAGCCCAGATTCGACCTGCACGAACCCTAGTTTTGGCTTGTGTAGTTCGAAGGTAAGGCGTCGTCTTCTCAGGTTTGTCCTTTAGGATTTTCTGTTCCCTTTAGTATCTTCTAACCCTCTGTCAAATTTCATGTTAGGAGATCAAGCATCCAGAGAGCTGGAGGGATCGGAAGTAGCTGTTTCTATACAGAATGCGCAGGAATGGGCGTGTTCTTCCAGTGAAGATCCGAAGTTTAGAAACCTTATCAGAGGTATTTTCAAGTTCAGCCTTTAGAGTAAATTGATCCCCTTTGTGTCTTCTAATCGCCCTCCAAATCTTATGAAAAAAAGATAAAGTAGTCTGGGAGATAGAGCATTTAGAAGTTGCTAATTCCACACAGGACGCGCAGGATTTAGAACCTTCTTCCAGCAACAAATTTAAAGTCTAGGGATCAACCCAGAGGTAGGTTACCTCATGTTGGCTTAAACATCAAGTTAGGAACAAAAGTCTTCTATTTTCTCATGATTTCATGCACTATACATGGAGTATTTTACGTTTTTTGATGACTGCACAAGTTAGGTTTTTACAGCATTCTATCTCTGCACCCCTTAATTAAAAGATGAGAGTTTGATTTATTTGAGATTGCTATTTGATACACACGCACTTGATAGGAACACCTCTTGAACTTGAGATCCTCTCCGTCAGATATTCCTTCTGCCGGACTAGGTGATCATGTTTCAAGGCCTCCGTAAGTCTCCGCGAGCTTGGGATTCTCACTAGGATGCGGAGCTGGTTGTGCCCTCAAAACCCAATGGTCTAGAAATCACTTGAGTTTTCTGCATTTTCCTACACTCTGTACTGATAGTGGCCTCCATGTGACCGTAACCTTCTGGTAGTGGCCATGGCGTGACCGCGTTCTTCCTACAGTTCTGCTGCGTCGACCCTTTTGCTTTCTGGCGTCGACCCTATCTAACTGCGGTCTTGACTTGACCGCCTTCTCGAGAAAATGGTCCTGACTCGACCGTCTTCCGCTATCTTGTGCCAAACCCGAGGTCTGATCCAAGGGTTGACCTTACTCTGTTCTCAGGTGATCTTCTGATCATCTGGAACCAAACATCTTATACATTAATTTATTTATGAACTTTGGAAATATAAGAATGTACCGTTATGCTGCCAGATTCCTCCCGTTGCAAAATATCCTTTAATTCATCCTTGATCTCGTGATTTCTTATTTGGTACATTCTTACCTTGATATTGTTGTCATGAACTATTGTTTGAATTGAACATTATTGGCCTACATTTATATTTCTTGTGGAAGTAGCTTGATTTATAACTTAAAGATGTAAGAGCGGGAACGGACAACGTCTAAGGGCTCCACGCTAGCCCCCTCGACAGATGGCCAAAAATATGCTGTAAACCATGGGGTATGATGAACACTGGCGTCGCATTACGTTGGGTGTACTTTTTTTTATAAATGGATGAAATCCATGAATTCTCACGAAATCTCATTAATACATGCTTGTTACATGAGTTTCTAGTGCATAGCCTTTATGGTTATGAAAAGTACATTCTCGTTACATGCTAGTACATTCTCATTCTTGAAAGGTCATATAATAATCTTGTTTGATCATGTTCTCATATTTACTTGAATTCTCACATCTCTATAGTTCTAGATATCATGTTGTACTTTGGTTTTTATTTCGCATGGTTTATTGCATTCTTTATACCTTACTTTCTAGAGCTACAATGTTAATCACTTAAATATTGCTTTCATGTTGATACGAAGATACCTACTAGGCGAGTGTGCTCATTCCCTACTTTTCTAATCTTTTTCAAGAAATTCTAGCGGGTCAGATTCGGACTACGCAAGTGACGGATCTGAGGGTGAGAGCGATTAAAGATCGAGAGAATACTTAGATTCATGAGTCCATCTAGTTAGACAAGAGTCATATTGTAATCTAGTACCTTCGCTATAATAGGCAGTGAAGTTGATCATGTTATGTCATCTTTTATTTTCTTGAGTCTAGAGTTAAAAGAGTCGAAAGTTAGATTGTAACTTTTATTTATGATTCAATAAAGTTGGAGATTATTTATATATGGTGTTCACTCTTATTTGTGTGAATGATTAGTGCTCTGATTATCATGCTAGCTTGAGGCTTATTTGCTGGCTGTTCACGTTCCTGACTTAATTTTACTGTATATCTCGGGACATGACAGAGACAGTCGCCAATGATCGACAACACTCGTAGATGGAAGCCTAGAGGGTGAACCGCCCCTGCTGGGGGGCGGGACCACCCTCTGACTGTAGAAACATTGAAGGGGCCTCTTTGGGACATCTCGAGCTGGAGTCGTGAGTCCTCGATTATGTCGGAAGAGCCAGATCGATCTCCTCACCACGTGGAGGTGGCACCACATTTGGCTTGGCAGTAGCCCCCACGGCTAGAAGCTTGTCCACCGAGGGCTCAATGGCTAAACCTTTGGTGGAGGCGAGAGTAGTAGGAGTGCTTGACGCTAGCGCCACAGGCGGAGGGCCTAGCAGCGTTGGGCTTTGGGCAGAATGGCTAAGAGGGGCCCCCTGCCAAATAGGAAACCTTCACCGTCTTCTGCCTGCTCTCCTTATCAGCCATTGCCTTTAGAGAGGCCAGCATGAGTCCGTGCTCATGGTCCTTCCGTTTGGACCCCTACTGCTCCTCCCCTGTGAGGGCCCGCTTGCCCTTATCTGAGGTAACTGGCAGATCCCCAGTCTCCCTTACCTTAGGAGGGGCCTCCCAAGCATCAGTAGTCGTCTCCTCTGAGACCTCTTCCCCTTCAGGTGCGGCCCCAGTTGGGACAACCGATCAGCCTTCCCCATCACCGTGGGGGACATCTGCAGCCCGAATAGAAGCGTCAGGATAAAGGAAAAGGCTATGTGATGAGGGAAGAATTGCTCGAATTCTTACCACCGTAAAGCAGGGGAGCACCAAGACTAGGATTTTCATTACATGACCTCCGTAAGTTGTACCACCAAGACCTTAGCCTATTCACGTGATCGAACCGGATATTCCTTCCTTCCTGGGATTCCCACTAGGACGTCGGGCAGGTTGTACCACCAAGACCTTAACCTATTCACATGATCGAACTGCTTGGATTGTTGTGTTATGAGTCACGGCTCAATTTGGACCGCTTAACTCAATAGGCGGCCCATTAGGAACCGAGCACCCCTGGCTAATTGCCATTTAAGGTTGGTCGATTATCTTTGTCCTTTCTTCGACAAAATCATGATTTGATCGACCCAGTAAGCCCTGGACTGACCAGTGGAAAGTGGGCTAGACCCTGGTGCAGTTCTGCCCCACTTATGGCAGCCCGGAGCCCATTTGGGTAGATTTCTAGTTTATTAAGTTAAGCCAGTTTAACGGACTGATTAGGCCCGTTCATGTACTCGAGCGGATCTTATTGGACCGTTCATCCCTCGAGCGGCCCTATAAGGCCCGTTTATCCTGTTCTTAGGCTTCGAGTCCTTTTGGCCATGTACGGCCCATTCTTGACCGTCTATACTAGTTGGAAGGCCCATTTCTAACCGTTCTTCTCTAAGAGCGGCCCAAAATTGTCCGTTTATCCTTAGTTTCGGTTGGGCTGTTCTTCAGCCAGTCATCCTTGCACGGCCCAGGATGGACCGTTTATGTGTTTAGCGGACCAGAAATGACCGTGTACCTTCCAATTTTTCGAAATTGATGTTTTCATGGTTTTGATGTGTGTGAGCTACTTTAGCCTATCCAGGTTATGGTACCTTGAGTTCTGATCTATTGTTAGATCTATTGTCAACATGTATCCATTTCAAGAGTCATTTCTTTAAATGACTATTTCCTCTCGATTAAGGAGCTTATTGTTTGGAATCTCAAGAAAATCAATACTCTTATGCACTTTACCTTGATTACATGAACTTGATCTTGGAACCGTTGGCCATTCTATTCGTGGATGTCTAGATTTCTTGGAATCGATGATCCAAACAAATCAATGACAAGGCAATCATATTTAAGGGCCCAGTCTGGTCCTAGGAGGCGCACCCAAAAAGTACTTGATCCTCGGGGAGGTGAATGACTAGGTGTGGCATTTGGCACCGGTATTATTTACTGTGTTGGGTATACGACATTCCACATTCTCGTGAACTTGCTATTCGTGCTTGAAAGCATGAAGTACTTACTTGCATGACTCGACTTGACTTGACTTGATATATGGCCATTCACTTGAAGTTTTGATTACTTGCTCTTGCTATCATGACTTGCAATCTTTATCGTGCTAGTTATCTTGTTATCTTGCTTATTTATTTTCTCGCGTTATTCATGCATTCATGAAATGGTTAATTACTTAAACTATGCCTGATGATAGAGTGTAATTCCTACTGAGCTGCTTGCTCACCCCTACTTTCCAACCCTTTTCAGGTAACGCGGTAGACGGAACGCTTGCAATTGGGATCGGGACAGCGATCGAGTGAACTTGGAGCTTTAGAGTCCGGAGTCTGTCTTTGTATTTTCTTGAGTCTAGATAGTATAGTGAGTCTTGTCATTTTCTCTTCTTTTATCTTTATTGAGTCCAAATTATAAAATTTAAATTTCAATCATCAATAAAAATATATTTTTTATCAAATTGTATGGCCTCCATGTGTCTATTTGTGTTTATTTATTTTGCTTTTGTTATCATGACTGTTTCATTGTACGTTCCGAACGTTGCTTCCTACTGCTATCGGTTCGGGGCTTTACAGAAGTGGTATCAGAGCCACGATTGTTTGAGTTCTAGGTTCTTGTCTATAAGTATAGGTTACCCTAAGTTATAGGACCCGTGTCACCCCTTTTGTCACCTGGTGAGATTGGGTAGTGTCTCAGGTTGTGTAATAAAACATGTATAAGATTGCGTAACGCCATGCATAAGGGTGATAAATATGTTAACTTTATAAATTTTTGCAGGTATCAAAGCCCTTTTTGAAATGGAAGCAAAGGGGTTCCCGAGTAAGCTAAGGTTCGATTTCGCTAGAAGGTGGCGAGTCCATTGTAAAAAGATTCGAAGTAATAAGAAGAAAATGCATAACCTTTCACAAATGAAATGTTTCCACTGTCACAAAATTGGTCATCTAATCAAGGAGTGCTAGCAAAAGAGAGGAGCGTGTCTTCGTTGCGGAGATAAAAATCACATAATGGCTAATTGCCCTAAGCTACTTCCACAAGCAAATTGGCACTGATTTCTAATAAGGTATCGTTCTTCCTTATCTTTAACTATAGTTAAAATTCTTTGTTTTCCATTAATCGTATGATTACCATGTTATTTTGAATAGTTAATGGCGATTGACGAATTTGGGGACCAAATTCCTTAAAGTGGGGGAGGATGTAACACCACGGTTAAATAATAAAATGTAAAGGTAAAATTTTGAATATATATATATATATATATATATATATATATATATATATATATATTGGAATTAAAGCTACTTACCTGCTATTTAATGACTTCAATGATTTCTCTTAATTAAAGAATATTATTTATTTTGAAAGTGGCTAAATTATATCAATAAAAAAGAATAATTATTTTTCTATAATTACCATAAAATAAATTTCATATTTCAAGAGATAATCAAATTTTTCATGATAATCTGAATTTTATATGTATATAGATTAAATTAATTGAATTTCAACCGTAGGCCAAAGTTTGACTAATTTCTAAAAATATGGGAAATGTATATTCTTGTAGAGAACAAAAAGTTAAAAAATATTGTCAGCTGGGTCGACCCCTAATAAAAATTGGATTAGACTGAATTAAGGAATTAATGGTTAAAATCGTTGATTTAATAACTCAGACCACATTAATCTTAAAAGATCAAATTCGAGCCCATTTCTCAACCATTCGAGCCCAAACCAGGCCCATTTGATAGATAAACCCTAGTAGATCGTTTCCCCTCTGAAACCCTACCCTCTAAGGACTTCTATTGGCGGCGACGGTGTGGATTAGGTGGTATCCCCGAAATTTTTGCCGAGTTTAAACCCTTGGACTCTTTAGGCTAATTCGATCTGTAGGAACCTTCTTAGACCCTATAAGTAGAGGCCTTTCGACCCCCTGGAACCCAATTTGTCTCCCCAGCCGGCGGCGTGACCTAGGGTGGTCGATCGAGAGCGAATTTGGGTGAGGATCGGAGGCGTGTTCGCGGATTAGGGTTTCGGGCGTCTTCCTCCTTCTTCGAATAAGGTAGGTTTCTCTCGGGCTAAAATTAAGTAAAATATATCATTGTGTGCGTCTTTAAGCTCTCTTTCATTTGATACTAAAAGCCCTAAAATTTGTGTAGTATCCTGCGAGAATTTTCAATTTTAGCAGAAGCATGTCATAATTAGGGTTAACTATGTTCCACCTTGGTTTAGGTAGGGGATTTCAGGCACTAAACATTCAATTGATCATGCCATATTGTATAAAATTTTGTGCTCGTTCTATTGGTTATAAAAGCCCCAATTTTCATGCTCTCTATAGTGTGTATTTAGTTATAGTAGCTAACCCTAGCCAAACTCGCTGGAGGCGGGCGAGGCGACGGTAGGCGAGATTGTTCTGGGATGAGCGGCCATACGATAGACCACTTGTCTATATGCATGGTCGACGTTTTACCGCCTATGTTGTTTGCATTATTATATTTTCATAAGACGAATGGCTTGATCAGAACCGCTCAAAGACTCACGCGGCCATCCATAAACCACTCATCTCCTACATGAACGGCCTCTGGAACAACTGCACAAGACTTTGAAAGGTTCTAGACGAACCGTTCATCTTCCCAGAACTATGTTAATTTCAAAATCTAGCATGTTTTCATCTCTAGTTTTAATCATAGGCTAGCAACCAACAAGTAAATGGAACATATGAGAGATTAAAATTATAATTTTTGTGCATTTTTATCATGACATTGGTTTATTATCTCAATAAGTTAATTTCAAACATGATTATATGAACCATGATATTAGGACTATTTTGACAGTCATTCTACTCTGGTAGGATGGACTGACAGCTACACTGGTTTTCGATGTTTTACTAGCCTCTATTGCTTGTAATGATTGGGACTCTCCGCCAGATATTCCTTCCGTCGGACTAGGATCTTCATTACAGGACCTCCGTAAGTTGTACCACCAAGACCTTAGCCTATTCACGTGATCGAACCGGATATTCCTTCCTTACTGGGATTCCCACTAGAACGTCGGGCAGGTTGTACCACCAAGACCTTAACCTATTCACGTGATCGAACTGCTTTGATTGCTGTGTTATGAGTCACGGCTCAATTTGGACCGCTTAACTCAATAGGCGGCCCATTAGGAATCGAGCACCCCTGGCTAATTGCCATTTAAGGTTGGTCTATTATCTTTGTCCTTTCTTCGACAAAATCACGATTTGATCGACCTAGTAAGCCCTGGACTGACCAGGGGAAAGTGGGCTGGACCCTGGTGCAGTTCTGCCCCACTTATGGCAGCCCGGAGCCTATTTGGGTAGATTTCTAGTTTATTAAGTTAAGCCAATTTAACGGACTGATTAGGCCTGTTCATGTACTCGAGCAGATCTTATTGGACCATTCATCCCTCGAGCGGCCCTATAAGGCCCGTTTATCCTGTTCTTAGGCTTCGAGTCCTTTTGGCCATGTACGGCCCATTCTTGACCGTCTATACTAGTTGGAAGGCCCATTTCTAACCGTTCTTCTCTAAGAGCGGCCCAAAATGGTCCGTTTATCCTTAGTTTCGGCTGGGCTGTTCTTCAGCCAGTCATCCTTGCACGGCCCAGGATGGACCGTTTATGTGTTTAGCGGACCAGAAATGACCGTGTACCTTCTAGTTTTCCGAAATTGATGTTTTCATGGTTTTGATGTGTGTGAGCTGCTTTAGCCTATCCAGGTTATGGTACCTTGAGTTCTGATCTATTGTTAGATCTATTGTCAACATGTATCCATTTCAAGAGTCATTTCTTTAAATGACTATTTCCTCTCGATTAAGGAGCTTATTGTTTGGAATCTCAAGAAAATCAATACTCTTATGCACTTTACCTTGATTACATGAACTTGATCTTGAAACCCTTGGCCATTCTATTCGTGGATGTCTAGATTTCATGGAATCGCTGATCCAAACAAATCAATGGCAAGGCAATCATATTTAAGGGCCCAATCTGGTCCTGGGAGGCGCCCCCGAAAAGTACTTGATCCCCGGGGAGGTGAATGACTAGGTGTGGAATTTGGCACCGGTATTATCTACTGTGTTGGGTATACGACAATCCACATTCTCGTGAACTTGCTATTCGTGCTTGAAAGCATGAAGTACTTGCTTGCATGACTCGACTTGACTTGACTTGATATATGGCCATTCACTTGAAGTTCTGATTACTTGCTCTTGCTATCATGACTTGCAATCTTTATCGTGCTAGTTATCTTGTTATCTTGCTTAATTGTTTTCTCACGTTATTCATGCATGCATGAAATGGTTAATTACTTAAACTATGCCTGATGATAGAGTGTAATTCCTACTGAGCTGCTTGCTCACCCCTACTTTCCAACCCTTTTCAGGTAACGCGGTAGACGGAACGCTTGCAATTGGGATAGGGACAACGATCGAGTGAACTTGGAGCTTTAGGGTCTGGAGTCTGTCTTTTTATTTTCTTGAGTCTAGATAGTATAGTGAGTCTTGTCATTTTCTCTTCTTTTGTCTTTATTGAGTCCAAATTGTAAAATTTAAATTTCAATCATCAATAAAAAAATATTTTTTATCAAATTGTATGGCCTCCATGTGTTTATTTATGTTTATTTATTTTGCTCTTGTTATCATGACTATTTCAATGTACCTTCCGAACACTACTTCCCGCTGCTATCGGTTCGGGGCGTGACAGACGCTGTCCTCGATATCTTGAGAAATGGCGGAAGGCTTCGCAGTGAGGACAAGTTGGAAATGTGACTGCGTCGGGAAAGGCCAGTGGAAACCTTAGGAAAAACTTACCCAGAAGTATTGTGTCTTCCACCCCTTATGTGAGGAATCCCGAGGGGTGAGGGTAATGCAACTCTTGCCTCTCCTGGTGTGAAGGAAAAAGAAGCATTTTCCGATCTGGGCGTGCTCTTTTAATTCATAGAAGGTGTTAAAGAGGCCAATGGGATAGAGGAACTTTACATTTCCTGGAGGGATGATGAACGAAACAATAAAGGCAAAGGAATTGGAGACCAGTTGGATAGGAGCCAGCTTGAAGTAGTTCAGGAGCTCCACGACAAAGAAATGAAGGAAGAGACGGAAGCCACGCTTTTAGGCTAGAACATAACTGCAGAAGAACTCTAGGTGGGTGCTCAGGCTTGACTCGCGTGGTTTGGTGTCACGCCCCGAGATATACAATGAAAACAAGTCAGGAACGTGAACAGTCGGATAAGTAAGCCTCTAGCTAGCAAGATAATCAGAGTGCCATATTCAAAAATAATGTACACAACATATTGCAAAAACTTCACCTTTATTGAATAATGATCAAAGTTACAATTGACAATTGACTCTCTCAATACATGACTTACTAGACTCAAGAAAATAGAAAATTACATAACATGATCGACTTCACCGCCTATTGCAGTGAATGATTTTAGACTTGACATAACAGACTCAATGTAGGCAATCATCTAGGGCTCTTCAATCTTCACTTGCTCTCGGACCCATCACTTGAACGATCCACCTCTAATCCACTATAGCTTCCTAAAAAGATTGGAGAAAGTCAGGAATGAGAACACTCGCCCAGTAGGTATCTTCGTGTCAACATAATGACATAGTTTACATGTTAATATTTTAGCTCTAGAAGGTAAGATAATGAGAGTGCGATAAAACATGCGATAAAAACCATAGTAACAACAAGTAGCAAGATATGACTGTAAGGATATGATATTGCATGAATATATGATCATGATCTAGCAAGAATATAAGTTGGCCTTTCAATCACAAGAATGTACCTTTCCTAACCTTAAGAAGGCTATGCACAAGAAAGTCATGTAATAAGCATGTAACGAGAATGTACTTTTAAAGCATGTATAATTTCATGAATTGCCACATGGATTTCACAAGTTTAAAAAAAAGTACTCCCAGCGCAATGGGACGTCAGTAATCATTATACCCTATGGTTAATAGTATATTTCCGGCCATCTGCCGAGGGGGCTAGACTGGAGCCCTTGGACACCGTCCGTGCCTGCCCTTGCATTTTCAAGTTATAAATCTAGTTACTTCCACGAGAATAACAATAAGTTCGGCCAAGAATGTCAAATTCAATAATTCATTGAGATGATAGTAAGCAAGGCATGAACGTACCAATTGTATTGAAAAAGAGGTCAAGAATGATTTAATGGGCCGTTGTGCTATGGAAGGATTTCGACAGCATAACGACATCTTATTTAATTTCTTAGTTCATTAATGACTTGATAAATAAAGTTCTAGGTTCCAGATAATCAGAAGATCGTCTGAGAATGACAACAATCAAGCCTTTGGGTAGACTCTCAGGTTGGACAAGATTTGACAGAAAGCGGTTTAAAGACGACCGCGATAAGGAGAGCGCGATCAGGTACTAGTCCGCGATCAGAAGTCTATCGACCGAAAGAAAGTCTGTCGACTGAAACAAGACTCGGTCGACTGAAAAACAAAAAAGTTGGTCGACTGAAATAGAATATCGATCGACTGATAACAGTTAACATGCTAGAACGAACATGGTCGTTGTCAAGCTGCAATCTGAAGGTCGCGGTTGATCGACAAGCCACGATCAGAACTGAGTGTGTAGAAGACGAAGTGCTCATCTAACATTTTAGGTTTTTAGGGTACAACCAGCTCGGCATCCAAGTGAGAATCCCAGGGTCGTGGAGTCTTACGGAGGCCTTGAAACATGAATTCCTTGTCTGGTAGAAGGAATATCCGACGGAGAGGTATTCAATATCCAAGAAGGTTTTCCTATCATGTGCAAGTGACTAATACCAAACGTACCGGAGTACGCGCTATGTACCAATAACGAAGAAAGATAGAAGATGAGAGTGAATCATATCAAGATAGAGATCGATGTGTAGGAAGTTCATCACAATTAAAAAGCTCTTTAGTACAAAACTATAGGGTCTATTTGTGAAACTAGCATATGATGAAAATAAGTTTGAAAACATGATATGGTAAGAAAACATAAAACCCTTAAAACCTGATATGGCAACCCAACATAAACCCTGTAAAACCTGATATAGCAGAAAACATAATAGCATGAAATACCATAGAAACTACTATGTATAACAAGGAATCACAGGGTTTCATCTGGTCACTGTTTAGGGTGAACAGTATAGATTGCGGTTGATCATGAACTGCTATATGGAGGTAGCGATTTCTGTAGGATCGCCATCAGTCTGACATCAGACAGAAGCAAATCCTAGCCTTGCAGGGCCTATTTCTAAGGCAAATAAAGGTGAAAACTAACATGAAACTAGAGGGAAAAGGATGCTATCATGTAAATAATGCATGAAAACGGACAGTATGGATTTAGAAAATATGAGTGCAACATGTAGATTTCATTCTTTGCTTGCCATGCACTTCATGCATTACTATGCTGAGCATGCTAATGTTCAAATGCCAATGCTTGGCATGCAATATGTAGACATGCTCTTATTTGAATGCAAGTTTCAATCTGTACCTGAAATGCAGTATGGATGAATGTCATTTCACTAATGCAAGGTATAGGAATGCTTTTCTCCTAATGAATGAATATGCAAAATATAAATGGGAGAAGAAGCACATGTATGAATGATGCTTAACACTCAAGAATCAATATGAATTTAGCAAATATGAGTGCAACATGAAGATTTCATTCTTTGCTTGTCATGGACTTCATGCATTACTATGTTGAGCAAGCTAATGTTCAAATGCCAATGGTTGGCATGCAATATGCAAACATGCTCTTATTTGAATGCAAGTTTCAATCTGTACCCACTACAAAAAAATAGAGATATAAGGGCAATTTATGTAAAGACATTTATTAAAATTGCCCCAATATAACCATAATTAGAGACATTTTATATTTAAAACTGCCCTTAAAATATTTTAAACATCTTATTCATGTAAAATAATGTATATGGGCATTTGATAATTGCCTCTAATTATTATAAAAGGAAACCAAATGTTTATTTAAACTGCTGTGGACATGCAAAACTGCACGCCTGCATGTCCCAACCAGTCCAACATCAACAACAACGTCAACTGAAGAAACTGCGTGGGAGAGGAGCCACCTGGACTCCCCGAACGCACACACACTACCGTGAAGCCGTCTCCGGAGTCACGACAGTGAAAAGAAATCAACCACCAAGAGCCCCACAATCCATGGGCCTCGAAGAAAATCAAATGGGCCACAACTCGCGCTCACGACGGGATCAGAACTGCCTATTTAGCCCCTTCAGTGGCACGCCCCTGATGCCCCTTCAGCGGCATGCCCTATAGGCCTTCCGCGGCACCCCCCCAACGCCCTTCAGCGGCACGCCCTATAGGCCTTCAACGGCACGCCCCTGATGCACCTTCAGCGGCACGCCCCCAACGGCCTTCTGCGGCACGCCCCAATGGCCTTCAGTGGCACGCCCTCAAGCCCCTTCAGCGGCACGCCCTTCGGGCTCTTCAGCGGCACGCTTGCCATGTCTTCAGCGGCACGCCCTTTTGGCCCTCTCAGCGACACGCTTGATTAGCCCACCAGCGGCACAACGTTCAGGCATTTCAACGGCATGTCTGGCAGACCAAATCTCGTGCCCATGCCCTATAGATCCTTGGCGCGCAGCGGGCTGTCGGAGGTGTTGGCCGGAGGTTGGGCCACGCAGGCTACTCCCCTGACATCAAGGACGGGGGAAGTCAAACCCCATCATGACCGGTCGCTTCCTGCTTCCGGCTGATGTGTTCGAACGCTGCCGCCGTGTGGGGTATAAAAACCCCTCTTCTTCGGAGTAGAAAAAGGGAAGAGAAGGAAGATGAGAAAAAAAGAGGACAGAAGCACACACAGCCAGACAGAGAGAGGGAGAGACGAAGAAGAGAAGAAGAGAAAAGGAAGAAGAAGAGGAAGGGAGGCTCTGGCTTCCCCCCTGCTGCTCCGTCCATCGCCGTCCATGCGAAGAGGAAGAGAAGAAGAAGAAGAGCAAAAGAGGGAGGCCCTCCGGTGACCACCGACGAGTGAGAGAGAGTAAGGGAGAAAGAGAAAAAGAGAGATGTAGAAGGGGGAGTGAGGAAGGGTAGGGAGCCGTCACCCTTGTTCGACCCCAAACTCCCCCATTTTTCTCCTCCTTTTCTTTCCCCCCTTCTTCCACCGCTTGTATTTTGAACTCCGGCGTTTTTGAGGTGTACATGGCCGGTTATGGCTTTTTCTCTTCATGAATGGAAATTCCCCCCTTCTTGGATTTCTTGCTATCGTGTTTGATTTATGCCTGGAAGTGTGCGTTTCAACCATTCTTCCTCCTCCTTCCGACGGTTTGGCCCCCAGTGGGGACCCTTCTTCCCCTCCGTCATGGCCCTTGTCATGGGGTCCTAGACCTTCAACCTCACCCATTTGCCTGAAGGGGGAGGCCCCTCCTCTTCTCCTGAACGCCCAGCCACCAACACCATCCCTGGCCCTTTCCTCTTTGGCTCCATCACATATAGGAAGCCTTTGGCCCAGCCCCTCCAGTCCTTAGGTGATATACCTTGCTCAGTCCTCCACCGGTCCACCCCTATCACGGTGCAGCCTCCCCAGCTCCCAGCGGTACGCCCCCCCATTGAGTCCTTCACCGGCACACCCCCATTGGGCCCTCGCCGGTGCACTCTTCAACACCCTTCGCCGGCACGGCCTTGGCTGCCCTCCCCCGACACGCCTATGATAGCCCTCGCCGGTACGCCCCCTTTGGACCTTCCCCGGCACGGCCTTAGTGGCCTTCACTGGCACACCTTTGGCCTCCCTGGCCCGGCACGCCCCTGATTATTTCTAGAGGTTTTGTTTTTCCCCTTCAACAATCATTGCTTTCGGCTCTTCCGAGGTTTTATTAAAGGTGTTGTCGCTCTCGGGCGCCCACCTCCAATTGTCGGGTTCCGCCACTCCGTGTGGGTGCGTTCCCTTTATCTCCCTTACGCTCGGGTCAAGGGGAGATGCTGCCGAATTTTCGTTAGAAATAATAACATGTTGAAGAGACAAAAGGAAGCAACAAACAAATAGAACAATAACATACCATAAGACAAAAAGAAGCAACGAACGAATGGAACGATCGGTGATAGAACACTCTAACCGAAATAAGGCACTACGGACAACATGAGAAGAATTGGATTAAATGACTATGTGGTAAATTAAGTGCTCAATATGTAAAGAAAAGGTTGGGGGAAGAAGGAGAAAAGATTTGTATAAAACTACATAAAAATCAAAGGAAAGAAAAAAATAAAAGCCTTAAAAGAGGTAAAGGAAGAGTGGGCCTTCACCGGTACACCTATTCCAGCCTTCGCCAGTACACCCTACCAACCTCCCACGGCACACTCCTCTACTTCCTTGAACCCCTCCGGTACACTCACAGCTGCCTTCACCGGTACACCTATTCCAGCCTTCGCCGGTACACCCTACCAACCTCCCACGGCACACTCCTCCACTTCCTTGAACCCCTCTGGTACACTCACAGCTGCCGGTACACCTTCTACCCTCCTTGGCCGACACACCTCCCGCCCACCTTCCTCTAGCGACACGCTCCTTTTCCCCCTTCGCCGACACGCCTTGGAACGTCTTCACCGGCACGCCACCGTTCTTCCTTCGCCGGTACACTGCCCCTGACCTTCCCCGGCACACTCCATGCCGCCTTTGCCGGCACGCTCCTTCGGTCCCCTTTTGGCCCTTCAGCGGTCCACTCTCTCCCCAGAAGTATGTGTATAATATATAATATAATATATAATAATAATAATTATAATAAATCAATAAAAATTACGATGACTAAATAAATTTGGATATATATATAAAATAAACAAAAATTGTGAAATAATAATAACAGTGGTGAGAGAAATTTCTAATAATAATAATAATAAACAGCATGGATAAATCATTCAGGAAAAATACACAAAAGGGAAATAAGCAATAAAAAGAATACATGTATATAATTAGAAGCCCGGATAAAAGAAACGGTAAAATCTACATTGCAGTCTCGTCTCTCCTGTGACATGGTGCTGAAGGGAATATCAATGATGCCCCTGCAGGTCGGGCCTGAGTCACGGGGACTGCCTCAATACGGCCACGACCCGACCTCGCCCCGGGCTGACATTCTGATTAGACTGGACCCGTTTCTCAAGATCAGACCCTTTTCGAGCCATTATTAAAATTATCATGGGCTCGGCAGACATTTGAACGGATTCGTCCCTGCTTCCACCGCGTTTCTATCACGGACCTTCATCCGAACATGAAAAAGGTCTACGAGTGACCAATATAGCCCGTGGCCCATATCCCGATGTTGATCTCAATGTGATTTGTTCCTGCTTCTTTCTCGCGCAGTTAGTATCAGTCCTTTCGACCGCATGGCCCCTAATTTCGGTAATTAATTAATGGTGTTCCCTCGTATGGGGGATGTAAATGACGTCGTGACCTTTACGGCACGACGGGATCTGGTCCCGACACGAACCACACAATCGTCTGACGAAGTCAGGTCGAGCGCACTATGGGCTCTTCGGAGCCCGAATAAATTGTCACTCCGGTGACTGGCACGCCCACACACTCAACAAACCAAATAAACGAACCACGATAACCAAATCAATAAAAAAAGTGCATCCACAAGTCTGGCACGCCCGGTGGGACCGTATTCACCCTTCATCTTTTTGCCGAAATTAGGGGCCCTGCGGCCCCCTTCTTGTAATACTAATTGCACTACTTTCACGAATGCAGGAGAATCACATTATGGTACCAATAATGGCAATTACCTGCGGCCCTCAGGTCGTCGAGAACCACATTCGGGGAGGCTACCTCGCGGTCCCCCTCAAGTTCGGGCGCTTCCCTCCCATGGTGGGCTTCCCCAACATTCTTGGGGTGGCCTTTGTCAACCTACTTGACGTGAAAGCATCCGATGAGCCCCAGACCAACGCTCCCATCCTGGGGGCCACTGAAGCTACTGTTGGCCGAGCTGTGGCCAAGAGCGACAACGACATCCCGGCAACAACACTGAGCTGCAACGTGCACCACGTGCACCAGACCGCTGGCCCATCCTACCAGGGGTCGGCATCTCACCAGAGGAGGCTCCGAGGGAACAACACCGGTGTCATCCCGGGACGCCGCATATCCAGCTCCGGGAAATCCATGGCTGTCGGGACCATCCGGGTCCACCTCGATGGACAGAGGTCCCAGGTGATACCGAACCACATCGTCCCGACCATCCCAGTCCGTAACTCTTTCCAAGGGCTGGTGAAGCTACAAGAGAGGGTGACGCCCGTTGTCCCGGCCATGGCACCAAAGACTGCACCAGCTCACAGGCTGGCCAAACTGAAATAAATCTGGGATCCCAGGGAGGCCCAACCCACTGCACCCATCCAGGCGGGACCCAACACTTTCCGCCCGAGGAGGGCCTGAAGAGATGAAAGGGTCAAGGTGCTAACCCCAACCTGCCAACCAGCACCTATCATGCCGGTGCCGCCCGAGAATGCCCACCGCCATCGCTGTGGGCGCCGACATAATGCTGCCCGCCCGGTGCCCAGGGTTTACTCCCCACCTGTCACTGCCATCGGCACACAACTACCGGCCGCTCTCCCCGACCAAGTGTGGGAAGGGATCAAGCAGGCCACGAGAAACTACCTCCGGGGCCCAGGTAGTACTCCTTTGGGTCACCAGCGACTATTGGGGGCAGTGGCCTCTGCTTTCCAAGAAGAAGAAGCCCGGCCCGCGCCCAGTGCGGAGTCGAGGAATCGGTCGGAGGAGCCACGCCAGTCCCCTTTTCGGGAGGAAGCGCCGCCCCGATGATCGATCTTTGACAGGTTGGTGTTCCCAGAGAGGTCATCCCGGAGGATGACGAAGAGAAATAGAAGCCGGAGAGTCTTCACCTGCAATATGGAAGGAGTTTTGGGGTGGTACGGGGCCCTACCCACCGACCCTGAAGAAGTGGCCAGGCTCGCCGCCAGACCGGGGCCTCTCACTAGAAGGGGAAGGGTGGCAGGCGAAGCGACATAGACAGGCGCTGAAGAAACCTTTCACGAAGAACCTCCCGTGGCTCTCGCGGCCAATGTAGTCACCATCGGCGACACGAGCGGCAGACCCTCCACATCATCCGAGGATGCCCCGGCCGAAGAGATAGGGGGCATGCCCAATTTCCCCACAACTGACACGGGAATGTTGTATAGGATGCAACGATTCTAGCAAGAGATTGAGTTGCTGAAAAAGGAACTAAATGAGCGGAACGCACAACCCTCGACGTCTGGACAGACCGAGGTTATGCTCGAAGCGCCGCAGGTAACAGGCAATCTTCAGAAGCAACTCTGCAAGCTACGACCTCCCCAGCAACTCCCAGCTTCCCTGGGGGCATGCCCCCGTAACAAGCACAATACACAGCACCGGCCCCGCTGCAGGCCCCGCCTTCCCAAGGGTCCCCCATGGCCTCCCAGGCGACTGTGCTGACTACCCCGAGTGCACAGCCTGCCCATTTCTATCCAAGTCCGGTTGACCCAACAGCAGTCAACCGGTTGATGCTTGAACAAATGATAGACATGAAGCTAGCAGAGAGAGGGGACGGGGATCAGACACCATTCAATGTCTACCGGGTGCCATATCCGGCTCATTATGCCGCAAAGAAGCTGCCGGTTGGCGTCACCAAGCCACCGAAGTTTGAAAATTTTAATGGGCAAGGGTCTCCCAGGGAGCACATTGCCTATTATGTGAATGTCATGGGAGATCTGGCTGTCGATGAGGCCTACCTCCTGAAGTTTTTCGGCTCGACACTCACTGGGCTTGCCTTTGAGTGGTACTCTAGCTTGCCGCCCGAGTCTATTGCTGATTGGCCCGACATGCAGAAAAAGTTCAAAGAAAGTTCTACGTTGCTGAATGGGAAGTCACTGCGGCAGAGCTCTATGCCACAAGGCAGAGGAATGACGAGTCGGCTCTCGACTACATCAAAAGGTGGAGGAACCTCAGCATGAGGTGTAGGCATCCTCCGCACCAGGAGGACGCAGTGCAGATCTGCAAATAGAATTTGAAAAAGGAAATCCTAGAAAGGATGATCGGCGCTGAGGTCAAGACATTTGACCGCCTGAACAATGTAGTAGCCGAGATTGAGGCATTTCTGGCTTGATATTCCTCCACCCCGGTCGCATCGAGCCAGAGAGCCCGGTATTCCGAGAAGAAGCCAGTTCCCCCTGAGGTGCATGCACTAGATTCTCAGACCTTTGAGAAACAGAAGGAAAAAGCCAAAGGGGCCGCCGACTCTCCCCCGTCCAAAACTACAGAACGGCGGGAAGGCCCCTCACTGAGGGAGAAGATGATAAACAAGCTATATTCTTTCTCCCGAGACAAGTCCCGGCTCATGTTCGAGTGGGTAACCAGCTACAACAAAATAACGTTGCCAGAACCAAAGAGGCCCGGTGACCTGAAGAAGAAAGTGTTAGCGCAGCGAAGAGTGATATAGAAGGGGGGATGAATAAATCACTCCCGATTTAGAAAACTTCAGCGAAAAATCACTACTTCGAATTTCGACCCTTCAGATACAGCAAAACAATTTGGCTAACGCAGTGAATAACTAAGATAGAATAAGAAGGTCGATTGAAAAAGACTGTCCACAGTCAAACACAATGCCAAGCAGATGGAGAGCACAACCGATAACAGCAAACCACAGAGGAGACAAGAGATTTTAAGGTGGTTCGATTGTAGTCCACAATCTACATCCACCCCTCACTCCAACTAGTGTGAGGATTCCACTAGCCACTGCTAAAAAACTGCAGACTCAGTCTACGAACAAGATGCTGCCACACAGCTTGAACAACCAAGGGAAAAAAATCCCTCAACCAAACTCTGCTACCCACAGAGCTTGACACCTGGACCTGCAACCAGCAAGACCAGAACCGGAGATGGCTCTCCCTTCCTCCAACCCGGAGGGAACCTGCTAGTGACAGTCCGTCACTGGCAAAACCAGAGATCACAGATCTCTCTTCCTCTGCAGCCCAGAGGGGAACTGGAGTAACATTCCCTTCCACCAAACATTAGAGGGTAACAATTCGGAATCTGAAATGAAGAAACGAAAAACAGACATGAAAATAAGACCAACGATGAATGACAATCGTTTCTGAAAAACCAAAAAACAAATGTAGCTTCCGAAAAAGCAAATCTTCACAGCACGATTTCTTCTATCTCTCAAGGACTTTTCTCTCAATTCATATCTCTCAAATTCTTCTCTCTATCTTTTCTCTGGAACGTGGAGGCTCTCTCTTCTCTCTTTCTGCTCAGGGATTCTTCACTTCAGCCTTCCTTTTTTTCGTTCTTCCTCTCCTGTTCGCAGAGGACTCCTTTTATACGGCATCCGACCTGAATTCTAGGACTTCACACGAGTGGGTCTCGTTCCCTCCTTTTCCAGAGCATCCTCGGATCACGTGCCAGGCATCATCCTCGGTTCACGTGCCCAATCATTAACCTGAGTCATCTACAGGCAGAGACAATAGAAATGAATCGAATTAGTTAGTTCAGGCTTATAACAACGAGTGTATATACTTTAGAAGCAGCAAATGAATAAGTGTGTACAATGTGAGAATGTATACACTTGAGGGCCTTCAGCGTCCTCAGTGTATATACTTGAAAACTGATGCATTACATAGTAGAGGGGGATGTGTAGACTTCTGGTAATGCCTGAATCAATCGAGTGTATAGACTTGCAACCAAGGGACAGTACAGACTTGATGAATGAGTGCATGTGAAAGGCAGTGTACAGACTTGAGATGAACGCTGCATGAACGAGCCTAACCAATGTATAGACATTACAATGCTCATCCACTGAATAGACTTCACGATGCTCAGCCACTGTATAGACTTCACGGTGCTCAATCAGACTTCACGATGCTCAATCAGACTTCATGATGCTCAATCACCTTTGAAGATGTGAGCGAGATAGTGTATGGACTTGGCCCTTGAAGGATGTACAGACTCGAAGAACTGAAGCCCACGATGTATAGACTTTGAACTCTGAACGACACATCAGGCTGTATAGACTTGAAAGTCTTGAAGGCCAATGTACAGACTTGGTAAGCTTGAGGACCAGTGTACATACTTGGAATGCTTGAGCCAATGTATAGACTTGAAAGGCTTGAACACAGCGATGTGCAGACTTTGCGATGTATAGACTTAGGAGCATTTGTCAAGGCTGTATAGACTTCAGGCTTTGAACGTGTGTGCTGTGAGCAATGTATAGACTTGGTGATCTTTAAAGCACAATGTGCAGAGTTTACCACTGTATAGACTTGAGGCTCCTAGAGGGTGTACAGACTCTACCAATGTGCAGACTTTACCTATATGCAGTGTGTAGATTTGATATCAATGAATGCGCTGGCTGTACAGACTTGCATAAGCGATGTATATACTTTGCCAATGTGGAGACTTAGGGTGTAGCTAAAGCATCGAACGTAGGAAAAGGTTGGAATGTATAGACTTACGTTCGATCAACAATGTATAGACTTAAACTAAGCAACCTACAGTGCAATGTCTAGGCTTTGAAGTGCAATGTAGGAAAGGACCCTAATGTATAGACTTCCAATGAATGCAACCGCTGTATAGACTTGCTCAAACAGACCGATGTATAGACTTAGAATTTCAACAGAAGGATGTACATACTTTGAATATGAAGTCAAGCAAACGGATGTTCAGACTTGGGGTTCAACTGTGGATGTATAGACTTGGAAGATATGAGGCGATGTACAGACTTGGGAATGGCTGTATAGACTTGCAACAATGTGAACGATGCATAGACTTTACCAATGTGTAGACTTTAAGTGAAGGCCAATGTACAGACATAGAAGAACAAACGTTACACAAATGCCATGAGTGTATAGACTTGTTCGATGAATGCATGAATAGTGAGTCAATGTACGTATAGACTTCCAATGCCTTCGACAAATGCGATGTACAGACTCCAGATGGGTCGACCCACTACTGTCCAGACTATGCTGACAGAGTATGCACTTGAACAAGTAATGCATGTCTATATGACAACCACATGAACTGCACTGTCCTACATGAAGCATGAATTAAACTATTGATAGAAACCGATTGCTTTATAGTGTGAGACATCATCAAAACCATAGGGATGCAACAATCTCCCCCTTTTTGATGATGGCAACACTATGAATCATGCAATCTCAAAGCTTAACAGGAAATTAACTACAGTTTCAACAATCAAAGCAAATTCAAGGCATGCTCATGCAGATGATTTAAACACTCCCTACAACACACTCTCAGCTCCCTCACAACTCATTCTCAGAAATTTCCATGACATGAATTCTCCCCCATTGCTCATAAACACAACTCCCCCAAAGCTCATGACAATACATGACTTACATATATTGCAGAACCCTCTCTCCCCCTTTGACATCAGCAAAAGGAAATGCAGAATATATGAAAGTGCTGGAGACATGACAAAGAAATACAGTAACTTCTTTGTGCAGAAGGGCACGAGCAAGTCTTAAGAGAATAAGTGAGGTGCTAAACTCAAGTGAATGTTCTTGAACTCCAGTAAACAATAGAGAAATAGAATGATAGAAAAGTTTATCAGCATACATAATGTATGATTTAGAGCAGGTGTTAACAAGTATGGCCAGATATAGCTGAACAGTCAACTATCCCACATGACAACAAGAGACAAAGTCAGAGATGTGTTCTCAAGGTATTGAGGACAAGCAATCCATTAGTTGCATAACAACAAGGAAGTTTTTGAGATGATTTTCAAGAAGATCAATGAGTAAATTGGTAATTCACTCTTTTGACATTAGGGAGACACCTTGATTAGAGGCCTGAATCCCCAGTTACTAAGTGTGAGTACCTCATTACTTCCTCCCCCTTTTTTTTATTAAAGGAGCAGAGTTAGTAACTGTGGCTTTTGACATGAGGAAACACCTTGATTAGAGGCCAGAGTCCCCAGTTACTCACCAGCTAGCCACCATTGCTCTGTCATGACTTTTCGTTCATTTTAAGCACTTGACACCTCATGACATAGGAGAAAACTTCATTTCATTGATGAAGCTCCCAGTTTCTCAGTGACCAAAACAAGACATGTTTGTTCAGTTAAGCCCTTGTATTGAAGAGATGGAATGATTGAAAACAATACCAGAAGGACTATTTCTTGAAGTGAATCTTGAAGTCTAGATTTCAAGCTGATTGGGTCAGATATCAAGACATACAGGTTTTGGCCTGAACCAGAATCATTGACAATGTAGGAAGATATACTTTATACAATTAATCCAGATCTCTGAAGGAATACCAGAGGAAAGATTCTAACTGGACTTTAGTATCACTGACTTATAGACTTAAGAAATAAGTGACATTCTACTGTCTGAGAGAACCACACTAGATCTGTCATGAAAACCAGCAATGACACACATCTGGTCAATCTTTTTGAATCTGTCAAAGAACTCTTCCTCTCACAGCTCAACCATCTCCCCCTCACTCAAAGCATTCCTGAAAGCTAACCAACAGACATACAGAACTCCCCCTCACAAGAAGAACAGACTTCACATTTAAGACAATTTGTATAAGCCTAATTCTCTTCTCAGTGATGTGAATTTTTCATTATCCAGAGGTTTAGTGAAAATGTCAGCAATCTGATTATCAGTGCCTACATGAATCAGTTCAAAGTTATTTTTAGAAACCTCATTTCTTATGAAATGATGCCTTATCTCTATGTGTTTGGTGCGTGAATGCAAAACAGGATTTTTGGCAAGATTAATGGCACTGGTATTATCACAATAGATAGGTGTGCACCCCAGGTTTACTTGGTAGTCCTGAAGCTGGTGTTTAATCCAAATGACTTATGTACCACAACTCCCTGCAGTCACATATTCAGCTTCTACAGTGGAGAGGGCCATAGAATGTTGTTTCTTGGAACCCCAAGACACTAAACACCCACCCAAAAATTCATAATGACCACTAGTGCTTTTCCTGTCTAGTTTACATCCTGCATAATCAGCATCTGTGTATGCAACTAAGTTAAATGTGTGTGATGCAGGAAACCATAAACCAAGAGAATGAGTAGCTGCCAAATATCTGAAAATTCTTTTCACTGCAGCTAAATGTAATTCAGTAGGTCTAGACTGATACCGTGCACACATTCCTACACTGAACTGTATATCAGGTCTAGAAGCTGTCAAGTAAAGAAGAGATCCAATAATACCTCGATAGAGCTTGGCATTTACTTCTTTACCTGTCTCATCTGTATCCAGTGAGGTATTGGTACCCATGGGTGTTGTAATGTGCTTCAGGTTTTCCATACCAAACCTCTTGAATAGTTCCATTGTGTATTTGGTCTGGTTGATGAAGCATCCATCCTCTGACTGTTGTACCTGCAAGCCAAGAAAGTACTTTAGTTCACCAACCAAACTCATCTCAAATTCAGCAGACATCATTTTAGAGAATTCATCACATAGTTCATGCTTAGTTTATCCAAATACAATGTCATCTACATATACCTGAACTATGATGAGATCTTTATTTGTACCCTTGGTAAATAAGGTTTGATCAACTTTACCTCTTTTGTAGCCCTTGCTGATCAGAAATTCAGTCAATCTTTCATACCATGCTCGAGGAGCCTGCTTTAGACCATACAAGGCTTTGTTTAACCTGAAAACTTGGTTAGGTTGAGGAGAGAATTGAAATCTGGGGGGTTGTGCAACAAAAACCTCTTCTTTAATGACTCCATTTAAAAAGGCACTTTTAACATCCACTTGTTGGAGTTTTATATTCTTTGAACATGCAAAAGCAAGCAACAATCTTATAGCTTCCATCCTAGCAACAGGTGCATAGGATTCATCGAAATCTACACCAAATTATTGACAGTAGCCCTTGGCTACTAATCTGGCCTTATTCCTAGAAATTATTCCATCTTCATTCATTTTATTTTTGAACACCCACTTAGTTCCTATGATATTAACAATATCTGGCCTTGGAACAAGTTCCCAGACATTATTTCTTTCGAACTGGCCCAATTCCTCACAGATAGCATTGACCCAAGCTTGATCAGCTAAGGCCTCTTCTACTGATTTGGGTTCAATTTGTGAGGCTAAAGCAATTAAGTCTTCATTATTCACATTCCTATGACCTAGTCCGAAGAGGATCTTCAGGATTGCCTAAAACATTATCTATCGGATGATCTTTAAGAAATCTAACATTTATTGAAGACTCACCTGTTTCTCTTGGCTCTTCCTGGTTGGGAGGATTTGCTGTTCCACTCGGTTGAGTCTTCTCTTCTTCTTGGTCTTCTAGGAATTCCCCATCATGATTGGAGTCCCTGTCAACATTTTCATTATTAGTGACACCTTTCTTTTCACTAAAAATGATGTGTGGAGACTCTTCAACTTTCTGGTCTGAAATGTTAAAGACCCTATATGCCCTAGACACTTCAGAGTATCCTAAAAATATTCCAGGGGAGCTTTTAGCTTCAAACTTATCTAAATCTTTCTTGTCATTGTTATGAATAAAGCATTTAGCTCCAAAAATTCTGAAATGAAACAAGTTTGGTTTCTTACCTTTTAGAAGCTCATAGGGTGTTTTCTTGTGAATGGGTCTTACCATGGCCCTTTTGATTATGTAAGTTACTGTATTGGCCGCCTCTGCCCAGAACCTCCTTGGTAATTGACTTTCAAGTAGCATGGTTCGGGCCATCTCCACAACAGTTATGTTTCTTCTCTCCACAATTCCATTTTGTTCAGGTGTCCTGGGAGAAGAGAATCTATGTGTTAGTCCCTCTCTTTCACAAAGATCAGAAAACATGGAGTTTTCAAACTCACCTCCATGGTCAGATTGAATAGAACAGATCTTGTGTTTTCCTTCTTGTTTGACCTTATTAAAAAACTGATTAAACTTTTGAAATGCATCACTTTTATTTGCTAAGAAAAAGATCCATGAATATCTAGAGAAGTCATCTATGATGACATAGCCAAACATGTTCCCATTAAGACTCTTAGTTCTAGTAGGGCCGAAAATGTCCATATGGAGAAGTTCCATTGGTCTAGAGGACAATGGCTCGGATCTTAGCTTGAAAGAATTCCTGGTCTGTTTTCCTAGAGCACAGGCATCACATGATTTTGAAATAGAATTGAATTTAATTCTAGGCATGCCTCTAACTAAATCATGCTTGACCAATTTATTTAAAGTAGTAAAGCTAGCATGGCCTAAACGTCTATCCCATTCAAAGGCATCATTTTCAGAATTGGCAGATAAACATATATTAGATTCAGATTCCTCATCTAAGTCTACCATGTAAACATTATTAATCCTGTTGGCTACAAATTTAACCACATCAAAATTTATTTCAAAGATTTTGCATGAATCATCATTAAACACAACCTTGTGACCCTTGTCACATAACTGACTAATGCTAATCAGGTTGTGTTGAAAACCTTCCACAAGTAGAACTTTTTCAATGGAGTTTGTGGAAGTCTTACCTACTGTGCCAACTCCAATTATCTTACCTTTGTTCTTTCCTCCAAACTTGACCAGACCCTCTACCTTCATCTCTATCTTGCTGAACTTGGATCGGTCTCCTATCATGTGCCTGGAGCAGCCACTGTCGAGGTACCACTTGTTGTCTTCAGCTGCCAGGCCGACCTACACAAACAAAATTAAGCAAAGTGATTTGGAACCCAAGATGAGTTGGGTCCAAAGACATTGTTCAAATCTCTGATCAAATGTTTAGGTATCCAGATTTGCTTCAGCATGGATTTCTCTGGCATCTTTACTTCTGGTTTATTGAAATTAAGTCCAGCTGGTCTGGAGAAATAAGCTCTATTCCATTCATTAGGCTTCCCATTCCTAGGAAATCTCCTATGAGCTTGTTGATTAACAGATTTTTGAAGATGATAATTATTTCTCCAGTAGGTCCTGTTTGGACCCATCTGATTGTAGTAATTCCAGCTTTTCTTCTGATCCACTTGCTTGGTCCATTTACCATTTATGTTCTGATGAGTGGGCTTAGTGAAGTTCTTCACAAAATTCATTCCCATTTTAAATGGTTGACCAGCAGTGTTCTTTAAAGTTTCCTTCGAACATTGAGCTCCTTTACTGCTATTTGAGCTGGATGGTGTGTCCAGCTTCTCTTTTCCCTTCTCTGGGCAGAAGGTGATGGTCTTGAATTGTAGGGGTCTCTTGTTAGTTGGGTCATAGCCTAGACCCTCCTTATTGAAGTTAACCCTTGTCCCTAGAATAGCATCCAGACTAGTTTTTCCCTTAACAAATTATTCCAAAACTTTTTGTTTGTCTTCCAGCTCTTTTTGCAGTGACTCAGAATTTTTTAACAGTTCAGCATTCACTATCTTAACAGCTTCATATTTCTTTGAGTTCACTCTAATTTCATTTAGGCTTTCTTCAATTTTAGTTTTCAGTTCATTGAGCTGGGTGTGACTCTCCTGGTTTTCTCCCTTGAGCTTATCATTTTCTTTTCTTAGTGATGTCATTTCTTCTAGTTGCTCTTTTAGTTTCTGATTTTCCTCACAGACCTGGGTTTGTTCTTCAACATTAGTATTAAATTTTATTTTGAGGACCCTATGCTCTTTACTGAGAGAATTAAACTTGTCTAACAATTCACCATAAGCATCTTCCCAGTCATCAATAGAGAAACTTTCAAAAACATTTATTACCTCCTCTTCGCTATTTGCCATAAGACAAATTCCTTCTTCATACTCCTCTGAGGAAGTGTCTTCGGGATCTTCTTCCTCCTCGCTCCACGTGCAGACCATCACCTGTGGCTTCTTCTTTCTCTACACCTTTGAGCTCTTCTTCTGAAAGTAGGGACCCTTCTTTTGGAGATCTGGGCATTCGCCTTTCATGTGTCCCTGTTTGTTACAATGAAAACAAGTCAGTCTCTTAGAATTTCTATCCTTATGATTGGTAGATTCAACATTCTTGTTAAAGGAGTATGGCTTCTTCCTCCTAAAGGTCTTCCCCTTTCTCCTTAAAAATTTACTGAACTGTCGAGTGAGCATTGCCTGCTCCTTCTGGTCGAGATCGGAAAAACCATCGGACTCACCGCTATAACTGATGCTGCTGCTGCTGCTACTGCTACTCTTGTTGCGGAATGCCTTGAGAGCTACATTCTTACCCTTCCTGTCACTTCCTTCACCGCCTCCTTTGAAATTCATCTCATAGGTCATGAGGGATCCTATGAGTTCATTCACTGTCAAGGTCGTCAGATCTTTTGACTCCTCTATCACTATGGCCTTAGGGTGCCATGCTGGGGATAAAGATCTAAGAATTTTCCTGACTATATCTGCCTCAGCTAGATCCTTCCCTAGCCCCTTAAGAGTGTTTGTGATCAAGGACAACCTGGCATACATTTCAGTAATATTCTCCTCTGCATTCATCCTAAACATTTCATACTTAGAGGTGTAGAGGTTTACCTTCGAGGCTTTCACTTGAGCTGTACCTTCGTAGATTAATTGCAGCTCATCCCACATTCGCTTGGCAGTCCTGTAGGCAGATATACGGGCATATTCCTCTAGGTGAACAGCACACTGGATGATGTTCAGCGCCGTCCAGTTGAGTGAAGATAGCTTGACATGATCATCTGTCCACGCATCCTCGTTCGGTAGCAGATCATATGGCCCAATAGTAATTACCCTCCACAGCTTGTGGCTCTGTGCCCTGATAAACACTTCCATCCTGTTCTTCCAAAAGAGATAGTTATTACCATCAAAAAATGGAGGGCGACTAATGGATTGACCTTCAGGCATGAAGCTTCTAGGACCATTAGCATTTCCCTGACCGTTCGTCCACATGATGCAAACTGGCTCTGATACCAAATGTTAGCACAGCGAAGAGTGATATAGAAGGAGGGGGATGAATAGATCACTCCCGATTTAGAAAACTTCAGTAGAAAATCACTACTTCGAATTTCAACCCTTCAGATATAGCAAAACAATATGGCTAACGCAGTGAATAACTAAGACAGAATAAGAAGGTCTGATTGAAAAAGACTGTCAACAGCTAAACACAATGCCAAGCAGATGGAGAGCACAACCGATAACAGCAAACCACAGAGGAGACAAGAGATTTTAAGGTGGTTCGATTGTAGTCCACAATCTACATCCAGCCCTCACTCCAACTAGAGTGAGGATTCCACTAGCCACTGCTAGAAAACTGCTGACTCAGTCTGCGAACAAGATGCTGCCACACAGCTTGAACAACCAAGGGAAACAAATCCCTCAACCAAACTCTGCTACCCACAGAGCTTGACACCTGGACCTGCAACCAGCAAGACCAGAACAGGAGATGGCTCTCCCTTCCTCCAACCCGGAGGGAACCTGCTAGTGACAGTCTATCACTGGAAAAACCAGAGATCACAGATCTCTCTTCCTCTGTAGCCCAGAGGGGAACTGGAGTAACATTCCCTTCCTCCAAACACTAGAGGGTAACAATTCGGAATCAGAAATGAAGAAACGAAAAATAGAAATGAAAATAAGACCAACGATGAATGACAATCGTTTCTGAAAAACCAAAAAACAAATGTAGCTTCCGAAAAAGCAAATCTTCACAGCACGATTTCTTCTATCTCTCAAGAACTTTTCTCTCAATTCATATCTCTCAAATTCTTCTCTCTGTCTTTTCTCTGGAACGTGGAGGCTCTCTCTTCTCTCTTTCTACTGAGGGATTCTTCACTTCAACCTTCCTTTTTTTCGTTCTTCCTCTCCTTTTCGCAGAGGACTCCTTTTATATGGCATCCGACCTGAATTCCAGGACTTCACACGAGTGGGTCTCGTTCCCTCCTTTTCCAGAGCATCCTCGGATCACGTGCCAGGCATCATCCTCGGTTCACGTGCCCAATCATTAACCTGAGTCATCTACAGGCAGAGACAATAGAAATGAATCGAATTAGTTAGTTCAGGCTTATAACAACGAGTGTATATACTTTAGAAGCAGCAAATGAATAAGTGTGTACAATGTGAGAATGTATACACTTGAGGGCCTTCAGCGTCCTCAGTGTATATACTTGAAAACTGATGCATTACATAGTAGAGGGGGATGTGTAGACTTCTGGTAATGCATGAAGCAATCGAGTGTATAGACTTGCAACCAAGGGACAGTACAGACTTGATGAATGAGTGCATGTGAAAGGCAGTGTACAGACTTGAGATGAACGATGCATGAACGAGCCTAACCAATGTATAGACATTACAATGCTCATCCACTGAATAGACTTCACGATGCTCAGCCAATGTATAGACTTCACGGTGCTCAATCAGACTTCACGATGCTTAATCAGACTTCACGATGCTCAATCACTGTATACACTTCACGGTGCTCAATCAGACTTCACGATGCTCAATCACCTTTGAAGATGTAAGCGAGACAGTGTATGGACTTGGCCCTTGAAGGATGTACAGACTCAAAGAACTGAAGCCCACGATGTATAGACTTTGAACTCTGAACGACACATCAGGCTGTACAGACTTGAAAGTCTTGAAGGCCAATGTACAGACTTGGTAAGCTTGAGGACCAGTGTACAGACTTGGAACGCTTGAGCCAATGTATAGACTTGAAAGGCTTGAACACAGCGATGTGCAGACTTTGCGATGTATAGACTTAGGAGCATTTGTCAAGGCTGTATAGACTTCAGGCTTTGAACGTGTGTGTTGTGAGCAATGTATAGACTTGGTGATCTTTAAAGCACAATGTGCAGAGTTTACCACTGTATAGACTTGAGGCTCCTAGAGGATGTACAGACTCTACCAATGTGCAGACTTTGCCTATATGCAGTGTGTAGACTTGATATCAATGAATGCGCTGGCTGTACAGACTTGCATAAGCGATGTATATACATTGTAAATGTGGAGACTTAGGGTGTAGCTAAAGCATCGAACGTAGGAAAAGGTTGGAATGTATAGACTTACGTTCGATCAGTATTGTATAGACTTCAACTAAACAACCTACAGTGCAATGTCTAGACTTTGAAGTGCAATGTAGGAAAGGACCCTATTGTATAGACTTCCAATGAATGCAACCGCTGTACAGACTTGCTCAAACAGACCAATGTATAGACTTAGAATTTCAACAGAAGGATGTACAGACTTTGAATATGAAGTCAGGCAAACGGATGTTCAGACTTGGGGTTCAACTGTGGATGTATAGACTTGGAAGATATGAGGCGATGTACAGACTTGGGAATGGCTGTATAGACTTTCAACAATGTGAACGATGCATAGACTTTACCAATGTGTAGACTTTAAGTGAAGGCCAATGTACAGACATTGAAGAACAAACATTACACAAATGCCATGAGTGTATAGACTTGTTCGATGAATGCATGAACAGTGAGTCAATGTATAGACTTCCAATGCCTTCGACAAATGTGATGTACAGACTCCAGATGGGTCGACCCACTACTGTCCAGACTATGCTGACAGAGTATGGACTTGAACAAGTAATGCATGTCTATATGACAACCACATGAACTGCACTGTCCTACATGAATCATGAATTAAACTATTGATAGAAACCGATTGATTTATAGTGTGAGATATCATCAAAACCGTAGGGATGCAACAGAAAGATGACCCGCGCTTCTGCCTGTAGCACCAGATGCTCGGGCACACTATTGACGACTGCTATGTCTTCAAGGATGTCATTGAGTCCTTAATCAAGAATGGGGAGCTGGACATGGGAAGCATAAGGTAGACCCCCCGCAACCGCATGAGTTGCCCAACATAACCTCCACCGTCAACATGGTTTCATTATACCAGGAGTTGCCTGAAGAGTGGGCGTAGGCCAGCACCCGCGCCACTTATGAAACTTTTATTATGGCCCCGGCTCAAGACCAAGAGGGTTGGCAGACCGTTCCCAGAAAGAATAGAAGAGGACGGATCCCTCGGCCCACCCCAGGAGTTCATGTGAGGGGTGTGACACCCAGGGCGGCACCGCCCCCGGTGAACCTGGTCTGGCATGACACGGCCCCTCGACTAGTCATGAGGCGGCCGACTCACAATAAAAAGAAGCACGTCCCGATGCGGATGCATAAGAAGACCAGCCCGGCGGTTGAAAGACTCTAGGCTCTATTGATGGGCTTAAATATTATGAACATCCCGAAATCCAGCCCGTGGAACTGAAGGAGTATGTCCCCTGGGAGGAGTTCGAATCACTCGAACTGGCTCCAGGAACAGAAGCTGAAGTATAAAAAGAGCCTCCCCTGTGGGGTGAACTTCCCCAAGAGCAGCCATCGGCTACAACGGGAAAGAAGAAGAAGAAGAGAAGGTCCAGGGGCAAGAACAGAAAGGAGGTTATCGTCGCCTGCAACACCCTCGCGGCGCTGTTCGACACTGCCCTCTCCCTGGAAGAAAAAGAGGAAGAGTTACCCCATGAGCCGACGGAGGTGAGCTAGGCTGAAGCATCCACTTCCCAACACGTCACCAGATCGGGAAGGAAGTGGGGGCGCCCCCCTCACGACAACCTCAACATCATGCTCAGGGGAGAGCAGCCATATCAGGTCCCCGAGTCCAAGGTTCAAGGCATCGAGATCCCTCCCCCATTGGGTCTCTATCCCGAAGGAGCCAGGAATAGAGGCACCCCTTCATTCGCCGAATTCCTGTTAACCCGAGCAGGGGGGAATGCATGCTCCCAAGGGTCTCCTTCGACCAGAGAAGCAGGCAATCCCCAAGCTCCACCGGCGGTGACTCCTCCTCAGCCAGAGGAGGAATCTAATGGCATCCCAAACCTTGCCGAATTCATACAAGAAAAGGAGGAAGCCCAGCAGGCCCCACGGGCTCAACAGGCTATAGCAGAGCTGGCAAACGAGGTATCCCTTGATCTGACACCCCAGCTCCAAGGTGGGGGCAGGCGTGGCAAGGTCGAAGAGATGAAGTTACTCAAGGTGTGGGCTGCCGACCGAATAGTCTGACACCTCAAGAAGATCCCGGCCCGATTTACCGTATGGGAGATGCTGTCTTTGGATGAAGAAACACGACAAGCCATCATTACCGCACTCCAGACGCCAGCACACCTTGAAGCCTGTCTTGCAGAAATATCACCTGAAGTGGCTGTGGCTTTCATAGAAGATGACATGCTCCAGCCCACCTGCAGTCATAACAGACCCCTCTACATGAAAGGGCAACTGAATGGCCAGCCTATCAACAGGGTCCTGATTGACCCAGGGGTGGTAGTGAATATACTCCCCTACCGAGTGTACCAAAAGCACTACTTTGACGTACACCTGGTTGAGGTCAAGAATGTCAAGATTGCTGGTTTCAACCAGAAATGCGAGGTGCCCATGGGGGTCATAGAATTCAACTTGACCTTTGATGATTTCACCACCAAGGTCCAGTTCTACGTCATCAACCCCAACACCTCCTATAAGGCATTGCTTGGCCGGCCCTGGTTACACCAGAACAGAGTGGTGCCTTCCACCTTGCACCAATGCATCAAGTACCCCTGCGAGGGGAAGGAAGTCAGAATCTTCGCCGATCTCCACTCGTTCGAGGTGTTCGAGTGTCATTTTTTAGATGCCAATCTGTACTTAGAGAAGGTGAAGCAAGCTCCCCAGGCCGCCCAAGACAGGGGAAAGAAGAAAGTCGAGTCGGGTGGTTGGTTTCCTCCGCCGCCCCCAGGCTATGTGGCTCCCCCACATGTACCATTCATTGCACAAGAAGGAGGGGTATTCAAGGAAGCTCCTCTCGCCATCTATCCCACACCGGGGATGCCTTGCCTCGAAGACCTGCTGGAGGATGTCAGAGTCCAGCCAGGGATCATCAAGCCCATAATAGAAGTTAATTGTCAAGTAGCCGAGTAGCTGAGAACCTTTGAGGTGCCTAACCCTGAAGGACCACCCACTATGTTTTATGTTGTCGGGGAAAAGCCAGTCAGGGAAGATGATGATTGCCAATTCCCTGACGAACTGCATGACCCGCACGTCCCCATCGCGGGACTTCCTCACATGACTGACTGGGCAATCAGATTGGTCAAAAAGTAAAAGATCCCCCCTACCAGCCCTCCAGCCGGAAAAGAATGGTTGAAAGGATGTGGAACCCGCCAAACCGTGATCGGCAGCTGCTGCAAATCACCAAGCACCCCGGCCTAAGTTTTTCGCTAGAAGACTATTACGAAACTGATGTTATATCAGTTTCGGCCCAGTCCGGCGAGGACCCCGCGGAAGCTGCAGACTTACAGGAAGCCCGTCAAGATGTATATTCCACGCCGTCGACTGAGGAGGCGCAAGACGAGGAAGTGTTCCTTTGGAACCCTCTCTGCCACCGCTGCATGGGGAAGACTTCATCCTTTTCTGAGGGGTTGACCTCGAAGGATCACACCACCGGGGTGCCCTCACCCCGGCCTGCTGGCGAAGTAAGGAGCAGTAGCATGGGCCATGCTCCGGATTCTCCTCGATACGACCCCGTCATGTACGCCTTATACCATAGGCAGCAACCGGAGATCGAGTTGTTAAAGGCACAGCTGGCTGAGTTAACCTCGCTAGTGACCTACCTGATCCAGGGCTCTCTCCGCCCGTGGGGTGCCAACGTGTCTCGGCCCCGAGACACCAGTTGTCACGCCTCGAGCCTTTATTACAGCGGAAGACTCGCTCGGGGAGCGCGAACAGCCAGCATGGTAAGTCTCTTGCAAGCAAGAATCAATCAGAGCGCAAGACAATCACAACAAGTAAATGCAATTGCACAAGATTTAATCAAACTTCAACTTTATTTCATAATGCTCAATATTCAAGATACAATCACTAATTTGATTTCCATTCTACTAGACTCAAGAAATAGGAAAATTACATTGACTCAATCTAGATATTTTAACTTCCTAAGTCTTCACTCTCATCTTTATAACACATTCACTCGCTTCCGGACCCGCTACTAGTATAGCCCGAATCCGAATCCGAACTATTTCCATCTCCTGAAAAATATTGGAAAGTAGGTCATGAGCACACTTGCCCAGTAGGTATCTTCGCATCAACATGAAGGCACTATTTACGTAATTATCATTTTAGTCTCTAAAGAAATAAGGTAAAATCATGCGAATGCGAATCAATCATGCGATCAAATCAATAGAAACAAGATAACCATGTAAGATAGAATGATCAAGAATGAGCTAGCAAGAATATAACAAGAACATGATATTGGCCTTCCATGAACAAGAATGTAACGAGATTGTACTAGCTGTAGATCGGATTAAAAATCCTCACTTTTGGGAGTGAAAAATAAATAACAATGATGACAACATGTGTAAGATGTGATAAAGAATATAGCACGAGGTGCTAAAGGGGAGTTGTGATCGCCAGAGGGTTTACCTCAATAAGAAGAAAATGAGATCGCGTGTACCTGGTGAAGAGTGGGATGCGGGATAAATATGGATTTCCTCCTCCAACTCCAATCGGCCGGCCGATGAAGTGGGTTTTCTTGATTGATTACCTTGTAAAAAAGACAATGAAAAACAAGCAAAAGAGAGGGGATCAGCCAAAGTGCAGTAGTATCGTTCCAAAAACCAACATAAAATGATGAAACGACGTCAACATGCGCACCTCTCTTTTTTTTTAAAAACCCCTAGCAGAGAACTAGGGAAGGAGATAATATGCTAAATGCAGTAAAAGAACTAACGACAAGAGACCACAGTGATGATAATGTGATGAGAATGAAATGAACAAAACAAGCACAATATGTAGCCCTGCTCTCCCTGACGAGAGTAAAGGTGCAACCGGGAAGACGCGGAACGGATGCAGCAGGATGAAGAAAAGCCAAAGGAGGAAGCCCTGCGTGCTTGTTAATAACTAACTTCTTAACCTCTAAATGCTCAGGGTGCCTATTGAATACTTAAATTCTTAACCTCTTTTACGAGCGAATGATGTTTTCTTTTATAGCTTCAATCGGATGTGATCAAACAAGGAAATGATAAGAATGGGTAATGAGGCATCCAAAGAAGGATTAAGATCGGGCAAGAGTCCAAAGGATGGTAGGGAACTGTAAGGGAAAGATGGAAAAAAGAAGGACTCTGGAGTGAAAACACGCCTTGAGACAGGGCGTCTTTTTATGAATTGACGACCTGCACAGAGGCGTTTCTTGAAACACGACCTAGGAAAGGCCGTTTCTTCCTGGGTTTAATTTTAGAAATAAAACTTCCTCTGTTTAAAAACTGAGAGAACACGCCTGAGAAAACGGCGTTTCTTCAAAACACGCCCTGAGGAAGGGCGTTACTCAGAAAATGCCTTTTATTTTGAAAGTAGATAATTCCAGAAATTAACGGATAATACCAGGAATTGACGCCCTGACCTACGGTCGTCCTTTCTTTTAAAACGCCCTATGACAGGTCGTTACTTTAGAAAGTAACGCCCTTTGTCAAGCCGTGTTTCACGAAAATGCAGGAAAAATGCAGAAAACTCATGAAAAATAGAAAAACTTTATATTATAGGAATATTGAAGTCCACTTGGGGCGTTTACATAATAACATGAGATTTGATCAACAAAACGTCAATTTTGGCGTGTCTACAGCTGCCCCGCCTTGGCGTCTGCTTTGCAAGGGAGTGAGACGGAAATGGAATGAAGTGTAATGAAAGGAATAAAGTGGAACGAACTGATAAGGAGACGCCAAGGTGTGATGGGACACGCCTCAGACACTAAGCATTTGAAATCTTTCCAAGATTCTGAGTGAAACAACTCTGAGTGATTCCAAGGAAAAATCGATCTGTTGGATAAAAGGAGATTAAACTAAGTAAATAAAGGGTGTGCGCGCGGGCACGACAGGAAAGACCATTGGAGAGCGATTACCAGCCAATGTGGACGTGCTGCAACCAAGGTAAATTTTGCAGAAAAGTAAAGAGAATTGGGATAGAGATCCAACAAAGGGATACTTTCAAGGAATCAGCCTGAATGGCTTCAAATAGAACGAAGTACTTGATTTGGAATGGAATATCTCATGTCAACTCAATCGAAAACGAGTGAACTTCATTATCGCCATAATATGAAGATTTTCAGCATGAAACTCAAGGTCCTACATGATGCATGCTGGGTTAAAAGAAAAAGATTAAAACAAACTAAAAATAGAAAATAATCAAGGATAATATTGCTAAGCTGTTTAGGTCTGGTCAAGAATCCATATTTCTGAGCTAACACTAAGCCGAAGCCCGTTTGTCCGCGCATCAACTCAGAAAGTGGAACCATCGTCCCAAACCTTTAACAACTCAACGGCCTATCCGTGTGATCAAGATTCTCCTGAAATCGTCATCGTTTTTGATGAAGGGGAACTCAAATTTCAGGTTCATCAGAACCACAAGGTCCTTGATATACTATAATATCGTAGATATCATATAATAACAATGCTTACAAGAAACGATACAAGGTGACAAGATGTTACTCCCATGAGCGATCCAAACGCCTCGAATCCTGCAAACTTCTGCACTTTGAAACTTATTAGACTTCATTTATCAATTCAGAACATGACATGATCATAAGTGCTTAATCATAAACAATTTCATCAAATAATAGCACTTAAGTTCATCAAAAGCATGGAGAGGGCAAAAAAAACGCAGGCCAATAAAACACGCCTAAGAATAGGGCGTTAACAGCAGGAAAGACGCCTGACCGTAGGTCGTTAATATTTGGAACACGCCCTACTCAAAGGCGTAATCAAAAGCGGAAGCTTAGAAGAAACACGCCCTCATCAAGGGCGTGACATAAAACACGACCGCTGATAAGGTCGTCAAATCAAAAATAACGCCCTAACAGAAGGCGTAACTAACAGCGAAAGCTTAGAAGAAACACGACCTCATCAAGGGCGTGACATAAAACACGACCACTGGTTAAGTCGTCAAATCAAAAAGACACGCCCTTACACAAGGCGTGAATTCAGCCCGAACCTCCGTTTCTAAATCAAGAACAGAGTCCTTAACCCAATCAAACTTCTATCTTTGGGACTCTTTAGGACTCTTCAAATCCTTATAAAACAGCAGTTTTTCTTAACCAAATCATCAGAATTTCCTCTGCAGTCGAACTGTTTCCTTCTTTCTTCTCTGCAGGCCTTTCGTTCTGCTTCTTGCTTCTGTTCTCAACTGCAGGCGGCAATGGACAGAATGCTGAAGAAACCTAGGATTTCTACTCCTAGAATCTCTGAAATACAAGGGCACATAAGCAACCGCATTGCTTTGAAACAGGTAAGCTTTCTCTTCTGCCCGTTGCTTTGCGATGCTCCTTCTGCCGAATTCTCCTTTCACGTTGCATATGCTCATGCTTGTTTACTGCATGTGTTCTGTTCTTCACAGGACTATCCAAATCTTTTCGGGAGCTAGAAGATATGTCCAAATCAAATGGTTGCCCCTCATCCTCTCCAAGTTCACTTCAGATATGAGGGTATATGTAGCTAGGTGGCATCTCTTAGGGTTGATCACCCATGCTAAACATTATGATCAAGTCCACATAGATTGGGCTGCCATAGGAGCATTGATTGAAACTTGGCATCCTTCCACCCATACTTTCTTATTTTCCACATTTGAGGCCACCATCTTGCTAGAAGAAGTAGAGAAGATCCTAGGCTTGAAAAGGATGAAACACGGAGAAGAAGAAAAGATGGCCATCATGCAAAGGCCCATCTCCTCCCATGAATTGCTAACCTCGTTAATACCTAGCCCAAATATAGTGAACCAAATCAAGGTCACTAAAGGAGTTAACCTCTTGAAGCTCGCCTCGTGGGTGTACAAGAGAGCGGGTCAAGCTAAAGAGGAAGAGGAGATAGAAAGAGTGACCAAAGCCTTCGTGGTGTGCTTGGCAGGAGCACTCCTATTCCCATCCACGGAGGACTTTCTAGAGGAGTCCCAATTGAGTGCAGTGGTGAGCTTATGGGAAGAAGAGAGAGTTGGACCGGCGATCCTAGCATATCTCTATAGCGGGCTTACATCGGCGGCCATGGGAAGGCCCATCTACGGGTGCATGCTAGCACTCTCAAGCTGGGTTGATCTACACTTCAAATTCGACTCATGCCACGAAGCCCAACAACCCTCAAGAATTTTCTCAAAGAGCCCACTCTCATATATAACCGGCTCATTAGGTATAAGCAATAGAGTGACCAACCGGATTCCTCAAATCAAGAAGAGAGGGGATTGGAGGGAGCATTTAAAGGTAATGCCAAAGAATCTTTTTACTTGTGCCCCGGGTGTATTCAAAATGCAGGAGCTTCGTGCACGCTTCTCCATCGGGACGGACCTTCGTCTTATTGGTGCTTCGGACTTCGTCTTATATAATGCACACCGGTGCCTTCCTCAGCTTGGGCTCCCAAGGCAACACTTAGAAGACATCTCTCATCTCCCTCCAATCAGATCAAGAGACCTAGACAGCAATGAAGATGGAGAGGAGGTTATCACCATTCAAGCTCTATGGAGGCTAAGCAAGCTTCATCAACCTGTAGAAGACTTGGATGAAGACAAGGAACAGTGGAAAAATTATGTAACTTCATTGAGAAAATTAAGGCCCAAAGTGGCTCATTAGTCATGGTAGTTCCTTCTTCAAAATAATAATAAAGATTGTTTTCTGATTGAGCCAACTGCCACTGTGATTATGATCGAAATCATCCAAAAACCTGTGTTTCTGTTGTGAATAACGCCTCCAAGAATGCCGTGAATTCAAATATACACGCCTTACCTAAAGGCGCTTCCAGTGGCCCTTTGTCAACAAATGACGCCTGCATAAGTGGGCGTAACTTTAAATAACGACCTCAAGCAAGGCGTGACTAGATTCAAACCCAAAAGAAAATAATCGTTGACTCATCAAAAATAACGCCTTTTCCTTGGTCACGTTTCAAGTGTAACACGCCTTTACCAGAGGCGTTACTTCAAACAGCAATGATGAGTTCTCTCACATCAATCAACGCCCATTCAATGCGCCTGACGACGGTTATCGTTCCCCATGCAAAATAAATTAACGCCTTAATCATCGTCGTCAACTTCCAGAAAACGCCCAATGAATGGACGTGAATTCTATTATACACGCCTTTAGCAAGGGCGTGTCTTATTTTCGAAACCCAAAAGCCATCGGGCCTCCTTCTCCTTCCTCCTTCCATTCTCATTTCGCCCTTTCTCTGCAAACCCTAACCGAAGCCCTCAAAGCCTCTCTCTCGCTCTCTCCCTCACTCTCTCCAACTCACTCAATCTCACTCCCCCTAAACCCTAGCCATGGCCAAACGCCAAAGAGTTAGCGCCCCTGATGTGGTTGATCCTGACGCCTCCCATGCCCAAGAGGAAGAAATCTCCGTGGAGGAGCTCGCCGTCGTGGCCTTCGAAGAAGAGGCGGCGATGGCCGGCGGCGACGAGGCCGACGGAACAACGGGCGAAGCAACAGAAGATGCAGAAGTTGGAGAAGGTGGAGAAGAAGAAGATGAGGAAGATGAGGAAGATGGAGAAGAAGAAGGACCACCGCCCACGGCGGCGATCGCTCCCTGGGGCCAACTCCGGCGGCCCAGACGACCACTGCCTCAGCCACAACCCCAGAAACACAAGAAGGTGAGTTCCCCCTCCCCAATTCCATTTTATTTTATATTATTTATATTTTTCTTGATTTTCCATAGCCCTCGGGCACGAAACCTGCAACTCAGAAAAGACACGCCTCCCACGGGGGCGTTACTCACAAACAAAACGCCCTAACCCAGGGCGTTAATTATTTCTAATTTCTGAAAATCAATTAACCTCCATGAAAAACGCCCTGAAGCATGTCGTTTCTTAAAACTTATGATTTTTCATGAATTCCATGCTCATTAAACAATTTCCAAAAATATTTTTCATGAATTATTTCGCATGCCGTTAGCTATTTGATTTTCTGTTAAATTAAGAAACCCACGCCCTCCAGTAGGGCGTTAATTCAACAAGAGACGCCCAAACCAGAGGGCGTTGCTTCATTCATTAACGGTCCAAAATTAACCACCCTAAGGAAAACGCCCTGCCACAGGGCATGAACTCAACAAGAAACGCCCAACACCGAGGCGTGATTAGAAATATGTTTTAGAAATAGCAAAACAGCCACCAAAATACGCCTAAGACGGGGGCGTGATAAACATGAAAAACGCCCTCATTAAGGGCGTTACATTAAAGTTCATTTAGAAAAAACGCCCCCCACAGGGGCGTGAATTTATCAAGAAACGACCTGAGAATTCCAAAATGCTAAAATTCAATATTTAACCCAAATCAAATGTAATTCCACATGGATATTCAAATAATTAAGAAAAATAATTCTCTTTTAATGCATGCAGGGGCTGATGAGGACCCGTATCTCATGGGTCATGGTCTGGGCAGCATACCAGGGTCTCCCCGACTTCCAGAGGGTTAGGGTAGAGGCCATGGGGTTTGGGGCTTTTCTATCCATCGAGCCTTTTAGACCTGACCTAGCACTGATCCAGGTTTTGAGGGAGAGATGGGATAGGGTTAGCCGGACTTTTCTGATGCCCTGGGGGCATATGGTTCCTAGTTTAGAGGATGTAGCCAGGATCACAGGTTTACGGGTAGATGGTGAGGCCGTGAGTGGGTTCACCTATTCTGACTATACGGAGATGGCCCAGAGGCTACTAGGGCTTGAGATGGTCTATGTGGGACCTAGCGAGTGTAGGACCATTTTCCGTACGGACCTGACTACAGCGATGGGTCTAGGAGATGCCAGGCATAGGTCGGGGGAGACCTTAGGCAAGTTTGCACAGCGACTGACCGACGGGGTGAGAGCGGCATGCTGCCAGGACCCGACTGACCATGAGAGAGCGGACCGAGACTTGAGGAGGTTCCTGCTGCTGCTGCTGCTCGGGAGATTATTGCTGGGGACGAAAGCCGACATCATCAACTGTCGCTTCTTAGGCATCCTCGAGGATCTAGAGACGGTTGGCACTTATGCTTGGGGAGCGGCCCTGCTGGCGCATTTGATGGCCGATCTGTCCACGGGGACAGGCCGTGAGACGACCGTCAGTGGCTTCTCACCTCTTCTTCAGGTATGCAATTTCTCATTTCTTATCTTTTCTTTATTATGATGCATGTGAATATAGTACTAATTGCAATGCATGGATGCAGGTGTGGAGCCACCTATACATGCCGATGGGGCGCGTTGACCCACGGCCAGGAGCTGAGGGATCCTTCCCTCTGGCGCGACGCTGGTTGCCCGTCGTCTTCGGTGCCCCACTTGACTACGAGTTGTGGGTTCTACGGAGAGAGTTCCGCGACTTCCCTCCCTCGCTGGTATGTATGAATGAATGATATGCATTTCTTTTTGTTGTTTATTTGAATATGATGAAATGATAATGATGCGTGTTCATGAATGCAGGTGCAGTGGAGACCATATGAGGGGATGACAGATGAGGGCCAGCCTTGGGTCGTATCGGGGCGACCTCGCTTCGGGCGTGAGCTGTGGCTACACTGCTTGAGCGAGATTGAGCCGTTACGGCTTCGACTGGTGATGAGGACCCTGGGCCTGCCCCAGGAGTGGATCGAGGTCGGAGAGCCTCGAGGGATTGGCAAGAAGACCCGCGGTCGCACCAAGACGACCGACTGGAGGGTGCGATTCGAGGAGCAGTACGCCGACTGGCAGCGAGGCGGGACCACAGTCGTTTCCCACGCGACTGACAGCTCCGAGTACCTCCGGCGCTACTGGGAGGTTCACGTCGGCAGACCTCAGATGAGGGTCTTAGGGGTATGTATGCATGCAATTATTTCTAAATTGAATGTAAATGCTTATGTAACTATTACGCGACTAATCATGTAATGAATGCAGGATGCGAGGGACATAGCGGCTATAGATGCACAGGCCCACCTCCACATCCTGGAGGACCAGCTAGCCACCACACGGGCAGACCTGGAGACCCTGGTGAGTGTTTAAATTATTCCTATATGCAAATGAAAATTTTTTTTTGTTTTGTTGAATTAATGATTAGCCACTGACGGTCTTAATGAATGCAGCGTGCCCAGCAGGGAGCAGTGAGGAGAGATTCAGGGGAGGCCTCCAGCTCGAGGGGACCTAGTGCAGAGGTGACTGTACTGACGGAGCAGCTGGCTGGTGCGATAGCGCGAGCCGAGGCGGCGGAGCGTGACCTTGCCTCACGGGTAAATTCTGAACTCAAAACCTCGTTCAAATAATGATTAGATATAGCATTGTATACTGATAAAAATCTATCTCTACAGACTGAGGAGCTTCGAGCCGCTCTTATCTGCGTAGATGAGGGCTTCCGAGCGACGAGCTCACATGTGCGTGATCTACCTTCAGTCACATGTTGTTATTTTATTTCATGAATTATTGAACTATGGAATTGATGATTTTTTTACCTGCTTGTAGGCTGCTCAGCTGAAGGCGATACGTACCGAGTTGTCGATCCGCGATCAGCGGATCGCAGAGCTTCAGCGGACCCTACAGCGACGCAGTGAGCTTCCTCAGGACGTAGCCGAGCTGCGAGTTGCCCTGGAGCTGGAGAGGAGGGAGCGTGCTCGGGAGCGCGAGGAGCGGGCTCGTGAGCGGGAGGAGCACCAGGCGGAGCGTGCCCGGTTCCAGGAGCAGTTGGCGGCACGAGAGCGTGAGCTGGCGGACTCGAGGACCCAGTTGATCCTTTCCCAGGAGCGGCTGCGAGTGTCCGAGGAGCGGCTGCAGCGAGGCCGTGAGCGAGCACGGGCTGCGGGGTACTCCTTCACCAGCTCCACCTTCGTGGCGGGTTCTTCCCTCCGAGAGAGGAGCGAGGCAGGGGGACACGTTCGGGTTCCGGCTTCTTCACGGGGGCCTATGCCTCCTCCACCAGCGCCAGCTCGGGACGGTGAGGAGGAGGTTGAGAGCAGGAGAGTAGAGGAGGGTGGAGGCGAGAGCTGAGAGTTTTGTACTTGTACTCCTCCACCTTCACACATGTACATGATAGACATGATGATATATATATATATATAAGATTTGAGCTTTTGTTACCTGAGCACTTGTATGGTTGTGGACTTGTGTTTGTGTACTTTTTTCTTTCCACGTTCCTCGTGTTTGCTTTACTTTGCCCTGTATCTGCGGCTGCGGTTTTCTCTTGAACAAACAGGTTAATTCATCTGTTCGACTTGGCCCCTTGCCCGATGAGCAAGGGGTGTCAATATTCTGACCTTAGTAATGGGTCAAGGGGCCAAGCCTTTTAATAAAATAAGGCAAAATGAAATAATCAAAACTGGGGAATGCCTCATGCAATCACACATATGCAAACAATAAAAAGATGTCCAGGCAAGAATGCAATTCATACAACATGAAGAATTTATTTTTTGTTCTTTTCAGTATATATATATATTTTTTAGGGATTTTCCGAAAAACAACGCCTTAGATTAGGTCGTTACTCTTGTAAAAGACGCCCTCGGATACAGCGTTACTGTGAAAAGATTTTTGATTTTTGTTGAAAACACGACCTTCCAAGAGGCGTTATTTTTAAATAAACGACTAAGAGCTAGGCGTGAATTAACATTAAAGCGCCTTGAACAAAGGCGTTAATTTTATTCCTCCCAAATTGAGCTGATAAAGAAATTAAGGTGGTGGGCCCTACTCGGTCATCATCTAAGATCCATTAACCTTTCTTGAATAATTAAAAGGGGAATTGGCGTGAATATGGTTAAACTTATACACAAGATTTCGTACAGTGCATTCTCTTCAGTTTGTCTCGACCATTCTGCTGGTTCATGACTTTTCCAAAAATAAAAAAGAAAGTATAAGGAAGCCCACAAAAGATTCAGAGATACCTGAGGCAAAGCTACCTCCCCTACTCTATGCCTGTTGGGGTTCGGTCTTTGGCGTAGGGACGCTTTGTTGCCTTTTGCCTCTTCATATTGCATGCATACGCCCAAGGTTTTCCTTGCGGGGACTTTGCCCTCTTGACATGCTTTTCTTTTCACCATTTGACTTTCACTTTGGAATTGATTTGCATTGAATAGATTTGAACTGATGAACAACCTAATTGTACTTGGGCTTTTTGTGGCATTTGTTCCCTTTTGGGCCCTGACTTCCTCCTACTAGGGCGGCGGATAGGCTTGGCGTGTCTACCTCGAGACCTCCCTTCCTCCCTTGTGGGCCGAATAAGAAAAGAATGGATATCATCTTTCGCCTTTAGTCTGGTTTCGACTTTCCATCAGATTTTGCACTGCTTGAGCTCAAGAGTAAAGTGTGTAGTGTGTGCGGGGTCAACTCCCATTTTAAATTAGCAAGAATGATGAATGGATTTTGAATTTTGACCTTTCGGACCGTGGACCTTTGCCTGTCATGTCAGCCCAAAAAGGAGAACCATGAAAGAAAACTCTCTTTTTTTGTTTTTGATTTTGAAAATATTCGATTTTTTTTTGCTTATTCGGGAGATTTCTATTTTCTTTGGATTTTTATGAAGTTTTCAAATTTTGTTTGGATTTTTGTTCAGGGGTAATATTTCTTGAGATACAAACCGTTCCAGGGGTGAGTTAATTCCTCTCCTTCAGCATTAACCAGTTTATAAGCATTGCCAGGATAAACATCTTTTATGACGAACGGCCCTTCCCAGTTTGGTTGGAGCTTTGAACGAGGGCCACCGGGTTTTACAAAAATTCTTTTGATTACCATTTCACCGACCTTAAATTTTCTCTCAATTACCTTCTTTTGATAAAAACGTGAGAGCCTGTTTTGATAAACGCGCGCATGCTCAGCGGCGACCAGACGCTTCTCATCTAGGAGTTCCAATTGGGCAAGGAGTGAATCACGACGTTCATCGATAGAGAGCTCCTCATCCAATTGTACTCGCAGAGAGGGGATAAGAATCTCATAAGGGACTACGGCCTCCATTCCATAAGTAAGGGCAAAAGGAGTTTGCCCAGTGGGGGTTCGAATAGAAGTGCGGTAGGCCCAAAGAGCCTCAACCAGCTTGTCTGGCCAGTCTGAGAATTTATTAGCCTCGCACGTCTTCTTAACAATATTGATTAAGGTTTTATTAGTGGCCTCTGCTTGGCCATTGCCCTGCGGATAATAGGGAGAAGAATGATGCAATGCAATGTTATACCTGTTGCAGAGATCCTTGAGATCTTGAGAGATAAATTGAGGCCCATTGTCGGTGACGATGGTGCTTGGGATGCCGAACCTCGTGATGATGTTCTTCATGATAAATTTGCAGACGGTTGATGCTTTAATTTCCACGTAAGCTTCTGCTTCCGCCCACTTGGTGAAGTATTCCGTTGCCGTGAGAATGAATGATTTTTGCTTGGTCAGGAGGTTCGAATCGCCAAGGGGTCCAATGATATCAAAAGCCCACATGGAAAAAGGCCATGGGGAGGACGTAGGATGGAGTGAAGAAGCAGGAGAATGAATCTTGTCGGCGTGCAGTTGGCACTTAACACACCTTCGAACATAGATAGAACAATCCTCTTCTAGAGTGGGCCAATAGAAACCTAGTCTAAGAATCTTCTTAGCTAGCATCTGGCTGTTCACATGACCACCACACACACCAGAATGCGCCTCTTCCACAACTTTCCAAGATTCATCATCATCGAGGCATCTCAATAAAACACCGGTGAGCCCTCTCCTGTAGAGCACACCTCCAACTAAAGTATAACGTTGAGCCACTCTCCTAATTGCTTTCTTTTCTTCTGCAGTGGCTTCCTCGGGATAAGACTGATCTTTACAGTATCTGGCAATCTCATAATACCAAGGCTTTTCTTCATCAGCCAACTCTTCTTGCCAATCCAATAGCATGACCTCTTTGCCTTCAAGAGCTTCTTCCCGTCTAACCTTTTCAAGCACCTGATCCCTAATATCGAGAAAAGCACGATCCCTAATGGCTGGAGTATCACGCTGATGGATCAGGGGGACATGAAAATCACGCTCAGGAGGGAAGACTAAAGCGGAAGCTAAAGAAGCAAGTGCGTCGGCCAAGATGTTCTGGCTACGCGGGACATGAACGAAAATCAATTTAGTGAAGAGTTTGGCGTAAGCTGAAGCGAGTTCCTGATAGGGCTTGAGCTTAGGATTGATGGTGCGGCACTTGACCAACACTTGGCGTAGAATAAGCTGACTATCACCGACAATTCGCAAATGAGTGACACCATATTGATGAGCGGTTTTAAGACCGGCCAAAAGAGCTTCATACTCGGCTATGTTATTGGTGACGGGAAAAGTGAGCCGAGCTGCGAATGGAATGGTGACCCCTTCGGGTGTTAAAAGAACCATGCCGATCCCTCTTCCTTGAGAATTAAGAGCTCCATCAAAATGTAATGTCCACATAGGATCAGGGGGTTGATTAATGGACATTAATTCTTCATCTGGGAACTCTGAATTGACAGGATCAAAGCGGGGGAGAGGGTGGTGAGCAAGATGCTCGGCAATGGCATAACCTTTGATAGCTTTTTGCTGAATGTAAGTGATGTCAAATTGAGAAAGGAAGCTTTGCCAGCGTGCCAATCGATCAGTGAGGACAGATTTTTCAAGGAGGAATTTGATTGGATTCATGCGAGCAATGAGGTGAACCTCGTGAGCTAGGAAATAGTGTTTTAACTTCTGAACTACCCAAACTAAAGCTGCACAAGTCTTCTCCATGGCTGAGTATCTCTGCTCACAGGGGTTAAGAAGTTTAGACAAGTAGTATGCTGCCCTCTCCTTACCTTCCTCATCCACTTGAGCTAAGACAGCACCTACGGAGTCATCCAGGACCGAAACATAGAGAATAAGTGGCTTGCCTGGAATTGGCTGCCTCAGGACAGGAGGATTGACCAAATAGTCCTTCAATCCGTCAAAGGCTGCCTGACATTTATCATCCCAATTAAACTTGACTCCCGGCTTAGTAAGCTCGTAGAACGGCCTACACCTCTGCGAGTGCTGGGAGACGAAGCGGCGAATGAATTGCAACCTCCCGATTAATCCTCGGACTTCCTTCAAATTCTTGGGAGGAGGCATATCTCTAATGGCTTTTGCCTTGTTGGGATCAACTTCAATTCCCCTCTTGCTAACAATGAAACCAAGCAACTTCCCTGAAGAAATGCCAAATACGCACTTCTTGGGGTTCATTTTTAATTGAAATTCTCGGGATCTCTGCAAAACCTTAGCCAGAACCCCAGGATGCTCAATCCTTGTTCTTGATTTCACAACCAGGTCATCCACATACACCTCAATATAAATATGAATCATGTCATGAAAAATTGCCATCATGGCCCTTTGATAAGTGGCTCCAGCATTCTTAAGTCCAAAGGGCATGACCACATAACAATATGTGCCCCATGGTGTAGTGAATGAAGTTTTCTCTTGATCTTCTTCGGCCAGGCGAATCTGATTATAGCCTGAAAAGCCATCCATGAAAGAAAGAGTCTCAAATCCTGCCGTGTTATCAATCAACACATCAATATGAGGGAGGGGGAAGTCATCCTTAGGACACGCCCGGTTGAGGTCCCGAAATCTATGCAAATTCGAACTTTTCCATCTTTCTTCATAACCGGGACAATGTTAGCCACCCAATTGGGATAAAGGACGACTCTAACGAATCTAGCCTTGTGGAGTTTATCGACCTCTTCTTTCATTTTCAAAGCCATGCTAGGGTGGAAACGCCTCAACCGTTGTTTTACCGGGACAGACCCTGGCTTAAGTGTAAGGCGATGTTCAACAAGCGCAGGGTCTAATCCAGGCATATCTTCATAACTCCATGCGAACGTGTCTTTGTATTCTTGAAGAACTAAAATGAGCGCCTCCTCTTCGGAGGGCGGCAAATTTTTGCTAATGAGGACAATCCTAGGGTCTTCCTCGGTACCCAAATTGATTTCTTTGGTAGGTTCTTCTACGGAGGCTGATGGTTCGTCGAATCTTCTCATACCACTAGCAAAAGCATCAGCCTCGTCCTCATATTCTTCATAACTTTCATCCCCCTCTTCAATAGGGTCTTCATCATTCATGATTTCATAGACACCCAAACCCTCATTAGAAGTGATAGAATCCTCAATTTCTAACTCTGGCAGGATAATTGGATCTTCCACAAACTCAGGGAGAGCTAAACAAGCTTGGCATCTAATGGCCAATTCCAACAAAAATCTGTGAGGAATCTGCTTACCCCTGGCCTTCTTGTGTGAATCTACCCCATGAATTTTATTAGAAGAAGAGGAAGAAAGGGAGGAAGAGCAACTAGCTTGATTATAAGGGAAAGAAGGAGGTGATAAAGTGGATACAGGAGGTGATACAGAGGAGGGCCCCTCACCAGAGGGGGAGAAAAGACTTACCAAGGAATTTTGGGAGAGCGGCCCCTGGATCGGGTCGCACTCGAGAGAAAAATAGGAGGTCTCCTCAAAAGAAATGGAGGATTGGAATATTGGAGATTTGGCGTTTTTTTTTCGTTTTCATGTTTTCCTTTGTTTTTATTTTCTTTTTCAAGTAAAAAGCAATATGAAGGGAGAATAGTAGGTGGAGTGGAGATTGCAAGTTTGGAGAAAGATTTAATCAAAGATGGCCCACGCGGGGGCGAGATGGAGTTTTCAGCAAATCGCTCGAGGAGCGAAGGAGCAATCGGGAGGGAAATCTGAATTGAATCGGGAGACAAGTTGATAGTAATCGGTGGTGGTCGCGGCACGTGACCAAACCAACGGGAATAGAGAGAAGTCAACACCAATGGATGCACAGAAGTGAGGGAGAAAAGGCCGGCCCACAGCCTATCCACGGAAAATCCTTCTTCAAAGGGGACATCTGGCTCCGCCGTATCTGTGTAGTCACTTAACATCTGCCTTTTATCTGTGATTGCGGCAGGCATTTCAATCAGTTCTTGAATCAACGGCGGCCATTCCGGATCTGTCGGCATGAACAGGCGGCTTAGGGAGATTGTGATGTCATTCATGTCAAACCACCTGTACCAGTCACATTCCGGATCACCCATTTTTCTTCTTTTATCTGGCCTTAACGACTCCAGGGCTTTATAAGTGGCCAGTGGGGCAATGTGCCGAGCAAACTGTCTAGCGTGCACATCCTGACAATCAAGCAATGAAGTAATGACGGTAGTCTGTTCATTGTTCTGAACGCCACCGGTGACAAAATGTGTCTTTAAAGTCCAGGTGAGCGGCTGGCGATCTGGCTTGAAGGTGGACGTCATAACAGCCCACGGCTCTCCTTCATTCTTGCCCGGTGCTTTGTAGCCTAAGCCGCCTCGTGCAACCACCTTTTGAGGCTTAATGGGCCTAATCTTGCCCTGGAGTTTGGCGCCCAGGCCCTTGCCATCTTGATATCCCATTCTTATCAGAATGTTCCAGCCGGGGGTATTCATCATATTTTTCTTTTTCTTCTTCCCCTTGGAAGGCAGGGGTGTCATAGCAACTGTTGTAACAGTCTCAGATAGCATCGGCTGAGAGTGGGGAATGTCCAGCACATATAATAACGGCTTGTTGGCTGGCCATATAGAAGGAACTGATGAAGCTACATGAATGTCCTCCTCTGGCAAGATTGGCACGCTGGTCACCTTGATAATGCGGCCCTTGTGCGGAAACTTAAGGCACTGATGGTTTGTAGAGGGCACTGCATCAAGTTGCTGAATATAAGGGCGACCCAGGATGCCATTAAAGGTCGGGTCCATATCCAGGATATGAAAATCTGCCGTAATGGTGGCTGGACCCAAGCTGACTTTGAGAGTAATCATACCCAGAGGGGGTTTCTTTGTATTGTCATATGCTGTGACAGTAATGGTAGATGGCCGAATCTGGCTCTCAGGGATACCGCATAACTTCAGAGTGCTCGGAGGCAACACATTGATAGATGCACCGGTGTCTACCAAACACTGCTTAACGGCCACCTTGTTGATATCAACCGTGATACATAGGGCATATTTTCTTGCCGGTAGAGGTGCTAACTCATGTTCATGGAATGTGATTGCCGGCTGACTGCTGGCAGGGGTCAAGACTGTAATTATCTGTTCAACCGGAAGGTCCTCATTGACCATGACCTTCTGCAGGTATTCCTTCAGGGCCAGCTGATGAGTGGTGGACCTCTTGATTAATTCAAGGATGGAGATTCTGGCTGGAGTGCGATCCAAGTGCTTTAACAGATCATACTGAGTTCCCGGCACTGAATCTTGTTCCTGTTCTTGCTCTTGTGGCCCCTGCACGGGCTCTAGCTCTCTCTGTGAGAAAATACGGTGGAACATCCGTCCACTACGGAGCGGCGCTACGCCTTGACGCGCCTCTGTCGGGGCAATATTAGGAGGAGGGTTGGAAGAAGAAGAAGGAATGTTGGTAACAGAGATCTTGCTAGGGGATACCAAAGGGGAATTCAATGAAAGGTGCGCCCCCGTAGGAGGCGTAGTAGTGGTGTTTAATAAAGATGCCCCCGCGGGAGGCATGGGGGGAGTATTTGAAGAAGGTGCCCTCGCAGGAGGCGTGGGAGAAGAGAGGGATATCCGAATGCGAGGAGTATTGGCAGGTGGTGGAATAAGGAGAGATCGTGGCACAAAAGGTGGTTGTACTGATGGTGGAGGAACTCTTGCCGGTGTAGGAGTGGTAGAGGGGATAGCGGGTGCTGGCGGTGAGCGGAGTAGGAGTGGCCTGGAGGGCGCGGATGTAGGATTGGTGGTGGAAGGTGGAATGGTAGGTTGCTGTGGTGGTAAGCGGTTAAGAAGAGAGCGAGCCGGCAAGGCCGTGGAATTGGTGGTGGTAGATGGGTTGACGGGGCGTAAAAGAGAACGTCCCGATAGGAGACTAGAAGGAGAAGGAGGAACGCGCAAAAGGCGCGGAGTTTGATTTTGGGTTGGATCATGGTGGAATGCCCCGACAGAGGCGTTTTCTTCGTGCCATCCCTGTCCTCTCTCCACCTCGTAGAGAGACGTGACAGGGTTCACGTGTTGATTAGGAGCGTGCTCCGGCAATGGATTACGGACAATCCCCATATCCTGCTGGGGTGCTGGAGCTTGTTGTGGCTGAACTTGCTGCGGAGCTGGCTGCTGTTGTTGCTGATTTTGCTGTTGCCGATGCGGCCTTCTCTCTTTCATGGTGGCGATGACTTGCCTCATTTCATCCCAATTAATGCCACCCTGGTCATTCAAATCATAAATATGATCTCTGAAATGGAAACAACGATCAAGGTTGTGACCAGGGGTGCGGTGAAATGCACAGTAACGGGATGTGTCAACATTGTCGGGCCACACCGTTCTTTCTTTTGGTAGGACGAGCAGGTTGGCGGCCATCAAAGCATTAAAAATGTCAGGGAGACTCTCTGGGAGTGGCGGATAATGGGCCCTCTTGGGGCCAAGCGGTGGTCTCCGTTGTTGTTGGCCATAGTTGGAAGGTGGGGGGACCTGATGGTATTGTGGTGGTGCTGGAGGGTCGGTGCGAGGTGCTTGACTCGGTGATGGAGCAAAAGAAGGTTGGGGTGTGAAGTGGCGTTGTGGAGCGGAGGTAAAATGGGGGTTTTGCTGTGGAGGTGGCGGAGGTCGTGGGTTTGACTGGTGGTGGGGGTGGCCAACTACGCCAACCTGCTCGTTTGTGACAGTGCCCTCAGTCGTGGGCCCGCTGTTGACATTTGTATTCTTCTTAAACAGCCGAGGCTTCGGCTCAAACATGCCCATGATGGGCGAATCCTTCATTTGTGTTTGTATATAATGAGCTCTTTCATAGAGCTCTTCCATAGTTGTCAGGCGATTCATGGCCAAAATGTGCCGGAATTGAGGAGTTGCATTAGAAATGACCATTTTTACTTGCTCTTGTTCCGACAATGTGTCCTTCAATTTCTCGGCCATAGACCGCCACCTGTCAGCAAATATAATGAAGTCTTCCTCGGGCTTCATTCTCTCAGCGACCAGATCTGTAACAGAAAGGGACGGTCCAACCCGGTCTCTGTACTTTTGCAAGAATTTCCTTTGGATAACATCAAAATCACCAGCATCAGCTGGCTCCAGGGAATAGAACCATTCGAGGGCTGGCCCCTCAAGAGATCTCCTGAATAAATAGGCCAGGGAGGCCTTATTGTCTTGCCAGAAAGAAGTCTCATATCGGAAATCCTTTAAATGAATGAATGGGTTGCCTGTTCCATTATATCGCCGGAAATTCGGCATTTCAGAAGGTGGTAAATGGAACACTGGCAACGTAGGAAGAGAAATTTCCGGAGCATTCTTAGTTGCTGTAACCTTCTTGAGCTGCTCCTCCATGCTGGCCAGCTTCTGAAGCAAGAGAGTGTTGGTATCGGGCTCGACTGGGGCCTGATTCTGAATAAAAGAATGCAGTATAGGCATTCGTAGAACCCGAGGAGGTTGGGAGGATTGATGCCTAACCGCTGAATAGCTCGCCTGCTGGGCCGGCATGGCCGCAATAGGCGTTTGTGGACGAGAGGAAGGGGGATGCAAGACCGCCTGGTCATTAGCAATCTGATGGCCACTCACGGCCGGAGGGGGATTAGAGGAAGATGAAAGGACGGATTTCCCCTTTAAAGCGGCCTGAATGGCTTGCCGCTGGGAGTCATCCAACTGGGAGAGAGCTTGGATCAAGTCTGTGACGTTGATGGATGGGGAAGGGTTCCCCGAAGTGTTGGAAGATGGAACTTGAGACGAAGGGTCCGCCTCATGGATGGTGGTATCGACCACATGGACTTGTGAGTAATGGGGGTGAGGAGGAAGGTAGTTCCCCTCATAATAAACAGAATCCTGGAGAGGGTCCTCATATTGACCAAATATGTTCTCATTCTCATCATCATAAGAGTACTCGTTGCCTGACATGTTGATGGTTTTACCTGAACGGAGTTTCATTCTTAAGAGAGAGGATGTTTAATGAAGGAACTATCACAAAATATTCAATCCAAACAAAGCAATCAAATCACCCAACTATGTTTATGCAAACAAGGTTGGCAAGAAACGCAAGATTTTAATGTTTGATGTTTGAATTTAGGGTGGATTATTTGTGAAAGTTCACTCTTCTGCCAACTGAGACCTAGTTTGATCCGAGTGTAACCTCCGGGTCAACTAAGTTCTTCTCTCTTTTAACAACGTATGGGTTCTCTAAACTCCAGGTACTTCGAAGGTACAACCAGCCCGGCGTCCGTGAGGGAATCCACGGGTGCGGGGACTTACGGAGGTCTTGGAAAAGGGATTTCCGGTCCAAAGAGACGGAATGCTCAATGGAGGGTCGTCCCGATTCCAAGAAGGGTGTGTGGATCCTAGGATAGAGAGAAGAGGTCTCTCAACCAAGCCAGCAAATCAAGATAATCCAATCATCAATGTAATATCTCGACAAATGTCAAGCAATGAATACTAGCCAATATGTGAAAAAGAACAGTAAAGACACGCCCTGGGAAGGGTCGTGTTCACAGCATGAGGAAAGACACGCCCTGCGGTAGGTCGTGACAAATTAAAAACACGGCAGCGTGGCTGTCGTAAACTCTGTGAGGGGCTCACAGACGGTAGGAAAAACACGCCTTGAGGTGAGGCGTTCTAAATAAATGACGCCTACGGAGGAGGGCGTCAAAACTCAGAGACAACGCCCTGATGATTGGTGCTGATAATAAATGAAACGCCTCTGAGAGGGGCGTTAATTCACGGGCAATATGATAAGGATGCAGCAAACAGCAGTTATGATAAAGGGAAACGCCCTAATGACAGGCGTTGATAAGCAATGACACGCCTCGAAGAGGGGCGTTATTCCACAGACAGTATAATAAGCATGGAGCAGACAGCAGTTATGGTAGAAGACGCCCTGGAGGTGGGCGTTACTCAACGAAACGCGTCCCTGAGAGGGGCGTTAAATGGCAGACGAGAAAAATACCAACAAAAGGCCAGCAGGTGCAATAAACACACGCCTTGGAGGGGGGCGTTAATTAATCAAAACACGTCCCTGTGAGGGGCGTTAAATCAAAAGACGCCCTTGTTGAAGGCGTTATTAAGCAGCAATTGACTGATCCGGGGAGTGTGCAGGGTGCACAATGGAGGGTGCCCGAGGGGCACAAGGGAAAGGGTACCGAGGGTACCGAGGGGAAAGGGCACGCGAGGGTGCCTAAGGGGAAAGGACACACGAGGGTGTCAAAGGGAAAGGGCACACGAGGGTGCCAATGGAGATGGTAATCAATAAAGAAAACAGTGGATGTCCCACCGTGATCGCCAATTTGTAGATCGGATTAAAAATCCTCACTTTTGGGAGTGAAAAATAAATAACAATGATGACAACATGTATAAGATGTGATAAAGAATATAGCACGAGGTGCTAAAGGGGAGTTGTGATCGCCAGAGGGTTTATGAAGAGTGGGATGCGGGATAAATATGGATTTCCTCCTCCAACTCCAATCGGCCGGCCGATGAAGTGGGTTTTCTTGATTGATTACCTTGTAAAAAAGACAATGAAAAACAAGCAAAAGAGAGGGGATCAGCCAAAGTGCAGTAGTATCGTTCCAAAAACCAACATAAAATGATGAAACGACGTCAACATGCGCACCTCTCTTTTTTTTAAAAAAAAACCCCTAGCAGAGAACTAGGGAAGGAGATAATATGCTAAATGCAGTAAAAGAACTAACGACAAGAGACCACAGTGATGATAATGTGATGAGAATGAAATGAACAAAACAAGCACAATATGTAGCCCTGCTCTCCCTGACGAGAGTAAAGGTGCAACAGGGAAGACGCGGAACGGATGCAGCAGGATGAAGAAAAGCCAAAGGAGGAAGCCCTGCGTGCTTGTTCAACAACTAACTTCTTAACCTCTAAATACTCAGGGTGCCTATTGAATACTTAAATTCTTAACCTCTTTTACGAGCGAATGATGTTTTCTTTTATAGCTTCAATCGGATGTGATCAAACAAGGAAATGATAAGAATGGGTAATGAGGCATCCAAAGAAGGATTAAGATCGGGCAAGAGTCCAAAGGATGGTAGGGAACTGTAAGGGAAAGATGGAAAAAAGAAGGACTCTGGAGTGAAAACACGCCTTGAGACAGGGCGTCTTTTTATGAATTGACGACCTGCACAGAGGCGTTTCTTGAAACACGACCTAGGAAAGGCCGTTTCTTCCTGGGTTTAATTTTAGAAATAAAACTTCCTCTGTTTAAAAACTGAGAGAACACGCCTGAGAAAACGGCGTTTCTTCAAAACACGCCCTGAGGAAGGGCGTTACTCAGAAAATGCCTTTTATTTTGAAAGTAGATAATTCCAAAAATTAACGGATAATACCAGGAATTGACGCCCTGACCTACGGTCGTCCTTTCTTTTAAAACGCCCTATGACAGGTCGTTACTTTAGAAAGTAACGCCCTTTGTCAAGCCGTGTTTCACGAAAATGCAGGAAAAATGCAGAAAACTCATGAAAAATAGAAAAACTTTATATTATAGGAATATTGAAGTCCACTTGGGGCGTTTACACAATAACATGAGATTTGATCAACAAAACGTCAATTTTGGCGTGTCTACACTAGCAAGCCACATATTCCTCACTTTAGCATCTTATGCTTAAGAGCAAGTGCTTCGTGAATTTCTGTGGAATATCAAGCAAGAATGTCATGTTGTGCCGTGGATCTTCACTTATTTATAGAAATAGTACTCCCAGCGCAATGCGACGCCAGTAGCATCATACCCCATGGTTTATAAAATAGTATGTTTCTGGCAATCAGCCGAGGGGACTAGCATAGAGCCCTTGAACACAATCAGTGCTCGATCGCATCTTCAGTTATAAATTAAGCAACTTCCACGCAGTATAACAGTAACGTATGGCCAAGAATATAGCACTTCCAATAATTCCATGATAACAATAATCAATGAATGAATGCTTCAATTTTGAATATATGAGATCAAGAATGACATTTAAACTAAGTTATGCTTATAGAATAAATCGGTAGCATAACGGTATATTTCCTTAACTTTCATCATTATATTAAGTCCATTGACAATATGATAAGTTCTAGATCATCAAGGTTTGTCTAGAATCATTGGAATATCAACCCTTGGTCAAACCTTGGGTTAACATAAACAAGCTATGTAACGGTCATTTGCTGGGCCATTACATTATGTAACGCGCCAGTAATAGGCCGTTACAGTGATCCAAGTCCAGAAGGATAAAAATAGACCCAGAGGAATGTGACGGTCTGGCACTTGGCCGTTACGTGATCCTGACGGTCCAGTTCAAGGCCGTTACATTTCAAGAATCAAAACCACGATAGAGTGTTCTAATTAATGGGCTTTCATTGGTACAACCAACTCGGCGTCCTAGTGGGAATCCCAGGCTCGCGGAGAATTATGGAGGCCTTGAAACAATGATTTCCTAGTCCATTGGAAGGAATATCTAATAGAGAGGTCCTCATGTCCAAGATTGTGTTCCTATAGTGCAAAGTGTGAACTAATGATGACATATCAGAATATGTGCCATGTAGTTATAGAATTGACTCTATTGACAAAGAGAGACATGTATAATCAAAGTGAAAATCGTGGTGAACTCCGTCAATACAACGTCTAAAAGTCATGCTTTATAATACATGACTATAGAATTTTGGCATGAAATTAACATATCCTTAAGATATCTGAATTTTGGCATGAAATTAACATATCCTTAAAATATCATTAAGATATCAAAACATGCAATACCTATCATGCACAATCCGATATCCTAAAAATCATGTAATCAGGTTAAAACTTAAGTAACTATGCTTAATCAATAAATAATATTGGCAAGTTATTTTCTGTCTTAGGGTTGAAAGAACGTAGGATATAACGGTCTTAAGAGGGGGCGTCACAGTGAAAGTGACGGTCATGATCAAGCCGTTACTTTAATGTAACGCGTATGTCCAAGCGCGTTAGAAACATCAGCGCGATTCAAATACTACAGAGTTTGTAACGGTCTGTAGTAGGGCCGTTACTTGAAAGTGACGGTCCTATGCTAGTGCGTTACACTATCTGTTAACAGAAAACAATCATAGAAACTAAGAGATCAACTCACATCATGTCTTTTATCAAAACATGATATGTTTCTAGTCATATTAACGAAGTAAGGCCATCTACATGCATAGGTAATCATGAATAGATGAATAGTCATGTTTTAATTTCTTAATTTGGCTAAGAAGTGCATGATGTGCATAGAACAAATAAAACATAAAATCAATGCTCTATAATGCATGGAATTCAATCAAACTAGAGGGCTTTTAGTCATATCATGCTGTTTTTGCCGTTCATGAGATAACCTACCTCTTACTTAGACTGTAGTTTCTGAATTTGGTTGAGAACCTTGCCCTAGATCCCTTCCTTCTCTTGTGACTTTTTCAGCAACTTCTTTAGGCTCTAACTCCACGCCCTCTTGACCTAAAGATGTGAAATTCGGAGGGGAGTTAGTCTAAAGTATTGTAAATAAATACCTCTAAAGAACTTACCTGAGATAATGACTCCTTACCTTGCTTCTTTGCATCCCAAAAGTAGGGGTCGCACAGTTCAAAACTATGCCCTATTTATAGAGTTTAGACTAGGGTTTGAGGATTAGATCGAGTTTAGAGTCCTTATTTTATCAAATCCTAATCTCTAAGAGTCCTTAGCAATATTACAAGCCTTTCCAAGTCGATCCTTAGTGGATAAGATCATCAAATTCCAATCTTTTCATGAGTTCCTTCACTCACGAAACTTACAGGTATGTAACGGTCTGGAGACCACGCGTTACATGGATGTAGCGGTCTTACGATAGACCGTTACAGTCATCGTAGCTTAGAGTTTCAATTTATAAAAACTCTTTTGTTAATTATCTAAATAATTATCTTATATTATTAGTATTTATCCTTAATATCCGTGGATAGGCTTAAATATCTTCTAGAATATGGGCCAAACCTAATGGTCTAGGTCCTAAACCCTTTTGGACTTTAATTAAGTGGGTTGGGTTAATTGATTAACACAATTTTGGCCTTATATTGATTATTTAGCCCAATTAATGTGAGAATATTATTTAAATAACTAGAAATTACTTTTATAAATTTTGGGGCTCTACACCCTCCCCCACTTAGAAGAATTTGGTCCCCAAATTCAATACATGGATTGAGGAGAGTGTACTTACAGTCAAACAATTCTAGGAATCTTTTCTTCATGGCTGATTCTATTTCCCATGTTGCTTCATAAGGCCATGCTTTCTTCCATTGAATCTTAACCATAGGAATGACCTTATTTCTGAGTTGACGTACTTCTCGTTCCAAAATCTTCATTGGCATTTGTTCATATGTCAAGTCCTTCTGAATCTCCAGATTGTCATAAGTGATAATGTGATCTAGATCATACACATACTTCTTCAGCATCGAGACGTGAAATATGTCATGAACTCCTACTAACTGTGGTGGCAAAGCCAATTTATAAGCCACTTCACTGATCCTTTCGAGGATTTCAAATGGGCCAATGAACCTTGGAGTTAGCTTTCCTTTAATGCCAAATCTTCGAATACCACGACCCGGAGAAACCTTTAGATATACATGTTCTCCTACTTGAAATTCCAAGTCGCGTCTTCGATTGTCAGCATAAGACTTCTGCCTATCTTGTGCCATTTTCATCCTTTCCTGAATGAGCTTGATTTTCTCTGTAGAATCTCTGATAAGGTCGGGGCCTAGAAATTGCCTTTCCCCTATTTCATTCCAACATATTGGTGATCGACAACTTTTTCCATATAGAGCTTCAAAAGGTGCCATTTGTATGCTTGCTTGATAGCTGTTTGTTATATGCAAATTCTACCAAAGGCAAGTGATCATGCCAACTTTCTCCAAAATCAATGACACAAGCCCTGAGCATATCTTCTACCACCTGATTTATCCTTTCTGTTTGACCATCAGTTTGTGGATGGAAAGCGGTGCTAAAATTCAATCTAGTCCCAAGTGAATGTTGTAGGCTCTTCCAGAATTGTGATGTGAATCGGAGATCTCTATCTGATACAATAGCGACAGGGACTCCATGTAACTTGACAATTTCTTTTATGTATAGTGCTGCTAGAATATCTACAGACCATCGACTTTTTATTGGTATGAAATGTGTAGATTTAGTCAATCGGTCTATAATTACCCATATTCCATCGTGTCCACCTCTTGTCTTAGGTAGTCCCATAATGAAATCCATTTCTATGCTCTCCCATTTCCATTCCGGAATACTTAAGGGATGTAATTTACCTGCGGGTCTGAAATGTTCCGCCTTCACTTGTTGACATGTGAGACACCGAGATACGAAGTCAGCTACTTCCCTCTTCATATTGGGCCACCAAAAATTTCTTTTGAGATCCTGATACATTTTTATACCTCCTGGATGAATGGTATACTTTGATTTATGTGCTTCTTCTAAGATCAATTTCTTTATATCTTCATGATCGGGTATACACATTCGGCCCCTGAATAGCATTCTTCCATCTTCGGATATAGAAAAATCCTGTCTTTGTTCAATATTTGTCTTAATTTACAATAAAATTGGGTCATCCTCTTGTAACTTGGCCAAATCCTCAATCAATGTTGGTTGAGCTCGGATATTTGTCATGAAACAATTATCTTCCTTAATGTCAACATCTAGATTCAATTTAGCAAATTGAGGAACAAGGTTAGTCATACTAATCATGAGACTTGATAACATACCCATTGGTTTTCTGCTAAGTGCATCTGCTACAGCATTCACCTTGCTAGGATGATATTGAATAGCGAAATCAACGTCTTTAAGATATTCCAACCATCTCCTCTGCCTCATGTTAAGCTCTTTTTGAGAAAATAAATATTTCAAACTCTTGTGGTCTGTGTAGATCGTGAACTTTTCTCCATAAAGATAATGACGCCAAATCTTCAAGGCGAAGATAACTGCTGCCAATTCTAAATCATGTACATGATAATTTTCTTCGTGACGTTTCAATTGTCTTGAAGAATAGCAAATCACATTTCCATCTTGCATAAGGACACACCCTAAGCCAATTCTAGATGCATCCGTATATATTTCAAATCCAGCACCCTCTATTGGTAGTGACAAAACAGGGGCTGTTGTAAGATGATTCTTAATACTTTGGAAACTCTTTTCACAGTCCTTCGACCAGACAAAAGAATTTTCTTTTCTGGTAAGTCTAGTTAAAGGAACCGCGATCTTTAAAAAGTCCTTTATGAATCTTCTATAATAACCTGCTAGACCCAAAAAGCTTCTAACTTCAGATATAGTCGTTGGTCGGCTCCAATCTCTGACAGCTTTTACCTTAGAAGGATCCACATCAATACCTTCTTTTGAAATAATGTGGCCTAGGAATGAGACTTCCTTGAGCCAGAATTCACACTTATTGAGTTTGGCATATAGCTTATGTTCTCTAAGTGTTTGCAAAGCTATCCTTAGATGTTCTTCATGTTCTTCTTTTGTCTTGGAGTATATCAGGATATCATCGATGAAGACGACGATGAATTGGTCTAAATATGGCTGGAAGACACTGTTCATAAGTTGCATAAATGCTGCTGGGGCATTAGTTAACCCAAACGACATTACCACGAATTCATAGTGGCCATAACGACTTCGAAAAGCCGATTTGTAAATGTCCTCTTCTTTGATTCTAAGCTGATGATAACCTGATCTTAGGTCAATCTTAGAAAAATATTCTGCTCCCGAAAGCTGATCGAAGAGCTCATCAATACGCGGCAATGGGTATTTGTTCTTGATTGTAAGTTGATTCAATCACCGGTAGTCAATACATAACCTGAGAGAACCATCCTTCTTCTTGACAAATAGAACCGGCGCACCCCAAGGGGATGTGCTAGGTCTGATAAAACCCTTGTCTAGAAGTTCCTGTAATTGCTTCTTTAATTCCTTGAGTTCTGTGGGGGACATCCTGTAAGGGGCTATAGAAACAGGTGTTGTACCTGGAATGAGTTCAATGGTAAAGTTTACTTCCCTCTCGGGTGGTAAACTAGGTAGTTTGGATGGGAACATGTCAGGGAATTCATTTGCAATAGGAATATTTGCTAGGATAATTTCCTTAGATTCGGTGACAATGACTGAAGCAAGAAAAACTTCACATCCTTTCGAGATAAGTTTGCAGGCGTGAAGAGAAGATATAATGGTAGGATGCTTCTTGTATTTGATGCCAAGAAAGGAAAATCTTGGAAGACCGGGCTTTCGGAAAGATATAATCCTATTTCAGCAGTTGATGTAAGCATCATGGTCTACAAGCCAATCTACCCCTAAAATGGCATCATAACCTTTCATATCAAGGCATACTAAGTTTACGGGGAGATTGTGTCCTTCTACCACTACCTCACAATCAGGATAATAGTTGGTAAGCTTAGTTCCAGATCCTAAAGGTGTAGTAATAGCGAGATCTGAAGGTAGGGGAACTGATGCAGTTGGTAAGGTTTTTACAAAAGTGGTGGAGATAAAAGAATGAGAAGCACCAGTATCAAATAGCACGAATGCAGGACGAGAACAGATTTGAAGAGTACCTTCCATGAGCCCATCATTTTGATCCCTGGGCGCTTCTTCTTCATCTATAACTGCATTGAGGCGAGCCTGCCTCCTACATCCTCCATTATTTGGTTGGTCTTTCATAAGGGGGAAATCTGGCACACGATGCTCCCTACTTCCACAACGCAAACAAGCACCTAGGCGCTTCCAGCATTCTTCAGCCGAGTGGCCGAATTTCTCACAAAAGGTGCACGCCGAGGCGACTTGCTCCTTTTCTTCCTTCACCTTTCTACTACTCTTTTGAGAACTTCCACCGTTCCCGTTCCTTGATCTTTTCTTATTATCACGACTTTTATATGGTTCCGTGATGCTGAACTTCTCCTTCTTATAATGCCGATCAGAGCGTCGGCTAGATTCTTCTCCCTTTCCTTTCAACCTTTCGACCTTCTCTAAGGTCCTCTCGCATAAATATGCCCTTTGAACCATCTCCGCATAAGTGCGGATATTCTGTGTCCCCAGTTGTTGAATGAAACCGGGCCGTAACCCGTCCATAAATCGGTTTGCTTTTAATAAGTCTGTACTAATCAAATGTGGTACATACGGTGCTAGCCTTGAAAACTGCAACTCATATTCTGCCACGGACATCATCCCTTGATGAAGGGAGGCAAACTCCATAGCCTTCCTTTCCTTTACATGCTCGGAGAAATATTTGGCACGGAATAAAGTGAGAAAAACATTCCATGTATGTGGCGCATCGGCTGGAGGTGCCGGAACCGATTTCCACCAAGTGCGAGCATCCTTGTTTAACTGAAACGTTGCTAGACGTACTTTCTCCTGATCAGTGCATTGAATAACATCAAA